>CM061355.1:30114153-30759153 GCA_030867105.1 Liasis olivaceus
GCTGTATCAAAGCACATCAATAGAAGGTTATGTGGAAGGGAAAAGTGTGGTAGAAAAAGGTGCACAAGCAGCAGGGATGACCGTAGCCTGGAGAGGATTGTCAGCAAAAGGCCATTCAAAAGTGTCGGGGACTTTCACAAGGAGTGGACTGAGGCTGGAGTTAGTGCATCAAGAGCCACCACACACAGACGGATCCTGCACATGGGCTTCAAATGTCGTATTCCTCTTGTCAAGCCACTCCTGAACAACAAACAAGGTCAGAAGCGTCTTACCTGGGCTACAGAAAAAAAGAACTGGTCTGTTGCCCAGTGGTCCAAAGTCCTCTTTTGTGATGAGAGCAACTTTTGCATCTCATTTGGGAACCAAGGACCCAGAGTCTGGAGGAAGAATGGAGAGGCACACAATGCACGATGCTTGAAGTCCAGTGTGAAGTTTCCACAGTCTGTGTTGATTTGGGGAGCCATGTCATCTGCTGGTGTTGGTCCACTGTGCTTCATTAAGTCCAGGGTCAACGCAGCCATGTACCAGGAGATTTTGGAGCACTTCATGCTTCCTTCCATAGACGAGCTTTATGGGGATGCTGACTTCATTTTCCAGCAGGACTTGGCACCTGCCCACACTGCCAAAAGTACCAAAACCTGGTTCAATGACCATGGGATTACTGTGCTTGATTGGCCAGCAAACTCGCCTGACCTGAACCCCATAGAGAATCTATGGGGCATTGCCAAGAGGAAGATGAGGGACATGAGACCGAACAATGCAGCAGAGCTGAAGGCCGCTATTGAAGCATCCTGGTCTTCCATAACACCTCAGCAGTGCCACAGGCTGATAGCATCCATGCCACGCCGCATTGCGGCAGTCATTGCCGCAAAAGGGGTCTAAACCAAGTAGTGAGTACATATGCATGCTTATACTTTGCAGAGGTCTGATATTGTTCTATTTCCAATCCTTGTGTTATTGATGTCATGTAATATTCTAATTTTCTGAGATTGTGAATTTGGGGTTTTCATAAGCTGTACGCCATAATCATCACAATTATACCAAAGTAAGGCTTGACATATCTCGCTTTGCATGTAATGCGTCTATCTCATATATTGGTTTCACCTTTTGAGTTGCCATACTGACATAAATGAACATTTGCATGATATTCTAATTTTTCAAGTTTCACCTGTAAGTAGGCATTTGAGAAATAATCTGAGCTGTCAATAGGGTGTCAGACAGGTCAGAGACTCTGTGTGTGTGTGTGTTTGTGATAAATGAGAAGGGGATAAAAGCGGATTACTTCAAGGATTTTAATTCTGCTTTCAGAATGGTTTACAAACATCAGTAATAGATACTATTTTTGTGGTTTTATAATCTAAGGAATCCAGCAGAATTATGGGGAAAAGTTTTTGAAGAAAGAAGATAGGAAATCTCACTGACTAATCCCAGGCTACAAAATTCTTACAGTGTTCAGATTGAATAGAAAGAAAGTTTGAGGAAATTACTCAAAAACTTGTTGATGTCTCATTAGCCTTGATGGAGTGACCCAGATTCCTTTCACCATCTCTGTTAACTCTAGTGAAATAAATACCGCCAGGATAGATTTGGTGAAGGGGAGAGCTAAGCTGATGCTAATCCTGCTTTCTTTTATTCCCTGCAGCCTCTTGTAGTGACTAGGTAATATCCTTCCATGTGGTCGTGTAATCAAGTAACCCTTAGGTGTTACCAAAAGTGAGTGCCTACAGACAATTATATAAATTACATCAAATATTTGATTTAGTTGCCGTTTTCTTCTAAACAGTTCGTTACTCATTTGACACATGACTTCTGGACATTTCTAAGTACAGTAACATTTTTTTCTGGGAAAAGAAATGAATAAAACGTTGCAATCGGGCCTGACTTTTGGTACACCCTATATGTATCAATGATTTCCACTATCAAATTACAGTACAGGAAAGGTATTTGTGGTGGAAAGGGGCAAAAGATAAGAAGAAACTTCTTTAGGAAAGTAGTTTTATAAACTTGGCGATGAAAAATACCCTCCCAAAGTCCCTAAAAATCAAATACTGTAGTGGAAAAAGCTGGGAAATGGGATATAGGAGCATCATTGTTGTGGGAACACCAGTGTTCACTTTGACTAGACATATCTAGATTTCTAAAACACCTTTTTTAAAATAATACTGTATGGAAAAACTAGTTATAATGGTACTCATTTTTTACTTTTAAACTTTGGTTTGTTTTTTAGATGACAAAATGTTGAAGTATTGTGTACTTAGCTGAAGGATAGATCTGGGATAATAGTTCCAGCTCACTGCAGTTTAGTTTTAGTTTTGCTTTATCTTGTCTGGTACTTAATGTATCAATTATAATAAAGTAAAGTATCCTAATATAAAACACAGTAAAATGTAAATATATTCAACTACTGCAATAAAGCCAAGAATTTGACTCAGTCATTGTAAATTAAACCAATCTAGTTAACAGGTTTAATCTTTTGCCACCAAAACCAGAATGTCTAGATAAGTCATAACGTCATGGGAAAATTTTCTATCATCTGAGAAGGCGTTATCACCTAAGGAATACTTGAAGAAGAATCTCCCTTGATGATCTTAAATAACAGGGTAAGTATTGGCCTTTCTTCAGATATATTGGGAATGAGGACCTATAGCTTTAGAGAAGCATCTGGACATATGGGAGATTTTTTACACTGATATATGGAGGGCCTTATGTGTTTATCCTTGGGATATAGGTTGTTACTGATATCTGTGTGCCTGTGGAAAGTTTCCATGTGAGAGCTTTGTGCATTTGGAGAACAGAATTTTGTTTCTTGAAAAGTATTTCTCAATAGAGCTGAGTTTACTTATTTGGGCTCTATCATCACAGGAACCTCCAGGCTGATTGTTACAGAACAAACCAAATTATGGGAAAATATATAGCCACTGTGCTCCTTTACATAATTTTACAGCTAAAAACAAGTCATACAAATAATTAAAACAAGACCTTTAATTCAGAAATTGCAATGATTGGTATTAATATTTTTTTTCTCTTTTGAAGAGCACATGAAAAGTTAGAGCTGGTTCTACTTTGAAACTGTTAGTAAAACTGCTCCCCCTCTTAGAATCCACTGACCTATCCTCACCTTTTAAAGTTGGCTTCTGTTCATGCCTCCTGTTTATAGCTGCTCCAAGACTCTTTGCTTAGTAACATTTTTAATGGGGCCACAGGGAATTTGGACTTCTGTTTAAACAAGTTTCAAATGCCAAAGAGGATGCACAGGAGTTCAGGTGGAAGAGAAATGAAAAGAAATACTTAAAATACTGGATCAGAAACTACTTTTTCCTTTCTCCACAATAGCAGCAACATTTTTAAAGTGCAATTGGCCACCTTTGCAAAGTGATAATATTCCAGGTTTTCTTCTACATCTTTCCTCTGTATTATGGGTTTTCCTCTGTACTGTATATCCTATTTCCTCTGTAGTGTAAATCTTCTTCCGACAAATACAAGTTTCTTCCTTTCAACACTACATTTTTGGATGGAAATACTGCAAGAGACTTATCTCAAGATGAGCTGAGAGATTGAAGGGGTTGAAAAAGTAATTTAATAAAGATTAAATAGGAATCTTACCAAATATAGATAGTTTCAGTGGAACTTGCCTTTTTACACAAAAATATGCTTTATTTGAAAAGTGTTTCAAATAATACACTTGTTGAGAAAATTGTTTCTTCTAATGCTGAAAGGAATCTATTTGCATTTGTGTTGTGACTCTTAACATTCTTGTTTCTCTCAGCAATCTACTATAGCCCAATTTTGTGAGTCTTTACACTGACTGAAGTTGTTGGGTGTTCAAGAACTTTACCATATTCAGAGGCTGGTAGCTTAGAAACTCTCTTATTCAAGTGTTCCCTGCATTCATTTCTACTGTGTAAAGACATGACAGGGGACTTGCTCGCTAGTTGCTTCCACCCACACATACACATGGGTATTGTGTAGCCCACTGCTCCAAACATCCATCCACTCAGTGCAACATCATGCAAGCAGAAGCCCATTTTGTTGAAAAAATTAATTGCTGTAATGCTTAATATGGTGACATTGATTTCAGTGTGTTGGAAGGCTGGTGCTTTTCATTTGTCAGCCTACATGGAAAAAATAAGTGGTTTTTCCATGTTGTGAATGTAAGCATTTTATTGATTTTTAAGGAATCATCTTAAAATACTGTTTCACTATTATAAACTGGCAAATTGTTATAACTGTGGATTAGCTTTTGCTAAAAATGGCATTTTTGTTATTTAGAAGTATGTCTCAAGTGACTCTTAGCCAGTTTTTTTTAATTAGCTTAGTTTCTAATGTGGATGGCTGTTCTCCTTTCCTGCATAGTTCAAATTCTCAAGATTGAAATGAACAATATGAAAGCAAAAGAATGTTACCCATGTTGGCTGACCTGATTTCTAGCTGAGAAACAGAGAGTCCATTAAAGAATAACTTAGCTAATGTCACAGAGACAATATATTTGCATATATGATTGCTTTTTAAATAGTTGGAATTATTATTTTGATGCACAAGCGTATGCATAGTGCTCTGCCATGTTAACAAAAGAGAATAATTAAAATAAATGACCTTCCCCAAGTTGATGTAGGACTTCAGGTCCAGACACAACTTGGGATTATTAGAGGGCAGATTTGCCAAACTTTCACTAAGAGAATGTACCCGCCTATGTGACTTTAGGGAAATAGAAACTGTCCAACATGCATTATTTCACTGCAGTTTCTATAAGGATCTGCATAAGGATTATATATTATTACCCTTGCTGCAATACTTCAGGAAGGACAGAAGAATATTATGCCGATTTTTCTTCTCTTAGACTTCAACCATGCTATCACCAACACAGTAGCCAAATGTTGTGTGGATGCAGTGAAAACATGCATCAATTAGTACAAAAGTGGTAATTTTACCAGCTACTTTATTAGTTTTATTTTCCTTGATTTACTCCTTTTGATCATGCTGATCATATCAATAAAATTTGATTTAATTAAAATGATTTGATTTAATTAAATAATTAGAAACTCAATAAAAAGAGTAATCTTAAAGAAGTTTGTCCAGATTTATGTCTTTTGTGTTTTCAGTTCTTAGGGATTTTTTGTAATTTTTATTAAATTGTACAGTTCCATAAAAAACTTACAGAACTCAAAAGCAGAGGAAAATTTCTAAACAGATTACACAAATGAAACAGAACAAACTAAAATAGGATATCAGTGCAGATACTAAAGTGGTACAAAAACCCCTTAAAATACTTAAAGCTAATTTACCAAGTTTCTAATCTGCTACAATATACAAATACAAATACAAAAAAATACAAATACAAAAAAATAAGACACAAAAATACTAAGCTGCTAAATAGTAAATGATATAAAAACACTTTTTATTACTATAGATAATGCAGACCTTTAAATTACAACATTAATAATTAACAGATTAGAACAGAAATACTTGGAAACAAACAATTCTGAAAGAATATACCATAAACAAAATTCATTGCTGATTTGTGACATCTTCTAAAATCTTCCCTCAGAAATGATCAGTGATCTTCACCCTACAAAGTGCATATCATAGAGGACAAATATCTTTTAACTGATCCTGAATTTTAGCAAACTGAATAAAATCTTTCCAAATTATATGGAAAGGAATATTATACTTAATACCCTCCATTTTAATACCTTGTGCTTTTCATGTATTCAGTTATGTATTCAGTCAGATCCCAAGGAACTATGTATAGGATGGTAGCAGAAGCAGAACATGAAGTCATCAGTGCAAGAGTGTCAGTCTGGAATAGCAGACTTTCCATTATAGAACAGTTATCTTTTTTGTTCTATTAATTCACATAATTAAAAGTTCCAAATACTTGGTATATAATTCAAAATCATATTCATATCTTAAAAACCATATTACTGTTTCCATAAGTATATTAATAAACTTGTGTGTATTAAACCAAACTGGGACAGTAGTGGTGGAAGCCATATCAAATGTAAAAGTATCCTTTCCATCATTTTACACTTCTAGCATGCTGATGTTGACAACCAACCCTTTTTAAACTTCTCTTGACATTTCTGGTAGGTACCTTAAACAAAATATTTGGCTGAATTAATCTTAGCTTAATATCAAAGATACTTTAAAAAAAAACACATTTATTTCTTGTTCTACTACAAATGTTAAGAATGTGTTAATCAAAGTTACTAAGGTTTTTTATTTTTTGCTAAGATATACTTGTCTCCCTTCTTCTAAATAAAATATATTTTTCATATAAAACAATATAAATTTCTTGTTTTAGAAAAACAAATTTTAAATTGCCCATTTTAGAACTATGTTTCCCCTCTTATTCAAAGACTTATAACTAAAGACTTTTATATTCCATGAAACAACTAAGTTGATGTAAGTGATAAAAACTGTGTATAAAATAAGCAGTATTATTGTAGAAGAAAAAAAAATCCCTGGTACTATTTTTTTTAAAGAACTAAAAACAAAAACATGAAAAACCACAAATAGAAAAAAGAAGAAGAAAAAAACACTGAAAGCATTGAATGAGAAAACTAAAACGAATAAAACTATAAAGAAAACAAAAGAAAAATACAAAGGAAAACCTAAAACAAGCAACTAATACTACAGGGACTTCCAGAAGAGTTGTATTGAAAATATAGTATATAAACTTGTCTTCCCAAACCAAAATAGCTCATTTCCCTAAAAAAAATGAGAAGAAAAATATTATATGTAGAAATAATTGCTGTTTCTTTGCTTCAGATTATCCCAGATCAATAAACTTTTACGCAGCCTGTGGATCACAAAACTTCATATCAGAATCCAAGAATAAACAAAAAGTTGTTGTTGTTGTTGTGGGAACTAATCCCTTGTGTCTTTGTTTTTGTTTCGCCAAATAAACTTTATTTTACAGCTTGCGCTTGTGAATTGTTTGTGGAGCAGATACGGAAATAATACTACCTTTTTGCATTCAATTTCAAAGATCCTGCTTGCCAAAATAAATGCACAATAGGGTCTTGATGCTGTAGATCTTAAAAATCTAATTGCAATAGGACTGGTTTTCTGTATGGAGTAGAAATGGAATCCCACAATTTTGGAAACAATTAGAAGCAAGGAATTGGAAATACTGTAGTTTGGTCGAATGATTGGATTTTATTTTTCCTCAGTGAGTGGTGACAGTAGTTAGGCTGTTCCTTCTCTGTCCCCAACATGCTCTCAGAAAGTGATAAGGAAACTGCAGCAATCCAGTACAAGATACCATCATCTGAGGCCAGACCTCCTCTCCCACTGACTAGAACTTGAAGACATAGAAGACTAGAACCTGTACCAAGCCTTGGCAGGAGAATTAACAGCCATTAACTAGCCTCCTCACCAAGAGATGGCAGTTCATTTTAAATTCATGGTGTCCTATTTTTGTTATAACTAACTATTCATGACATAGGAAATACTGCTTTCACCTTCTAGGATAGTTTATTTATTAGGATTGTCTATAACTTGATATACCACCAGTGGCCAAAGTCTCACAGCAGTTTGCATTACAAAAGAACTGCCCATCTCCGACTGGTTTTGTAAAAATAAATGACTGAAATGAAATGGGTGGATGGGGAGAGAAGAGATAGAAGGAAGAAAAAAAAATATTGGGATGGTGGTAAAAAGTAGACACTCTAGTTGTCACTATTCTGCGTCTTTAAGAAATGCATTAAAATAATATATTCAAAAGACACAACTTCCTTAGAGCTGTATCTCTGTATGTGGAGATCCTTAATGTATATTTCCATTTAATTTAATGATCATGACAGCTTTTTTAAAATGTTGGCACTTGCTTATAAAGTTTAATTTTCTGTGTAGGTGGAAATGCTTTACGTGAAACGATGGCTTTTTGTGAAAATTGTTGGCTCATGCTGCTTATATGATAATGTAACTCACTATCACTATAACTCACCTACTTGAAAGATACGGTATCTGAGAAATATATGTGCCCGTGTATGTGAATCTGTGTGTGAATGTGTTGCTTATTTGTGATACGATATTCCTCCAGATGATTGAGAGATGAAATCTTATTATCATGGCTCTCTTCGGTATTTATATATATTTTCTTCATATACCATTTCTGTGCAAGGACTAGCTCAGTGTTATTTTGGAATAAAAGACTTCGTCTCCTCATTCAAACCTAAGTGCTTACACAGGGCTACGCTGAAATGTACTGAATTAGGTGTATGAACAGAGATAGAAAAGTGAATTGGAGAGGCAAAGATGAACTTTTCCAGGCCCTTTTTCATTTTATCAGTATTTTTAACTGGTATGGATAAGGAGACATCTCTGGGAAGGATACTAAATTCAGAAAGGATCCAGAACCAGTATAATTATTCCCTTCTACTTGCAGCATGTTTTTTCCCCCTTTTTTAACATGACCTGCTGCTCCTTTTTCTCCAAGCTAATAGCAATTATCACAATTACACTTATTTTAAAAACTGCTTGCATACTTGGTATCCCAAATCACAAAGTCGATGAAATCTTAATTATAAAACTCTGCATCAGAAACCAAAAATAATTTTATGGCCATTTGAACCATTAAAATGCAGTTGTAATCAACTCCACCTCATATTTAAAAAGTGCAATTTTTCCTTTGTTTTGAATAAACTTGAAATAATGCTGTTTTCCCATGCATAAAATTCTTTTCTGTGGCTTGATCACACAGTGCAGTTGCACTGTTTAAAAGCCAGTGGACTGTACTGCCGGGTCAATGAGACATGTTTTTCTCACCCAATCAATATCTCCAATTCCAGATGAACAACGATTGCTTGGAAAATTCCTTTCTTTGGTCTAAATTAAAAAACTGATTTTTTTTTTTTAGGAGAGCAGGGAGCAAATGTTTACTCACTATTCCAACAGTGTCCAAGAGAGCATGGCATGGAGATGTTTCGCATTATTGGATGATCTCTCAAGGAAGTACTTCACTAATATACAGCTTCTTATAAAATTCTCTATAATTAATAAACTGTACTTGATTTTTAAGAGAAATCTTGTTTTAGTGAACCATAGCAGCCTTCTCTAGGATTCTAGAGGAAGGGAAACCAGGAGTTTTTACCAGTCCAAGAGTTTATCAGTCAAATGGGACATTCACACGCCTGTGGAAATTGAACTCTGGCTGGGCAAGAGAGCCATAATTCCTGTTTAATGTTCTAGTTTCTGTACAAGTGCACTGTAATCTGATTTTAATCTTTTCCCTATATGATTGACGGTAGATGTATCACTGGTCCAGTGTGGTGCCTGAGAACCACAGCCAGCATAGCCAAACAACCATATTAGAAGGGATTTGCCCAACATTTATGAAGGAATGGCTTTTGTCTGATCTGTCTGGTTCTGATCTTAAAAATAGTTTATTCCCTGTGGTTGGTTACTGTGTGACATTCCTGAAATTAATCCAATTCCATCAATCTAAAATTATTTTTCAGCCAAGGCTGGGCATTTTTTCCTATTATCACTTCCATGAATCTTCTTAATTTTCCTTATTTCCAAGAGGCAAGAAATGATTTGTTATGGACACACAAACAGTGTTTTTTGAAGATCCCAAATAGTGCTCCCAGTAGCTACTACCAAGAATCTTTTAAAAATTAAAATAAATTAATTATATGTAACTACTGTCATAAAAATAGGCATGTTGGGTTGCTTCAGATTTCTTTGAAGAAGTGCAGATTCCCATCTGTGCATTTAAAGCAAATACACCAACATGCTGCAGTTCTTTTGACACAGACATTTGTTCTTCTTTTAATAGTTACAAAACCTTACCAAGGAAAGGGAATACATCTAATTTGTTTTCATAGTCCATTATTAAATAATGGTATTGAATTGGTACACAGATACATCATAAAGTTTGCATTAATGGATGATCACAATACAGCTAGTCCTTGACCTACAACCATTTGTTCAGCAAAGTTACGATGGTGCTGAACCAATGGTGGTTACAACTGGTCCTCGGAGTCATCCGAGCACCCTGTGGTCACATGACAGTGATCTGGGCACTTGGCGACCAGCTTGCACTTACAACTGATTGCAGCGCCCTGCGATCATGTGATTGCCATTTGCAACCTTCCCTGCCAGCTTCTCCAGAAAGTCAATGGGGAAGCCAGCAGGAAAGGTCGCAAGTCACTGGTGTAAGTTTCCCCACCTCTCCCTCAGCCCCTCTGCGCTCACACTGGCCACTTGTGCACCTCCCCGACCCATGCCGCGCCTTCCATGCACCACCTTGCACCCTCCCCGACCCACCCCTGCACACCCTCTTGGTCCCTCCCCCACCTGGTAGCAGCCACTTATCTGCCTACTGGCATGGGACTTCCTGCCGGTTCCCCACTGACTTTGGTTTGCCTCACCTTATGACCTAGGATTTGGTTAACAATGGCAACCAGGACTGCAGGGATTGCCATCGCTAAGTGATGTGGTCCACTTTACAACTGCATCACTTAGCAATGGAAATTCCGGTCCCAATTGCTGTCATAAGTCAAGGACTACCTGTAGGTGGATTTTGAAATCACTCAGGTTTCCTGATGCAAGTCCTATTTTGAGTTCCTATGTAACATGGAAAAGAACACCTTTCCCCTGCAGTGGAGTTGTATACATTGCACACATGTCTGAAATTATGTGTCTTCCCTTGGTGAAGTTCTGCCTTTGTTTTGCATATGGCAGGTTCCTGGCAAGTATTCAGTTTATCCTGGAGTAGAAAAGAATGAACGCTAATATGTGATATGTTGTATTGACCCAGTATCTGGAAGCTGTTCAGGCCTGGATGGGGTGGAACAGACTTTGGTTCAGTCCTAACAAGACAGTGGCTGTGGGTGTTTGCCCTCTGGGGTTGGGGATGTTACTGTTGGTCTTGGATGGGGCTGCACTTCCCCATTCACAATTGGTGCGCAACTTGGAGGTCCTTCTGGACTTGTGGCTACTGCTCAAAGAGCAGGTGGCAGCTGTGGCCAGGAGGGCCTTTGCACAGGTTCATCTTGGGTGCCAGTTGTGCCCTTTCCTAGATTATTGTTTGTCTAGGCCCCTGTTTTGTTTTGCTTGTTCTGTGTTGTTTCTAAGATTGTTTTAGTCTGAGCTGTTTGTTTGGTTGGTTTTACCTGTTTCTATGGATTTTCCAGTTTTGTACACTGCCCAGAGTCCATTGGAGTTGGGGAGTCAATAAACTCAAATAAATAAATAAAAGAAAAAATATGTATAGTAAGCAATCACACAGGGAAATGGAAGATCTGATTTCCAGGAACAAAAGGGTTTTGTTTTTCAAACTGTACACACACACACACACACACACACACACACAGCCATCTGCCAAAGCAAAAACATTATGAAGCAATAAAGAAGTTTACAGAAATAGTAGCAAAAACATTTCTTAAAAGAACAGTAGGAATAAAACTCAAGTTCATAAAATTAAAGTAATAATCCATCCAATTTCATGATAAATACTCATAAATAAGATACTACCACAGAAGACCTTCTAACTCATGTATCTTTCAGATTTTACTGGGAATTATGCAAATAGGATCTATTTGGCTGATGATAAGGTCTGTTTGGGTTCCTATAGGTACAAGCTGTTTTTCAAACAACTGGTTTCAAGCTGATCTGGATTTTTAATTAAATACAGCACTTTAGATTAAATGTATTTAGCCAGTGTATCTAATGCAAAGTTGGAATTATATGCTTTTATTCTGTGTATTCTGTATTAATTTCTAGTGATATAGGGAAATCAGGATTCTCACCGTTTAAAAAAGTGCTCTGGTTGATATTACTGGGGCTATCAGAGCTGAGCAACAAAAATCCAGATGACTGCTAGATGACAGGAAAAATAATTTTCTGTATCTGCTTGCTGCCATCGAATGGTGGTCTGGCTCAGAACAGGTAACCCAGTTTTCTTCATTGTCATCAGTGCTACAGGTGCTGGTTTCCTAGTTCAAGCTCCTTTAGTAACAGAGGAAGTGCAGGACTGGTCTCAAGTCACATGGCTCTTAACTGAAGCCTATGGAAGCCTAACAGAGAAACTAATTGTTTCTGCAGAGAAACAGTGAAAATAAATGAATTAATTTTACATATTCCACCCATTATCTCCAATGATTCTACAGTTGATACAAAATTGTACATACTCTGTTAGTAGCCCTTGTCATATGATTTTATAGAAAAAAATGCATCTCTTTTATGTTTTATTTTTTTTAAAAAAATTGTATATGAAATAATATTTTTGTGCCAGGCCAAAGACTAAATGATCTATAAATATTCTAGCCTTTTCTTAGTATTGCTTGATTATTCCAACAGAAAACTGATTGTAACCTAGGAACAATTCTTTATTGTCTAGGACATGATTTGGAAAAAGTTCCTTGATCTCCAGCTATATAGAGGACATATATGCAAGCATGGAGGCAATCATCTTTCCTAAATGGGCAAGAAAAAAAATATTATGGTCTCATATTAATGGCATCCATTCTGTGTAGTAATGTTATTTGAGAGAGATATTCATGCAGAATTCCAAGTCTGACCCCTTTTTAAAGAAAAAATCAGATTGCCATTTCTAAAATCTTTGGGTTAAGGATTGTTGAGAATCTCATAAAAGTGAAAGAGATCAGCATTTGGAGCCCAGCATGAGCTGATTATGGGGAATGAGAGTCAGTAGCTACTTTAAGAAGAGGCAGATGGGTTTTTTGTTTCCATTCTCATAAACTATAACACTGTAAGGGACATCAGCTAATTTGGAATCCAGAAAAGTCCATCTGGCGCCTTTTCAGTTATGCTGATGATCTATCTCTTTTCTCATTTACTTCAAGTTTGTTAAACTTCATTTTCTGAGCACAGCAACTGTGTATGCAGTGTAGTGCAGGTAATGTATCGGTTGCATAGTATCAAAAATGACATGTTTGATTAGTCTTTGAAACCTGATTCCTTCCAGATGGCCATGCCAGCTGGAGATGGAGGGTAGTCCAAGTTATATGGAGGCATAAGGTTCGAGAATTACCATAAAAATTACAAGAAGTTAATACAAATAAACTTGTATACTGTTCTTGTGCGTTCATAGGAATTCAAATGCCTGAGAACAATATACATGTTCGTTTATATTCTTAGGAATAGGTTCTGCTGTGAGGAATATGATGTTGGATTAGAATAGGCAGGGCTCATTTTATTTCTTTAGGATTACTCCTGCTTTCCCAATATTTTAATAAAATTGAGAGAGGAATGGAGAGTTCATACAGAATAGGCAGCAAAATATATTTCTGACAAATAACTGTTGGCTAGAATGGTTTTGATAGAAAATGCTTCAGCAATTGAGAATGATACTTTTAGTAATGATACTTTTAGTAATTTAGTAATATTCTACCAAGCCATATCTAGCTTTTTAAAAAGTGTAGGAAGAGGCTGGTAGGACTTCAGTGAAATTTGGCAAATTAAGTGCTCATTAATATAGATCATGAATGGTTCAATTATCAAGACTCAGAAGGTCCTTAATGGATTCAAACAGCAATCCAATCACTTTGAAAGACTTTAATTAGTATTTATACATCTTTAGAGCAAAGTCTTATGTCTCCTAATTTTTTCTTGTAATGTTTACAAGGCAAGTTGTCAAAGTTCACAAATGGTTTCTTTCTGCTAGACCCTTCTTCCTTGGCACTGGCATACTTGAAAAAAAAAAACAACCAAAATGAAAAATATGTAAAACACAATCTAGTTCTATGTAAACATAGAAAAAGGCATTAACTTTTTCTGTCATAAAAAGACTCAGTAATAGCTCATCTTCTCCGTTTATATGCTAAATAAAAATCCATAGTACATTATTGTAGTTACTTCACTTTTTCTCTTCTTCAGAAAATGTTTATTGATTGCACAGTTTTTAAAGAAAAAGTGTTTCCTTTTGCACTTTAAGTTTTTATGTTTGCACTCTTAAGTAACAATAAATATATTTAGGTTGAAGTAATATGTCGATGTACTTTGAACACTCACTAGATCATGTACTAGTGAATGGGAGGACAGTGGGAGTAAAAAGGCAAGTGATAGGTGATAGTTAAAAATGGGAAAAGTTTTATTCTGTATATTTCTCTGTCATACAATTATTCTGTCAGTCAGCCAATTAATAAGAGTAAACAGGTACGGGTAGTCCTCGGGTTACGACCCTAATTAGGACTGGAATTTCCATGCTAAGCAAAGCAGTTTTTAAGCAAAACATAATGCTATTTAGCGATGGCAATCCTGGCAGTCCAGATTGTGGTTGTTAGGCTAGGACTGCACGCTTCTCCTCCCCTATGTGAACTGCCTCTGCTTCAACTCCCCTCACCTGCCTATCTCTCCCCTATCTCTGCCCTTTTGGCTGCCCTGCACTCTGTTGCCTAACCCTGCTGCCCCTTCCTTTGCTGTCTTCTTTGCTGTCTTCTTCCTCCTGCTGCTGGCCCAGATGCCGGGCAAGGGCACGGCCCCAGGATGCATACAGCGAGTGTGGCAGAGCGGCAGAGCCTCATCTGCCGAAGGGAGTTTGCCAGGCCCAGCTGGGAAAGAGGCAGCAATATGGAGCCAGAAGAGAAGGCAGATTGGGTGGAAGAGCCCCATCTTCTGCCACCAACGTGAGGAGTGATAGCCCACAGACTGTGGAGAGTTCAGTGGACTGGGCTGGCAAGGCACAGTGCGCTTCATTGCCAAGTAAGGGAGGAGGGGTAGTGGCAACTCCCCAGGAAAAGTTGGTGTCTGTGCAGGAGGTGCTGTTTAGGGTGCCAGCAGAACTGGAGGAAGCAGAAGGACGAGGGCTTCCCAGAGCACAGCGCATGCTCTGCAGCTTGAGTTGGAAGCACTCCTGGAGGACCAGCCTGTGGGCTTCAGCGAGCGGTGGAGGCAAGCTGGAAGTGCTCCTGGAGAACTGGCCTGCAGGCTTCAGTGCATTGGAAGCTGCTGGCCCTTCATGAGGCTTTGCAGGAGGAAAGCTGGGCTAAGTGAACAGAGGGCCTGTTGGTGCTGGGCTCACGTCCACGCCTCACTGAACCTGCAGGCCAGTTCTTCAAGAAGCACTTCCAACATGAGCTACAGAGTGTGTGCTCCGTTTCTGGGAAGCCCTCATCCCTCCACTTCCTGCAGTTCTGCCCCCACCCTGAACAGCGCCTCCTACACAGCCACCAACTTTGCCTGAAAAGACATTGAAGGACAAGCTCTGCAGTTGCTCCTGTCCATTCATGCCCTCTTTTTATTCACCAACATAGGAGAAAGGTTTCTGCACCAAGTTCAACTTTCTGTATACCAATGGGAATATTGATCTGGTAGACTTGCATTCAGTCTTACATGATGCATATATTCTAATCTGTAAACCACCTCTCCAAAAGAGATAACCTGCCCAGTGATGAGTCCAGCCTCTCTCACATCCACAGCCAAATGGGTTAAGGAAACATATAGAGGTCAGTGACCAGGCAGATGGGGTAATGCAACAACAGCTTTGCCAGACCAGTCAAAGAACAGCTAATTGCTAACCTCTGAAGGTTTTTCCACCATGACCTCATGGGATGTTCTTGACTGTGATAGCAGAGAATACATTAGTTTCATGCAGGAACACTTTCGATTGGATTCCCTCTGCCTCAGCAGTGAGATGGCAATGAGATGGAGATTATGTTGGGAGGATGTATCCTCAGCAAATGATTAGCGGGGTGTCTTCCTGTGCCAAGCAGGGCATGTGGATGAGTCTTTTGATATGGTGGAACTGGCTGTTGTCTAACAAAAATGCTTCCCCAAGGGTTGGGATCTCTGTTACTTGTAGGGAAGGAGAAGATAATAGAAAACCCAGTTGATGCTTCAGTGTGTTTTTCCATAATCGTCTCAGCAACCTGTGTAACAATCCACCTCTGTCAGCAGAGATCCTGCCCTTGAGGGAAGCACTGAAGTATCTCTGAGAGCAGGTTTAGAAAGTCAAAAACTGCATGTCACCTTGCAAGTGTGGATTTGGCTATCCCTGTCTTTTCTTGCATGCTGTAATTACATGGCATCAGAGACCATGGAGCAAGGAGAACTACTATGAATATTACATTTATTACAGGCAGAAAGAATATGACACAGTATAGAGATGTATCCACATAGCCCTTTACCTAATTCTTCATTCAGTAGTGAAATAGCCCCCTTTCAAGTCATAATATCCCTGAAGAAGCTATACAAAAGGTTTGCCAATACAGAACTCTATTTAGACTGGGTCAGTTATATATGCATGGAGAGTAGCCGTTGCTCATGCACTCTACATTTCTATAAAAGGAGGTACATACATTTTTCTAGTTGAACAAATGCATTCAGTGGGGACTGAGGCTGTGACCGTAATCATCCCCATACACATCAGATTAATGGTCTAAATGAGAGTAATGAGTCCTAATTACTTTAGCTCTGTTTTAGTTAACTATCAAATAATGCTAGGAAAATGATCACAGCAATTATTTTGCTTGTGTGTGTCTCACTGTCAAACTAGATTTTCATTAATATTCATCGAAATTTAATTGAGAATATGATCAAACAGCAAGAGTCAATACTTTCTGTCCTTAATAGCAATTTGTGTAGCTAATGCTAGGCTATGGATGCTGATGCTTTTGATCATGATTTGTGATTTTTTTGTCTAAGATACTGGAATAATTATGTGTGTATAGCACCAGCACAACATTATTAACATGCAATAATGGTTTGAATATGTTGGGTCAATGCTATGTAGTAGCAAAAAAAAAAAAAAAAGGAAAAAAGTATATCAAAATGTTCACTGCTTATTATCAGATGTGGTATTATGAATTATACTAAATGGCACAACAAATGATAAGAACAGCTGATTGCATCCATTTGATGCAGAAAAAAATTGTTTTTCTAATTCTTATAGCTAAGTATGCTCTAGATGTGGTTATTTTGTGCCACTGATTTTTACTGTTGCTTGATTGTAACCCTGGAGCTGTATCAGGAGCAAGTTTTAAATGTACTTCACTTCAAAAAGACAAACATACAAGGTACATGAACAAGTTCTTGCTGACCTATACAGTACCAGCAATACAACAGGGTGTATTACATCTACTGTGTGCTTGATAAATAGCCTGCTGCTAAAAGCTCTGTCCTCAGTGCTGAAATATCTCATGATATATAGGCATGTCTCCCTGATAAATGCTAATGTCAGCATGGGCGTGATAGCGATTCATCAGGTTTCTGAAGAATATGCTCAGTTGAGGCATACTGAATTCATAAAGATCCATATTTTGGATAATAAGGAACCATGGCTGTTTACTCTCTACCTTAAAAACTGTTCTAAAAGTACTTGTAGTTTCCAATTCACAACTTGTTTTTACCTGAAAATGTAAAAAAAAAAAAAGTTATTATTAAAAGTTCGAAAATACTGCACCATTCTTCTGCTATTAATGCTAATCAATGAATAGTACAATGACAGTGACAGTTTGTGGAAAAGAAAAGACATGACTATGTTAAGATTATACCATTGCTCCTGATCTCCTAAAATTCATCATAAATCATAGACTAGACATTTTTAAAAAAAGGACAAAATGCTTGCCAAGGATAGCTGTGCTAAATAAACATGGAGATTTAAAATGCTGGTCCTTCTTGAAGTTCCGTTCTCAGTCTTAAGTGTTATTAGTTTACATTCACAGTTTCAAATGCTACTTTGAAATGGCACAGTAAAAAAATGGTGGATCTCAAATGGCTTCTTTCAGATTTTTTCTTCAAACCAGAAGAAAAGAATTCAAGTGTATCAAACATATTACCCATATATTCACATATTATGTGTGTATTTACATTTATATGTTCTCTCTCTCTCTGTCTCACACATACATACAAACACACAAATGTATATATTTGCATTTATATCTAGTACTTTTGATGCAGAATATACTGCAGTTATTTTTCAGAAACTATTCAAAATCTAGTCTCCTTAGAACTTCAGTGTTCTCACTGCATGTTATGAGTTCAGATAACTCACTAGACACTAGCAAAGCATCTGGCCAGAAGGTGATGTTGTAGATATACGAGGTATAGAGCATTGCTTCCAGATTATCTGTATAATCTGTATTTAGAGTTGGTGAACTTTTTGCCGCATGGTTCACTTTCATGCTTTCATACCATTGCTTGCCAATATATTTTTCTTCCTGAAGCAAAGACAAGTGGTTCCATCCACTTGGTCCCACATTTTTCAATGTTCTCTTGCATCATTCAGTGACCAGTTGCTTCCTACATTAGTTTCTCATTGATAGTCTCATCAGAAACTTGATACTTTTTGTGCTTATTGTGATTCTCTCCTCCAAAAGATTACTCTTTAGTGGAAAATCTAAAGCTCCGTGAGTAAGCAGGAACTTACTTCTGAAAATTCTGACATAGAACAGGGAGATCTTATTGATATAATACTTTCAGATGCAGATATTCCCCTCTGGAAATGAATCACCACCTGGTCAGATTAGGAAGTATAGATGGCAGGTAAAAGAAGTCTAGAAAATTGCAAGGTGAACCTTAGAGCAATCAACAAATGTTAGGTTTCAAATGTTTGGGAGGCCACTGGATGGCAGCAAAGGATTAGATTTTAGTGTCTCTCCTTGCTGCCATCTAGTGATCATACACATATTTGCAGCCTAAATATGGTATCCCAAGCCAACCTGAGAAACAGGACATCTCAGGAGTAAAACTTTGCTTGGTAGTAGAAATGTTTAAAAGACCTCTGTAATGGTCTGCACTGAGGTTTTAATGAAGGTCCAAGAGGTCATGCTTAAAAGTTACTAGTCTTGGCTATATAAGGAACTTATACAGCATTTAGTTCCTTGACCTCGCTGTGGTCCTGATTTTATCTTTGTTGATTCTCAAATTGTCGTGAACTCTGCTTTTGGAAATAGACTCTGCCTGTTCCTAGATATTCTGTTTGAATATGTGAATGAACCATGGACTAATCGTCCATTCTGCAAGTGATTAACTTCCTGCATACATGCTGGCAGGCCTTGTTCCTGTTCTCTGCATATCTGCCATTTTTACCTTAAATCTTCCAATTTTCTATGGGCTGATTTTCACTCTTCGTCCCACTACAGCTGCTCTGAATTATAGTCAGGTAGCTTCTTCATGATATTGATGTTGTGATTTGATGCTTAAATCTGATATTGATTTTTTTCCCCTTAACCGAACACAACTAATCTTTATATTTGGGGGAATATTTATTCCTGAAAATTGAAAAGTTAATTTCCATATTCTCTGTGTAATCTTTTAACCTCATTTTTTAAAAAATGGTGAAAATCTGTTTTTTATCTCTTGTACATTACTCTCTTGTTGTTTAATTCCTCTAGGATTTCAGTTGTCTTAAGCTCTGCAGTGCATTAGAAGGCTGGTTTACAAATACTTTAATCAAGTATATATATTTGGACAGCAAAATATTTATGTTAAATGCAGTGCCAGCATTTGAGAATGTAATTCTAGTCAGCAGAATTTTCTTTCTATTTTTCTTATAGTCTTACAGCTTGCTTCATAAACACTGGATTAGCATGAATAAATTAAAACATTGATTTTAAGATGGATCTCTAGAGCCAAGCTAGAATAACTGCTCATTACTATGTTTTTATTTTGATAGTATTTGGGAACAATTTGACCTGCTTTGTTTCTTTTGTCTTATTGTATAATTTAGTGCAACATATGTAGAGAAAAGGTTCCTTAGGAACATGTTTTTATTTTTTTTTTCAATTCAAACACTATATAGTCACAAGATCCTAGTGTATCTGACAAAACCCCGTCTTGTCCAGTCTTGTTTCGTGCACTGAGAAGTTCACTAGCAGAGGACATGTCTTAAATTTCTTCAGGGACATCAGTTATTTTAATTCCCAAATGTTGCTTTAACAACCGTCTAAAATCTCTGTGTATGTACACAGTATAGCTGATCATATTTATAAAATGAACAGAAAAAACGTTTCAGAACTTGCAGAAGTAGAAACACAGAATTTCTCTGTTGTTCACAGAGAAACAGCATTACCTTTTTCAGGATTCTGCACAAGCTTCAACAAATGATGATGCTCTTTTAAGGAGTCTGTTCCTTAAAATTAATATGATCTTAAATTTCAGATTTCTAATTCCAATCAAATGTGTCCTTCTGCTTCCCACCATATCCATGTCTGGCACTTTGTGGCATTACAAAGACTCTAAATGGGATGTGGTGCCTCTTTAATGGAAGAATGGAAGGTTCCTAAAGCATCCTAAAGTTCCACCTTGATCCTTTTTTTTTTTTTTAGCTTCATATACTTTCATTTTTTCCTCTTCTACTTATTTCTCACTGCTGGCCTTATAGCCAGAATAAAGGTTCAGTTTGATTTCATTCTGAACTGGAGAAATGTTCATCTGAACTGGAGAAATGTTCACCTGACCTAATTCATTGCTGTCTTTAACAAAAAAGTAGAACTTTCCACACCCCTCCATACACAAATACACACACTGGTAGATTGCCAGCAAGTTTTTGGATATGTTAGAGCATTTTGATGTAACAACCTGTGTATCAGACTATGAAATTGCTCTCTAATCACTTAAGCTGGGAATAAATCTAACGGAATGCAATGATTTCACTTCTGGGTAAAGATCTGTAGAATTGTTTAGGATAGTATGCAGTTGATTATAATATTAAGTACAGTTTGTAGATTACTGCAGACTTTTAAAATTATAAATTAAATCTCATACCAAGGACATAATTATTTTTGTTACCTTGTGAAAATTGATGTGCCTGTCAGCTAATAGATCAGACAATACAACTTATCCAAACCTATGTATGAATACTTAGGATAGCATTGCAACTGCACAATCTAAAACAAGTTTTCAAAATCACACATGCATTTCTCCAGAAACATATCTCTATTAGGAATTAAATTATGTATTGGAGAATATATCCCAGAATAATGTTTTTAGAAAGAAAGACATTGAAGCTGTTTTGGTTGTAATCAAAAATTGTATTTTTCATCATAAAAAAGTTTCACATACTCACTGTGGCTACTCTACAGAATTTGTTCATTTCAATAAACCACAGGTCAATTCTAGTTGTATCTGTTCACGCAAAAACTCGTGGCTAAGTGTGTCATACAACACAGGAGGAGGGCCTTATTCAGTTCCACTATTCCTACATGTAATTAAAAAAACAACAAATACAGAAAAAATCTTATCTACTTGACTATTTAGACAGCATTAAGTACCTCTTAGAAGTACTTAAAAAGTCTCATATAAAGTCTTAGAAAACAGTTTAATTGGTACAGAACTTCCAAAGACAGGTGTTTCCTTTGTAAAAAAAAAATACTACACCAGTAAATATTTGTATTTGTAACCACCATTTGTAATCACTAAGTTTCCATAAAGGAATCCTTTTTCGCCTTTTAACTGAGCACAACAGAAGAGAGTCTTGTGTGCTGCCACTTTCAAGCATAAAGTTCAATAATATTAACTTTCATGACATGTTTGTTGGAACCTCTATAACTGTGGCTTGCACTTCAAGGGCTGTGCTTTTCTCTTTATCAGCATCCCAAGGACTGATTAGAGGAGGATAAAGCTCACTGAAAGAAAAGGGTTGTTTCTTCAGGTAATTCCTGAAAAATCTGTGTCCTGCATCACAGTTCATTTCATGACAGATGCAACTGAAGAGGGCGGCAACACAAAAGAATCCTAAAAGAACACCAAGGCAGATAAGAAATGTAGTGCTGCTGCTGCTGTTCTCACAATTTCTCATTGCTGAATCCAATCCTTTTGTGGTAACATTGATACATTGTCTTGCATTCTGCAGCCGGATAGTGGGGATGTCCATACAAATTTTATATTCCATTGATGGGGTAAGGTGTGTAAAATTATAGGCCTTTTGGTGTGATGGAATTCGAACACTCTGAGAGGTCAGGGAGTTTTTATCTTTTGGAAAGGCAGTCCATCTAATGTTAGATTTCACAATTTTGGAATTTGCTTTCCAGGATAGTAATATGGAATTGTAGCGTACATCTTCTACTGTTATAGAGAAAGATTTGTGGTTCTCCTGGGGGAAAGAACCATCCACATTAATCATAATGGATTTTAAATCTGCACCAACTAAATTAGTTGCTATGCATGTGTATAGACCACTTTCTTTTTGTGTTATATCACTGATCTCTAATGTTCCTTCTGAATGTACATAATATTTAAGGGAAACAGTATTGGGTAAAAGCTTATGTCCTGATGGAGTAATCCAGTACACTTCAGGTTCTGGGACCGCAGTGGCTCGGCAATGTAAGGAAACATAGCTACCTGTTTCTAAATTTAAATTTGTAGGAAAGCTTTCTGGGGCTATCAGTGGAAGACAGATTTCCATCATCTCCCTGAAATGAACCATCCTCACATTCTGGCCTTGGAATTCAGGAGGATCTACACAAAATAATGACTCTGGCTCCATAAATCTAATGCTAGTTTTATTCATATTAATCCATCGAATGACACAGTCACAGCGGATTGGGTTGCTGTGTATGCTGATTTCCTTGAGATTGGGCAAAGACTCAATTGTACTGTGGTACAGAGCACTCAGTGCATTGCTATTGAGCATGAGTGATTCCAGCCGTGGAAGTCGATAGAATGCATTAGGGTGTATATATGATAATCTTGGATTATTGGTTGCTTCTATTTTCCTCAAATCTGGCAAATTTTCAACAGCTAGGTTATCTATAGATATCAGTTCAGGCATATTATTAATTCCTAATTCTTTCAGGTGTATCATATTGCTAAAATCCCCTCTTTGTATTCTGTTAATGGGGTTTTTGTTTAGATCCAAAAATTTAAGATTTGTAGCCTTTTGAAGAGCTCTGTGGGGCACTTTAACTAATCTGTTGTCATAAAAAGAGATGCTTTCTAAATTGTCAAGACCAGCCAAGGCATTATCTGGTATTTCTGTGAGATTTATGCCTGCTAAAACCAGGCTCCTCAGATTTATAAGGGGTTTAAAGTTCATATCTTCAATTCTACTTATTGGATTTTCTCCAATCATAAGAATTTCCAGATTAGGAATAGCTTCAAACCATTTGCTGTTAATTAGTTGCAGATTGTTTGAATTGAGATGAAGCCTAAGAAGGTTATCAAGGCCTGTGAATGCTCCTGATGCAATTGTAGAAAGCAGATTGTGATTTATGTAAAGCTCTTGGAGATTATTAAGTCCAAAGAAACATCTGTCAGGCAATTCTGTAAGTTTGTTTTCCTCCAGATACACTGAAAAAAGTTGGGTTATCTTCTGAAGTTCAATAGTAGTCACTGTAGATAAACTATTCTGGGACAAATCCAAACCAGTAAGGTTTACAGGGAATTCTCTAGGGTATTCAATTTTTTTAATATGATTTGCTTGTAGAAGTAGAACCTGTGTATTGGCAGGCAGTTGAGGTGGGAAAGCAGAAAGGCCTACGTCATTGCAGTCTACTGTTGATGCTTCCATGTATATTGATCTAGGAGTAAACCACGGTCTTATCTCACAGGAACATGACTGTGGGCAGTCTGTTTTTTTATCCACAGCTTGTATTGGAACAGTGATAGTTAGGCCAAGTAAAAAGTAAATTTTGAGTGACATGTCCTTCATCTTAGCTCAGGATTTCAGAAAAGTAATTGTACAGTTTTTTTTTATGTACAGTAAGAGTTGGTCATTTGATAAGACAATCACTTGCATTTGTCAGATGGTGCATGCTGAGGAGGCACAATGTTCCTTTGCTTCTTGGAAATGCACTGCATCTTTACAATCACTTTGTCTCATTGTAAAAGGCATTTTTGCAAAATGATGTTACTTCACATGGATAGATTCTTCAAAATGAAGTATATCCAGAAGGAGATAGCAAAGGAAGTAGCTCATTTATATAATAGCAGTCATTTTTCTTTCGGTTATGTCTTCTTTCATTTTTGTTTGTTTGGGAAAAAGGACCTACAATGTAAAGGAGAGAAGAATTAATACTATCAATGAACATAGCAACAAAGGTTTATATATTATTTTTGATTTAAAATTATAGAATGTTGTCTTTTGTGTATAATGTTAAAAGGTTGTTAGGCTAATCATAACAACTTGTATTGCCACAACTATCTAGACTGCAAACAACTGGCCATGTACTGTCAGTGAAGCAATTGTGTGGCAGGTGGGGTAGGTAATTATTGACATTGAGAAGAGTTAAGTATGTAAATATAATCATTTACATATGGACCTATCAAATCCTGGGACTGAATCTTAAAAGAAGTTCCACAGTGATATATCCAACGGTGCAGTTGATAATCAAAATGAAAATCACAAGTGGGACTTATTTTCAGTTAGAGATATATAAGTTTGCAATTTTAGAGCTGGGGGAGTTATGCAAATCCACCCAGAGTAGTATTTTGGCACACGTGAGAATGCTAAAATTGCTAAACCAGTTGTCTTCTTTTCCACATATTCATGACTGCTCTAGATGCTCTTCCTGCGTATGTGGGCATGCAGAGCAACTTCACTTTGGGTTTTTTTTGGGGGGGGGGGATATGGGTGTTTTATGTTTAAAAAAATATACATTAAAAGGTTCACATGAGACAAGCAAAAGCTTCATATGTCTGTGTTTATCCTGATAAGAATACTGCAAATTAGAAGCGCTGCATACAGGTGAAACTCAAAAAATTAGAATATTGTGCAAATGTTCATTTATGTCAGTATGGCAACTCAAAAGGTGAAACCAATATATGAGATAGACGCATTACATGCAAAGCGAGATATGTCAAGCCTTACTTTGGTAGAATTGTGATGATTATGGCGTACAGCTTATGAAAACCCCAAATTCACAATCTCAGAAAATTAGAATAGTGTGAAAAGGTTCAATATTTTAGGCTCAGAGTGTCCCACTCTAATCAGCTAATGAATCCATAACACCTGCAAAGGGTTCCTGAGCCTTTCAATGGTCTCTCAGGCTGGTTCAGTAGGAATCCCAAGCATGGGAAAGACTGCTGACCTGACAGTTGTGCAGAAAACCATCACTGACACCCTCCATAAGGAGGGAAAGCCCCAAAAGGTCATTGCAAAAGAAGTTGGATGTTCCCAAAGTGCTGTATCAAAGCACATCAATAGAAGGTTATGTGGAAGGGAAAAGTGTGGTAGAAAAAGGTGCACAAGCAGCAGGGATGACCGTAGCCTGGAGAGGATTGTCAGGAAAAGGCCATTCAAAAGTGTTGGGGACTTTCACAAGGAGTGGACTGAGGCTGGAGTTAGTGCATCAAGAGCCACCACACACAGACGGATCCTGGACATGGGCTTCAAATGTTGTATTCCTCTTGTCAAGCCGCTCCTGAACAACAAACAAGGTCAGAAGCGTCTTACCTGGGCTACAGAAAAAAAGAACTGGTCTGTTGCCCAGTGGTCCAAAGTCCTCTTTTGTGATGAGAGCAACTTTTGCATCTCATTTGGGAACCAAGGACCCAGAGTCTGGAGGAAGAATGGAGAGGCACACAATGCACGATGCTTGAAGTCCAGTGTGAAGTTTCCACAGTCTGTGTTGATTTGGGGAGCCATGTCATCTGCTGGTGTTGGTCCACTGTGCTTCATTAAGTCCAGGGTCAACACAGCCATCTACCAGGAGATTTTGGAGCACTTCATGCTTCCTTCCGCAGACGAGCTTTATGGGGATGCTGACTTCATTTTCCAGCAGGACTTGGCACCTGCCCACACTGCCAAAAGTACCAAAACCTGGTTCAATGACCATGGGATTACTGTGCTTGATTGGCCAGCAAACTCGCCTGACCTGAACCCCATAGAGAATCTATGGGGCATTGCCAAGAGGAAGATGAGGGACATGAGACCGAACAATGCAGCGGAGCTGAAGGCCGCTATTGAAGCATCCTGGTCTTCCATAACCCCTCAGCAGTGCCACAGGCTGATAGCATCCATGCCACGCCGCATTGCGGCAGTCATTGCTGCAAAAGGGGCCCAAACCAAGTAGTGAGTACATATGCATGCTTATACTTTGCAGAGGTCCGATATTGTTCTGTTTCCAATCTTTGTGTTATTGATGTCATGTAATATTCTAATTTTCTGAGATTGTGAATTTGGGGTTTTCATAAGCTGTATATATAGATTTGGTATAATCATCACAATTATACCAAAGTAAGGCTTGACATATCTCGCTTTGCATGTAATGCGTCTATCTCATATATTGGTTTCACCTTTTGAGTTGCCATACTGACATAAATGAACATTTGCATGATATTCTAATTTTTCGAGTTTCACCTGTAAGTGATTAAACAATATGGCAGCTTCACTGTTGCAGGCGTACCTCAAACAACCCTGCACACCAGTGCATAGCATTCAGTATAAGCCTGATGAGTCAATCACATTACAGTCCACATTGTGCTCTTTTCAGTTTTGGTACCAGTATTAACATGTGGCAGTAGAAGCATTGTTTTAAAACAGTATACCAGGGTCAGCAACTCATAGACATTGATAAATGTATTTTGAGATGTTTCAAAGTGTTTGTGGTTAGACGAAAAGGTGTATACAACATTAGTAAGGGGGGGTCCTTCAAGTTTAGAGCATACAAAACTAAATCTGATTTGGCTTCTTCCATTTATTGGGTGCCTATGAAACTGAGTAGCCAGCATTCAGATAATGCGTAAATATTCTGTTAGTAATAAATGCTATCTGAAATGAACACTGCTGATGCAAGCAAAAGCAGAAAAAAAAAATACAGCCTTCTATCGTTCTCATATTCAAAAACATTTTTCTTTACTCTTTGCATTCATTTTATAGTAATAAAGACCTTCATTAATAAACTAAACAGAAGTCTTACAATCCTATATTTCAGACTGGAAGAAAATCTGAGAGACTGCAATTTACAATATGTTTAGGCTGCTAATTCCTAGTGACCATGCTGGGGGGAATTCTACAATTTGCAGTCCCAACACGTCTGAAGGTTGTAACTTCAGGAAAATTGGCTAAGTTCACCTAATATATTTTGGGCAGAGATGAGATTTGGACCAGAGATATGTGTGTACACATATTTGGTCACAACTGAGTAAGTATACCTAGTATTCAGTTCTTCTAAAATATCAAGCTATATTATTCTGAATTTTAGGGAGAGTCTGAAATAGAGATATAGAGGTTTTAATCCTATGATGATCTGGAGTATTGTAGAGCAATAATATTTCTAGCAACACAAACATTTTAGAACTGCTTTGGATTCTGGGAAGGGGCCAATTGAAAGAATGCATCCAAATTTAATAATAGTCTTTTCACAGGATATTCATATTGACTAGGGTTGTGGAAGTTGTGCTTCTGAGTACTTTTTTTGGGAGGGTATGCCAACTGAATGCTATAAAATCTGAATAAATAAATTATCGCACTAAACTGTCTTGTAGCATTGTCTAATTCCATCCTTCATATCATCCTTCAATAACAATATTATAAACACTGCATCCTAGGTGTATGAGATCTAGATTGTTCTGGAAAACCTATAGTCAAGTTTGAAAGATTGAGAGTATGTGGTATATACATTTTCTTCTTGTTGTTGTTCATAGATATTATCTGAGGGGTTTTTTTAGTCCCCTGCTTGTTCTTCATTTTCTCTATATTTAGGACTAGTCTTTTAACTTGCATTTGTGATGTGTATAAATGAAATGAACAGACAATGTGTGAGATAAACATGCAGGAAAAACATTCTGCTGTTAAGTTTTGTTATGTACTTCTATGGTGATGGGCCAATTCATTTGCAATGCAAAGTATAATTGATAGAAAGTAACTTAATAAAATGTAGTCTGTTCCATGACATTTTTAAATCTGAGATTTAAAGAAAGGAGGAAAAAATCCTTCCCAAATGTTAATTAACGTCTGGCATTAATTTGATAATTTACATTGTGTATCACTCTATTGTCCATATTTAGCTCAAATCATTTCTAACAAGGATCTGGTCATTATATAAGAACATTGTGATCTTCATTGCCTCCCAGTAAAATTTCAGGCCCCAGTCTTGTAACCCAAAATCAGTCTCCACCGAAGCCCATAGTTTATATGTGGTGTATTAATGCTACCCTAAAGTTTTAATGTTACCTTGTTGCCCTAAAGAAACAAAATGCACACTTTGCATTCATGAGAGCCACATAGTTTCCAAAGTCCCTTTGCCTTTGCTTTTCTGGGGAATCTGATGCTTTACTAAGTTTTTCATTTTTATAAAGTTATCTAAAAATTATAGATTTTATTTGTATGATGTTTGAATTTATTTTTAGTTTTGTATTTTTGAGGTTATTATTTGAAACCACCAAGATAACTTATTTCTAATATGTTATCTAGATATGATGTTGATGAGTACATAAAATTCCCTGTTGATAAAGTTTTTAAATTGGTCCTTTCTTTATTCTGTGCTAGGTATTTGTGTAGAGTGAGTACTTTGCTAGCTCAATTTATTGTAATAATTTCAAATACAAAACTGAAAAAATAATAAATGTTTTGCCCAGAATGTATTACTTAGGGCCAGGATGCCCTTGGATGGTCACCCTTGGTAATGCCAGAAGGTTAACCTCATTATTTACTCTAAAAAAATTGTGCTAAGGAAAAGAAAGCTATTCAATACTGATATCAAATAATCTTCAATATCCTCTCAGTGTGTACTTATTTGTAACTTTGCACAGCATCCATTTTATAATCTCTCATTCAAGTAAACATAGAGTTTGGAGATGTAAACATAAAATAAGACGTTATATTCCATAGAATTGACATTCCATAGTCAATAGCTCTCTTCACATTAATTTAAGATTGACATTCTCCATTTGGGGTTAGAATAGCAAAATGTTGTCAGATATTGAATTACAGAGTACCGAACTTTAATTGTCTGTTGGACCAAAGTTCCATCTAATCTGAATTTGGTTTGCAGCACTGATCAGCCTGGTATGTTTAGGAGCCTACTGTCATACCCCATCTGCACACATCTTCTTCATTTGAAGAAGCAGGATTTATCATTCAGATGCTAAAGTGCCAAACCTAAGTAAGAATGAAGAAAGAGCAGATGCAGACTCTGCCATTCCCAATTCTGCTATAGAAAATTTGGACTTTCAGCTGGAGTCAAGGCCACATAGCCTTCAGGAACTACACATTGACAGACTATAAAGAGTCAAAGGATTACCAGGCAAAGGAGTGGCTGCTTACATGGAAGAAACCTGACTGGAGTGGAGGCTTTGCTGAATCTGACGTCACTAAAGGATGGATATTCAGCTTCAGCTGTGTTCGGGAGGAAAGGGAAAGAAACTTTGGTATTTGTGGTCTTCCCAGTAGGAGACTCAGTGCTGATACAACTTCTACGATGGGTTTTATCTTCATGTTTCTTTCTGTGTCTACTTGTATTTGTGATTCTTGGACCAGGCCTGCCAACTGCTACCCTTTTGCCCTTTTACTCTGACTATGTTATTCATACTGTTAGTAGAACTTTGTTTCTCAGCTTGAATTAGAACACTACTGTTGCATAGGTCCTTGATTCTTGGGCCAAAGACTGGCCGTCAATGTATGCATTTATAAATTGATCAATAAATTGATCATCAATTTATAAATGTGTCTCTGTAATTTATAACCAGCCCATTTACATTTTGCTGGGACCGAGTTAGGCTATGAAACCTACTTGAAACTGAAAAAGTTGGATAGTATAATGGAAATGGCTTTCTCCTGTTTAGCCACAACATCAGGTATGTGTTTTTAGACTGTTTCTGAAAATGAAATTATCATTGATCTATCATAACTAAATAGAAAGCATGAATTTCTCTGCTAACTCCATTTAAATTAGTTTGCAGGACTGCATCCCCCAGTACTTTCTAAAGTTAGTCTAAAAATAATTTACTGTGCAAACAGGTCGTTCTTCTTTTAAACTTACTTCCAATGTATTTTGGTTAATCTACTCTAAAAAGAGTAGAAGTTCTAGTAATAATTACCTTACTATGACCATTATCTTCATTTGTACAGTATATGTAAAAAGAACTACTGGTATTTGTTCTAGTCATGACTTTGTCTATGATAAATTCTGTTGGGTGCACTGTGATATTTAAAACCTTGAGAATGGCTTTTGATCCTTTTCCTTGTCAGAAACTCAAGGAAAATGCCTTATAATGGAACAGTGAATGGACCCCAAAAACCCCATAGTTACAAGCTCTATTATTAAGCTATAAGCATTTCATAGCTAACATTTATCTTGACTAGGCTTCTAAGGGCTACAGTGAAGAATGTTAACATCATCCTAATTTATTATTACTTGTTTATGCTAAGAAACCAAGCCCCTTTATCACCTTTACAACAATATTGTTATATTCTGTGAGAAACAATATATGGAAAGGAGAACCTTGTTTGTGTTGACAGACCGTTATGAATTTTGCTTAGGTCAACTGCTTGTATAGATTTTTCTTTCATGCACAGGTGTGATTAATTTCTCACCTTGACTATAAAAGCATATAGTGCCTTTCAATATAAAAATCTACCTAGTTTTCCCTATTCATGATGAAGTCAGTGTGCATATAAACAAATCTTTCTCACTTAATTTTGGAGAAAGGGGAGAATAAATTTCATTTCTGTTTCAAAGGTGCAGCTATCAGAATGAAACGTTGCTGATGAGGGTGCTTCATTTTTTAATGAAAAAAATACACATTTCATAATACTCAGGAAGTTTACATACAGGAAGAATATAGATATATTGGCGTATCCTGGATAATTTCTTGTTAAAAGTTAATAGCTCTTTGACATAGAAACTCTGCAGTAGCACTGCCAAGTGTCTTTGAGCAAAAAACAAGCTTTTCATGCATATGTTGTTTGGCTTTTAAGATGCTTCCAGCTTAATATTCAGAGTAATTCACACTCTATACTCTTTCCCTTTTCCTGGTTTAATTCCTTTGTCATACTTGACTCTGTGCAAAGAATGGTACCCAAGATTGGTACAGCAGATGAACATTGCTTGTAGCTTGCTTTTTTAGTTCAGTGCCTTTGTGATGAACTGAGTTACAATTAGGGGCAAAAGCCTTTCACCCCTACATAAGGTTAACTGGATTTGGGACTTTCATTTCTCAATTCCCTTGAATGTCTGGAGTGAGTGGTATATATGTTCGTATAAATAAGTAAATACATGTCCTTTTTCTGCTTTGATCCCATAACAATAATCTCATAACAATAATTTCACACAACTTAGGAAAATGTTAAAGACCGAATATACGTGTGTGTGTCTATGTGCATGTGCACATGTAAGTATGTGGTCTTGTGTTTACAGTATTTGCTTGAAATACACAGACATATCTGGAATGGCTTGCAACTATTTAGGTATCAGTCTTTTGAGGTAGGCAAAGTCAAGAAACAGGCATTGTAGGAATTCCAGGAATGCTGTCTGTTGTAGTAAGGTAGAATGACAGAGTCTTGAAAGTCTGCCAGAGTTTCTCCCTGCCCCATCTTATACCAAATAAAATCAAGGTGGGATTATTTTGAGTTTCTTTCTCATGCTTTCCTCTATCTCATCTTTTCTGAAAGTCCCCTCTTAATAGTTTGTTCATTCCTTCCCCATTCCCATGGCCAAGTCTCCATTCTGTCATAAAGACAGACCAGGCAATGTGTCATAAGCAACTGATATAGAATCACTCTCCCTCCCTCCCTTCTAGATGGGCCCAGCAACTTGCCAAGGTCAACAGACAAGTCTGACAGGAAAGAACTAGACAGAGCTGGAAAGTGCCCTCCCCTCCTATTGCATGACCAGAAGCGAAAAGTCTCCTTTGTACTGAGGTTCATTGTATGTTGATAGTGACAGAAGTCAAGGTATGGGGCTTGTTTGGGAATTTCAGATGGCACTGGCTGAGAAGTTGTGGTACATGAACATCCTTTGTCCTCTCGTATGACCTCTCTGATTCAGGATTACCTTTCCAATGACTAAAAATATTCTAAGCATCTCCTCCTGTGTTTAGAATCCAGAATACATTCCATTTCATCTTCCTCTTCCCCATACATCAGAATCTGAGGGGGGAGATGGGGAAGAGCAGATGCAGAATTCAGGGGAAAGGGCATCTCCTGAACAAGCAGCAACTAGTAAAATACTGGATGAATCTTCACTGAAGCAGGCAATTATAGACAGAAGGCTACTGGCTTAATTTGATGTGTAACAGGGAAAGACTAAAAATTTTGAGTCCAGCTGGGACTTCGACTGGACAGGAAGAAGGCCAAAACTTAGTAGAAATTCACAACAAATCTCTTTGCCTATGCATATCTGCTGCACATTTGTATGCAGCTTTGGCCAAATCGAACTGTTCCTTTAAGAGGAGTTGAACACCCTGTCTTTTCTGAAGCAAGTTAGAGGCTCAAGGAACAGTGGAAGCATGAGCTCAGGACAGCAAGTTGCAAGGCTTGTAGCCATAGACTTTGTGAAAGGGAGACATTCTGAAGGAGGAATGCTTCAAGTTGTTACAGGCAAATTGTGCAAGAAAGTTATATTACCATGTTGATGGTAGTGGATTTGTTAACCAAGATGGCTCATTTTATGCCTTGGAAGGGACTACCATCAGCTCAGGAGATAGTACAACTTTTTCTAGACCATGTTTTAAGGTACAGCTAAGTCTTATACAGGTGAAACTCGAAAAATTAGAATATCGTGCAAATGTTCATTTATGTCAGTATGGCAACTCAAAAGGTGAAACCAATATATGAGATAGACGCATTACATGCAAAGCGAGATATGTCAAGCCTTACTTTGGTAGAATTGTGATGATTATGGCGTACAGCTTATGAAAACCCCAAATTCACAATCTCAGAAAATTAGAATAGTGTGAAAAGGTTCAATATTCTAGGCTCAAAGTGTCCCCCTCTAATCAGCTAATGAATCCATAACACCTGCAAAGGGTTCCTGAGCCTTTCAATGGTCTCTCAGGCTGGTTCAGTAGGAATCCCAAGCATGGGAAAGACTGCTGACCTGACAGTTGTGCAGAAAACCATCACTGACACCCTCCATAAGGAGGGAAAGCCCCAAAAGGTCATTGCAAAAGAAGTTGGATGTTCCCAAAGTGCTGTATCAAAGCACATCAATAGAAGGTTATGTGGAAGGGAAAAGTGTGGTAGAAAAAGGTGCACAAGCAGCAGGGATGACCGCAGCCTGGAGAGGATTGTCAGGAAAAGGCCATTCCAAAGTGTTGGGGACTTTCACAAGGAGTGGACTGAGGCTGGAGTTAATGCATCAAGAGCCACCACTCACAGACGGATCCTGGACATGGGCTTCAAATGTCGTATTCCTCTTGTCAAGCCGCTCCTGAACAACAAACAAGGTCAGAAGCGTCTTACCTGGGCTACAGAAAAAAAGAACTGGTCTGTTGCCCAGTGGTCCAAAGTCCTCTTTTGTGATGAGAGCAACTTTTGCATCTCATTTGGGAACCAAGGACCCAGAGTCTGGAGGAAGAATGGAGAGGCACACAATGCACGATGCTTGAAGTCCAGTGTGAAGTTTCCACAGTCTGTGTTGATTTGGGGAGCCATGTCATCTGCTGGTGTTGGTCCACTGTGCTTCATTAAGTCCAGGGTCAACGCAGCCGTCTACCAGGAGATTTTGGAGCACATCATGCTTCCTTCCGTAGACGAGCTTTATGAGGATGCTGACTTCATTTTCTAGCAGGACGTGGCACCTGCCCACACTGCCAAAAGTACCAAAACCTGGTTCAATGACCATGGGATTACTGTGCTTGATTGGCCAGCAAACTCGCCTGACCTGAACCCCATAGAGAATCTATGGGGCATTGCCAAGAGGAAGATGAGGGACATGAGACCGAACAATGCAGCAGAGCTGAAGGCCGCTATTGAAGCATCCTGGTCTTCCATAACATCTCAGCAGTGCCACAGGCTGATAGCATCCATGCCAAGCCACATTGCGGCAGTCATTGCTGCAAAAGGGGCCCAAACCAAGTAGTGAGTACATATGCATGCTTATACTTTGCAGAGGTCCGATATTGTTCTATTTCCAATCCTTGTGTTATTGATGTCATGTAATATTCTAATTTTCTGAGATTGTGAATTTGGAGTTTTCATAAGCTGTACGCCATAATTGTCACAATTATACCAAAGTAAGGCTTGACATATCTCGCTTTGCATGTAATGCGTCTATCTCATATATTGGTTTCACCTTTTGAGTTGCCATACTGACATAAATGAACATTTGCACGATATTCTAATTTTTCGAGTTTCACCTGTAGATAGTCAGATAGTCAGGTCTTTTAGGTAGGCCTATTGTTCTGCTGATAAGAGAGACTAGTGGAGATACTGTTCAAGTAATGTGTTCACCTTTTTCAATTGTTCATTAGATTGTGAATGGTGAAAAGATGACAGGTGAATACAAATGTCCAGTGAATGGAAAAGGAGCTTCCGAAATTTTGATATAAATTGAGAGCCATGATCTGAAATCACATGATTGGCATAAAATGAACCATGTTGGTAAGCCAATCCACTACCATCAAAATGGTAATGCTACCTTGTTCAGCTGGATGGTTGGTAATAAAATCCAGGGAAAGCATGTCCCATGGTCCAAGGGGGGGGGGGAGGAATGGGTAGAGCAAATGAGTTATCTTAGTTGTGACAGTCTTAGCTTGGCAAGAGACATGACAGAATAAAGCATAATCTTTGACATCAGCCTCACACTTGGCCACCAAAATTCTGTCAGCACACAATGCAATTTTTCAAAGACTTCCCATGTCCAGCAGTTCTGTTGCAGAAGCAGAAAAGATCTGCTTGACCAGTAGACATTTACCAGAACAGAAAAATAATCAAGCATGAAAAGATAGCAAAGGAGAGGGAGCAGACAGATTTCATATGGCAAGATGCAGCACAATCTGGGTGCAGCTTTCAGAAAGGGACTTTCCATTCTACTAACTCATTGTGCATAAAGTTAGACCTCTGAACCATTGTCACAGACAGAAGACAATCTAAGGACAGAACTACGTGAACCATGCTTTGCTGCCTAGCTTTGGGTTCATTGTCTTTTGGGTTTAGTCAACTCATTTGTACAATAAATGGGAAAAAATGACTTACTATATAGAGGTCTTTTTGAAGGTCCAATACAAGTAAAGTAGTATGACAAACTATGATAGGCAGTAGCTTGATGGATATCTGGAACAATCTTCATCAATTTCAAAACAAACAGAATTCATAGCAATGGTTCTTTAGAGTCCTTTGCTTTAAACCATCTCTCATAAATGTTGTTTTCATGAGCATCAATAGAAAATAATTTGCAGCTATAATGTTGGCTTATTGAAATGCATCCTTTGTTAACCATGACAGCAACATTGGTTGTTTTTAGAACAAATATGTTCTAGACTGTGTGTGACCCTTGATATGCTAATTATCCCTCTTATAGACAACAATCAGTATGCTTTAATTAGGCTTATATCCCTTTCTGTCCCTAATGACTCATGCTTTGGTTCTCTAGGGATGTGAGTGCCTTGTATTTGAATGGAATGGATAATATGAGACATTTGTTTAAATCTCTAGATCTAAGAACTAGTTGGAGTGAATAGAAAGGAATGAGAATTAAGGCAATGGAAATTTTTCAGCTTCTACTTTAAATTCAGAGAGCTTTCTTTTTAAAAAGAAAATGGAGCAGTTTGAATATAAAATCCCTTGCTGTTAATGAGAAAAACAGTTTATTTCACATAGCCCCATTTAGAGGTGCTAAGGATTTCCCAAGCACAGCTGTATTTTCAGAGATAGTCTCAAGGAAAACTCCACTGAAAAAAAACATTCTGTGATTTTGCAATTCTCATATAAGAACTGAAAAAAAAATGCTAAAAAAAAGTGGGATTGTGGGTTGCTTGTCAGCACTGGAAAGAGAAATTTGAAAAAGACATTGTTTATGAAGAACAAAATTAAGTATTACATTTCTATTCTGATGGATAGTTAATTTTGCCAGAATATTTGAACTGGTGTTAGCATTCTTGTCATGTGTGCCACACCTTCCTTTTAATTTTCTAATTTTTCTGAGAATGGAGGTCTGGAAGTTGTTAAAAACAAAAAGAAAGATATTTATGACAACCCAGGGTAATATACAGGCAGACCTTGAACCACTCTGTGTGACTGACAAGACTATTACAAGAACTTAAACAACAACAACAACCCTGAAGGCAATGGAATGCAGAGTAGGCACAGCTGTCATCAGGTTTGACAGTATCAGTTACAAAAGAAATCATTTGGATATGGCAGTGTGTACACAGGTTTCAGGATGGAGAAAAGAGTAGGATAATGATGAGCAAGGAACGTAACAGTCCAAGTTATTTTGTGAAGCACTTTTATTATTAGTGGATAATCTCTTAGACATGAACATGACATCTGCATAAAAAGAAATGATTAGGTTGTATGTATTTTTTTTTTTCCTTGACTTTACATGGAAATGAAACAAGGGAGAACATAAGACTCTTCCTAGGTAACACCAAAAACTTGCATAGTTCTGCATCGTATTTCCCACAATGGCCAACTAGTTGGTTTAGTTTTTGTTTTTGTTTTGTTTTGTTTTTTTGTGCCTTGAAGTCAGTGTTGACTTCTGGTGACTGCCTGGACGAGTCCCTACAGTTTTCTTGGCAAGATTTCAGAAGAGGTTTGCCATTGCCTCCCTCCTAGGGCTGAGAGAGAGGGACTGGCCCAAGGTCACCCAACTGGCTTTGTGCCTAAAGCGGGGCTAGAACTCACAGTCTCCTGGTTTCTAGCCTGGTGCCTTAACTACTACCCCAAACTGGCTCTTGAGCCCATAAGCAGGACATCAGCAGAATCCATTTTTTTCCAGTATATTCACTAGCAACTGATGTTCAAAAACGTTAACACGCTGGTAGCTTCTGCTGTGATTGTTCAGCTGCCATTCAAGGCAACTTGAGAATCTATCTGTTGGCTAATAGCCATTGAAGGACTCATCAAAAGGGCAAGATAAGTTGGCAGCTATTAACATATTATATGAAAATGAATTTTGTAATTTACCTGCATTTTATTTTGGGTGTTATTTTTCTCTGACCTAAAGACTGTAATAAAAGTTTTGATTTGATTTGGAGGTTAATTTGGATTTCCATCAGTCAGCTTAATTGGATGTATCTAAAATCTAGTCTTCCTATTTACCTATTTTGAACTATATTAAGAAATGATAAACATTTAAGATTTCTTTGAGTGGAATGATTTTAATTCTATTATCATTATGGCTACACTTCTTTTTACACCTTTTCCAGTTTTTTCCATGTTGCATCTAGTTAAACTAGAATAGTACGGAAACAGTAAATTGACTGAGAGTGAATAATTATAGCTATTTATTTTGTGACCAACATTTGATTCTCCTAGTTTTTCTTCAGATCTTAGTAAATGTTACTCAATGCTTAAACATTTTTTATGAAAATTAAGACAGGATAAATATTCGATTTTGGGGATGTTATAGAGGAACTATTATAGGGGAAAAAAAATTTAAAAGCTGTTATACCAAAGGTCTTTGGAGTCTTCTACTTTATATAAAATAGTTCAGAAAGAAAGAATTGTAGAATTGGAGCTCTTATATTTTCATTCATTCATTCATTCATTCATTCATTCATTCATTGCTTTTAGAATGATAAAAAAGAAAAAGAAAACAAACTAAACACAAAGATATATTTTATTATAGATTTATTTAATATTACTGTACTATTTTGTGTGGATATTAAATTGTGGTGCATAATATTATCCTGAATCCTGAAATTATGTTTTTATAAATGCAGAAGAATGGTACTAAGATAAGGCATTGGTAAAATATCAATCTGGAATATTTCATTTTCTGGTATAAAATGTGTATAATTATAGGAAATGACAGTACAATGTAAAGTTATCTATATTGTTAATCAAATTTAGTTAACTATTATTGCCTAAATCTTCATATATTAAAGGGCAGCATGGAAATAACAATAACATAAACTGCAATTTAGCAATATTTTGTTTTTAGCCTAGTTTATTCTATACCGCAGAAGCCTTTAGAAACCAATTTATTATCACGATACAAGTGGGGCACAGAAATCTGACGTGCTCTTTCCCCTAGAAACACAGCTGGGAATTTTATGTGTGAGAGAAAAATACTCTTTTCTGTTTACATGCTCTTAGCAGCGTTTTTCAGTATGTGGTCATGAAGTGTGGTTTGTAAGTAGTTTTAAATTACTAGTTAATTACAAACTGAGCTGTACAACTCATTAGTTGATATTAGATTAGTCAGTATCTCTTACCTTAACAATCTGGCACAATCAAATAGGCTTGGAGGTATTATGGGCAGGAAGCAGTAAGGAAGTACAACAGGTGACCTTAAAATGTAGTGATGTCCTTTTTGGTCCTTACATCCATTCCCAGTGTTACTTGAGAATTTCTTAACTTGCAACTTGTAATTTTCTATACTAATTCCTAAAAATATTTTTTCCATGAGAAAATTGTGAACTTTTATATTTTAAGTGTGCAAAATATGAGTTCTTGATGTACACTCATGCTTTAACAACTTGATGATTGGATTGTGAATTGGCCATGACAAATGGAACATGACAGAATGCCCATATCTTTTTAGACACAACGTTTTTTTAAGTTAAGTCACTTTACCCATTCAGTAGTCTGTCATCAGTGATATAAAAATGTATCAGTGGTGTAAATGTATCAGTGGTATAAAAATTTATTCAGATTTGTTCTATGAAAATTGTTGGGAAAATCCCCAGATAGAAACTTAATAATAGAATGAGAATCTGGCCTGATATATATTAACAAAAATAAGGATTTAGAATATGTGGTTATTGCATTGATTTTGATTAAAATGTTTGCAAATTTTAGCTTTTGGGAATAATAGCTAATAAATTGGATCTGGAATAGTGGTATATATATAGACAAATGTAGATTAAAAATCAGAACAAATATGAATGAAAAATATTCTACAGTATTACATGTGTAGAACTGGGAAACATATGTTCAAAGTAAAGTTTCTTTAGTTTGTCCACGTTTTTCTAATTTTTTTTTACATTGGGAACCATATTTAGAAAATACATTTTATTTTATGATTACTAAAATAATTTTTAGAGATACTGTGATCTAGAAGGAATAATATAGATACACAGCAGGACAATATGCATAAATAAGTGTTACCGAATTTACTTAAGACATCTGGATAGTTGAAAAAGCAGTTTTGAGACACTAGAATTGACAGGTGGTAATTGGCAAAGTGGATATTACTCATTAAAATGCTTTTTTGTAGAAGCTCATACGTTGACATTCTGGTCTCTGTAGTGCTTTATATTAACTGGAGGCTTGGTGGGTTTTTTTTTTTGTTTGTTTGTTTCTTTCATACTCATAAATTACCAGCTTGTAGATATATAACCATATCCAATTACAGGAAAAATGATTTGTATTTATTTTTAATTACAATTTTTGCTCAGCTGAGCACTTAATTAATGATATTGCATGTTCAGCTGCTTTTTTTTTTTTTTTTAATATTATTGGCATAATAAATGGTATTTCCAAACCTGAACTTTTTATATATGTATAACTGGATAAATATTCTTGAATTATTTGATTTCTGTAATCTGTATAGCATGTTTTATCCTCTGCTTCTATGGATTACCATGTTACAGCTTTCCTAGCTGACAGTGCATATTTCCTGTTTTTAAATGGAATTCATGCATCTGCAAATATAAAGCACGTTCAGCAGGAAGAGTGACTGACAAAATTATTGGGAATCTTTCTACCCAAAGCAAAGGCTGACTAAATGCATTTTAAAAACTTTTTTAATATTAGAAGACTGTATGAATGGTAGGTGTGCATATAGTCAAATGCTAGATTTAGGGTCAGAATAAATATTATGTTAAATGCTTTATGTGCGGTTGACATTTCTTTTTTTTTATTCAAAAATGAGAGGTAAGGAGTTCATTTGATCCAAATTGAGATCATCATGCATATAGACTCTTCACACACCATGCTTAACAAGGCAAAATATTTTATCTAAAATGCTAACCTTGGCTAGATTTTTTTTTTTTTTGCTTTATAATGTACAAATCCTATCTATTTTATATTTCAGTCATAATGTACAAATCAGTCACTGTGTTAATTCACTAAATAGATTTCTTATGTGATACAAACATTGAATAGTGTTTCCCAAGATTTAGTTACCAAAAAAGAAATGCTCCCCCCCCCCCCCTTTATAGTGAAACGGACAGGCTGGAGGACACTGTAAAATAGGATGAGCTGTTATGGCATTCGGTCACCCTAGCTGGATTAAATAATTTTTATATAAGAAATCAGATGTTCCTAACTTCATATCACTTGTCCCTGGTGAGATGGGTAAATGCCTGGTATTATCAAATCAGTACAAGACAGTCTCAAATTTTGGTAGAGGTTCTCTAGCACAGTCCCAACAATAAGATGGTACAATAGTTTATTGCAGTATCTTTCGTATGTATATATGTCTGTATGTGATTTTTTTCCACTTTTACTTTTTGTGAATTCAAGGCAGTATACAGTGTACAAATGTTCTGCTTCCAACCCTTTGAGGTGGGTTGGCCTGAGAGAGAGTGACTGGCCAAAGTCACCCAGCTTGCTCATGTTCTCCTGTTTTCTAGTCCAGCATCTTAGCCACTATACCAAAGGGTGCTTTCTCTCTCTCATGTCTATATGATGATGTTTATCTGTTCTTCTCTATGCCATGTTCATACTTTCAAAAGGTTAAAAGTTGCACACATATTCTAGACCAGGGTTCCTCAACCTCAGCAACTTTAAGATGGGTGGACTTCAACTCCCAGAATTCCCCAGCCACCATGATTCTGAGAATTCTGAGAGTTGAAGTCCACCCATCTTAAAGTTGCTGAGGTTGAGGAACCCTGGTCTAGACAGAGTCTTAAATACAAACAAAAATCTTCACAGCATCCAGCAGAGTCTAATCTGAATGTCTAAAGCCTTAATAATTCTTTTTTAAATTATGACTATATAGACTCTGTGGCTGCCCTACTAATTACCTCCCTCCCTACTTTTGCTTTGCTTGTACCATATTGCCTAATGGACTATTATAGAGAGTTCTAAAACTTTAGAAACTATTTTATGATTTTTGAGTTAAACTAATAAAGCTATTGTCCTAGTCTGAGTTATAGAACTCAAAATTCTACGAAGTTACTAATTAATTTTTATATTGGTTTGGTTTAAGGTCTATTATTATGTTATTAAACAATATATTTATATTGTTATATGCTGCTCAAAATAATACAAAAGCACTAGAAAAATAATGTGTACTTTTTTAAATAACAAAAGTACCTAGTAATGGAAGAACCTAAAAGCAAAAAAAGAATGGGCAGTATATGAAGGCAGAAAAATGACAGGCTAGAGACATCAACCCTGGCTTTACATTTATGGAAGCTGAAGAAAGACCAAGGCAACAATGTGAAAAGTTCAGCTTTCATGTATGGATTAGAAAAGACGAGATACATTCCTTCCTTAATTATGTAATCTTACCAGGTAGCTTTGGAACTGAACTTCAGAGGGCATGCGGAGACATATCTTAAAGAAAAATCCAAGCAGAAACTAAGAAGTCAGTTTACATAAATGTAAGTGGAGAGGGTCAGTTCAAAGGCAATGTTGTTTACAAGTCAGTATAGATGCTGTGGTATCCACCTGAATGTGGCAGGTGAACAGTGAATAGATTGAGAGAGCAGCATTGATGACTGGTGAAAAAAAGGAAGCAGGATAAAAGGAAGCCAGTAGATAACCTTGAGACTGGAGAATTAGGATGGTGGGTAGACAGACAGACAGAGGAGGCTGAATAGTAAGGTATGAAAGTGCTTACAGCATCCCCTTTCAGAAAGTCAATGATACGTCTGAGGTTAAAGATACAGTTCAGTGCAAAGAGGGCACTTTTATTGTTCCTCCTGCATAGAAAGGTGCATGTGTTAAAATATCATCAATGAAAATCTTGACTGAGGTCACTTTATATCAGTATAAAACTGATGCCTGTTTTGAATGTTTCCATGGTGCCTGCACAGAGCATGGGTCTTGTCCTGAGAGAGCAATTTCTTTTTTAAAAAGGTACTGTGTGTCATAGCATTATATATTGACAACTTGAGGAAAAGACACGGAATCCAAGCATTGTACAGTTTATGTGAAATCCACATAAAATGGACATTCTAATTCTCTAATTCATATTCCTGGCATGCACATTTAAGTGTGAAGTCCCCCACCAACACACACACACTCCCCCCCCCCTTTTCTTGCAAATTGTAGAAATAAAAAGCTGAAACATTATGTCATGAAAGCTCTTTGAAGTGAAGAGAACAGTGTTTCAGAGACAAATCTTTGGGAGGTTTCATTATAGCTATCAAATTATGCCTCACTGGTTTTTAAATAACAAGTCTATGCCTATGACATTTAATCAGAGCAAGAATGGCATTTATAGAAATTCATAATCAGGATTATTATTTCAGTATCTCACCAATTAAAATGAGTTTTTCCCCCTGAAAAGCCCATAAAAATAAAACCCCTCTTATTTGTGCACATAGTTTTCATTTATAGTAGTCCTTTATCTTATAAGTAGGGCTTTATTTTGGAAATATTTATTTGAGGCACTAATTGTAAAATGTAGTTTAAAATGGTATAAATAATATAAATTAATTACTAGATTTATTTAGTGAGAAAAAAAGATTAGGAGCATGAATATTTCAAGTGGAAGGTACTTTCAACTGAAAATAAACTTCACTTTGAAGGAAGTATTCATCAGTGAAATGTTATGAATAAAAATTTCAGAACTGGTAGAGAAGAATGCCTAAAACAGCATGAGATATTATGTTAGTATCATATGCCCTTTCACTTTACCACAGCAACAACATCATTCTGCTATTTCAGACGATAGATTAATGAATATCATGGATAGCTAATTTTAGGTTTCTTGGAAGTGTGTGTGTGTGTGTGTGTGTGTGTATGGGCGGGGGGAGAGAGATGAAAATTTATTATTTTATTATTATTTATTTGAATTTATTAGCTGCCCAATTCCAATGGACTCTTTATAGAAAATCTATAAAAACAGATAAAACATCAAACCAAATAAATAGCCTAGACTAAAATAATCTTATAAACAGCACAGATCAAACAAAACAGGGTTCCTAGACAAACAATAATACATCAACCCCAAGCCTGGGACCAAAGCCAGGTTTTCAGAGCTTTCTGGAACCCTAGGGCATGGTCCTTATTTCTGGGGGGATGTTGTTCCAGAGGGTAGGGGCCACAACAGAGAAGGTGTGTTTCCTTGGTCCCTCAAGATGATAACATTTAATAGAGGGGATCTGGAGCGCACTCACTCTGCCAGAACGTACCAAGCAGGCAGAAATGATTGGAGGCAAGTGGTCCCTCAGATATCCAGGCTCTATGCCATACGGGACTTTATAGGTAATAACCAGTCCCTTGAATTGCACTTGGAGGTCGACTGGCAGCCAATGCAGCTTGCATAGCAATGGTGACACATGGGCTTGTTACAGCTCATGTCACTTCATTTTGAGCTTCCGGGTGGCCTTCAAGAGCAGCCCCATGTAGAGTGCATTGCAGTAATCCAATCATGTGGTGACGAGGGCATGAGTCTGAAGGAATCAAGGAAAGGGCACAACTGATGCCCTAGATGAACCTGTTCAAAGGCCCTCCTGGCCACAGCTGCCACCTACTCTTCAAGCACTAGCTGTGAGTCCAGAAGGACCCCCAGGTAGTCTTGAATGATTGATTGTTAGAGAACATTTAGAGCTATATATATGATGAGTCCTAACAAATAGTCTATGTAGGTTCAAGGTGGAATAGTGGCTAAGGGATTGTACTAGAACAAAGGAGACCCAAGATCAAACTCATTCTTAGCCATAGACTTCAAACCAGTTGCTATGACAAGGTTGTTGTGAGGAAAATTGGAAGAGGTAGTTCTATGTTTGCTGCCTTGAACATCTGGAAGAAAATCTAAATAATAACAAAACATCCAGAATAACAACACATTAATATTGGATCAAATATCTGGAACTGCTATATTCTTTTCAAAAGTATGTACTTTTCTGAACTTTTACACTACCATCAAGTAATTCTTACTATTGAGATGCACAACAGGTTAGACTGCATGCCTATGTATGTGTGTGTGTGTACACAGTTTTGCTGCCATGCATGGTTGGATTCTTAATAGGAGACCTAATGGGTTTTTTGGTAGCAGAGTATTTAATAAAGCTGTGTTGCTCAGGTGGTTAAGTAATGATATCCAAGGCCCCAGGCAAAGTGTTGGAGAATTAAAATGGTGGGTCTCTGTAGTGACACTAGACTACAGTGTCCAGCTCCAAAATAAGTGGAGCAGAGTAGTGTTAGGTGTACAGGCAGTCAGGAAGCTAGTCCTAATATTATATTTTGAGCTCTGTTTAGAATATTGTTTCTTCCTCATCCTCTCCATTGTCATTTTAACATTGATTATAACTATTTAGTGGAAAAAAGCTGGCACTTCTGAATTGTGTGTGAATGTACAGTATTGGTGATCCTCCACAGAATGTGAACAAAGATATGGTTGCTGTAGACAGATATAGTTGCTTTGATTTGCATATTATCTTAGGTTCAACTTGCTAATCTCATTTCAAAGAAGCAGGTAAAAAATTGAATGTTGTGGAGAAAACAATTATCACTGATTATGTATGTTGCATGTTCTTTATTTTTTTCAAAAATAATTATTGTATAATATGACTACAACAAAAAGATGATAAAACGAAAGATGGAAATGTAACTTCCTTGACAGTTAAGTTTTTAAATGAGATAGTAATTGTTATGATAAGATACATTATGATAATCAAAAACAGTATACTTTATTTTCTAAACAATAAATTAAACTTGATCACATGAAATCATATTGTCCAGTCTTTCTGTTTCCAATTAAAGAGCTAAGTCAAAGGCTGAGAGTATATACACTTAATTAAATCAGCTTTTGAAGTTGAACACACAATAGTCTTTCTAAGAAACAAAACAGTCAGTGATGCTCCAAGCACTATAAATCCAAGTTCCAAAGCTGGGGAATATAGTTTATCAGCACATTAAAATCTTTAAGTCTTTAACTCCTTTCCTAGAACCTGATTCATTAAATAAAGAATATTCCATAAAATCATGTCTCTGAATGTACTTTCAAATTTATTGCATCTCCAACATTGGAATTTTTAAATTTGTTTCACTTTAAGATATAAAAAAAAATATTTAAAACTTGACACTAGTGACTTGTTTGTGTGTGTGTGCCTTAGAGTCTTGACTCCTGGTGACTTCCTGGGTAAGTCCCTGCAGTTTTCTTGGCAAGATTTTTAGAAGTGGTTGGTCATTGCCTTCTTCCTAGGGCTCAGAGAGAGTGACTGGGCAGGACTACAACTCATGGTCTCCTGGTTGCTGGCCTGGTGCCTTAGCCACTACACCAAACTGGCTCTCTTTGTTAAAATAGAAAACGCCAATTCTCTATTAAAAATGTCTTGTAAATTATCAATGACTATTATGATAATATTCATTAGTTGTTAAAACAGAATTGTTAGCTTAACCTCTAAAAAATTACAGTCAAAATCATGGGAGTTTCTGAGGCTGCCACTGGATTGCATAGGAAATGTACTACTGAATTACAGAACCAAGTCCAGAAGCTAGTAACCTAGGGCAAAATGCAACTTACACAAGTAGACTTCTGGTCATGCAGTGGAACTTTTCCTTCTACTCCTTACCCTTGCTTCTATCCAATTTTACTCTAGCCATCAGAGCAGATATTAAGGGCTTAAAAAGATTGGGAAGAATAGTCTGCTGATTGAAACCAATCTATCTTTTAACTTTTTGAAATTTGTGTTTTGGACAACAGTTCATTTTAAGTAGTTGAATATGTACAAAAAGAATCTTAAAAAATGCAATTTAAGAAATTACAAATGGTGCCCTAGCTTACCTTTAGTGATATTGTATTAGAATTCTCATTCACGGTAATTGTTTTTTTTCCCCCTTCGAAGAAAGTACTAGTTTGAATAAATACATAGTATATTAGAAATGCTATTAAGCAAATGGTTCCTCACAGAATAGTTGAATGAAAGAATGACTTAATGCTTCGCTGTTCTCTTCTGAATAGAGCACAATTTCCTCAATTATTCTAGAACTGACACCCTGAACCTTTAGCTCAAGGGAATACAAATATGCCATTTGTATGTGTTGCATTCATGTTCTTCAGTTTAATTAAATTAAATGCTAGAATAATAATTTAATTAATTTACTTCACAAAAGGAATTCACACTGGTGAATTTATGGTTATTTCTAAAATAGTTGTCAATAATTCAGTTTGGTATTAAAAAGATTTGTGTCTGGTAAGACGAGCTTTGGGCTAGCACAAGGAAGTTTCTAATGACCCACCCAAAAAGCACATACCCTGTGATAAACAGTGATGGATGCTGTTAGATTTACCAGGACTTCGTTAACCAAATAAACTTAATTTTCCTAGATTTGACTTAAATTATCATAGAATTTGTCTAAGAGAAAGTATATTGATTGGATATAAAGATAAATTTTGTTTCAGTTTCCTAAGGTAGATAGATAATCTAAAATTTGAGGTACAGGAAGTCCTCAGGTTATAACCTTAATCGGGACTGGAATTTCCATCACCAAGTGAAGTGGTTATTAAGCAAATGATGTGACTGAGCAGTCCTGGCAGTTCTGGTTGCAGTCATTAGATGAGGACCTCACATTTGTCCTGCCCTGTGTGAACTGCCTCCGGTTCAGCTCCCGCCACCTGCCTGTCTTCCCCCACCATTTCTACCCTTTTGGCTGCCCTGCACAGCATGGCGGAGATAAAAAAGCTGCTGTATTCCACTGCCGCTGCCCCCAGTTGACCTCTTCCTCAGCCGCCAGGCTCCTTGCAGGCCTGCCCCACTTCAGCAGTCTCAGCCCACCGCCGACTGGGGGTCATGGATGCATGCTTGCTGCCACCAGCATCAGTGAGCCCAGTGGAGGGGAAGGGAGGCAAAGAAGATGATGAAGGTCAGCAGGGGGTGACAGTGGGTAGGCAGTGGTGGCAGAATACAGTGGTCTCTTCATCTCGGCCATGCTGTGCAGGGCAGCCAAAAGGGCAAAAATTGGGGGGAGGTAGGAGGTAGGTGGAATTGAAGCAGAGGCAGTTTGCACAGGACAGGAGAATGTAACCATGGGACACTGCAACAGTTGCAAAAGTCTGGTCACCAAGTGCCTTAATTTTGATCACGTGACCGCAGGGACACTGTGATGGTCACAACTTCAAGGATTGGTCATAAGTCCATTTATTCAGCAGCATCATAACTTTGAATGGTTGCTGAAAGAATGGTCACAACAAAAGGACCACCTGTAGATCAGGTGAACAGAAATTGCTCATATTTCTTGTGATGAAAAGTTACATCAATAATTGCTGATTTTTCTATGTGGACCATTCACATTAGATCATTCACAGTTGGTTGCAGCTGCTAGATTTTTCTGGTTCTCAATCTGTTCTTTTCTGAGAGCATCTGAAAGGTAGCAAATGTTTGTCCAATGACTTTCACCTAACTCTTAAAGTAGGAAAAAGTGGAATTAAATTTTAGGACTCAAACTTACAGCAAATGAGAACAAAATAGAATAGAATAGTTGGAAGATGGGTAAATGTTGAATAAATTGGAGGGAAAGCAAAATGAGATGACACTTAGATGAATCAAGCCTTCATTTGTTTAGGAGAGGCTGTAGAATATATCCACACCAAATAGGAAGAAATGGTATGGCCATCTTTTTCCAGTGTCTTCTGAAAAGAATGAAAAGTAAATGAGAAGAAAAAGTGGATGCAAGTTTTCCTCAAAAGACACATTATTTCTTTGGGAAAGTCCTCTCAAAAAAGTGAAAATTAGGTGTGATTGCTCAGTGGTAAAATGAAAGTAAACTGAACTTACTTAGAATATATATATTGAACTTATTTAGAATATGAACACACACACACATACTTTCAAGGATTGTTTATTGCTCAGCTCTAGTTTCCCAACTCGCTTTAAGTTTTTGAAGTCTGTGAATTTGGTTGAAGTTGTTAGATTGGCAGCATATTTTATGGAATCTGTTTTTCAGTTAACCTATATCATTCTGGGTAAAGTGTTTTGGTACCAGGACTGTATGAGTTGCCAGATTAAGAGGCACAAATCTGCATATTCCAATTCATGTGTAAGCATACATTAATATGTACACTCTACCTCACTCTATGTAGATTCCTGATTTCTTCCTTTTGATTAGCTGCTATCTGGTAATTTCAGTCAGCTGATCAGGAGATAAATAAGCATCAACTACTAGACTCTTTGGCTTATTTCCATTAATGGGAGTATGAAACCAGACATTTCCTAATCTTTCTGCCAAGAAGGAAGAGTGGGCAGAATTCTTTGTGACTCCAAGGGGTTTACAGGCTGACTATCCATATCTTACAGAGTTATAAAACGGTCCTCATGCATAAAATCCTGCATCTCTCATATGGAATTTTTTTTCTTTTTTCTTTTGCTTCTGAGCGTGCTTTCTCCTCTCTTCTGGGTTGGTGAATAATTACTGTCAGCTCCAGTATATTTTGGATTTGAAGCCTTGTCATACAGGTCAGAGATTAATGTTTTCCCTGGTGTATTTATCTAATAATACTTTACAAATTAAGCAAGGCAAAGAAATCCACTGCATGTTACATATAAATTCCCTCTGTTGGGACTATTCTGGGCATAACTGATACCTAATGGAAAATATATCTAGTCTATGCAAAATGACAGACCTCTTCTCCCAAAACATACACTCTAGGGGGGAAAAAACAACAACTACAAGGATAGTTCCCAAATGAAATTCATAGCAGTATATCTTGGAACCATAAGTGTCTGTTTGCATAAGACCTAAGTCAGTTTGTCTCAGTCTGCTCTGGGACATGATTACGTTTCTCATGGTAGCTACATCAACACAAATTGATTGTAAAACTCAAACCTTGGAAATCTTAGAAGTAAGTATGGGTCTTCTGCTGAAAATCTGTCCAAAGATCTGAACATCCAATAAAAATATAATACAACCAAAGTCCTTTTCAGTTTATATAATGTTATTCTTGTCCCTCTTCTCCCTTTAATCCAAAAGTATAGGAGATGACACAGTGCAAGTTTGGAATATAATACAGTCTTAGATGTATTATAGAGTAGTTGTAATGAAAAGAAAAATGAATATAACACCATTCTAAATAAGTGTATTATTTTCCAAGTATCTAGCTACTTCCTTTTAAATATAAACAGAAATCCTGATGATAAGAGTAGCCTCTGTAATGATAATACTATATAATTAACATAATGGCAAATATCACTCAGTCTATTGAATCCTCAGGTAACAATCAGATATGCTGTTAACATGGCATAGCAATCTATTCTCTCTCGATGATGCTTTGAATCATAGACACAAGCCGAGTAACATGTGATAGTTGCTAAGGAAACAGGTTGGTGTAGCTAAGTATAACACATGTAAATTGTGACTGCTGAAACAGTAACAATTTACCATATTTTTACTCTTTTTGTCATTTAAGAGTAAATACTGGGACATCCTCGGATTCTGTCACTTGAATTATATGCAAGGTTTTTAATTATAGATTACAATCTTGAAACCATCCATATAATGGATATATTTGGAACAGTAAATTTCTGGGATTCATGGCATTGATTTTGTGACATTTTAATGTATGTACCTTGCAATCTGAGGATGTTAACAAATCTATAGGAAGATCTTGTTTTAAGATCCTGCCATAGACTCAGAAGCATTTGAGTCTACCATCTTGGCCACACATGTGCACGCACACACCCCAACAGTCACACAAAAATCTTCTGTATCTTGGAGGAACTGTTCTGGATTTCTTGGAGAAAACTGACATATTTTTAAGCTTTGGATAGCACAAGTCTGTATATTGTCCATGGTCAAATAAAATAAACAAAAAGCTACAGGGATATGTGCTGCATTCCCCAAACCATCAACTCCAGTTTTCCTTTATTGATAGGGTGCATCTGTAAAAAGAGGGTAATCACATTTGTGTGAAGATTTTGCAGACTTACTGCAGAATCAGGTCTAGGCTTTCATAGATGATTATAATAATATGCATTTGAACAATAATACATTGTTTCTCAACATTTTCTGATTAATATGGCAAGTTGGAGCTGGAGTTGGAGCTATACATTTTCCCTATTAGTATACGTCAGAAGGAGTCTGGTAGCAGCTTTTCAGATTAACCAATTTTATTAAAAAGCATACATTTTGTGGGCTCACAGAATTACACTAGTATAATTAGCATAAACATTAGTATAGGAAGCTGTCGGCTAGAATATATATCATTTTATCTGATACTTGTTCCTATTGTGGGACATATTCCTATTTTGTGATAATCTCATAATGTAAAGTGACATCTGGAAAAATGTATCCAAGAGAACTTAACATTTCCCATTACATTTCCAGATAATATTTCAAAAGCTCTTCATCCACACATCCAATATTGTCCCCTTTCAGATAGGGATGGATAGAGCAACCCAATCTTGTCATCAAAGCAGTCAGCCCTGGACCAGTATTTATGGGCAAGCCCACTACTTGTAGCATTTGAACAGGCAATAGCATGTGCTAGTTAAGACTATTACAAGACAATATTCCTGGCTCTTTTAGGGATGGGCAAGGATTGGAGCTATTCATCTTGACCCCAGTGTCACGTATCCACATTGAGGGAGTTTTCTGCAATTGGAAATCTTAAGTTCTTATTCAAATTCACTATGCAGGGCATCTGGCAATGCTACTGTCTGGCTATGGCCTAAGCATATTATACATATTAACTATTGCAAAACTGTGGTATTGATTAAAGAAAGGGAATGGAATTGAGATTGTGTAAAATAGATGAGTGGAAGTAGGTTAAAATAAAATGAAACTACTCTTCCTTTTCCCCTAAAATCTCTGAACTTGTCCTAGAACATTCTGTTGAATAAAAGCTGTTGGATTATGAGATGCTATTCTCTCCTGTATCCATAGGAAGCATAATTAACACAGAGAGGAACGAAGATTTATTTACTCAAAAGAAATGAAAGCTATTTGCTTGAATGAATGCCAGTCTCAGCTGATGTTAGCCGGGGTGGCATGCAGGTTCTGTCTCATGCTGGGATCTGTGCTATCACTTTTAATTATTATAATTACTATACAGTAGAAGGAGAGTTTTATTTCTGAATTGTCTGTACTTGATATCAACTTCTATGTGTGTGTTGTCCCTGCTGAGTTTAAAAAAGCCTTACTTTATGTCATTTTGGAGTAGTGTATTTGTATACAAATAAAGAACACAGGGAAATAAGACCTGTCAATAAAATTACATTATAGGGAATTTAATGCAGTTCCAAATTAGAATCCCTTATATGATTCCTTGCAAGATCCCCATCTAGACTGTTCCAAACATGCCCAGGGGTAGGGTGGATACGAATAATAAACCCCACCCTTTTGATTTACCTCTGCTATGTCTGTCACATGATTATGGTAATTACTGTAGAATGGGAACTGCTTATTTCTATACTATAAATGTAATAAAAACATTCATGTTCATATTGATGTCTTGTCTGGCAACAAAGTTGGCTTTTCCTTCTCTGTTTGCCACATTTGTATTTTGCCTTACAGTCAATAAATTGATGCTATTTTGCATGTTAATGTATTCCAGGACTGCACCAAGCTTTAGGATGGGCAGATCTTTTAGAGTTTTAACAACTGAATCTTTAGGCCAAAGAATCTTTTTAGTTGGAGCCATTCACAATAGAGAGATTCCTCCAGTTGTAGTAATAACTTCAGTGATAGGTTACAGACAAACATTATAGATTCCATTAGAGACAGTAGTATAATAGTCTGTCTCAAATGTAATCTATAAGGAAATGAAAGTTGGATAACCAATGCAAAACTGAATTTTGCCACTGCTATGTTTAGAGGTTGGCACAGAGAAAAATGCTTCTTATGGAGAAAGAAGAATTTTAGAAAAAGCACCTATGAATTCCCATTCTTAGGGCTGGGTCAGTCTTGAAGCATACCAAGGCAAGTTGCACAGCCAGGATTTTCGTGTAGTTTATGTTTTGAAGGGGGGCTTTTTTCATTTTTTTAGTTGGTGAGATGTATTTCAAAGTTTTACATATTTCTGCTAAGAATGCCATTTAGCAATTTGCTCATTTGCAGCTAGATTTCTTTACAGTTTTGTGTATTCTGTACAATTTTGTGGAGTTACTCTAATAGCTTCTGCTCTTTGTAATTCAGGAATTCAGGTCTGAGCCTGTTTTCAGAAACCTTTTGCCAATTGAAGAAACAGAAGAATAATCAAAGTAATGAATATACAGTACAGCAGTAGCATAAATCAAACAATTGATAAGTTCTGTCTTTTATAGGTCTTCTAAACTGAGCTTGTTTTCTTATATGAAAAAGGATCACTTAACAGTAGACTTGCATCTGTACCTTTAAACTACCTTGCCTCAATTCTTCCTTGCCTTACTGTTAGAATCATAATTAACTAACTTGACAGAAGCCAGATGCAACATCATTTTCAATTTCTTTTCAGCCCAGAAATAAAAGCTAAACCATATGCACGTTCATTTAGGAGCAAGTCCCATTGAATTCAGTGGGATTTATTTATGTTTAGGTAGGTATAAGATTGAATTGCATGCCTCTTATCAGAAATTAAACATCGTATTCTCTAATGTATGAAGGGCAACCCAATTCTTCATTTTATATTCAAAGCAAAATCATTGGGAAATCATTACAAGTGCTACTTATGTGAACAATAAAGATTGCCGATATATCAGAAAACTTCCTAGTCCCCCCGAAGTTAATGAATATCCAGTGCAAAATACCAGTTAGGATTACAGCTAACTTTGAAACAATTTCTTAACATGAAATCTGCCAAGATGTGAACTAGCATGCATGTTTACAGATGAAATACTTTCAGCCACCTTACAATAAAATGCCCAATAGAAGATTATTTATTTTAAAAAAGTTGTATTAAGTTCCTAAGCTCATGAAAGCTCTAACAATACAAATGGTTCATTCTTGGGTTCATCTGTCCTTAGTATAAAATATTACTTTAATTGCTTGTGATTTTTTTCTTTGTAGCTAGCATCTTACTAAAAATTGAGTGAACTACCTTTTCTTTCTTGTGAGAGTAATACTTTTGTAATGGTGGAGTATTCCATTTCATCACTTTTTACACAGTTATAAAAATGTGGCTATTTAAACTTCCAATTATCGAGACCCTGAAATAAACAAACAAAAATGCTAGTTAAACATTGTGTCTTGGAGTTTTCTAATCTGTTACTTTAAGCTGAAGTTTGAAATGTTTTTGTGTTTTTATGTTATTTTGTATTGCCATTCTCTTTTTATGAGAGTCACAGACCATGATAAATGAAAATTTACATGGATTCTATTCTGGTCTATGACTATAATAAAGATTTGTTTTGATATGTGGATTCTGCTGCCAAAGTAGCCACAAATGTGAGTTTAAAGTTCAGGTTTCTTAGTCCAGGGCTCAATTTTAGTTTTAGACCCAAGGTTTAGCCTTCCAAATATGAAAAATGGGCTCTTCATGTCTTTGCACTGTGTTTCCAAATAATAAATGATTTCTCATCTTTACAGGAAAATGTTTGAAATAGAAATACCAAAGGAAATAAATCAGCCCATTTTTTGAATTTATAAGGCCAATACACCTCTTTCTCTAATGCTTGAACTAAGTCTTACTAATACCTGGACTTGAATATCCCTTAGAACACAATCTTTAGTCATAAGACTCAGTTTCAGTCCAAATTTGGAAAAGAACTGTATTTCAAAAACTTCAAGTATGACTTGGTAGCAAATTCACTTGAAAACTCTGAACTTTCATTTGTTCCATTGTCTTAAAATCAGCAGCTTTAACCTTTATGTATTTTAACCTTTATTTACATGTCAATAAAATTTCCAGCATATTAGCCATTTATTAGGGGGATGGAGCTGGAGAAATTCAAAACTATCTACAGAGAGTTTTGTATAAGAACACCTTTTTTATTTTGATAATTCTTCAGAAAGGGATTACCTTCCCAATTTTCTGGGAATTAGACCTAGGGGAAAGGATGTTTTGATTCTATCAACAGCAGTAGGTACGTATATGTATACTTGAAAAAAGAAAGAAGGGGAGAGAAGAGAGCAAAAATAATTTTTAAATCTATCTTCCATACGAAACTCTGATAGCAACTAAAATTTTGAGGAGCTGGATCAGATTTGGGTTAGAAAAATTCTACCTCAATTTTGACATCCAAAATCCTCCTTGGGATTTATTTAATTTAATTAATTTAACTAAGGTAATTAATTAATTTAATGTGGCATATTGAAATCTATTACAAACCAACGTCAGCATATTTGGGTTGCAAGGAGAAGTCAAAAATAATGGGCCATCTACTTCCAACTAAGCTTTTTACAGTGTTGACAGCATAAAGTAGGCTAGGGAATGGGTGTCAAATGGATCAGACATATCATTGAACATGATAAGTTCATATAGCAGTTCCTGAATGCGAAGCCATGACCCTTCTTTGCTCTCAATAAGCATAGCTCATGAACTCCATAGAACAGTTGATAATATTGACACTATATTCTCACACCAGTGCAGATTTGTTATTATGAGCATCTTCCTTAAAAGCAAGGAATAAATTAATTTACTGAGCAAGTGAAAATACCCGAACAAATCCAAAGTCTGAAGGATTTATTATTCTATGCCTGAGACTTTTCTGTAGTACGACTGACCAAAGTCACTTATCGGAAACTATTTGTTTTCATTTTTACATGCTCACAACTATGCAAAGCACAATAACTCTTCTTCATATAACAAAAGGACTATTTCTTCCATATCTTTCCATACCCCAAGCAGGACTGAAATGGACCAACAGTATTCAATGCCTGTTTATTTGATAACCACAGCTCTTGGAAATATTCCTTACCCTTTAATTCAGCAAGCTGAAATTGGGTCATGGCAAAGAAATAACCTTCCTGGAAATTGGACTTTTTCCTAATACATGTGGCAGAATTAGTCAGAGAGATGGCAATGGCAAGAGATCCCGATTCTAATAATTCTCACAATTTTTTGCAGATATACTATTGAATGTCGTGGTTTGCTTGTACTGTTTGTTTGTTTGTTTATCTGCCAGGATAAGAGCTTCCAAATAATTAGCTTCTTCACACCAAAAATTCTCACGAGGTTAAGGAGGCCACTGAAGCCTTGCTGTTTTTCTGTGTATGGATGTTTGGATGTGGTAGTATTTTAATTAGATTTTATGGCAGCAGCAGGGGAATGGGAAATGCCCCTGCTTTTGGTTTCATGCACATGATTAGGAGTGGGAGATGCTCAGAAAAGAGATAGTGTTAATAAAGGACCCCTAGAGATGTCTGTTTATACAACTGGCTTCTGTTCAGGGTGACCTGAATTGTAGCCATTGTAATAATTACACACTGAAATTTTTGTATGGCTGTTTAGAAAAATAATCAGTGTTAGGCCTAGTATTTTGGTGCATAAACATTTAAATAGTTGCTTCAGTCATCCTTCCAAAAACTCAAGGGGATCTACATCAGATGCTCATCCCCAATATTATCCTTGCCATGACTCTCTGCGGTAGATCAAGCTGAAAGATGACACCTTGCCAAGTGACTCAGTGACTTACATGAATGAATAAGGGTTTGAGTAGAGGTCTCCATCTCTTAATCCAGAAAGAGAGACCGAGAGTGAGCTGGTGTGGTTTTGAGTTTTAAACTGTTGGACAGGCAGTAGGGAGATCCAGATTCAAGTGATTTTGGGCCAGTCATACCTCTCAGGCTTGTTTTTTGTGGGGAAAAGTGGGAGGAAGAAGCACTAGATATGCTGCTGTGAGATCCTGAATAAAAGGTGGAATATAAATCTAATGAATAAATACATGGTATATTGCAGATCTGAGATTAGGAACTTTTTTTTTTTAATTGAAGTTGATAAGCATAGCCTTTTTACATAGACTGCAATTATATTTATTAGCGGATGGCAGAAAAAAATGGAGGAGCATTCTTAGATTAGTTTATGCAAGATTGGAGTTGGGCCTTTATTGCAATTTTAAAAAAGGTGTATGTTTTAAAAATTGCTTGGTAAAATATAAGTGAAACTGAAAAGTGCCTGAAAAGCTAAGCTCTAGGTTTTTGACTTCAGTTAGTTAAGACTCTAAGTAGGTTAAGACTGTGGAGCAGAAATATTCTGCACATGTTCAGGTGTCCTCTGTTTTTTTCTCTGCTTCAGGAACTCTAGTGTTTGGATTCCAGTGTGATGAACAGGTTCCTTGGCTAAACTTTAATGGGACCATGGTATACATATTTACTGTTATTCTTACTACTTGTTGCTATGTGTGTTCACCTGAACCTGTGAAATAAATATTCAACACAAGGGCATCTGCAGGGGGCTCATAAAAGGCAAGGTAGCAGCTGTGACCATGCAATCAAAGCCCCAACATGGTTATAAATTAATTATGAGTTATTTTAATTGTGCAATATTTTTAATTCTACTTAAGTATTTAACAATGCATTTTTCTTACTTGGGAACCTCCTCTGTAACTTAGCCATGACACTAGTCTGAACCAAACTATGAGTTTTATGGCTGAAAGGAAGCTCCTTTAAGACAAGGCTAAATTTTGAAGCTTCTTTCATTTCTGCAGCTGTATGGAAGTACCTCAGGGTAGGCAGTGCCCAGAAAGACACACTGCATATGGAGTGCACCATTTTAGAGTTGAGCCCTGGCATGCAGATAGGTTTCAAGGGCTATCTCTGTATGAAGCTACATCATCCCAGCAGTTCAAGACAATTAGCATGTCGTTTTATTGGAATTTTTAACATTGCACCAATTGCTTGTTTTTCTCAGAAATATAAACAAAGAGGGCTAACAGAAAATTCTTCATGGTTGTTTTACTCAGATGTGGCAAGGAATGACTAAGTGGGCCAATGGTTTATATAGTTACACATGGGAGAGAAGGTTACAAATGTTCTGCAGAAAATCCACCTTCTCTTTATTTCTTAATTTGTTTTATTTAAGCAGTTTATACGGCTGCCCAACTCACTCATGGTGACTTACAGAAATAAAAACCCCAAATACAAAACCCACTCAATGCCCCCCCCCCCCATGTAAGAAAGAAAGAAATTTTCTGTGGGGCTGTTGTGCTGTGGGTGCTGAAAGTGAGTAATTATAAGATGAATTAGGTTGTGCTGTATTTGACAAGGTAAAAAATTAACTTTCCAAATTTGATTTGTGCTAGACATTCACTTTGGTCCCCAGGAATCTTTAATGTCTACCTCAAAATCCAGGTTAAATAATTATACCAGATAGTTTCTGATCCATAATTTTATGCCCACTTTTTGGAAAGTAAGCCTCTTTGAATTTTTGTTTATTTCTTACTGAACATTCATGAAGTTTGGAAATCATTTGTTACAGGTTTTTTTTTTACTATTTGATGTCTATAATAAATATAAATACATAGAAATAATATACGATTTTTAGCAACGTTATCTCCTGTTTATTCCTCTAATTTATAACAAACACCCACATTAAAAAAAAATTCAAAGGTTAGGATTAGTGTTTAAACCGCAACAGATCTATATCTGACTCTCACTATTTTTTGACAATTTCCAGGATGAACCCAAACATTCTGCTTAGTATGTAACCATTTGTGATTTGTAGGGGATAACAGATTTAATCAAGTTCGGATTTACAGTTAAAGCAATTCTTAGGTCTGTTCAAAGTTAGGAAAAATGTCTTATATTGTCATGTACTTTCTTACATGCTTCCTAAGTGCTGATGTAGAGCTGTAGTGTGAAATTGATTTTAATACTTTCCTTCTGCCTGCCCTAATAGTGAACACCAAGGATTTAACTTTTCTTTTCTTTTCTTTTCTTTTCTTTTCTTTTCTTTTCTTTTCTTTTCTTTTCTTTTCTTTTCTTTTCTTTTCTGTTGTGCCTTTCAACTTTAAGTGGAGTAGTGAAACAATTCCCAGTGGATAGTTTTGGCACTTGTTCATATGTAAGTTGCATGCTGTGAATCTCGAATTCATGCAGCAAACCATTGCCAGAATGCTAGATACAGTGCTATGCAAACAGTCATTTCTTTCCTAATGCAGGTGGCCATATTTCCAGGGAATTTGGTCTACAGCTGAATTCAAAATGAATAATTCAATTTGTTTTCATTGTAAAATGTTCTGTAGATTATAATATATTTTCTTGCCCGGCAGTTATGCACATGACAAGAAGCTTCCTAGAAAACACTCTTGGGAGAATGCAAGTAGGTGTTTTTTGTTTAAAGATTTTCTCCCTGTTAAGCATTTTATTCAACGATTGCAGTATTTAGAGATTTTTAAGCAAAGGGGGATATTTGTAAGTGGTTTCTTTTTAGTTTAATATGATTCTATCATCTGCAGATATGTTATCCAGAACTGTTGCCCAGCTTGAGATAAAACTGCAAAGAAATTAGTTTTTCAAGTTAAGTTTGAAAATACCAGTAGACCTTTGAGTAGAATTTAGATTATATTTTTTTGTTAAATCACAGCTCTTGCTAATCTTGTAAGACTTGTAGAATGTATGCTTTCTATATAAACACATTTTTGTTTGTTTTTGTTTTTTGGATGATACTTTTTCTTTCACCTTAATAGCACTTGGTAAGCAATATGCAACTGAGTGAGACCTTGGCCCAGTTTTGTTTCTTGGGGATCCCAGATGTTCATCAAGGGAAACTTAGGAAGCACTTAGGATTACTGTGAACTTGTATAGCCTTCATGTTCAGTTCATTAAATTTCCAAAAATTAAGTATTTCAAAGCAGTAATATTTTAATGACTTTTAGCATAACTGAAGAACCCCCCCCCCCAAAAAAAAGTGGTTCTCTAATTCTGATGTATTGAAACAAAATCAAGCTTGTGTTTCTTGGTACAGGTGACATGACATGATGGGTTCATCTTTGTGGTTGCCATGTGATTATACTGATTGTAGTTTTTATTCAATTTAAAATCTGCATACTCTATATTCCATTAACTAGTTTATATTACAAAGTAAGAGATTGTGTGGCCATGTGGAATACACAGCAGTCATTTATAGCAGTAAGACCACCTCTTATTATACATCTGAGTATGAGCTGCATGAAGCACTAGAGAAATATATAACTTAATCTAAGTGGTCTGTGTGACTCTAACTGAAGAGGAAGCCCAACTTATTGCAGGCTGTCTTAAGCTTTGTTCTCCAAAAGAAAGAAAGCTATTTATAAATCAGTTCCTTATTTTCCATAGCCAGCCATCAACAGTAGTATTGCATGGCATATCAGCTGTCTTTAGAGAAGGCTGCCCTGCTTTTGAAAGTTATGAGTTTAAGATTTCTGTCAAATTATTTACCATATGTTTATCTTGGTTGATTTGAAGTAGTCAGTACTGATTGTGAAGGCAAAGCCATTATAAGCAAACTGTGATAGGACTGCCAGGTCAAAAATCAGAGTAGTTGAATATGATCCATGGTTAAATGCACCCAGTGATTAATTATATAGCTAAATATTCATTATATTTTAATAACTAAATCAAGAAGTGAAACTTGATAAGACGTTTTAAAAAAAATAAAACAAAACAATGGTACCTAGTAGGCTTCCATTAAATAAAACTGTTCATTTTAGCATTTCCTAAAGACAAGCTATCTGATCCTGGAGGAAACAGAAGCTGTATCTCCGTGATCTGGAAAACATGCCTGAAAGTGCACTTAGGCAGAGGAATGACATCATAGTTACTGTCAAGTATATTACTTAGGAATGCTGAATGCTTTGGACTGTGTGTTTGAATCCTGATCTGGCCAGTAAGGATAAGAACACACCTACATTTGAGTGGATAGGAAACCTGTTGAGTTCCAGTTTTTTAGTGTGAGAAAATGAGATATTTTACACTGTAAATGTTCAGATGACATTGAATGGCTATGAATCTCTTTCTGAGATACATTAAATATGCCTAAGGACTATATTGTTAAAATAGATTTTTTTTATAGAGGAAACTTTCCTGCATTGGCAAAAGAAAACTGGCACATCAAGAAAATAGTTGGGCTGCAATCATTCTCCCCAGCATCATCTATTTTTGTATTTTCCTCCCTCCCTCCCTCCCTCCCTCCCTCCCTCCCTCCCTCTGGACTCCTAAGTATAGTCTGAATTACCTAGCCTAGATTCAACTTTACCACCATATTATTACATTGGATTAGTAGTAAAGAAATACAGGTTGAAGCGTGGAATATATGAGACATTGTAATTGATCTCTTCCTTGTTACTAAAATGCTTTACCAAAAACATCAGTTCACTTAAATGAGATCTTTTGAGTTCAAGGCACAGACCTTTTTGTTTATCTGGACAATTTTTGCATTTTTAATATTCTCTTTTTAATTTTAAATCCTCTATTATTATTTCAGTCTTTGCAACATTTAAATCAATCTAATTTTTATTCTATGATATGGTAGTCCCTTTTATGGATTCAAAGACTTTACTGTTTAGTCTAATAATATTTTATTGTATTGTATCACTTCATTACTATTTTATATTGGCTACATTTCTGTAGCTTAACTTAAGACAATCGCTACACATACAAACACAGACAGACAACTGAGGCTTCAGCAAAGTGGATACTTAGATGTGGATGAAGTGGCACTGTTTCTCTTATTCAGGACAAAGACTTCTTTTTGAGCACATGATAACTTGGGTAGGGCTGAAAACTTACTAAAGCTTTGGAAAATTAACTTAGTTGGTTCTAATATAGCATGGCTAAAGTTTGATGTGACTGCATATAACTCTGGAATCTGCTTTAAATGAATAGATTGAATCAGATTGAATCTATTTACTATAATCAGTATTCAAATGAATCAGATTGAAACTAGAAGATAAGCATATATAATATTCTTCTTCTTACAAATATATTAGCTGTAAGCAGTAATAGTACCTTTGGATTTTCTTATTTGGTAAACCTAAGAAAAAGCAGCATTGGTCTTTTATTGGTTTCATTATATCTGAAGACATTTTAATGGGAAAACCAACTATTTGTCCTACATTGCAATAGAATTTTAACCCACTATTGTAAGACGTAAGCAATTTACTGTAATTTTTCTTCTGACATGGTTTGAATGCTTCTATATTGACTACAGAATACCACTATATTTTTTTAAAAAATAGTGGTACTGAATAAATAAGTTTTAAATCTCCATCCAACTCTTTGTCTTTCCACATAAAGAATGTATCATCAGTCTATGTTATGCCAATTGTTATTGTCATGTTTTTTTTCCATTTGCAGGTTGATTTCTGAAAGTGGATTGAATTTCTGTGTCTGCTTTTCAATCACAGAATGTTCCATTAAAGTGGGAATGTGTTTCTTAAGGTGTCAGAGATTATCCTTTAGTTCTGCTTTTTAAATGGAATATATTTATAGCCAACTTGCCTCATCTTAGTAAGGCCTGAAGTTAGTTACGCATGAGCTCATATGTACCAACTGTGTCAAAAAGTTGGAGTAACCACTCTAGAAGGGACAACAGATGTTTATAAGTACACATGAATGGAAAGGTGGTATGGAGAAAACACATGAAATTATAATGTTCTTCAGTTATTAGATCCAATGATTAAGTTGGGATCCCTATTTTGTATGAAAAGTAAGTAAATAAATAAATAAATCTTTGCTGGATGGAATAAAAAGCAGGACCTCTTCCTTTCCTTTCCTTCCTAGTATTTTCTGTGACTATAATAGCTAGGGTATCTGGTTTTAGTGAGAAGCTCAACAAAAATCAATTTGCAATGGGCTGCACCATCCTATTTCTTATTTTCAACTGAGTATGATTACCAGCAACACATGTTTCCATTAGTTTCTTTTAAGGGGGTACTTATAAAAGATTCCATAGTGTTTTGAGGTAGTTGCATTTTCTTTTTTTAAAAAAAGCATAGCCTGGTGCATCTCCAAAATATAAGCACATGTACCTGATGATTTCAGATGCTTTGATGCTATTGCAAAATCCACTAGTCGGGAATCGTGGGGTTAGAGTGCAGGCAAACAGTAATTTTTTAAAGAATATATTAATTGATTTTAAACAAGAATATTGCTCTAAAGACTGAGTCACCCATAACATTTGGAACATGCACAGTGTCACTATCACTATGGAGATAATTAGAAAAAGAAAAGAAAAAAGCTGCTTTTTGAGAAGCTCTAAGGCAAACCTTTAAAATGTTAACATCATATAGCATAGACTTAAAGTTACCCAAACTAGCCTGGATTACACTATTGATTACATACAGTTTAGTCATATAGGTCTCAGATATCAAAATTTGTACTGTTATGTCCGTACAACTCATTCTGACCCTGTGTTCATACAAGCAATGCATTTAATACATCACCCAAAATGCGGTATGATTTATTTCATGACTGCAGTGAAACACATTTGCATGAGCTGAAAACACAAGGATGCAGCTTTCTTTGAAAAAGGTGCCTAAGAAGGTAGATTTAATGCAACTATTTTTTGTCATTGCATAACCAATCAGATGTGCAAAGGGAAAAAGGAAATCTGCAGCTTTGGGGAACGGCATGCTTGCCAACAAGAGCTTGCCCGTTGCTACCTTGCTTTGTGCAATCTAAAAAGGAAACATTGCCTTAAACTCGTTCAGTATTTGAGAACAAAAAATTAGTAGGGTTTGGTCAGAGCTGCCTTCTTCCCATCTTTTAGAAAGGGTAGCTGACTTCCTGGCCAAGATATGGTTGTTAGCCCCCGCCCACTTTCTTCTGACTTCTTTATGAGAAAGTGACCAGTTGCAGGAAGAGAACTTGTTTTCTCTCTCCTGTCCCCCTCCCTGCTTGAACTGAGTACTGCAGAGCCAATATTAACTTTCAGAGAAAGAGCTGCTGGGGGAGGGAGGGGCAGCAGGCTTCCTCCAGTATTTTTTGTGGGCAGGAAAGGAGCCATTTGAGGAGATGTGTGATTCCTCCGCTTATCCAAAAAAACAAAAAAAAAACAACTACAGAAGAACTATTTTGGAGGGCACATTGTCACCTTCTATTCATACTAGAAGCTGATACGAACAGGAGACTTTTTGATTCAGATCCACTGTTTTACTTGAATGATATCTTTATATTAAGGTATGTTAACAAGGTTTAACTTGCCTTGGCTATATTACATCCTCTGTTTGTGCCTGGACTTCTTCTCACACACATGCATACACACATCAAGCTAGCTGGTCAAGCTTGCCTGTTTCATCCATTTAGTTCTTTTAAATTTAAGCACACAGTTTTATTGATTCCAAACAATGCTGCTGGTGAAAACTGGACAGAATGAATGCAAATCAAGACCCCCTCCCCCCTCCTGCTTTCAAGCAAACATCTCTGAGCTTTTCCGTAACAGAAATAATACCAATAATAATCAAAGGATATACAGTCTTCTGAGCCCAGTTGTTCCTAACAGAAAATTTCTGTAATGGCTTACAATGTGATCCTTTCAGTTACCAGAGGAGATGAAGGTTGTCTTTTTTTACCTTGCATTTGTCAGTTCCAGCTGCATTACTAATGGGGGCATTGCCTTTCTGACTACCAGGTGTGTGTGTGTGTGTATGTGTGCGTGCATGTGTGTGTTGTGGGTGGGTGGGGGAGGAGGGGAGTCATCTGCCACAATTCTTAAAGTATAATCTGAGAGACATTCAGTAAGTGTTTGTGATAATCTTATTCAGCCTTCATTATTGGTTGTTGTTAGGTTCCAGTATGACATGCAGTGGCACTTGCTGTAATCCAGCCATTGGAAAGGGGTTAAAAAGCTGTCCAGTGCTGCATGTAATTGGTTTCCAAGCACAGAGAAAGTGGGCTGTTTCATTTTTCATTGAGGTTACTGGGAATCACATTATTCAAGCAATTTGATGTGTGTTTCAGCTTTCAGAAGTCTTGGAAAAAAAAAATAGATTAATGAGGATTTGATGGAGCAGACAGGGGTCCTTTGTATGTCTCACCAAAAGAGTAAAATCTGGAAGGGGAGTATGGGAAATTGCTCAGAATGAAAACTAGAAACAGAAAAGAAACATTTCACTAGCAAATAGCACAAGAACACAACTTAGGATAAATAAGATACTTACCCTACAAGAGTAAATTTAGTCCTGGAACACTCATGCATATTTGATCCCTTACTTCAGGTAGCCACATATTGATGTTAAAGCTAGGAAGCTGAGTCGATGCCTGCACAGATAATGAATATTAGTGCTGTCTCTATATATCCTGTAACAGGAGAGAATCTCTGTGCAGCCGGCTGATTTCCCGTACTTTTTTCCAGAGCTCTGTGCTGCCTGTCGGAAGCTCACAATCCAGTGAAGGAGGGGGAAGAGAGAAAGAAACAGCAAGAGAGAGACAGAGAGAAAGAGATGCTTCTAGCTTTTCTTCTTCTTTCTCTTCGTTTCCATGGTGGTTAGTGGTGCATCGTTCACCCGATCAGTTGTCACACTGACATGGTGCTGCCTGCTCAGTGGTCATTAATAACTGAACACCCTCCACTCCCCAGAGAGGAGCCAATAGCTTTAGAATGCCAAGATGTAGGACTTGCTGCTGCTTTAGCTGGTTGGCTGAGGCAACCTGTCTGTTAGATGACATTGCTGTTTAGGGTACAAATAAACGGAGCTATCCTTTCTCTGCTTCCAGGCATTCTTTCCAATGCACGGAATGAAAAGGACATGATTTTGTATCTCTGGGAAGCACTGAATTACATCTAACGTGTTGGGTGTACGGGGAAAGGGCTTATACTGAAAAGGAGGCACATTCCTGCTCTGGTTATATCAACTCACTAGTTAGAAAATCTGTGTTTGTGTGTGTATGTGCGTGTGTTTGTGTAATCTATATCTATTAGCCTAATGTGTTTTGGAACTCCCCTCTGTTTGCTCTCCCTTATGTTTTGCAACATTCATTGATTGAGTGACAGAAAATGCATTTTCACACGTTCCTGAATATAAATATGGAGTCACAAAACAAAGCAGACATCAGTGAAATTTATAAACAAACATACACCAGAAAGAAAGAGAAAGAAAGAAAAGAAGACAAAGCAATTCACATGCTTGTACAGACTATGGGATGGATACAGTATTAAATATATATTTATATTTGGACGAATATAAAGCAGTGGTCTGAATCATCTGTTTTTTCTTTTATGTTTCTTTTTCCTAAGGAAATAACACTGTCTGAAAATTTACAGAATTATGGATGAGTTTGAAAACATATCCTTATCAAAAAGAAAGCAGATATATTTATTCCAAAACACTGATTAAAATTTTCTATAAAAGTGCTGCTTATAGACAATGAGAGAAATTGAAACAGGTAAAGGTTTGATAATCAACAGGTAGAATTTGATAAAAATAATGGATTTACTATACATATTCACTAATATAACCCTTCTTTTGAGATGCCACCCTCTAGTGGAAAACAATAAAACTTAGATTTCATTTCTTTTGGTTTGACAGCTAGAGTATACCCTTATTATACAGATAGTATCTAGTGATTCTGAAACATGGATGAACAGTATAAGAAGCCATTGTTCTGCATGCAACTATTCATTAAAAGATTTGTCTGTCTTCTGTGTATGAGTGTCTGTATTGACTTTAATATGTATTAACCCTTTATATTCTGAGTTCATTGGGGAATTTTTAGATAGGATACCTACAAATAAATGCTAAACTGAACAGATTGCAAACTACTGTTAACTATGTTTTCAGATTTATTGTAAGAGTTAAATAGTATGCTAAAAGTACAACAGTATGAGCCTACCAAGTGTGTGATTCCCTAGAATTGAATAGCTGCTCCTTTGGAGCTTAGAGACAGAGTTCTGATCTTGAAAGGAGGGATTTGGTGCTGGATCGTCTTCCGTTCCTCCCTGACTCCACAGCTGAAGTTGGAAAATCCTATCCTCAGAAAATCCCCCATCCTTCCATTGTGCCCCTGAACCAAGGAGAAATGTTAGATTGGGCATGTTGGTATAAATAATGTTTCTCCTTGTGCTTTCAAGGCATACATAATATTTTTAAAAGGCTTGGAAGAAGATGGAAAAAGGCAACTGTCTCTCCAGTCTCATTTCCCTCCTGCCATTATATAGGTGACAGCAATTCTAGAGTACTTCAGTACTCTGAATAGGCAATGAGATTGCTTTATAAAGAAATGTGATAAGCTTTGGTATTACCATTTTGAGTGATGATGATGATGATGATGAAGAAAGAAACTTGTGTTCTTTGTCTCATTCATTTCAATGATTTGGTTATAATTTCAATTACATTTACTTTGGTTAGCTTTCCACCTTTTAAGGAAGGGGGGTAATAAAATTCCTTTCCAAGATCAGGAGGCCATTCAAACTCAAATAATTTGTTATCAGATTCCTGCATCCATGTGTCATCATCTGCCTTTGAAACTACTTTTTTCTAAAGTTGCAAATAGCCAAACTTGGAAAGACCCAAATGGTATTGTGGATGAACCTAAGGATTCTTGGTATTCTAAGGTTCTGCCCCCCTCTCTGTCATACCATCATAAAGTAAATTTAAGGCAGTAAAATTACTTTTCACTCATTACTTACAACTGAGGAAATGATTTCTCTCATATCAAAACAGACAGCAACGGAAAGAGACTGTGACTGATGCACCTTCTTTATTCTGTCCTACTTGTTTGTTGCTGGCTGTGTTGTTGGTGAGTTCCAAATAACTACAGATAATTCTTTTGTTTGGTGGTTTGGCCCTATATAATTAAATTAATTCAATGTCCTTGCATTTATTAGAACTATTATACTGTAAAGTACTGGTTTGATTTACATGTGGCACAATTTTAAGCAATATTTTAATTTTCTTTCTGATTATTTTCAAGGATGCTTTGAGGATATTCCAGAATGCTTGCAAGGCAAAAACTTCCTTTTAACAAGATAATTATAATGATTAAGGTTCATTAGCATTTTCCTGCTGATTCCTCCATGATGATTTGTAAAATTAAAATAGAAGGATATTCCACTGAGTTATATTTATATATACGTAGTTCTGTAGATTTGATTTTGTTTCAGATATAACTGTTGAATATTTATTTGTTCATTACATTTATATCTTACCCTTTATTCCGGAACTCAGTGGTATACATAACTCCTCCTTTCTATTTCTCCCCACAACAGCAACCTGTGAGGTAGGTTGAGCTGAGAGAGTGACTGGCCCAATGTTATACAGTGAGCTTCCATGGCTGTGAGTGGATTTGAATCTGGGTCTTCCCAGTGCTGGCCCAACATGTCAATCATTATACTACATTAGGTCTTAATATAGTAATCTGGATATTGGGAATCTGGGTGTCAAGGCATGGTGTAAAACAGTGTCTATCTCTCTTTCTCTCTTCCCAGTCATCACTGCTGAGCAAATACAAGATGATTAGGACAAAAATTTCTGCACATAGCAACACCCAGGGAACCTTCCCAGTGTATTGTTCAGTCACAAAGTTCAACTCCTGTGCCTCTTCTTTTTTAAGTTAATGGGCATCTAGCTACTCTGTCCTTCCATTGAAGCTCTCTGCCATCTGTTATTTGTTTACAGAATGGCTCTCCTGCATGAATTAGGCTCTTGGTTCATCAACTTCAACTGCACGTATGTGTTCATACCCAGACCTCTTTTTTCTTCGCATGAAATTCAGGTGAAAATGTTAAATCAAAGACTGGGATATTGAGGGAAAGGCCAGAAAGAGGGGACAGCCCCAGTCTGAAATCCTGTCCCATCATCTGAGCCTCCTCAACTAAGCCTATCATTCTTTGTTCTACATCACTAGGCTAAATTCATTAAATAAATAAAATGGTTCTTTTTATCTAGTGGAAGTCAAAAGAACTGCTCAAATACATCTTCAAACTCAGAGGGTTCCCTTTCTTGCCGTACTACACAGGAAGCCACTGTTGAGATCTGGAAGATTTTCAGATTTTCAAAACAGTGTGCAATGTATGCAAATGTATCTCTAAAGTGGTCATGGTGCTGCCCATTTGATATTATTTTACAGTATTTTCAAGGCCTGTGCTAATCTAAGCAAGAAGAAGAGGAGATACAAAGAAAGCCCCTTGCTCAAAGATTGTTTAAAGTGGCAGCAGCACAAATAAACATCAGTTCAAATGCATGAATACATGCAAAATACATATATGTAGACTGTATTATTAGCGATGATGGCAATGAAGTAAAATGTAATGTTTCAAAGAAATATTCTGGTGAAAGAGAACATCTTCCTTCTTTCCCTCCCTCCCTCCCTCCCTCCCTCTATAAACATGCAGAGGAAGACTTCTTTATATTGGAAACCAAACACAAATCCATGCTCCTTTAAGCATCTTTAGAGCTGAGCTGCAGTTCTCCTAAGGATGCTTCATTTGAGCAATAGGATATTGCATTTCTTTCTTGCATTTCTTTCTTACATCACTTTCATTTTACACACTTGCTTATCCCGGAAGTCTCTAATTGCATTAAAATATTCACATATGGAACCTCTTGTATAACTTGTACAACTGCTGTCATAGTTAAGTTGCTAGAACCAGAAAGTCATTGAGATCTTCATATATAGGAATGTGCTTTCCCATTTTCTGGTTCACTTTCTATTTGTTAATCCTGCCTGTTGCACTTACATCCAGACTCCTCCTCCTTGCCCAGATTTTAGATTCTCTTCTCACTGCATAGTTTTGTCTTTCTACTTTTGCCTTTGCAAACTTCAACTCCCAGAATTCCTCAGCCAGCATATTGAGAAAGTCTACTATAGTCTTTCACTTACTTCTCATTTCATCTTAGCATTAACAAATAGAATATAATCTAATTCAAATGCAATTATAAGTTATCATGTTATTATCTTTGAGCTAGGTTCACTTTTAATGAAAAACCTAAACTCTAATTTAAATAATGTTATTTAAATTTTACAAATCTGCTGTTGTTTTGGTCCTTTTTTAAAAAAAACATTGATTTGAACTCAAGCGAGTGAGTTTATCATAGTATAGATACTAATGGAGAAAGAAATGTTAAAACTCTAAATGTTATATAATCAGAATTGTCCATTTTAATTTTCCTGAAATTCTTAGTGTATTGTGAAGTTAGAATATAATTTATATAAATGAAAGCACAGAAAGGTACTAAGAAATCTTACAGGCATCAACTAACAACGTTTTTGGTTTAAAGAGATTAAGATGATACTCCTGCCAATGGAAAAAACATGTAACTTATGTTAAAATACACCTGTGAGAAAACTCTGTAAGGGAAGGTTAGAAAGTCATCTTATAAATCTAGGTTTAGTTATCTGTTGTTAAATTTGCAGGTGTGGAGAAAGCAGCATTGCTGGAGGTAGGTTGTGCCACAAAAGTAGCTGTGCACAAACTTTCCTCATGAAGCAGACGCCATGACATGGTAGCTTCCATACGGTCCTCATCCAACATTCATCTTGGTATTTCTTTTATGTTGTCAAAATAAAATGCTGGGAGAAAAAAAATGCTATCTTCATTTGGTTTAGCACCCTGTGATTCTGTACAGAGATCACATTTTCTCAGCAAAATTATGGTAAACTAGAACTTACTACAAAATCTTCCTGGAACCACTTCCGATCTCAATGAAGAATCCTGTCTTATTTTTCCAAACGTGCACATTGTCAAATAAACAATTTGAAACTACTTCTGGATTGGTTGCCAGGACCTCCTTCTAGAATGTGTCACATATCCTGCTTACAGAACTTCTACCAGAGCCATAGACCAGTGTTGTCCAAACTTGACCACTTTAAGATGAGTGGACTTCAACTCCCAGAATTCCCCAGCCAGCATTCTGGGAGTTCCCCAGCTAGTAATTCTGGGAGTTGAAGTCCACTCATCTCACAGTGGCCAAGTTTGGACAACACTGCCATAGACAATCCAGATACATTTTGTTACATGCCTTGTTCTCATATCACACCCTTTCTACATTTTCTATTGTTTCTGCAGATAATAATAATGATAACAATAATAATTTATTAAACTTGTATGCCACCCAACTCTCAACAACTCTAGGTGGCTATCGACTATGTTTTGATCATGGCATCTAAAGCATCCTGCTCTGTATCACATGGTTGTGAAATTTACCTAAGTTTCGAAGGAGGTGTTCTAAATACATATAACACCTATAGTTTAAGAAACATGAATCAAAACTCCCTTGTTTATTAGAAAAAAATAGGTGCTTTTAGGGTGTGGATCAATTTCTGAATCCCAATTACTTCTCTACAATCACAGATTTTCCCTTGAAAAAGTTTGGGTGGCATATGTGTTAGGAAAATTGTAGACTGTAGACATGTAGGTAGGTTTTTTGGCTCACTAACTTGGTGAAAATAAAGAATGGTTATAGGAGTAATGGCAAACTGCTAGAATGTTGTCTATTAATGCAAAAATAATAAAAAATAGAAGCTTCGTTGTATAAATAAATGTCTTTGGCAAGCTTTTGCATTTGATTAAGATATCCAGTTGAGCTTATATTAGGTTTTTTTTCCCCCAATAGTCTGCAGAGTTCCCATTCAAACAAAGCTGAAAACAGAGACAATTAATGACAGCCAGCGGCTAGGATAAATGCTGCTGGAAGAATGAAAATGCTAAAATTCACCTAACTTAAAAAGCAGAAAATAAAACACAAAGCCCAGAAAGGACTACAGAGGTTGTTTTTTTAAAAAAGGAATTGTTTTGAATGTTGTTGTAAGAGAAAAAGAGCAGTCTACATTACTTTAGCATAAGAAAAATATATAAAATTGAACTGTAAGGCTCCCTGTCTGGATATTTTATTATAACTTATACCTTGTATATGTTTACATAAATTTTCAGATCAATATACTGGATCTCTACTTATGAACAGAAGCAGTTTTGGGGGCAGCCATAAAGAAGAAAAAAGTGTCACTGAGGATCAAGTTGTAAATAGATGTTTGCAAAACAGATTGGCAGTGTTTTCTATTATAATCCCATTTTTTTCCTTTTGCTGCTTTCAGGAAATTGCTGCTGATTATTCTTATCCGTATCTGTTGTGTTCACACAACACAATGTTTAGTTTGCTAGGTTTTTGCTAAGAGGAAGATAAGCCAAGCCAATAAAAACAGCGAAGGTTTCTCTGTACTACCCAGTTCATGCTGGTCCAATTACACTGTCTTATTATATGATTCAATAAAAGGAAATATATTGTTTAATAATCATAAGCTTTATGATTATTTAATCAAAGGAAATATAAAAACTAGTAATGTTGCAAGCAACTGGCCCTGATTTAAATTCACCCATTTAAAGTGCTAGTGTGGAATGTTACTATTTTTATCTGGCTTAGTGTGTGTGTTGTGAATTTCCTGCTTGGTAAATATATTTCAAGGGTTTAAATCTCTGACAATAATACTTCATTTAATGTTAAACAGTTTTCCATTTGCTTTATAGCCAGCTATTCAAGTGCAAAGACTAGTAAATTCATTTGCTATTACCCAGTGCTAAAATCTTAATGGTAAAATAGAAAGCTTCAAGGAAAAATGGTTAGAATTGGGAAAGCTGTACTAGAATGAAATAAAAATGCCCCAAAATGTTTTTTTTTTTTTAAAGTAACCATTTCCCTTAAGAGATTTCAAATGTGAAATAAAATTGGAGGTGCCAAATACAAGGGCTGCGAAATGCTTGGTATAAGTACTGAAATGCACCATTTTTGGATTTGTTTACACTAACAGACTGAAGGAAAACCTTCTGGAGAAAACAAATCTTTGGAAAGCAGTTAGCTGGAAAATGAAAAATTAAACCTGTTCTTCCTGCTTACAACAGTGTTGCAGAATGGTTTGGCCAAAGGGTGAGCTACTTTGTGTTGGGCATGCTGTAATATCCAGGATTCTCCTCCCAGATCTTGGAGTGGCTGCCTCACAATTTCATAGAATTATGGCCAAAGGGGAAATAGGTTTTTCTTTAGAAACCCTTGACAGGATTATTAAGCAAACAGACATTTAAGTTTCTGGGGGACTGGGGAGCAGTGTCAAGACATTTTCATTTGGGCTAGGATCTAACTCCTAGTCATTGGCTGAGTGGCTTCCTAACAACTTTTAAACTAGCTAGTAAATTAACTTTCTCAGGGGAAAAAATGAAAGTTGGCTTCCACCTACTACTGATCTACTCAGCAACCATCTTACATTCCGGCCAATGTACATGTGGCAAAATAAGTAGCATATTTTGTACAGTACTGTACTATAGTTGGTGGAGTCATCATGAAACTTCTTCCTCCTTGACATACCTAACTGCCCTTTGGGTATACAGTATAATTGTGATCAGCCTACAACTGTGCCCTCATTCTTTCCTTTCTCAGGTGTCTGAACTTATCCCACAGATGTTTCCACATTGCAGGAAGTGCAGTGTGAAAGAGAATGTCCAGCTGGCACAGTGTTGTTCCACTTTCTCCACACATGCATGATAGCTTTTTAAAAAAGAAGTAAAGTTTTGTACTGTTTTAAAGCAGATATGGGGTAATTGATGTGCTGCAAAATCAACAACATTCCTTGTTGATTTTTCACAGAAAGTAAAACCCATTTAAAAAGGAGTTAGGAAGGGCTTAGCACATCTTTTAAACACACGCACACACACACACACACACACTCTCAACACCCCTGTAAATCCATTCCGCTTACATTAATTTTCCTGTCTATGGTTGACCCTCTTTCCATCCAAAAAGTATGGCTACCAAAAGATTTGCTGTTTCTGATGGGTTCATACTGTGAAATGTGTCTTCCAGTTTTCCTTCCTAGTAAAGAGGCTTCGGTATTCCATTTTCATTTTCACGTTGCCTTAAACATTAATTTGTTTACTGAGTGTTTTAGGCGTATGTTATGATAAGATGCTGTTGAGAGTTCTGCTGTTTTGTTTCTGTTCCAGATTTCTCAATTACGGTGCAACTTCCACCCTAAGCTGCCCCCACTCTCTTTAAACCCCAAAAAACTCCATATGAGTTCATCCAGAACGGCTTCCATTGGGATTTAATTGAAACAGGAAAAATCAAGCAGGTTGCAGACCCCTGGAGAGGTTATAGCATAATAAAAGAATGACTACACATCCATTTTTTGGCTCCCTCCCCCCATTAGGATATTTGGGTTTGAATTCCTTGCTTATTGCACTTAAGACCCTTGGTTATTTTTATTTAGCATAAGACTTACCAGTCAGTGTGTTTTCCCATTTTTCTATTTCTGTTTCCCACCTACAATTTAATTGTAAAACCTGAAACCCCCAAAGAAAGCTAATGCTTTTCTTTGTGCAGTCTTCAGAAAGTACTAAATAGAAAACAAACTGTGTGCTTCTTTGACTTTCTAGGCATTTAATTTCCTAAAATAGAGCTGCAGGCCTCTAAAGCCGGCAACAAGTGGAACATCAGTACATGCTTATTATAGTCTTCTGGCTGTGGTTTAGTAATTTCTCTTATACAGACTGAGTCTTTTTGCTGGTTCTGTTAAGCTGTGCTTGGAAAAAGAACATTGAGAGTTCTATTCAAGATAGTTATTTAAAAGCATATCTGCAAATTTTCCCAGATTGTCCAGTATACGTGTGGAATCACTGGAAAACTCTCTGTAGGGTTTTTTTTTTTTTTAACTTATCCCTCAAGCATAAAAGACATGTCAGCAGCAGGAAGAATTAATTGACTAGCACAGAAGCAGGCAGCTTTGTGGGCTTCTCATACTTTTCCAAGTTCCTGGTAATGCGAGCAAGCACATCCCAACTTGGACTCCTGGTCATCTACATGTAAAAAAACTCCCATCAGAGCTGTCAAATCACATGACTTCTGGGTACACAATTTTCTGTGTGCAGAGTGGCTAGGATATATCACAAGAAACTATTGGCGATAAGACACCAGAATGCTTTGCAAATCTGACGTTTGAGCAGAACCTCCAAGTGTGCCTGATAGTCACTGAAGTCAAGAAGATACTATATACTTATAATGAATCTGGATGGTTCAGAGGGTGCTTGGGGTTTTCCCCAACAATGTGCTGGGAAGTTCTGGCTCATGTATGGTGAACCTGTGGATTGAAGAGGCAGACAGAGCCTTTGTTGTAATTTCTCCAGGGAAGCCTCTCTGCATTCACCAACTTCAGCCATCATCTTTACCGAGGAGCTGAGGGAAATGAAACAACTGAAAAGAAGCAAATTAAAACCATGTTATTATAGTGGGCTACTCTGTCTTGATGCCCCCTTGTATATTTAATTCTAATTTGTTTGGACTTTATAATGTGGATTTAACTATGTATACTGGTTGCCTTCTTTGCTGTCTGGCCGTAATTGATTGGAGTGTCTTCTCTGGATCTCCTCTCCTCTCCTCTCCTCTCCTCTCCTCTCCTCTCCTCCCTCTCTCTCTCTCCCCCCTCCCTCCCTCTCTCTCTCTCTCTCTCTCTCTCTCTCTCTCTCTCTCTCTGTTGAGTAGAAATTAAGCTGTAATACTCAAGTCAAGAACTCTACTTAAAAAAAATTGTCAGGGCATATTTAAGCCTGCTGTAGAATGAAATGCCAGATTGTTGCAAAACATTGCATTAAATAGTGCATTCATAGATTCTTGAGCAATTTGATTTTAACCAATCTTTTTAAATAGTTCCTGTTCCTAGAAGAGACCTGATAGAATTAAGTAATGAGGGAACACAATGCTGCAGTATAGAAATTATTGGAAATAGAAGTTAAAAAATACAACCTTGTCGTTTTCTTGCAACAAATATGTTGAGCTATTTATAACAATAGTATTTAGTGCTTTGAAATTTATATTGATAACAAGGGAGCAACAGGAATAAAATTTTGATTTGTATCCCTCCTTTCTATGCAGCTTCTACAATGACTGTATATTTAATTTCTGGCCCAAAGCCATAACAACTGTGACCTCAGCTTCAACGTCCAATGCCAGAAAAGTGTAACAGAAACATGGAAAATTAAATATAAATCTAGCTCTATTCAGGCACTGAGATTTCTTGCATTGTGAAATCATAGTATTCTGGTGTCTGATTCAGTTCAGTTCACTGAATCAGCCAGAGTACATCCCAATTTACATATCTATAGCTATACAGTGGGATGTAGATCTCACATTTGGGATAACCTTTTCACATGTTTGTACCAAGTAATATTAAATACTTGGAATTACTTTTAGGGGTCAAGTTTATTAGGTAGTTATTTACTAATTGTCAAGGTCTGCACAGCTAGGTAAGATCAAGGAAGCCAGACTAGCTTTTAATGCTAGTCTTGGGGTAAATCCAGAATGTTAGACACTAAGAAGAATTTGCAGCCCTTATTGCTAGTGAGTTTATTAACATAAAGTCTCTGAATTTGAAATACTTCTTCCAGGTTTTTTGCAACTGCTGCCAATAGATTTGTCTACTGCTGCTTGATTGCTTATTTCTGTTCTCCCTTGCATTCATCCCCCAACCTCCCATAACTTTGGAAATTCAGTACATTAATTGGTGAATTGTATTGCAATCCTTATATGACAGCTCTCGGTTACTGTCAATAATTAGATGCTGTATTTACTCAAAAAGAGGATTAGGCAGAAAACATCTTCCTCCTTTATCAGTTTCTCTATGAATCTAAAATAACCCTTCATTTAAAAAAACAAAACCCCCAAATTATTTGGCAAAATTACTGAATATCCTGTAGCTATCTTTATATATCTCCTTTATGCTTAGATACTGCTTCATGACAGATGAATGAGATATTACAAATTAAAATAGCAGATTGGGCTCATGGTTCTAAAAAGCTGACCCCATAGAGGGCACCTGTCATTTTGAATTGTTATCTTCCAGAAGCAAGCAGTCAGGATCCAACTTTTCATTTAAACTGATATAAAAATAGATCAGGCCAAAGTCCATTTTAGTCCAGTATTTTTTTCCCTCACAGCAGCCAATCTGGTATCTCTGAAATGCAGACATAGCCTTCTCCCCGTAATCCTCTGAAAGTTGCAATTGAAGGCATACTGTCCCATCCTGGAGAACACATTGAATCTTCAAAACTAAGAGACAATGATAGAGCAGTCCTTTATCCAACCTAGTGGTCATCACTATATCTTATGGTAATGGAATCATATTCATTGAAGAAGTAGTATTTTCTTTCATCTGTTCCAAATGTCCCAGTCAGCTTTGATTGCTAATCTCTGGTCTTAATAATTTGAGAGATTTAGAAAACCATCTCCCTTTTCACTTCCTTCATGCAGTGCATGATTTTATATCCTTTAGTTTCCCCCCTCCCCAGTCACCTTTTTCCAGGTTAAAGAGACCCAATTATTCTCTCTCTTCCTTGTAATAGAGGTGTTTGAGTCCCTTGATTATTTGGTTGCCCTCTTCTGCATTTTTTTCTGGTTCTGTTTTGTTCTTTTTCAAACATTTGTGTCAGAACCATAAACAGTATTCCAGATGTGGATGTACTATGGATTTTTATAAGGTTATGACAATGTTGGTGTTTTTATTTTTGACCCTTTTCCTAATAATACAGTGGGCCTTGTTTTTTTTTCATTCCTGCCATGCCTAAGTCAATACTTGTCCACTATGACCCCAATAACTTTTTCATGAATCTCATCAATGAATATATGAAGTTAGGAAACTTACATTTACACTTTACACTTAATAAAATTGAATCCCATTACTTTGGCTAAGCATTCAACCAGTTTAAAGAGATTCTTCTTGAGTTCTTCATGATCAATCTTAGTTTTTGCCATCCTGAATAGTTCATAATGTCCTTTAACTTGGCCAGCTCATTGCTTACCCATAAGTCAACAAGTTGAAAAGCACTGAGCCCTAATACAGAAGGATTCCATTCCTTATTTATTGAAAAATGTCAGTTTATTCTTACTGTTTTTCTTCATTTCAGTAATCAGTTCATATCTGATGACTACTAAGTTTACTTCAATGAGGAATTTTTTCTATGTTGATAGGATCACTTTGATTCATGTAGCTGTTGATGTCTCAAAAAACACTCTCAAAGATTGGTGAAGCAGATTTTACCTTTACAGAATCCATGCTTTTTCTTTCAGCAAGGCTTGGTTCCATTTTATGCTTGATTATTTGTTCATTTGGTTACCATTTCTACCAATTTGTCCTCAACTGACATTCAGCTGCCAGACTATAACTTTTTGAGTCCCTTCCAGCATATTGGTATTGAGTCTGATTTGAGGGATAGATTACATATTTATGCTAGAAGATGAGCTATTTCACATCTGAGTTCTTAGGAAATCAGAGGTAGATGTCATCAGGATTGAGTGATTTGTTATCAGGTAGTCTATCAAGATGTCCTCGAATATCTTATTTTGTAACTTCATTTTATCTCAGGCTCAGGGATCTATCCTTACCTTTTGCAGTAAGATGAAAATAATTTATTCAAAATCTTCATATTTACCCAAATATTCCTTTTTACTCCATTCTAAGTGCCTAGATGCTCCTCTGGCTGGTTTTCTGATTCAAATGTATTTCTTACTGTTTCCTATTACTTTATGATTTTACCCCTTTATTGTGTGCAGAATGGTTATGCACAGTTCTGTTTAAGTGTCTTTATCTCGCCTATACAGAACAACCACCTGAACTACACTGTGATTAGAATGGGATATTAAAGAAGCCTAGCTAGCCAAGCATGGTCACTGAACTCTAATACAACTCCATTTATTAGTAACACTCCTATTCATACTCACAATCACTCATATAGCAGAAGAAACCATCTCTCAGGGTATGATTGATTTCTTCTGAGTTCAGACCTTTAGTGATGCATCAAGAGCCTCAAAAGTCTTTCTTTTGCTGTTTAACTTTCTCTTGGGGCTTGTCCAGATGTTCTTTATATTCCAGACTTTTGTAACTTGAGGAAATGCTTTCCTCAAGACAACAAGCCGTTCTTTTAGATACTGACAAATAACTTTGGTGTTATTTGTTCACTCAAACTCGTTTTATGTATCATTAGGATCCACATGAAGTTCTGATAACATCCAATGGCAAATATGTGTATTAAAAAATAAGATATTCCAAAGGGTATCACATACTTTTTCATAGAACTGAAGCTTTTTCTGGGGTTTCTTTAGCTTTTGAGGCCATTAATTTCAATGGAATTAGCCTGACTCAAGTTTTATTTATGAACTCACTTGGTGGCATTAAGTAAGTCACTAGCTGCCATCTCTTTCTACTACAATGGTGCTTAAATTTTGTGAACCCTTTTTAATTTTTAATATTTCTGCATAAATATGACCTAAAACGTGATCTATTCTCCACACAAGTTTTAAAACTAGATGAAGAAACCCAATTAAATATATGAGTCAAAAACATTATACTTGGTTCATTTGTTTATTAAGGAAAATGATCGAAAGCTACATGTTTATGTGTGGCAAAAGTATGTGAATCTTTGCTTTCAGTAACTGGTGTGCCCCTCTTGGGCAGCAATGGCTGCAACTAAACATTTTGGATACCTGTCGATCAGTCCTGCACGCTGGCTTGGATTTTACCCCATTTCTTCTTACAGAACAGCTTCAACTCAGGGATGTTAGTCAGCTCTTATATTTATTTAGAAATATTGAAAATTCCAAAAGTTCACATATCTTTAAGTGTTAAAACTCCATACGTAACATTAATACAGTATGTGCACTGTTTTCTACCCCTGCTTTTAGAGATGCCCCTATGATAACCTCGGAAAATTCCAAATTACACCTGCAACTTCAGTGAGACCTGACACATTCTGTAGTCAGATGCTTAATTATGTTTCCTTTCCAGGTTAGTCTCTTTCACTCCTAGCATTCATGTCCCTTTGACTTGACCTTTAACTTGGAGTCTTCAGCTTGACTTTTTAAAGGGTTTCTTTAATTCTTTATTCTTTTCAACAGCAGGTTTTTTTTTTTTTTTTGCATATCTCTTTCTCAATAGATCCTCAACCATCTATTGCCTAGTTAACAGATTCCTCCCCCCTCCTCTGCATCTGTTTAAGCATTCCATTTCCATCTACATTAATACTTCTGATGTATTTTTCTAAACGTATTGAAGTAACTTACGAACACTCAATATTATGTTTAAAAATTCCAAACAATAAAGAAGTAAACAAAAAATCATATCAAAGTCCTTGTATTCCATCTGCCCTGCTTCTAGCTGCCTAGTTGAGAAGAGTCAGACAGGAAGATAGTATTTGTTAGTTAGCAAGTTGCAGTTCAATTTAGGGACAAGCAGATGGCCAAGGTTCAAAGTGTTGTAGGTGAGGGAAAAGAGAAGCACCAAGAAAGAAGCCATAATTTGTTATCAAAATATAGTAGATCTTTTGTAGAAATGCCAAACCATAATTTGAAGCTATATTAATCCCTGGAGTCATAGAGATATTAACAAGCCATTCTGAAGTCAACCATCGTATTACAGCAACCCAAGTTGACTTGAATTTGAGAGTCACAAACCATAGTATTTCAAGAGTGTCTTGACAGAAGCACAGGTGAAATGTCAGCCAGTTGATGAACAGTTATTTCGCAAAAAGTTTTTTAAAAAAGTTAAATTGCTATTTAAATAATATTCAAACTCTACCCTCCTTCTAAAATAGTTCATGAAACTGATTGGTGTTTCTTGATTTCAGCTTTATTCCATTCTTCTCATCTACCTCTGTGTTTTAAGAATTGAGATATGAACAAATTATCAAGATAATAATTATACTGTTTGTGCTGGAATCTATTAATTCATTGATACATCAACTTCTGCTAGTTGAGAGCGTGATAGATCTCTTACAAGAGACCAACAGTCCACCAGGTTCATATTCATAACCAGGACACCCGTTATTGTACCTAAACAAATGCTACAAGGATAATACTAGAGTGATTTTATGGGGTAAGTAAGACAAGCCAATATATGTCATCTCCTCTCTCCCCCTCTTTGGAAGGAAAGATGCAAGTTGCTTCATTGCCTCCTCTACTTGGCCTGTGTGCCCGCTCCTTAATGGTCACAAGAGCCACCAATATGGGATATCCCATCAGACAGCCTGTCCTTAGATTTCCCAGTGCCTTGCCTACCTGCCCTTCTTCCACTCAGCATAATGGATGCCAGTTTTTGGGGCAGAAGAGAGGAGGGGATGAGCCTTCCCTAGTGTGCAAGTGTAGCACTAGAGACAGGACCTCCTTGATATGAAGTGCAAGTTCCTCTAACTTTCAGTATTTCACCCATCATCATTAGCATTGTAGGCCTGCCCCATTGCCAAGGAAAGCCCCTGACCCTTGGGTTTTTCCCCAGCGTAATCCCTCTGAAACACTTCTGCCCTGATCAGCTGTGTTTCATTTTGCATCCAGAAAAAAACTGCCATGTTTTATTCTGTATCCAGGCCACACAAGTATGCTTCACTTCAGGCACAAACCATCCCAAATCAGCTGTTCTGGCCATGTTCATGCATGAACTTATATATCAGTATTGGCAGCTACTATATCTGAATATTCAAAGAAGAAAAGCATAAAATCAAAACAGCATACATGATTCTCATAATTGAATGGTATGTGATTTATAAAATACAGTTTAGCACTATGGTTTTACAAGTGCCATATTTTCTAATCTTGCTTTATTTTACAATATTTCATACCAAAATGTTGTTCAGAAATGCCATTTTCATTTTCTTTTCCTCGATTTCCATATCACAGGAAACTGGGCAAACTGATGATATAATATGTAAAGTTTGGGATATTGACTTGTATTGATTCATCAAGCCTTTGATGGTTTCTCAAAGTTGCTACAGTTTTGCTGCTGGCTAATCAAGTGTAACTAAAACATAATGGTCTCCCACATAGTGATTTGCATTTTGCAAGCCATGAGAATGCCACCATTAATGTAATGGAAGTTGCTTGTCTGTAGCTAAACATGGAGAAAACAATATATGCCAGATGTTTCAAAGAAACTCAACACTATTAAAAGTTACCTATACAAATAGCAACACTGAAAATCTGTGGTATGTATGAGAGAGAATGTGGCTTAGGGCAAAGTGTCCTTTTATTTGTTCTCTCTGCTATTTTTGTTCCATGTTATAATTCATTTCCATATCCATCACCTTCATTTTCTATGTGTATCTTCCTCTTTTTTAATTCAGTTAACTTTATTCTTCCAGTTCTTCATCCTCATACCTTTCAGGCCTTCCCACAATCCTTTATTGTCTCATCTTTTTCTTTCTTTGTTTTGCTCTTTCCAATTTTCCTCTCAACCTTTGGCCTTCCTTATGTTAATAAACTTTAACTAAACCACCATTGCCATCGATGAAAGATGCTGAAGGTATTTTCAGACTGGTAAATTCTAGAGCATCACAGGTTCCCCACTATTATGTTAATGAGATCATCTTGATTGACAGTTTGTGGAACTGGCAAGTCAGAAGTTACAGCTCCAGAATCAAGATAATTGAGGAATGGCATAGATTTTGCTTAATCAGTGGTGATACTTTTATATCATCTTCCTTTCTAAAAAAGCCACCAGTTGCTGGTGGTTCATAACAATAAAACCATTTAAAAATAACAACAACCCCATAGATCATGGATTTTTCTGAAATGGGCATGTGTCATCATCTTATCTCTCCTCAGTTCTAGTTCTGAAAGTTCAACGAGTCTTTACCTTGGCCAGGTTGGATGCATTACTCTCTGCAGTCCTGTAGGGGCAGTATAAAAAACATTCTCTTGAGCGTTTATGCCCATGAGGGGCTGACTCTGTGGAATCCCTAAGTCACCTGCTCCCTTGTTGCTCTCTTTACAGGGAATCTTGGAAGACATATTTCTATCCCATTTTAAAGAACTACCCTAATAAAGAGCGCAGTGTTACCTGTCACTTCTTCTATCCAACCAGAACCCTGATGTATCTTTTCAGATCACCTGATTTTGTGCCATCATTTTGCCATCTGTCCTACCTACAATTGAAAAGTAGTACCAATTTTGGTGATTGCCACTGTTATCTGTATTAGTGTTACTATATTAATTTATTTTTATGTAATTTATTGTATTTAGGTCTGCGTTTTAGTTTTATTAATAATTATAGGTTTATGTATTTTTATTGTGGCCTATATACTGTAATAAAGGTTTTGATTTGGTCTGATAAACAATAAAAACAAAATATCTAAAACAACTGAACATGTGAAGTGATTTAAAAAGCCAAGTAAAAAGAACTATATTGCAAGACCTTTTCCAAGAAAAAAAGTCAAAACAGAAGAAAAAGCCAACAGGTACTAGAAGCTTATTGTAACTGTGGAGTTGACAGAAAAATGGACTTTGGAATCCATGCTAAGACTAATGCAAACTGCTTGCTTAAGCCAGTCATACAATTCAGTGATGACCTTGACTACTATGAAATATTTCTCCCTAGCATGAAGAAAGACGTTTGTTGGGAGTTAAAGGTTGTTCAGATCCAGATTCTCCTATTTTTCTGTAAATGTAAAGAATGTTCTGCTTTGTTCAACTCGCTAGTTGCCAACAATTCTGGCCTCAGTAAAACTATCTTATTAATATTTCTTAAATGGTTGACAACGCAGTACAGCTACTAGAAGAGCTCTTGTAGATGGCTTCAGATTATAAAAATTAATGGAAAATGAATTGTACTATTTAATTCAGTCATAGATTCCTGTGAGGAGCTTCATGTATTATCAGGGTTAATAAGTGAGCACATATCCTATCTTCCAAATAGGAGGAAAAGAGTTTTTTTTTCCTCTCCTCCCAATGATTACCTATGAATTGGAGTGGTCTTTTTTAATTTGCTAAAAATAGGTGACACTACTGAAAATAATTGAATGGTGAAGGTGCATGTTGGTGCAGTTGTAGCTGCTGAAAAGTTTGGAAGGCTCTGATGATTAGCTGTGGTTTGGGAGGGCCTTTTGTTTCATGTTTCTCACTCTCCTTTACTTTCCTGTCTAATTACCTTTTTTCATAAAGCATAAATTTATATATCGAAAGCCAGGGTCATCATCCAAATGGCTAATTAGGCTTAAGTACAAGTCTTGTACTACTTTTCCCTGAAAAAATGTACTTTTCTCCTAACATTATGCCCTTCCAAATATGTTTAGAAATATTTTTCTTTTAATGTGGTACAGGAGAGCAGGAATAAGCCTTTGTGACAGGAAAAAAAAATCACTAAAAGTGCTGCCTTTTATTCCAAGATAATGTTAAAATAAAACTAAGCATTATCCTGCTGGGGATTATTATAGTCCAATAGAATGTGTTGATTGAAAGAAAAAGATTAGGAGTGTTCACATAATGGGAAAACTGTTTCACCTTGAACTGAAAAAGCAACAGCCCCACACAATTGGCAGTGTGTTCAAATGGAACAAAACCTGAAAAGGTTTGTGGGTTCTGTATTTTGGTGGAACAAAACTAGAAGCATTTTGATTGTTCTAGCCATAGAAGTTGCTTGGAACAGAGCAAGAAGCATTGTTACAGGGTGTCACATAACTCATTCTAATGGTAGCATGAAAAAGGATGGTTGGTGGAATGGTGAAGGAAAGATGCTGTGGAAGAGAAAAGTATATAAGAGAATGATTCCTTCAAAAACTGAGGACTAACAATATTAGTGTAATGTGTACTTTATGTGTGTGTGTCTGTGTGTGTGTGTGCCTTCAAGTCAATGTTGACTCCTGGCGACTGTCTGGACTAGTCCCTGCAGTTTCCCTGGCAAAATTTTAGAAGTGGTTTGTCATTGCCTACTTCCTAGGGCTGAGAGAGAGGAACTGGTCCAAGGTCACCCAGCTGGCTTTGTGCCCAAGGCAGGATTAGAACTCACAGTCTCCCGGCTTCTAGCCTGTGTCCTAACCTCTATACCAAACTGGCTCATAATGTGTATAGAGACAAGAAAAAAGTTGCAAAGAAGGCAGTCAGTGAGCAAGGAAAGGTTCATGTTAATAGAGGTAGAGAAAATACAGAATAGTTTGATTGAACTAAAATATGTTCTGAAACTGGGTGAAGAGGGCTATGCAAGGAATTTCAAGCAGAGTGAATGGAATTAAAATTAAAAGTGATGAAATTATTTGGGATTAAACTGAACTGAAGGAATGTTGGAAACGTATTTTAGATATTTGTAAGGAAATGACAGTGATTTGTCAAAAAGTGGAATTCAAATGAATGCTGTAAGTATCAGTATCCAAGGGAAAAGTTATTAAAAGGAATAACATGCTAGAAGAATGTTGAAAAATGGTAAGTCTTCAGGTGTAGAAGAAAAGAAAAGAAAAGAAAAGAAAAAGGAGGGAGGGAGGGAGGGAGGGAGGGAGGAAGGAAGGAAGGAAGGAAGGAAGGAAAAAATACAGACATGGTTCACTTATGAGTGTCTGTACAACCTATTTAATAGATGTGTAAAGGCCATAGTTGTGCCTGACAATTGGAAGAATGACTGTCTGGTTTCCCCGTACAATATACAACATTGCAAATACAAAGGGATTAGCTTGTAATGCTTATTTGGAAAGTGTTTTGCAGAATTTTGACTGAAAGTGTACAAGAGGTGATATTGGGCAAAATTGCAGGAGAGCAGTGTGGATTTATGCCAGAGAGGGTTCTTCAAACCAGGTTTTCTGCTCTTCAGCAGTGTGAAAAGTATGAATGTAAGAAAGCTTATTGTATGTTGAGTTAGAGAAAGCTTATGATAAAGTGAATAGGCTTGAATTATTTTGCACAAATATGGAGGTGAATATTGTTTGCTGAATACGATAAAAGCAATATATGTTGGAAGTAAAATGTTTGTGAGAATAAATAGAATACTGAGCAAATGATTCAACATTGAGCAGGATGTGTGACAAAGATGTTTGATGTTTCCTTGGGTATTTATGAAGTTATGGATAAACATGTAAGAAATGCTTCTGATGATATTAGAGACTTGTTGGTTGGGGAAATGAATGTATATGTGTTTTTGTTTGCTGTCAGTGCCATGTTGTTGGCTGAGAACCTGGATAAATTTGCAGGGAATATTCAGTAGATTGTATGATGTAATGAGGAATCTATATACTGCCAAAAATCTCCTATCTATAACATTCAACTGGACAAAACGATGTGTCATAGGGCAACAATTTTTGAACTAAGGTACCTCAAATGGGTTAGTGTTAGGGTTTGTAAAATTGCTGCTTTAGGTTTTTGGTATGGTTTTATTATTTATTATTTTATTGTTCTGTTGATGCTGCTTTAACTGATATTACTTGCTTAGTGCTGTTTACTGTTGTGTTGTAAACCACCATATGCTAATTGCCAGGAGCATGCAGGTATAAATTTGACAATAAATAAATAAGAGTTGGGAATATTAGGAAAAATATAAAACCTGAATGCAGTGGGAATGATGCACTTAAGAAATGTGTATAGTAAAATGAGAAGTGATAAGGCCAAGAATGATTTGATGCTCTGGAATGAGAATTAAATACAGCAGTAAGTAACCAGTATTAATGATGTACACTGGGGTGGTTTGGTCCTATGGAGAGAATAAGTGAGGATCAAACTGCTAAACTAATACATGAAGTAAGAATGAATAGGCTGAAAAGGAAGAAAAGTCTGAGAAGATCATAGGTAGATGAAAGTGATTAAGATCCTGAAAAAAAAAAACAGGTATGAGGAATTTAAACAAACATTAATTTTTGTAAGTCACCCAGAATCATATATTTGACATGGGCGTCCATATAAATTGAAATAATAAGTAAATAAAGTACAAAGTGGTGTATGTATGTGATGGAAGCAATAAAGACTGGTAAGGATAGAAAGGTATAGCAAAGGATGTTTGTGTAAACTAGTTTTAGCTGTGTTTCCATTTCTTCTTCTTACATCCATTCTTTGGATTACTATTCTTATTGTTTCTCTGCACTCTGCATATAACATTATTTACCCTGAAATGGAGTAGTCTAATGGATATGCATGTATGTTAATGTTTGGGATGAATATAACTGTAAAGCATGGAACTCTAATACATTTGAAATTTCTTAATTTTGTCAGATATGTGCCATTAAACTGGGCTGGACTGCTGGTGGCTGTATGGAGAAATGCTTGCAATCATGACCTGTCTCTATTAATAACATATAGCTGTCTTGGACACATTCCAGTAATTTCTTTGATTCTGTTGAGCTGTCTTCTATTTCTCTCTATATTTCCTTGCATTATCACATTTTTTCCAGTCCATCCTTCACTTGCATCGTATGCTCAAAGTATGTGATTTTCTGCATGCTGATTATCATCTCAAGTCAGCAGTCAGCCTTTATTTGGTCCTAAACCATCTGTCAAAGCTTTTAAGATCTTCCAGATACAGGCTTCTTTATGCCCTGTCAACATAGTTTGCTCATGACTAATTAGTTCTTGCCATCCATGGTACTGTTAGTGACCCTCTCTGGATCCATAATTCCAAGGCATCTTTGCTTGCATTTATTCTGAGTGTCCAACTTTTGCAGCTGTACATTTCTACTGGAAATATAATTTTTTTAGTTCTAATTTTTGTTGTCATAGAAATATCCTTATTTTTAATGGCATTGTCAGAGTATGCCATGCCTTCATCCTAGCGCTAATCTCCTCTTTACTTTTCCAGCACACTTTATCAGTTCCTGAGTTTAAAAAAAAAAATGAATTCCACCTTAATCTGTTACCAAGATGGTAATCCTACCAGGAGGAGTTTGACAAGGTAGCAAAAAATAAAGTTGATAACAGAAGAAATTATCAGTATGCAAATGAAGCAGAATTATGTATTCTAGCCCTAGACTCCTGCACACAGGTTGCCATTTTTCAAAAGATCTGGGGAATACAGAAAAAGACTCACTGAATTTTTTTTAATTTACATATTGTCTATTCAGTTCCATTTCCCAAACTTAATGCTGTTGGCAGCAGTTTTTGCTTCTTCTGAAGATGTTATTTCATTTTCATCCTTTTGATAGATTTCCAGTTATAAAAACTGAAAGTTTGCTTGAACTGAAAGAAACGTGTCACAAGTTAGTGACAATTTTCATTTGGTTTAGAAACATATAGGTTAAATAAACACAGACCAATTTCTTTCACATGCTGCACAAAATGGATAAATCTGTAGAAAGAAGATGGGTCATATGCTGTGTAGTGCCAAGACTTTGCAGGAGATGTGTGCTTGGCAGGAAGCCTGATTGTATTCCTAAACCAAATACAGTGGTACCTCGGGTTACGAACTTAATCCGTTCCGTGACTCTGATCGCAACTCGATTTGGTTGCAACGCGAGGTAAATTTTCCCATAAGGTGCAATGTAAATAAATCCGTTCTACCCTCCGAATTTGGTCGCACCACGAGGCAAATTTCCCCACTTCTTTCTTCAAAGCCTTATTCTTGCCAAGCCTGCTCTGCATTTTCTTTGGAGCCATGCTGACAAGCACACCAAAAACCTTCCAAATGCCACAAAACATACCACAAGCCTCACCGAACGTCTCCTTGCTACTGCGATCTCGCCCACAGGAAGCCACAACCATGTGGCAGCAGGGCAAATGGCCGCGGATCCGGTTCATAGCTCGAGGTGGAGGTCGCACGGCGAGGTAAATTTTTGGGGCCGGAGCTGGTTGTATCCTGAAAAATTCGTAAGGAGGGGTGTCCGTAACCCGAGGTACCACTGTATGTGAAAACGTTTTATATTCTGTACCATATGAAAGCAGCCTCCCAACATCAAGTTCTTGAGTGTTTTGTTTTTTCTGTAATCCAGTCAAATGAGGTAGTGGTATTTTCATCACTTGGTCTGCCTTTAAGTCTTTGAATCAAGGGATCTGGAGCAGCATGAACTGACTGTTTTAATAAAGTCTTTTCCTCTTACTTCTTCTGTACTTTTAAGTAGAGGTACATGTAGATTCTCAAAAAGAGAAGGTATTTGCTATCTGAGAGAAGCACACTGGCTAATTCAGATGCAGTGACTGCTGAATAGATAGGCCTTAGACTCCTTGTGGAGTTCTGCAGCTGAGCCCAGAAGACATTCCAGTCAAGCATAGTGTTTGGTATACTTCCTTGTTAAGTCCCTGGTCCTTGAAGAGTTTCTTTGTTTTTCAGTAAACTTTCAGATGACATCATAATTCCTCTCCATATAGCTTTACTGCAGTGTTTGTCACTATTTTATTCTTTCCATTCTTGTCTTAAGGTTTCTTCTGAAGGACTGCAGCTATGATATAAACTTAAACATGTTCATTTCTTTGAGATCTCTATGGACCTTATGCAGAGAACCAGTTTGGTGTAGTGGTTAAGGCACCAGGCTAGAAACTGGGAGACCGTGAGTTTTAGTCGCACCTTAGGCACCTTGGGCCAGTAACTCCCTCTCAGCCCTAGGAAGGAGGCAATGGAAAACCACTTCCTAAAAACCTTGCCAAGAAAACTGCAAGGACTTGTCCAGGCAGTCTCCAGGAATCAGCACGGACTTGAAGGCTCCAAATAAATAAATAAATAAACTTTATGTAAAATGTCCATTATTTCATTAAGAAACAAATTAAGTGCATCATATGTTTAGTAATCTTTGGAATTTTTGTCATTATGATCCCCCATATTGATTTCATGTTACTTCCATAGTCTGTCAATCAAGCAAATATTTTACCACTCCCAACCTTCTCCAGGACTTCCCAGATTTTTCTGTTGGTATATTTTGAAGTATGCCTATTCTCTTGTGTTTCTTTGATTCTGCATAAAATGGTTCATGTGGTATCACAAGGTTTATTATTCCTTCTCCCAATATTTTTGTTGAGCCATCTCAACGAAATGTGTTGTTGATTTCTTTCCTTGCCATGATTGAGATCCAAAGAATTGCTGGGCAAATGATATGATGGTCTTATCTGATAGAATTTTTTTTCTAATACTTGAACATAATTTGTATGCCTGTAATTGAAAATTATTAATTTTTTCCTATTCTCTGGAATGAATGAGACTAGATTTTACTTATAATTGCTCTGAGGTAACTCCCATCACTATTATTTCATGCTGCTTTAAAGGAGTCCTGTAGTTTGTTTTTTGAAGGCATTGTCCACATCATGTCCTTGGTTGGAACATCAGTAGTAGACACCAACCATATAATTGTTTTTAATTGTTCTTCCATTTATTTTAACCCAGGTGGTCTTTATAGCAATGACAAATGTATCCATTTGGATTTCTGAGCAGGACTAGATATTTTTAACATATGCTGCAACATTGTCTTCATTCCTTTTGTTTCTGTTTCTTTTGTAGAAATTGGATATTTTAATTTTTTCATTGCTCTATTTCATTCATGGGAGACATCCCACCTGGTCTCCATTATACTTATGAAATCATATTCTTCTGTTCTAAGAGCTAATCTTATTTCTAGTACTTTGAGCAATGAAGTTTATGAATTTAATGATTTCAGTGCTCTTTATGATTTTTTTAAACCAGTGGTTTAAGGGGCATCCTTTTAGCAACACTCCCACTTCATTCTACACTGCTTTATTAAAGGTTTTTAACATCATCATCATCTCTCTGATTTAAGTTTAATGACCTCTTAATCAAGTCATGTTGCTTTTTCCAAAGGTGTTTTTGCCAGTTTTTGTGAGATACAACCCCAGTTGTGACAGCAGTCCATCACCTAGATAGCTCAGGCCATGGTCTCAAAAGCCAGATCTCTCCCATCAACCATATATATGCATAGCCAGTCATTGACTTGAAATATTTTTTTCCTCCCTTTCCAATTCTCTTCAAGGGACAAAAATACCACCTGACTTCCAAGGTCTTAAGCTTCCTTTCAAGATTTTTTAAAGTCTGTGGTCATTCAATTGTAACTGTTCTTTGCAATATCATTTGTCCCCATATGTATTGGTAGGAAAGTATAAATGTCAATGAACTGGATACATCTTGGAATTTGTTCTGTCATGTCTCTGATTCTTCTCTCTGGCACATTTTATGAGGTCATGGGACCAGTCAGTGTTTGTTTATTTCAATCCCTTATAGTAATGAGTTACCAACTCCCTTGATTCTTCTATTTTAATTCTTTATTGCATCTTCTTTGTCTTTAGGGATCCACCATCCTGTTTTCCATTCTGAAGTCTCCTTTTCTTCCCCTCAACACTCAGAGCCTTTTTTATCTGCAAGAATCTCAAAATTATTTTTGAGGGCCAGTAGTATAGAATATATTCTGTATTTCTTGCTTCTGTTTCTGACACTTATCCACTAAGCTTACTCCTCTATTCAGAGAGTTCCCTCTTTTGTCAGTTTTACAAACAGCTGATTTCTTACACCAGCCAGGTATCCTGTCCTGTCCTGTCCTGTCCTTCTCCATGTCCTACTTAAGCAATTCACCAAGATGTTTGTATTCATGTCAGAGAGTTAAATCATTTTGTCCTGATGACCTGGACTAGTTTCCAAGTGGTGACCTAATACTGAAGGATTCAATATTCCATTTCCTTTCTCTGGAGGAACACAAGGTTTCACTTTTAAAGGCAATTATCTTGTCTCTACAAATTAAGCAATATGTTCATTGTTGCAGTGGTTTCATGAGAGAATAATTCTCTTCCCATGAGGATATCATAAAATGGGGCTCTGTTTCCACTCACTTGCCTTCGTTCTTTTATACTATTGCTAGTAAGAAAATAAAAGCATGATGTGCTTATTTTCTTTGCAAAAAGGAAACTAACATAATATTATAAACACAACTGAATGCATGTTCAAAATAGTTTTAACGGGAATATTAACTGACTTCCATAATGAATGAACTATCACTCCTAAACTGTAATTCTGCGGAAAATTTATCTGAACAAATCTGACATCCACCTGTTATAATGATATGATATGATTATTGATTTATTGTATTTTTTATTATTGTTGTATTGATTTTCTTACTGAAAGAATGGGAAAATAGCTTCTTCTTATCCACTTTATGCATACCATGCATAATTTTGTACATCTTGATCATTAAGAGTCCTTTCTAAACTAAAAAACCCCAAATGTCACAACCTTTCTTCATAGGGAAGCTGCTCCAGCCCCTTGTTTATCTTAGCGGCCCTCCTCTGAACTTTCCCTAGTTCCACTATATCCTTTTTAAGGTGCAGCAACCAGAACTGCACACAAGATTCCATATGTGGTTGCACCATTGATTTATATAAAGGCATTATGATATGGCATCACTATTTGCAATATCATTTCTTATTATCCCTAATGTGCTGTTGGCCTTTTTTACAGTGGATGTGCACCATGTCAACACCTTCATTGAACTGTTTATCATTACTCCAAGATCTCTCTTCTAATCAGTCACTGCTAGGTCTGATCCCATTAGTCTGTATGGATAGCTAGGATTGCTGGCGCTAGTGTGCATAGCTCTACATTTGAATGACATCCGCCATTTTGAACCCACTCTCCTAATGTGCATAGATCTCTTTGGAGCTCTTGGTAGTCCCTTATTATTTTTACCAGTCTGAACAATTTTGGCTATTCCACTAGTCACGCCTTATTCCAAATCATTTATAAATATGTTAAAAAGCACCAGTTCTAGGTCAGAACCCTGGGGAACCCCACTAGTTACATTCCTCCATTATGAGAAATGTCCATTTACTCCTACTCTTTGTTTTCAATTCTCTAACCAGTTGCTTATCCACCGGAGGACCTGCCCTTTATATTCCATGGCTGTTAAGCTTACTGAGAAGTTTTTGATCAAAGATTTTGAAAATCTCTGGCTCACTCTTATCCACATGTTTATTAACCCCCCCCCCCCCAAAAAAAACTTTAGTTAGACAGAACCTTCCCTTAGTGAAGCCATTTTTGGTATCCTTGAGCAAGGCTTGTGTCTCCAAGTGTTTGGTAATTTTATCTTTACAGTAATAACAATTTCTGTCTTCCCTGGAACAGATGTTAAGCTGACAAGCCTGTAATTTCCTTGATCTCCCTGTGAGCCATTCTTAAAAAAATTGAGTTATGTTGGCCACCTTGCAGTCCTCAACTACAGAGGCCGAGCATAGAAACAGGTTGCATATTTTAGCTAGAACATTCACAGTTGCAGCTTTAAGCTCCTTAATAACCCTTGGGTGGGGGAGCAAATCCCTATTCAAAAGAAAGGAGCATGATGTCCATTAATTCCAATAATATGTTGCAAAAACACCAGTGCTTATATAAGGCACTATAGTATAAGGCATTATAGTATAGGACACTATAGCATAAAACTTTCCATTTTGTGACCCAAGGTTGGTATTTGTCCAGTTTTTAATGAGAGTCTTTTTTTCCCAATAATTTTATTAAATATTATATTATACATATAAAGCTAATAAAACTACATAAAGCATTAAACAAAAAATAAAAATTAAATTTAAAAAAATTCAGAGAAAAGGGAAAAAAGGAAAAGAAAAAGATAGAAAAAGAAACCCTTCCCTTCATCCCCAACAGGTATAATCAGTATTAACAACTTATCACTTCTCTTAAAATACATCTGAACACTTCTTTCTTCCATACTTCACCCCATTCTTTATAAACCATCTCTAATCCCTCATCTCTCCATATTAATCAACAAAAGTCCAATAAGGGTTATCAGAAATAACAACGTAAGTATTACAAATTGTATCTATTACACCCAATTTGGATCCTTCCTTTTATATTTATATCTCCATTTCTATTTGAACAGATTCCCCCATTTCCTCTCTTCAAATAGTCAAAGTCCAATCCCAGTCACCAAGCAATTAAACATTAGGAGAAATAACCATCATCATTCAGTCCCAATCAGAAAGCCATTAAGCATCACCAGAAATAGCAACCCATTTTAACCTTGATCACATAAACCAATTTTGTATTCTTCTTTTTCCCAACGATCTTTAAAATCCTTGAAGAAAGTTCTACTGTCTGCTTTCTCATACTCTCTTTGTCTCTTCTCTCATAGTTCTTGTCATCTTTGTCAGGCTTCTTTTGTAATTCCAGAGGGGCAATTCCAGCAAAATCCTTTTGTGAATCCAATATAAGAAATTAATCCTCATCACTCTTCTGATTTATTATTTGTATATCTTCTTTAATTTTTAAATCATCATCCAATTTCATTTGTAAATTTGTTATTTCCTTCTCTTTCTTGTGGCTGTAATTTTTAAATCCATCTGTAAGTCAATTTCAATGGACTTTTTTCCTCCTCAGTAACACCTTCCGATTCTAAAATAAATAGCTCTAAGACTTCTTGCACCCATTCATCAAACACTTCTTTTACAGTAGCCATTTGATACCCTCTAGTGTCAACCTTCATAGTCATCAGTTCAAAGTGTAAACAAGATTTTTCCATAAGAAAGGATCCTTTCAATTAACTTCAAAGTCTTAAATCAAGTCCATCTGAGCCCTTAATCTATTTAAAACTTTCTAAAGCCAGCAATAATTATCCTTTTGCTGTATATTCCAGAATTTTTCTTTTGTTACAAATCTTTAAACTTCTAGTTAAACTTTCTAAAGAGTGGGAAATCCAAATAAAACTTGCCAGTCTGAAGGTTCTCAATCTTTTAAAAAAAAGAAAGCCAAAGGAAAAAAATTAAATCTAACGTGATTGAGAGATTAGTCTCGGTTGAACTTAAAGTCCATATAGGTGAAATTAGCAGCTATAAACATGATGAAATCCTGTGACTCCCAGCTGATTGCAAGCCGACTGCAAAAAACACATTTCCTGTCGTCTGCTCACAAAAAAACAGCTATGCAGACTACATATGGATAATCTTGCAATCTGGAGAGATTTCAACAGCCTGAATCCCGCATTCAAGCATCGTTTTCGGCCGCAATGTGTCCCTCTATTCTAGAGGAACGCCAGTTTGCCATTATGGCTCCCCAGAAGTGTATAGTTTTTAATGGGAATTTTGAAACTGTATTCAATTGATTTTAAATTGATTTTCATTCACTGTTTTTATGGCTTTTTAACATTTCCCTTTTTTTCCCCCCACTTACATTATATTGGAAAAATTAGGGAAGCAATGTTGCCTTCCATACTACTTTCCATAAGTTCAAAATCTGCAGCTAGAGCAGGTTATGCTATGTAGAGAGGGCTGAAGGGAAGGGAAGGAAATATAAAGAGCCTATCATGAACTTAGCCCTTTGATGAAAAAACAAATTACTAGTGAATAAATGAAATAAAAATAAGTAACATGATAGACATATAGTAATTTGTAATATATCCTCCATTGGAGAACTGTATTAAAAGGCTATAAAGACTGCTGTTTATAAGTTGACCTGATTTGCAAGAGGTGGCGTTAGCTGATTGATTTGTTCACTTGCTAGTACCTACCTGTTAACCTGAGTTAGAACTACTATAAACTGGTTTCAAAATACAAAACTTCTTTGTTGAGGTGCTGCCTGAGAGATTTTTTTTTTTTTTTTTTTGGCTTAGGCTGTCTCTTATTTCAGATTCCAAACATGAACCTTTTGTTTCTGTTCAGTTCACACAGGCTTTTCCATGGCAACATACTGAGATATCAAAGGAACAAAGAAAAAGGAAGGATTCATGAGTGCAGGTGGGGAAGGGAGTAGAAAGCACTCTAACAATGAAATCTTATTATCCAGAGTTAGACTGAGGTTAGAAGATGAAAACAGCAGACAAGACATTGAGGTACATGCTGAAAAATATTGGTTCAATGGTACAATTGTCAAATGTTTCACTGAAGCCAATTCACCTACTTTTCAAAATTATATTTTTAGGCAGTGCTTGTTAAGGTGATGACATGTCTAGTTTTGAAGCATCATTACAAAACAGCTGCTGAATGTCATGGGTGGTAACTGTAATGACTATATATTATATCCAGGATCAAAAACCTATTGCTGAAAGATGATGAACAGGAATATGCAATTGCATTCATGTCCTGCCCTTGATGGCAACAAAATGTTGAGGTACATGGATCTTTGGTTTCCTTGGCTCGTCTGATGTTCTCAGACTACACAGTAATAAACTAACATCAGTCAATATCAGATTTTTACTCTAAAGTAAAGCTAGAACCAAGGGGAGTTATTCAGCCGTACAGTAAACAGTCATTTGATATTCTATTAACAAACATAGATTCCATGCGAAGGTTGGCAGGGTTTGATTTGTAACATATGCCACAGACAATCCTCTTTGACATGGTAATAATCCACAAAACATGGACTGTAATCTAAAGCAAAGATTCCAATTTGTATGAAACCCAATTTACATATTTAGCAGATAAAGAGAATCTGCACTTTGAATAATTTCCAACAATTGCTTTCTTGTTTTTGTCTTGTGTCAATTTATGGCACATTAGCAATATTAACAAATTAAGAGACTGATAGAAAAGTGGATTTGTTTACAACTATTGTAAAACTAGCAATAATGGCTACATTACAGCTGGCAAAGTAGTTTGCTAATTGTTCTCCATAGTGTTTTTGGTTAGTAATAATCAGTGATATATTTGCAAACATTAATTAAGTTCCATTCCTCTTTTGCAGTTTTTGCATGGGAAACAAACTTACTGACATTGATTGAAGAATGAGGTATTAATTGCATATGAAGAATGAAGTACTAATTATATAATCCATGTAAAAAGTGTGATTGTGTGCATTTGAACCTTTTATAGCCAAATGATATGTGATACTGGGAGATATATTATCCAAAGCCTAATATTTAAGCATCTCATATGAAAGCCGAACTAGTTCCTGTTCAGACTCGGAGGTAGAATCTGTTTCACACATGCAGTTAAAATGTCCAATGGCGATCAAGTTTAATACTTCCAATTAGTATAGCAGTATAGTATAACTTTACTGTTTAGTCAGTTAAACATATCAAAACAATGGGCATCAGCCCCAATAAGATACAATAAAATGAAATGTGGTAAGGTTCAGTAAAATAAGATAAAATAGACCAAGCTAAGATAAAATAAAGTAAATACAGTAAGGTAAGATAAAGTGAAGATAAAAGGGTAAGATAAAATAGTATAAGATAAAATGGAATGCAGAGACATAAAATAAGATGAATATTAATATACAAAATAGTATGTGTTTAGGTGAATTCATCACCTTTACATGCGATCTCAATGTATTCAATAAAATGCGTTCTCAGTTGGGCAGCCCTAACTATAAACTTAACAGTTCTAATGACTGCATATGTGTTTGTGCCCTGAAGGAAATAAGATAATCTTTTGTTACAGTCCCAATATATGGCTTTGTCAAGTAGTGTCTGTGAGTACTGAGCCCTTGCTGGGGCATATAATTGGCAGTTGAACAGGACACGCACAGTGTCTTTTATTTCTGGTGATCCACAAACACACATTCTCTCAGAATACGCCAGTTGGTGGAATCATCCATATTTACCATAGAATCTAGCTACTCAAATCTTGCTCTGGTAAGGGCTATCCTGTGGTATTGTTAAACCCATTGTCACGTATTTTTCTGTTTGAAAAGACATTTTATTCTTGCCAGCCATTTCAACGACCTCGTGTTTGCAAGTGGCTCAATATCAGTTTGGGCATTAACATCCAAGACTCTTTGTACTTTCAGCTGTTAATAACTCTAATTGCCATTGTGACCAGGAGGGCTGTTACCCTTTTCCTGGTGACCACTCTTCAGAAACCTCTAAGAAGGTTGCAAAATTCTTATCAATAGCTGTAGCTGTAAGAAGCCATTTGGTTCTTCCTTCTTGCTATTAACTGTTAGCTGCTAATTGCTTTAGGATTTTCTTGCAGTTTTAAAATTTCCTTTTATAGTTATTATGTTACAGGTAGTCCTCACTTAATGACCACAATTGGGACCGGAATCTCGATCATTGAGCAAAGCAGTTGTTGAGCGAGATGCTCACAAGACTGCTTTGCTCAACAAGTACAATCCAGTTGTTGTTTTAAATGTGTTTTACAGTGGATTGTGTGCTCAGCTATGTGGGTTAAAATTGTCATGTTGAATAACAGTTCATTGAAAGAGGTATGGATCGAAGAGTTGCTGATTGCCTATGGTGGCTGATTGATTGCTTCTGCTGAGTAAGCAGAGACTGCTGGAGGAATATAAGGTTCTAGGGCTTTTCATCTAAGTGAATAGCCTGAGAGCCTGAGAAGAAACAGGAAGAAAGATAATTCTTCTGTTGGTTGAATCTTAAAAAACAGAAATGAAAATGAACAGACAGAAAATGCATGTTCCATGTTTGTCTTTTTGCCAGAAAGCAATCTGACATAGAAATGCAACAACTGCAGACTTGTAGGAATATTTGAACAAAAAGGAAAAGGAAAAAAATAGCAATATTTTCATTTTAGATAGCAAGAAATTGTAGGACAACTACTAGATGGCAACAAAAAGATACAGAAAGTTTACTGACATCTAGGGGCTGTACAGATTTTTGCAGCTCTATTCAAAGAGAGGAATTTCCGCAGAAAAGGTGGCAGTGGAAACAATTTTCTATAAGGAAAAGGAGTAGAAGAATGTAATAACCAAAAACAAGGGATGTAGAAGATATTCTGCACCAATGAAACAGTTTTCAAACTCTTACAGAAGGAGGTACGTAGAATGGGAGAGATGGTGCTATAATAAATAACATTTATTGTGATGAAATCCTTGAAGCTCTCTAAAGAGTATAACTATCCCTATTTTCTTCCAATTCTTCCAAAACATGAGACAGCTGCAAGTGTTTAGATGCTGTCCATTATAAGCTGTGTTCACCTCTGTTACTGAGTAAAATCTCAACTATGCTTCATTCAGACCTTGCTGTCTTCAAAATCCTGCCCTCTTTAAATCTTGGATTTCAAAGTCTGCAAAAGTTATGTCCCAAATGTTTAAGCATATTGTATATACTTTTTCCTAACTTCCCCCAAAATGGTACTTAATTACATATCAGTTAGAATAGGTAGCTACTAGGAACATTATTTTGTGCTTTGTGCTTAACACCTAAATGTGGAAGGGTGCCAAAACTTTTTCAGAATTAACAAGGAGAGAGTATAAATCTTTTCTACACAGAGCTTTTTGGCCCAATTACAACAGTTTTATGCTATATGATTTTATTATTTTTAGCGACAAGAAATGGATATCCTCAATCCTAACATTTTTATGTTTTATTATCTGAACTCTTTAATAATTCTCATTATTGAAGAATTGAATTCTCATTATTGAAATTGAATTGAATATATTGTTCTTCTTATTTTCACATATCTATCAAATATATTTGTGAATCTCCTTATGGTTAAATCCTGTTTTTCCACCCTAATTGCTCCTCACTGTGGAATTTCCTCTAAATCAAGTTTATTTGGGAATGTAAAGAACTCTTGCTTCAAAAAAATCAGCTTAATATGTATCTATAAAATAAAAAGTATGTAAGATTTAGGCATAGATGGAGAACTTTGCACAATTATTGTGCTGATTCCGAGACTGATGCAGAATTAGCTTTTAAAAAATCAATTTGTCTTTCTCCTCCAGTGCTAAAGAAGAATTCACCATGTTTTAATTATGTTTCATTTGGGAAATGCATATTTGTTATAATTTTGTTTATATTAAACCAAGTTGTGCATAATCCTCCACAGCAGTGTTTTTAGTTACAAGCCATTTTGGAGTATTCTAGCTATTTATATGTAAATAAGCAAACCTTTTGTAATTGGCCAGAGAATAAGCAATAGCAGCCCAATAATCTACTGTAAATTGTGCCTTTTTGCATGCTTATCCATTCATAATGGCCTTTGAGGGTGAACAGCTTGATTATTTTGTCAACATTATTTCGCTTTGCAATAATAAAAGAAGGAAACTTTGTTTTAAGGATTAAATGTAGCGTTTCCTGTCTCTCTTCTGTATTCTGTAACAGTAGGTGTGATTCTATAACTGGATTAGAGGAACAAAACAACATTTACATCTGGAAAAAAACATAAATGGCTTATTTTCAAATGCTGAGAAAAGGAAGAATCTAATTGGGAATTATATTCTTCCATGCCTTTTTTTAGGGCACTAGGCAATGGAGTGCAGTTTGCATCTGGTTTTGTGGGCTCTTATTGGTCAAACAAGGTTTAAGAGTTGACATTTACATTTCAAATTAACCTTCTGGAACTCTAAGTAAAACTTTTCCATCTAGTTGTTTTTCTCTAATGTTTTCTGTCTACCAAGAAATATTAAGAATTGCCTAAGATTGAAGTTGTTTTTGAATATAAGTACATTTTAGGGCTCATCCATTTATTTATTAAACTTATATATGCTGTCTTTCTACTTAAATAAGTACTCAGTGTAGTTTGCGACTTTTAAAACAAAAATACAAACTTCAGTACATAACATTAAAATAAATTTACTAAAAATCAATGAATGATTATAGACACTCTGAAAGAGAATTTTATTAACCATTTTTTAAAATTACAGTAAAACCTTGTTTTAATGAACTAATTGGAATTGGAAGGCGTCCACTATTCCCCAACATCCAGCAAATCAAACAGTACTTCATAGTGGTCATGCAAATGATGCAAATTATATCCTTTATGACATTTGCATCATGATATCATGTGCATCATGGCATCATGATGCATTTCAGATATTACATGTAAAGTCCATTGCATAGACATCTGGAATACCAAGATTTCACTATATTGGGAGAATGGGAGGCCATACATACTTTAATGGAAGAGTATTCTGTATCTAAGACTCTAAAAATAACAAGAATGTTAAAAGGCTTCTCCCGCTAACTTAAATACCTAGATAGGTTCATAATGGGAGAAGCAGACCCTCAGGTAGGTCCTAAACCATTTAAGGCTCTAATAATCAACACTAACACCTTAACCTAAATTTTACCAGTTGATAACTAGCAACCATTTCATATCATTCAGTACCAGAATCAGGTGGTCCTTGTACCTTGTATTGGTTAGCAGGCCAGCCACAGTATTTTGCAATTTCCAGACATTTTCTCATCATATCGATGTAAAGCACATTGTATCAGACAAGACAGGATGTACCCATCCTATTCTGAGCAGCTCAAGAAGGTTTGTATCTGGCACATTAGTGCAAATATGCTCCTAACCACAGATGCCATCTGTGAATCCAGTGAAAGATGAGGACTGAGGCCACACAGACTGTGAAATTGCTATTTCAGGTAGAATGTACTGTATCTAAAACAGGATATACTTCAATCTCCAGTCCATTTTTTCTTTACCAAATTATTTCTGTCTTGTCTGGATTTAATCTCAGCTTGTTTGCCTTCATCTACCCTATTAACGAGATCAGACAAGTTTCAAGAGTGCCAATTGCTTATTTGTAGTTAGTAGGAGAGGAGAGCTGGGTATCATCAGCATACAATTCAAGGAAAATATAATGATTGCAGAGAAACTGAATGAATTCTTTATATCTGTCTTTACCATTGAAGACACAAGAAAGATCTCTGAGCTTATATTGACTTTTTCAGGGAGGGAATTGGAACTAAGGGGGAAAATATAAGGATCTTTATCATTATAATGATGATACACATCTGGAATACTGTGTACAGTTCTGGTTGCTACATTTGAAAAATATGGACTAAAGCTAGAAAAAAATGTGGAAAAAGCAACTAAAATGGGGGAGGTCAAACACATGCTTTACAAGAAAAGGTTAGATTTTTGGGCCTCTTTTTCTTGGAAAAAAGGGAACTGAGTAAGGATATGATCAGGATGTATAAAATCATGCAAGGCATGGAAAAGAAGTTTTCCTAATACTAGGACCAGGGTCCAGCCAATGAAATGGACTGGAAGGAAGATGAGAACAAACGAACAAAAAACTTCTTCACATGCCACTTAATTAACCTCTGGAATTCATTACCACAAGTTTGGTCAGGGCCACTGACTTGAATGGTTTAAAAGAGGAGTGGATAAATTAATTGAGACTTATATATCAAGGGCTATTACTCTGGAGAATCAATTTGACCTCTGGGTTGGGGGTGGCACACTTCCAGATACTAGTTGCAGAGAAACAATGGTGTGAGAAGGAAATGTCTCCATGTCCTGCTTGCAAGCACTCCAGAGGCATCCTGCTGGGCTCTGTGAAAAATAATGCTGGACTAAGATGGGCTTTGGCCTGATGTAGATGGCTTTTCCTATATTAATACCATATTTTACCATATGCTGTTAGAATCATGGTCCCAAATGAATCCACTGAATTTTATATAGCTAATTCCTTTTGATCTGACCTGATACTTGTGTACTTCTGCAAACTGAATAAAGCCTCTGCATAGCATTTTTCAGCTGAAATATTGCTTATAGTACACTGAGTGGAAAAATTTGCATGTTTACATTAAATGAGTCTACTGGTCTGTGCACACTTTTTGTGAAAGAAGTTCAGTTCAATCACATTGACAAAGAGAACAACAATAATGTTTTTCTGAAGCAAATGAAACCTTGAGCCTATCAGTTTTTCATGTCCTTAAAGAGAGATGTTTTTCCATGGTTTCTTATTAACATATTTCTGCTTGGAGCAAGCAACCTGCACTCTGCAGTTATGCTAAACTACCCTTTATGACAAATATGAAGATGGAATAAAGAGTAATACTACTCCATATATGGGTGCTTTCATTTTTTGTTTAATGTTGTTTCATTAATTAATTAATATGTGGTGAAGCCCAAATGTACCCATGAGGTAGAGAAGAAACAGAATTAATTAATTAATTAATTAATTAATTAATTCTTTTGTTTCTTCTCTACCTCATGGGTGCATTTGGGCTTCACAATATTTTAAAAATTGCAAAACAATTCATACTGTGTTATGCCTCTTGTAATTTTCATGAGTTATGGAAAGTTAGTAAATGTTCATGGTGTCTGGATAGTAATGACGAATGAAGTATTCATGAAGAACCACTCTTGGCGAGGGTAAGGGTATGGATTGATTGGTCATGGCAATTCAATATAGGTTTTGATAGATGCATTACATGAAAACCATTGTCTGCAGCTGTGGCTCTTGCACAAATAAGAAAGGTTGTGTTTTGCTATAGGACAAATATATCCATGATTTGGAGCAAGAATTTAAAAGATCAGATATCTTATGAAGCTTCTTTAGACATGAACTGTCAAGTATGTGCTTTGATAGCGTCCTTTTGAAAACTATGAAATTGATCAGCGGAGATAATCATTGCCCATTTTAAAAGCCATTTGTTAAGCTATTCATTTGTGCTACAAAGTTATGGTTTATGGTGGACCATTGTCTTGTTCTGTCTTTTTCCTGCAGTAGATATCAACGCATTGTTGATTACCTTTATAGTCTGATGTTAATTATTGAATTGATATTTTTAGAGCAGCTGAAATTCTGTAATGTTTTCAAAGAAAGGATTTTTCCCCCCAATCAAAATATATAGAGCAAATCAAGAAGAGAGGCATTCTGTGCTGTATGGTAGACCATTCTTGGCTCCAGGGTTGCATATAATCCTTGACTCTATGGACCTCTCTGTATTCGAGTCTGTTCAGAATTACAGAAAGAAAGTTCTAACTCTTCCCTGGCACTGTATGGGTCTATATCTCCAGTATATGAGAGGCCAATAAAATGTTGAAATGGTCCGTGTGACATGAGAACTAAAAACGGTTCTCAACCAAGATGCCACCACCTCGGTGCCAACATGGATTAAGAATGCTACGGCCTTCAAACACTAGACAAAATTTTTCTGGCCATTTAATCTGGGAGCATCATATGACATCATCTATACTGGTCATTCTACATTATTAAATTGTAATGTGTAAATATGGGAGGAATTAGTGCACTAGTTCTAACCCTTCAGCATCAAAGAAAAGAAGGGAGATAAGGCAAGCAAATCTGTGTAATATATCTGCCAAAAATTAAAAGCCTATCTATTTCCAGGGATTTTCTCTGCCTGCCTTATCGAAGACTGTCCTGAAAATTGGTTATTGCTTTTTTGTATTTTATTATATTTACTTCCTAATATCATTTTAATATGAACTGTTGAATGTTTTGGTATAATGTAACCATTTTCCTCTTAACTTTAAGCCAAGTTACTTAATATGCTGTTATTAATAAAATACATATAATGTGGAGCAGCGGGGTATTCTTAGAATGTAATATTGTAGTTCATGTTTCATTATAAGAGAACAATGAGCCCAGCAGTGGAAAATGTGAATAGTTATTCATAATGCTATTTGTTTAAAAACTTTTGCAGGTGCTCTGCCGTTTGCTCTTTGAATTATTATGGTTTTGTTTTGCTTAGTTCATTAATGCTGAGAAAAGATCGATGTAGGCTTGTTAATAGAACATCATGCTTTCTGTGCAATCGCATTTTGGTTTATATAGTATTTGTAGCATATATACATTTGGGCTATTTTGATGAGTCGCAAAGAGAGAATTTAACAGTATAATGGATGGAATAGTTTCTTATAGATATGAGCTCATTCAATACCAGTAAAATAATGGATTCATTTTGGCTACCTGTGTTTATGCTGTTTATCATTATGGGTAAGTTACTTTCTCTAACATGTTAGAATTGCTTTCCATTCTACTAGAGCAGAGTAATAGCATAAGATCATTTTTTTACTGCTGAAATAAATTTATAGAATAGTTTTAAATGGCAGTAGCACAGTCATAAATACAAAGCCAGCCTTGATTATTTCATTGTATTCCAACATTTCCAGCCATTCTTTAAATTACCCAAATGAAATATACAAAAAATGGAGGTAGCAAAATAAAATTTTTAAAAATGTTTTCCTTGGCATCTTAAGTGTAATTGTGCATTTTGGTAAATCAAAGTCTGCTTTATTAGATGCATTGAGAGTTAACTTATTGGAAGTACATATACATACATGAGTTCTAAGGTGAGAATTCATTTGATAAACTGTAAGGGAAAGATATTTTTCACCAAAAATCATACTGATTGTGCCAGGATATAAATGCAGTGCAGTAAATAAATATTTTTCATCTTCTAGAATGATATTGTTTACAGAAGCAAAATTAGTTTTGACCAATGTGATTAGTGGATTCACCTTCGATATAGATATATTTTGAATTCAGTTTTTCTGAAGTCTCAACATTTTATTCACAGGGTTGTGTTTTTACACTTTTGTTCTTAGTAGGAAAGTGATTTCATGTAGATGTAATAGATAAGTTGTTTCATATAGATGGAGAATAAAATGATGAGCCAAAATCTTCCAATGCCTACTTAGGTGTGAGTTCAACCAGTGCAGACCTGTTTGAACTACACTTTCCGATAGGATGTTGTGGTTGATAATACCAAAAGATACTGAGAGTTTTAGGAGAAACAACAGAGTCACTTTATATTTCTCAACAGAGATCATTTCACTGAGGAACAAGAGAATTTCATTATCAAAACCAAGCTTAAACTCCAGTTGAAATGAATCTAGAAAATCCACTGAATCTATTTTCTCTAACAACTTGAGCATGAAAGGGATGTAGCCTTAGGCCTGTACTTGCACAGATGTTCTTGGTCAATAATGCTTTTTCAGGAGTATCTCACTATAGCCTCTATTAATGAACTAGGCACTCATAAAATAGAATTTCTAACATCCTGCAACCAAGAAACACTCTCTTCCCATTAGCTGTAATAAGCATAAAGGACAAGGATTTAGCAGACAAGTGGTTGACCAAACTCTATGAAGAAACTTGAACACATCTCTAGGACTTAAAGATGGAAGTTTATTTGAAAAGTCATAACTAAATGCCTGAGGAGAAGGGATAGGAGAAAAAAAAATAGTGGCTTGTATAATGAGTTCATGATGAAACTACAGTTTGTAAAGAAAACAGTTTGATCAGTGTGTGTGTGTGTGTGTGTGTGTGTATAAATTGTCAGAGCAGATCTGTGTTCTCTCAAAGGTTCCAAGTCCTAGTCTAACTTTATTCAACATTTGAAGAAATGACCAGAAAGCCTTATAGAATTCTCAAATTTGAAAAGAAGAATTTCTGAGTTCCTCATGAATCCATTGTCCTATTTTTTGCTTTGGTACGAAATCTGCCTCCAATCTCAGTTGGGGATAGTCAATAGCAGTATATTTTCAGATAAATAAAATAAGGTTATAGATGTAATTAGAAAATAATTAGGAGAGACTCTAAATGCATATGCGTATGTCTGGAATATGCTGAATTTGTAAACTTCTTTAACTGAGTGAAATTTTAATCACACAGAAAAATGACCAATTACGGTTTTGAGATGAATTAACTGTGAAGACTACAGATTTTGAAGGTGTTTTATTTTGTAGTAGCCACAAATAGACCTTTTCTCAATCCATTGAAAAGAAACTTGAAATGTTTTTTTTTCTTTAAAATTAAACTGCAGCTGCACACAGTTTGCTTTTCGATGGAAAAAAAATTATGCCTATCCTTCCAGATGAAGGGATTTGAGGACATTTGGGGATTATTTGTTTTGCATATTTTAATTTCAGAATAAGCCTTTGAAAAGAACCAAGGCAGATGAATAGTTTCTTTCAGCAGCTCATCTCTTTAGCCTTTCCTTGTTTTCCCCCACCAGTAACTTTATTGATATAGCTTTATTTAAGAACTGAACACTTTATGGAATTTGAGATTGTATCTGTCAAAATGGAAACAATGCTTAAAGTAAGCAACAAGGATTCAGATGTTGTATTTCATTTTGTCATCTCTGTTACTAAGAATTAAAGTATGCAAATACTTCAAAGTCCTACTAAGGATAGAGCCAAAACATATGTTAGGATGTTGATGAATCTAATAATTGTGTATGAATTTGTCTGTAAAGATTTTAAGTCATCTTTCCATTGTTTATTTGTTTAATATACAGCTTCTGAGATAGATTCAACATTTGCTCTGTACTGCTTCTAATTTTAATTCATGAATTGTGATTTCTTGGACTTTTAATGGGCTTTTTCAACATTCAAGTATCATTCCAATAAATCACGTTAAGGATTGTGTCTGGAAACCAGTATTTATTAGAGATTTTTTGTTTGTTTTAAAGGAAACAGATGAAACATTTACTTCAAAATAACATATTCTCCTAGGATTTAATAGTAAAAAAGTATGACTGAAAAGAAGAAGGTTGGAATAATAGATATTGTACCCAAGTAAGGTTTTTTGCTATTTTATCTGTTTTATTTCTTTTCCTTAACTTTTATGATAAAATTTGGGGATAATTTTTTTTAGATTATTATTCATCAATTTTCATAAGATGCAAGAGACCCAGGAGCATTTTTTCACTTACACAGAATATTGATCTTATCTTTATCTACGCTTATTCTTCAATCTCATAATGATACCCTATTTAGAATGAATTTCTAAGAAAAAAGAAAAAAATCAGCTACTACTGCAGAAATTAGTACAATATTTTTAGCATAAAACCTAGTTGCTTCTGATTTTAAATGCTAGATTGGGCACCAAATTAAGGACATGTATTTCACATTCATTATTTCAGCAATGTCTCAAGAGCCAAAGTTTTATGCTTTACCTTTTTGCAAAAGTATCTTCAGTTGTGGAGTCCTTGGGGTTGTCTGAGCTTGGTTCTTTTCTTGCAAACGTTTCATTACCTGGCTAGGTAACATCTTCAGTGCATATTCACCTCTATTGGTAGAAACTTCAATATCTGTATTTGAATCAGAATTATGTTTCAGCTTGGCTACATTTGACTCTTAAGGTATTAAAACGAATTTAATCACAGAACCTCTTTTTCAGTAACCTTTGATCCCATCAAAGGGATTCTGTGCCTAACTGCTACAGTTCTGTTATTTTAGTTTTAATAAAATTCTGAAAGATCTTGCCTACTTGAACATGACAGTATATTGTACACAGTGTGCACAGTACTTATTGCAGTACATTACTTTATCATCTGGCATTCAGAAATCTCTCCATTCCAACCTCTCTTTTCACTGTGGAAGGTATTGGTAATAATTTATTAATTTTCTATCTTACGAAAAGCCACTAATTGTAATATCATTTGTTACCAGAAGCCTGTACTGTGAGATTCTGCTTGGCCAATCTGCTTGCACAACAGATTAATTATAACCTATACCTTTTCCTAGCTTGTAGTATATTTTCTTTCCCTTGGTCTCCATTCAGGCCAACACTATCATGTCTTAGAAGATTATATAATGGTAAATATACGGTCTGTATTGTATGTGATCAGAAACATATTCACTGCATTATCTTGATACTCTTAACTGGGTCATGAACAGTTTAGTGTATCATAGGAATACCTAAAACCAGTTGGTTGAGAGATTAAGGATGATCAGTTTTTAATGCAAAAGAACCCTGGATTTATTTGGATTAAAGTGTCCTCCTTCAATCTAGTTTGTCATGAGTATACTGTAACCTAATAGGAGTGTGCAAAGCATTCAAAAGAGGTGCTTCACAAAGAATGGTGGCAAAAGTGAATCAGGCTTCCTCAAAGTGTTAAGGCAGCTGAACCTTCTAAAACGCTGTGTTGGATGTCCTTGCTATCTGTGCACATATGTTTATGTAGAATCACCATTTTGCTCATTGTGTCAGCAGAAATTTTAAAACAGCCATGAGAGTCTTTCAAAATATACAACTGCTTTAATACTTGAAAATATTATGCTTTGCTCATACCATCATACAACTTTGCAAAGTAACTTTTTTCAAACACTTTGCACAAACCTATAATGTAGTCAAAACTGGGGCAATGAACTTTTCTCCTTAATCCTCCAAGAAAAAGAGGCTATATAATAGCTGGCGGGGAAAAAGCTACTATTGAACATCACTTCCTAAACACCAATTAGCTGCAGAAGTTCATAGAACCTCTTGTTCCTAAGCTCTCAAATCCAGTGTTAAATTAAAACACAAAAATATAACATACGGCTAAAGAGAATGCTAACCTTTTTATTCTTCCTCTACTGGAAATTTACTGTCTTATACACACTATGAGGATGAGATGGTTAGATAGCATCACTGAAGCAATGAGCATGAAACTGAGCAAACTCAGGGAGGCAGTGAAGGACAGGAAGGCCTGGTGCGATATGTTTCATGGGGTCACGAAGAGTCGGACACAACGACTGAACAACAACAACAACACAATATGCTTATATTGGAACAATTTCAAATGGGTTGTTGTCAGGAAGGCGTACCAAGATATCATACTAGGTTGAGGCATTTTCCCTGAGCATATTTAGAATCATGTTTAACGATATCATCAGTGTGGAGTCCGTGGGGTTCTCTGAGCTTGGCTGTTTTCTTGCAAACGTTTCGTTACCCATCTAGGTAACATCTTCAGTGCTATCAAGGTACCATCAATTCTTGTAACCATGCCAGGGTTTCTCATTTTTTATTTGGATTTTGTTTCTTATATTTCCCTGTCCCCAGTCTCCCCTCCACCCATTGTGGTCTTGCCTGGGTGAAATGTACAATGAAAGAAAATAACTGAATTAAAAATATACTTTTTGTTAAACATAGTGTCAGTTAGCTCCTGAATAGGCACAGTCAGAGGCTATGCAAGACCATTATATCACTTTTTAAAAGTGCAAAGGTTTCCACCATTTGTTTCTTTTGGGTGGTCTGGTCTAACATTGCCATTCTGCCTGCTATGCTAAAAGCATGTTCAAATGCAGAATTCTAAGCCTTTCTCTTTCTTGTGCCACTGACTTTCCTGGAAAATGCTAGCAATCTTTCTCCAGGGAGTCTGCCAACATGCTGCGATAGTTAAAACTATATCTGTCCAATTAGAACTCAATTGAAAATAAGCCTGTGGCTAGTTGATTTAATGGTAGGGCGATACACAGATACAGAGGTTTTATTTCTTAATTTGCTATGCAAATGAGAAAATACATTTGAAGTAGAAAACCTTGCCTCCAAATAGCCTGGCAGAGCACAAAGAAAGTTCTCGGCCTATGTGTGATTTATGCTCCATGCCAGCCTTGCAATGTTTGCTTGCCTTCCAGGTACTCAGTGCAGTCCAAACCTATTTTACATTGTAGATTTATTTATGGAGAGATTTTTCTCTCAATGTCCTATTGATATTCTCGTACTCTAATAGTTATTCACAACTGTGAATTCGTAGCCAGAACTGGAAATAAAATTGATTGCAAACATGTTAAGCTTTAATAGATTTATTTAAGATGGAGGCTTAAAACATTTATTAATGTTATTCTTACAGTAAGTTTGCCAAGTAGCTTAGGGGTTAGCCCAAGTCACTGTGCCGTATGGTGAAGCACATTATCCCATAACATGGACTGAAATTGAACCCTTTGGCGATGGAACCCATGCTGACAAGTATCCTCCATTGCACCTGAGGTTATAAGTTAATTTGGAGGCTGCATAGTCTGTTTTCAAATATTTTACTTTTTCTCCCCTCCAGAATTTATCTTACTTTGCCCAACAGTAGGGGTAGTTGTGATGAGACCTAGTGCTGATCTAAGCTGAATTTTTTACTTGAGGTGAAATTTTTACTTGGCTCTTTTACAACACAGTGATGATCATTTCTGAAAAGCAGTTAACCAGTAATCTAATATCTTTAGTTTTTTACTCATCTTGTCAAATTCTTAGTTTATTCCTAAGACAGAAATGTAAAACACTGTGTTGGCTTTTTTCTGTTCTCTGAGACCTATTTATGCCTGTACCATCCAATTATCATAAGCTAAGTCTAGCTTGCCAAGAAGCTCGGGTTTAAACAAGATAGTGACTGGAGTTAAAAAAAAACAAGTCAAAAACTGTTGACTGTATCTAAAGTAAGAGTTTCAAACAGAATGAAATGTAGAAGATAATTTCTTTGTTTTCTTTCTAGTTACAAATTAAATTCTATTTTCTCATTCTGATATATTCAGTGTGTGCATTCCATATATGATAAATCTAATAATTGCTTGAAAAACTTCAGGCACAAAAGGAATCATCTGCATAAAACATGTCTGTTGTTATTCTTTCAGTTTCATTGTAGCTTCTCTTTCCTGCTGTCTTCATTGCTTCTTGTCACTGTTTATGCATATGGTTATGTAGATGCTCACATAATTTATAGAAATCTGTGATATTTCATAGCGTTTTCACACACGATTGAGTGCAATAATGTTAGGAATGAAAAACAAGTAAGATGGAAGCATGCACCAATAGCTTTTAATTATATTGAGCTTCTCAGTTGCCCCATGCAGACTTTTGAAATCCATTAAGCACTTGCTATATTATGAGCAATGGAATGAGATGTCACTAAAGATAACAGGTGTTAGTTTCAAGCAAGGGTTTCCCTGCCTGACTACATTCATTAAATCCTTTTATACTGTACCTTCCACCTTGTTAAACCATGTGGGCAATGATATAAGTTGCTGATACTTTATTTCAACTTGAAAATATCTCCCAACATTCATCAAATGAACATTTATATGACTATTTTGTATTATGAGAAGAGATCAACAGAACACAGAAAATGCTAACAATACAGATACGACTGGTAGGCATACATGTATAGCCAGATGTCCCCAACTTAGTTTCATCCAGATATATTGGATTACAATTTTCATCATCCCCAGCCAACATGCTCCAAAATATTTGAAAATACTAACTCCAAAATGAAATGCTATACAACATATGGAGAACCATTTTTAAATACACCCTCTACAATGGAAATTCACTGGAAGAAGGGCCAGTCATATAGGGATGTTGTTCAAATCAAATGAAGAGAGATCTCCACTTAAGCCAACTTGACCTCCTGGAGAAAAGTCAGGAAATAAATATAAATATATAAGCAACCAAGCTAAGTTTTCTATTGTAATTTTTGTTCGTTGGTTTCTTTAATTACCCTCTGTAATTTGGCAGTATGACAACAAGGCAACTTTACTGTTCAGACCTAAGTTTAGAGTATTTATTAAGAAGTGTGTGTGTGTGTGTTGTGCAGCGTTAAGTCTCTTTAACCCTAATCATAGATTACAAAGCAAAATGGAGCCTTTTGGCTGTTGAGCAATGCAGTGATAAATTAACTGTTAAATTAAGCTTGTTTTAACACAGTACTTTTCATTTTTACTTATTCTTGCCTAGTTTCTGGAGTTTATGGCAAAAATGCTACTGAGATGCTGAATATAGCCCTTATCAGAAAAAGATGTATGCAGTTTCTAAATAAGGAACCTGGAAACATACAGTATAATTGTTGCTTCTTAATCAGAGTTTTTGCTTTTGGCTATACAGATTTGCTTATATTTTCCAAATATTCATCCATAGTCTTATATTTTTCTGTGATCAGATAATCACTTTTAGGGTTACTTTTATTATACTAGATTGCCATGTTAGTAGTACTGATGCAGAATAATGTGTCAGTTTCAGACTTGCAAGAATTATTTGATGAATGTTGATGTATAGAATCACTGAACATTATTAGAATTCTAGTTTCAACTTTCAATAAAAGTTAATTTTACCATTCATTTCATATTCTTGATATTTCTGTTTCATCTAATGTGATATTCCAACTTGGATGGTAGCATAAACCTCATTTTTTTAAAATTGAAAACATTGTGTTCTCAATGAATTTGACAGGATTTAATCTGAAACATATTGCTACTACTTTTTTTCTTTCTTAACTCCAGTTGCAATGATTTAAAACATACTGCCTTTTTTGGTATAACTACTGATACGATATATACATATGTACACATATATAAATATATAGATGTGTATGTATGTGTTGATATAATAAATCTCTTGCATCTCAGCCAAGAACTCTTCTCGCTCTAAATTTTCTTCAAGCTTGGAAATAATGAAATAGATTAGTTTAGTCCCATTTGCTGATTATAGAGTCTGGACTTTTGTGCTCTTTTTTCAGTTAAACATCTCTGAAGTTATTCTTTTTCCAAAAGCTTGGGACAAAGATAAAGACATGGTGATGTTATTGAATTGTTAGGGCCAGTGGGCTACTAGCATATTTGACACCCGGAGTGGATCATGTTGTAACATCCATGTCCTCCATCACAATTGTGATGTGACGTGGCACCAATCACCAAACAACTGATCGGCATGCCGGCAGCTGCAATCTGACTCCAGAACCACCACCGACCCTCTAGATAGCCTTGTTATCCTCCCCAAGTCAGCAGACAATGCATACCTCTTATTGCCTGCACCTGGGCAGACTGCCCCCACTGCCCTATCTAGAATTTTTTGTCCTTTCATTTTTTGAAGGTAGCTTTCCACAGAGGCTTAATTAATCTTGGGGGGGGGGGGATGCTAGAAAAGTGTATGTGGTGGCCAGTAAGTCACACATTACCCACCTCTGTTCTTTAGACCAAACAGTGAGATGGAAAAATTCCAACTGGGGAGATTTTCTTGTACCAGTTCAAAACATATCCATATTGCCTTAAAAAAAGATCTGCCCCACTGACAGTAAAGTTGACTGGTGTGAACAGTTTCTTGCTAGTGGATTTATTATTTTATTATGCATTTCACAGATTCATCATCCACATTTTAAAATGATTGTTAAATGTATCAATTATATCTTTTCCTGGCACAATACATGTGTTATGTCACTTAAAGTAACACCAATATTAAGTTAATAAATAATAAAACAATAATTTCTAAAAGCAATGAAATATTATTTTACACCTGGTATGATTTTAACATTCAGTTATGTCAATGGATGGTGGAAATCCAAATAGTCTTTTTTTCTCTTTTTTTCCAATGTAATTTTCAATAATAGGAGGGTGGAACAGAAGATACAAAAAAATCCTGTTGAATCAGCAAATACATCTACTTTTCTGCTTTTCACAGAGCCCAGACAGATCCTTCCAGATATTATTACTGTTGTTCATTATAAGATGAATAAGATAAAATATAGTAAGAAATGATGAAATACACTACAGTAAAATGGGGTTAGAACAGTACAGTACTCCACTATCCCAATAATCATTCCCAAATTATTTAGCTATCACCAAAGCAAGAATTCTACAGGCTACATATGCAAACTTGTGACAGTTCATGTTGTATTTTTTTTCATTAAACTTAAGTGGGGAAAGGCAAAGGAAAGCAACTATACCCACCTAAATGTCAATGCATTTCAGAAACTCCCATTTAATTTAATTTAATTTAATTTAATTTAATTTAATTTAAAAATTATAAATTATGCACACAATATATTACATGAAAGAAAAAAAGAAAAAAAGTAGAGAAAATTGACTGAAAATATATAGTCACAAACAATAGAACTGTGACCAGATTATTTAGATATCTATTCTCGCCAATCTGTTCTTGAAAATAACATAAATCAGTAACAAACTTGAATAGCAGACACTGATTTATCTTTCCACTGTTGTGTAACAATGCTCCTATCTATACCCATGCCTCAAGATAATATAATGCTTAAAATCATATTAACTTGAAATATTCATAATGCTTGAAATATTGTTAACTTCCATATTTTATGAATATTTTATGGATAAACCTAGGTTAGATGGGCAGTTATATCCTTAACAAACAGCAAAAATTGTAGAGTAATTTGGACTTGGCTATATATATATATTTTAATATTTCATGAAACAAATACAATAGTAGGAAAATATAAATCCATTTATTTATTTGTTTACTTAATTATTGAATTTATATCTCAGCTTTGTGTTTATTCCATCACTCAGTTTGGCTTATGGAATAAATGTATTAGTGTTACAATTCCAAAAATACAAACTGATTATAACCATCTCTTATGTATCTTCGGTAAGGTCATAATAACTGGAAAATATAATTTTCTACTGTAATTCCACCTCACTTTATGATTAAAAAAATAACCATATTGGCCATCATTATCATTACCATTATCATATAGAAACTTTGCTAACAAAATATGCATTGAAATCAAAGTATTTGCAGGACATCAACTCTGAGGTGGACTGGTTAAGGCATTGGATTGTCTCTGGACAGACCCAACTCCATGTCTAGCCTCAGCCATACGAGCTCATAAGCTTATATGGCCATTCATCTTCCAGACTAAACTACCCAACAGGAATATTGTCTGGAAGAATGAAACCTGCACCTAAATCAAGGCACAGTCTAAATATTTATTTGCTGAAGAATTTTTTTTTTTAGTAGACAAGCTCAAGAAAAAGAAGTAGCTAATTCCATAATGAATTCAATTTATTTAATTAAAATTATTATTTAAACACAGTTGACATCATTATTCCCTTTATTTTTCATCATCCCCACCCCCACCCCCATCTATCACATTAAAAATCATAATTTGGTGCTAACTTCTGGAGAGTCTTTGGGGCACTACCCAAGATTAATGGTTATGTTATAGTCCTGGACCTTCAGATTGCACATCTTTCTTTGGATTGTGTTTGTACCATGCAGCATGATCATGGAAGAGAAAGGACAAGCCAGACAGAAGTGACTATGAAATACAAGCATGTATGCAGCACAACCCTGATTCCTGACTTTGCCTATGCTACTGGCAAAATTATGTCAGGTCCAAAGGATTGCCTTTGAACTGTACTAGGGTTTCCCCCCCAGTTTTAGAAAGTTAACTCTACCAGTCTAGTGATAGGCTGTCTAGCTTCCTAGTTAATATTTTAGTGTTTGGGGAAATGGCAAATGCTAATGTGTAGCAAAAGCAGTTCAGTGTATAAAAGCTTCTGCTTACAAAGATTTATTGAGTTTTCTCTAAATGTTGTGCCTTCCATAATATCTATATTCAATAATGACTCACAGCCAGGGTCAGAGCAAGTTCAGAGACATAATTTTTAATCTATGAACTAACCAGGTGCTACAAGGACCCGAAAATGTTGCCTTTTTATGTCATATATTCCTTTTCCCGCTAATCTACCAACAACTCATACCTGTCTCTTTATCTTCTCATTCTCTGCTTCATGGTTTGTTAACCTCCCCCTAAAGCTGACCATTGGAAATGATGGTATTTGGATTTAGAGACATAAGATATTTTATAGGGACTCATTTAACTTTAAAAGGATGCAAGGGAAGCTGTTAGCTTTTGCTGTCTTCTTTTATGCAATAAAGAGGTTGGCCCTAGAGCTTTCACTGATTATTTTAGATCCTTCAACCAAATCGCTTGTGATAAATAGGTGGTTATTTTCTTCATCTGCTACCTTTTTTCCTATGTTAATAAAAATTGTACTTTCAAAGAAGAATATGTGTGTGTTTTGAATTAAACAGTATTCCCTGAACAAAAATAAGTCAATACACCAAGCCCATAATTCATGATAACTCCTTCAATTGAATATGTTTTATCTATTTATCTATAAAAAGTTCAGAAGGGTTTTTTTTTAAGTTCTTCATACATATTACTGTTAGTGTTACTATTATCATTTCTCTTAATCAAAAGTTGTGGATATTTTATGGGCTTCCTCATATTCTAACAAGTCACTGATGGTTAGGACAACTTCGTGTCCTGTTTCTAATGTAATCTGAAGAATTTTGGCCAATGGATAGATAAAGGATCATGACTGAGATTTGCTTTCTTCCCTGAATTATGTTTTTATTGAATATAATCATTTTTAAAAGATATAGTCTAGTTGCAACATAAATACTTCCAAAATAGCTAGCACAAAAATGAAAAATTAACAGATTCAGAACAAAAAACAATGAAACATTAAAGATTAAACAATTAAAACCTGCATTCATATTTACATCTGAAAATAATGTAAAGTATTATGTATATTGCAAATATGTTTTATAAAAATCCAATGGAAAAATCATAGTGGCCACAAAATGGGTGTAACACGAATAATATACAGTGAAGGACATGGATGATATCTGGTTATGAGGTTATTTGATTCAGCAGAAGTTTTGGTGAACAGAAAGACAGATATTTTTTTCTCAACCCCTTTCCTTCAGGATCTGTCATGTCTCTCCAAAATTTCATCCCAGAATAGGGAGAACAACAAGGTATGAGAGTGGGGAAATTTATAAAAATAATTTCTCCTGATCATTCATAGTAACTTTTATAACATCATGCGCAGCATTCTGTATTATATAGTGGCCAGTGGATAGGGAAACTCACAAGCCTGGACTTGAGGACAATATCCCCCTCTCAGCCTTGCTCCACCCCAGCCAGGCTATAAGACATGCTGGTGATGTTTCATAAAATAATAAACAGCTGTCAGTATTAATAGTCACTGATAGCCTGGTTCTCCTTGAACGTGTCCAGTACCCATTTAAAACCATCCAAATTGGCTCTTCCTACCACAACAGCCATGTGTTATATAAAAACAACAACAAGAACAAAAAAACACAACCCTTCTGTCAGTTTTAAATCTTTCTGTGTTAACTAACTGCAAAAATGACCTTGAATTCTGTCAGTGTGAGAGCTGAAGAAAAACTTACTTCTTTTTTTTAATAATAATTTTATTGAAGTTTAAAAATAAAAAGATTAGAAGAAACTAATACCAAGAAAAATATAAAAAAGGAAATAAAAAATGAAAAGTAGAGAGAGGAAGGAAAAAAGGGGAGGGAAGGGAGAGAAAAAAAGATATATAAAGAAAAAAGTTATATAAAGCCATGGCTTCCCCTTTCATCAAGACAAGTACAATTTCAGTAACTTATTACTTAACATTTCAACCAAAAATCTCTTTATCCCATATCTCATATTTTAGCTATTATAATAAAGCTTCATAATTCAGTCTTAATCAGCAAAAGTCCATTAAGACTTCCCAGGAATAACAACAAATATGTTTTAACCTTAAACAAGTAAATCAATTTCATATCCCTTTACTTTACACAGTAATTTATCATTTTTTCTAAAAATACAGCAACAAAAAAGTCTCTTCTTCCCATATTTTATCTTATATCTATAAACAAACCTTTAAAGCCTTTTCTTTCAAACTTAAACAAGAAAAAAATCCATTAAGAGCTGACAGAAACAACAACATATTGAAAATCTTAATCTTTAATCCCTTCAAATAGTATCCCACAATTTAATTTCTTATCATTTTCTCTTTGTCCCCTCTCAAAAATTTCTTTGTAACTTTAACACTTTCCTTCAATTTTAACACCATAGCCCATCACTTTCTCTTAATATACAACAAAAAATATCTTCTTCCCCTGTCTTATCTTTAAAGCCTCATCATTCTGTCCTGGTCAAGAAAAACCCATTAAAAGCCACTAGAAGAAAAAACATCTTGATCAAACATACCGACTTTATAATTCTTCTTTTTGGTTTTAAAAGCCTTAATGTTTATTCATTTTAAGTAGTGTCCCCAAAACTGATTTCTTTTAATTCTCTCTTTATCTTTTCTCAGGAATTCCTTCGTAAGTATAACACATCTCTTTTGTAAGTCCAAGATAAAAAAAGTTGTCCAAGTCACTCTTCTGAGTTGAAATCCACACATTCAAGTCACTCTTTTGATTTATTATTTGTGTGTCCCTTTTAGCTATCAAAACATCAGCGTAGCATCTTTGTCAATATCATTCTTGTATCCTCTCATTTTTAAATCCATATCCAAAACAGCCTGATTCTCAGTTGTATTCTCTTCTATCTCCTCTTTAAAACCCATTTTAATAGTATCAGACAATCTTAAGAGAAAGTACATTGTTGCCAAATATCCTTGAATTTTTCCAGCGTTACAATATTTTCCTCCATTCTGGATTAGTGGGTCTTCTCCTTTAACTATAATCTTTAGTTCTTTCTTCTTTCCATATTAAATGTACCATGCATGATTTGTCTGTAATTCTCCCATTGTCCACTGTTATCAATCATTTGATTGCCTTCCCCCCCACCCTTTTTAATTCTATAATATTTTTTTAAAGATGTGGTGATCAGAATATTATCCAGTGTTGACACTGTGGATTTATGAAATTGCATTATTACATAAGCAGTTCTCTTTTCCGTTCCCTAATAATTGCAAACATGGAATTTTCCTCTTTTACAGCAGCTACATATTGGATTGACATTTTTATTGAACTATCCCTTGGGACTCCAAGAGGTCTTTCCCATTGATCATTGCCAGTAATGTATATGTTGTTTGGATCGTTTTGTGCCAACAAGTATTAGTGTATACACATTGCCCATTCACCTACTGCGGAGATCCATTTGGAGCTTTCCACAATTCCTTTTAGATTTTACCACTCTGACCACTTCACTACTCAGCCTTAGCTGTCAATCATTGATATGCAAATTGAAAAGCACCACTCCCAGTATCTGCCAGCACCTACAAGTATGGTCACTTGTACACTAGCTGATTTATGTTTTTTACCAGTTGATAATTCATGACAAATCTATTCTTTTATCCATTAGTATCTGAGTTTGGATGGCAGCCTTTGGTGCAAAATTTTGGCAAAGTGGAAGCTACATTGGTTCCTTTTGAACAGATCTCCTTAGTCTAAGGGCCTCCTTATTTTCTTTTTAATAATCTTTTGAACCATTTCCCCTGGAGTAGCTATTAAACCAGCTGGCCCAGTTAATTTAAAAATGGGCTCACTTCCCGCTTTTGCCCCTTAATCCCTGTTAAAATATTGGAAACAGATACAATGGTAACGCAAATTTGCATATTTTTGTGAAAATACCTGCCATTTCATATTTAAGATATTTAAGACTCTTGCATGGATAAGGTGTTGAATGATTTATTTTTAGTTTATTAACTGGACTTGTAACCATTTCTCATTACTTGTATTTCTATCACTTCATCTGAACTTTCTGAAAAAGCTGGTCACAGGCTGTGTTTGGGGGGCAATGAAAGAAGCAGTCAGAAGGCAAAAGAATTTCCTTCAGATTGAATTTTTATTACAAAAATATAACAAAATACAAATTTACTTGGAGTTAAAGGATTTTGTTTTCCTAATTTCTAGAAAATATCTTACTTTATTATCTAAACCTCTATTCTCAATTAGATATAAATTCTTTTATTATTATTTTGCCTGTACTTTGTTCTGACTTCTTTGATTTAACCCATCCTCTCTCTTGCTCTTAAAGCTAATGCCCTCTTGAAGCAGGACTCTTCTGGAAGGCTCTGACTGCCATCAGGTACTTCAACTGATTGGTGATGGCTGCCTTTGATGAAACTTCATGATTGCCTATGCTTTGGGCTGCTTGATTTTGCCTGCACCTGGGCTTTCCTAATGTCAGTGCCTGGGTCTTTTTAGGAAAGACTTGCCAGTGTTCTTGGGCTCTTTTGAAGTTGACAACCATCTGCTGGTTGCTGCCAACCAGTTGTGTGAGTGCCCAGGTCAGTACCTGGCTGTGCTAGTGTTTGGGGCTTGAGCTGGGCTTGTTTGATTATGCCAGTGCTAGTCTGGATATGTCTGGGTCACTCTTGCTCTGCCAGCACCTACTTGTTTTGTTAGCACCACATCCTCAGCAATGCTCTACTCCAGCTATGTTCCGCACTGCTCCCATTCATTATCAAGAACTGCTGCCACTCTGGTCAGCTCAACTGCAGTGCCTTCAGACCCATCTGCATTCAGTGGGGGGTCTCCATGGATAGAGAAGTTCTCCATGCAAACACCTGCCCTCAACTGTGTACTAGAATGAGAAGGGAAAAAGTCAGGTATACTGACTGAACAGGACAAGAAGGATGAACTACTGAACTTAGCTAGATTTCACACAGTAAGCTTGTTACCTTGTAATTTGTGCAACCTATCTATCTGTGTGTTTTGTATGCACGATTCAAAAATGAGTTGGAAAATGTAACTGAGACCTTGCCCAATCACTTTTTTAAGTGTCTGTGAAAATCTGAAAAAAAGTTGTGGCTGCCTCAAGAACTGTATTAACTAGAATGTATCAAAAATAAAGTTAATTCCTACAGTTACAACTGCATTGCTAAAAAAATAAAGAATAGTTGAGAAGATGTCTGTCTATTTGTCATGAAATTCATATAATTTGTGAAACAGCAATGTGGATTCCAGCATTTTAGTTATGAATTTGGATTTGATACCTGTTTATTAAAAGCAAGTCTTTCAATCTATTCCTGTTCAAAGATTTGTAAACCAGCCATCAGATGCCCTTGATGTTTTTAGTTCCATCCAGTTAGGCTGAATTTAAACAACTGACCTAGATTACATGCTCTAATTATAACCATATGATTTAGTATTTGTTTCAAGTTATCTCCTATGAGACTATTGACCTTCATTTCATTTTGCAACCTTGCCTTCAGCCTGAGACCTGATAAAATAAACAAAAGCATAGTAGTTAACTGCATCAAAAAGAAGCAAGAATTTGTGTTTAAATGATTCAGTTAAAACTTTGGAATTGCACAGAGCAGAAATCAGCAAATCTTCCAAGGTCTGGAAATGGGAGATTCCATCCCGTTGCAGGTGTTTTACTGCTTACAGAATTGATGTGTTCATTAATTCCCACCAGAAATGCAAGAAACAACTTTGAAGGGATTGTATTGAGTGTTTTTCTTTAATGTGCCAGATTAGGCCTTTAACTCTTCCTTTTTATATCTAATTTCTTGTACCTTTTCCATGAAGGAAAGGGCAGAAGCTAAGAAAACATTTATTATTCCAGACGGATAACACATTTGTCTCAACTATCCATACAATGGAGGTAGCAGGTGTTCTCTTGCTGTTGTGGTTGTCTCCCAGGAAATGTGGAGCTAGTGAAAGCAGAGTGATTTGTAACAGTACCAGATGTGCAGGGAAAAAACCTCTCATTCCAGATGAATGGGGGGGCTATTTTATTCCAATTTTTTAAGGGGTGCTTAACCTTGATGCTTCACATGTTCTTATATTGTGACAACACAAAGAGAAAATAACTCTAAGATTTAATTATTTGTTTGTTTGTTTGTTTCCTTGAATTCGTTATGGCCACCCACTCCAGAAGACTCTGGGTGGCTTACAAGATCCAAAACACAGTTAAAACATAGACAAAACAAGACAGCCTGGGCTAAAAAACAGACACAATATTTATTTATTTATTTAGAATGTATAAGCTACCCAACTCCAATTGACCAATAAAAAGCAAGACGGGAGGCCCCTAAACAGATTAATCCCAAACCAGGGTTTGAGGGCTTTCTGGAAATTCAGGAGGGTGGGCGCCATCCGTATCTCTGGAGCTATGCTATTCCAGAGGGTGGGTGGGGGGCAGTGACAGAAAAGGCATGCTTCCTCAGTCCAAGAAAACATTTGATAGAAGGGACTGGAGTGCTCCCACTCTGCCCAAACATACTGGGGGGGGGGGGGGGGCAGAAAAAATTACAGATAAGCAGTCCCTCAGATAACCAGGCCAAATGCCATGAAGGGCTTTATAGGTGACAACCAGAACCTGGAAGCCAACTGGCAACCAATGAAGCTTGCCTAACAGCGGTGGCACGGGGCACAGCATGGAATGCCTGTTACTGCTCACACAGTAGATAAGTAAGATAAGTTTATAAGGTAGATTACTTGGAAGAAGGGAATCTACTTATTGGTGGCTATCTTTATTGCATAATTCTGAAATAGTGAAACATGCTGAAGTTATTTTTATTTCTATTTTGTAAGCCCCTTTATTTTATCTCATGGATGGGGTACTTGAAGGCCATCAGATGTTGCTAACCTTTAGCTCCTAGCCAGCAACATCCACTGGAACTCATTGCTGTTGTCAGAATGACAAAAGCAGAATTGTGACATTCTTCCACAAGCTCTGTCCCTTTTGGGTGTGCCTGTGACATCATGGCACATAGAGAAAAAAGGCAGGGCAAACCCCCTCTCTCATGCCCCCCTGCAGACACCACCGGCTCTTGCCATTGACTCTACTGCCAGTGGTATTCTGGGAGCTATAATTCAACAATATCTGGAGAATGAGATGTTTCCCAGTTTATTTAAGACTGTCCGTCTTATTAATACTGTATTGTATCTTAACCTGGAATTTTGGTCATTCCCAATCTGATGCCCAGTCTTATGCCTTTCAGTTTGGCAGACACAACTAAACAATATTTACCTGAACTCATTCTTTACTTAAGTTTCCAGACTATTTGAACTGTTTCTACCTCCCAGGAGATGTCTTAAGCTCAAACTTTTCAAGACTATTTCCATGTACAAAAGTGAAATTGTGTGTAAATAGACATGGAATATTTGTTTTTTTTAAATAAAATGCTACAATATGTTACATATACACCACATCATGATTTTAGTGGATAGCTAAAATTAATCCTGTTGAAAGAAATGATCAAACAAACCTTTTCAATTATGACATACATTAGCTAAAATAGATGGATGCTTTCTCATGCATTTACTCACAGGACTAATTGTTATCTAACATTGGCTCTGGGCTTTAAAGGAAGATATAAATTATATTAATTCTTTCAGTATCGATGATTCATTTAAACGGTATGTGCAATTAGATAGGAAATCAAAACGATGAAGTCAATATTCTCATAACAGGGCTGTACTTATTATGTAGATTTTGTGCATGTAAATTATAATTTATTATTGTTATTTTTATTTGGGAGTGGATAAAATTGTATTACTTCAGGGAGAAATGCAGAGAAAAGGTCAAAACCATTTAAACAGAAACCATGAAATGCGTATCTCTATACAGTATCTTTCTGCTTCTCTACAGTAATTTTCACTCCCACCAATATTTTATCTTCCTTGGGTAATTTGAAAATCTCTCCCTCCTCCTTCAAAATAAGAAATCTGCTTTTTTAAAACTGCTATTTTTCATTAAGCATTACAGTTGCTTTCAGCATTTAACTAACCCTTTGTCTCTAAATGATCTGCATGATCCTATGTCCCTCAAAGATTTTTAAAACTCTGAAAAGCTTAGATTTGTTGTTTTTTTTTTTAAGGTAAGAACAAAAGTAAATGGTTACCACATGAATACATCTTTAGTAATAGGATTATGACCTGAAAAATGTCTTGAGATTTCACTTTTTCTGTTTCGTTTTGACGGAAGTGTTGTGACTGTAATGCAACTTTCTGTGAACCAGTTCTCATTACATTTTCTTTACTTGGGAATTCCTGTGTAAAGAATCATAATCTAAGCTTCTCTGAACCTTTGAAAAGGGATTGCTTCATCTTACATAGAGGACTGAAAGGTCTGGACTGCTGAAAAACTCATCTCCCATGTATTGTGTTCTGCCAGATGCTTAATAGCTCCCATTAGTGCAACTCCAGGAAGATTCTATATAGCTCAAAAGTGGTGCATACCCATGACATTTTCATCACTAAAGGTCACAACTTTCTATGTACATAAGGCTCAATTAAGGGCCCGTTATTGCTTTGCTTTCAGGATAGATACCATAGTAGCTATAATTAGTAGTTTGTGGGCAACAAACAGTGTCTGTATAAAATTGCCTCAAACTATAGTGTTTTATTGGCTATATATAGCATTTAAAATATGTCCATAAATGCTACCATTATTTCTTTGATTCTGTTCTTGTACCTGATTTTTTTGTCAATCATGCATCACAGGATGCCTAACCAAAATAACTGCATTATTTGAGCCAGGGTCACACAAGAATGGCCAGCATATATAATACCTCCTGAGTGGTATGTATATCATTTGGTTCAGACACAGGATCCAAAGAAAAGAAGTCATTGAATAGATACTTTTTTAAAGTATTTATCATAGCAGGTTTTGCAAAAAGAAACAAAAAAAGAATACAAGATATGAAAAAAACAGAAAAAAATTAAAAATATGAAAAAATATAGCTACCCAAATTAACAAAACAAAACAAAAAACAAAAACAAAAGTAGCAGAAAGGGGGAAAACTATATATGCCATATATTAAACAAATCTCAAATAAATCTCTAACATCGTAAGATGTCATAAAATCTATGGTATAAAAGACCATAGGGAGTCATTTTTTTGATTAGTAGATAAGATTGCCTTTTCAAACATGGATCAATCTCTTGAATCCAATCCTTCTTGCATAGATACTCACTGTAATATTTCCACACCTTTAATTCCAAAAAAATATTTTTGCTGTAATAAGTGATAACATATTCTTAGAAAAGGACTCTACATGACTACAAGTCAAGATATAGTCTTTGATTGATACTACTATATAGCATCTAAAGGAGACATCTGCAGAAAATTAATGTGATGTTGAGACTAGGGTGCTAGATTTACATGAATGAAATTAAATATCAATTCCATCACTATGCTTGCTTGCTAATCAATCACACATTGGTTATTACTTTCACTTTAAGTTAAACCAGGCTTTTGTGAGGATATGTTTTATTTTACAGTGCTAAAATTAATTCAGTTTATTAGTGCTAGAAATATTGAATTGGGTTGGTAGAAATATTTCTATAGATACACACTCATAGTATAGGTAATTGCCCTGAAGTTTATATTATTTTTCCCACTTTTTTGTTTTTGTTGACAATATATCTTCAATATAAAATAAATAATTAAAAGATGCTGGTTTGCTCTGTGCTAAAATACCACCAACGGCATAGCATACAACATTATATTGGAGGAAGATCGTACAATTCAAGCTAAAAAAAGTGAAACTATCTTTTCTACATTTTAAATGGTAAGGAAAGGAGAAATGTTTTCAGTTTCCAATTACAAGATTACATTTGATATACAAAATAAGTTATAAGTTAGTAGAATAGAGGGAAGAAAAAAAATGTTTTCAAAAATGATTAATTGAAGTCTGACAAATGCTTATATTGGTCTTCATTCTCCATAAAAGGCAAGATTCTTTTTCTTCAGTATTATCAAGAAAATTATTATCCTAAGCACCAATAACAAAATAGGACACTGACTGATGTTATATCATCAATTATCACTGCTGCAAATAATCATTGGGTTTGGGGGGGGGGGGTGTTCCTGTATTTTTAAGAGTTATTGTAGGTGTCACAGAAGTGTGTGCATTATATAATTGTCACAAAATGTGAGTGTATGTACAATTTTATTTATATCTTCTGCACCTATGTTCCTGCCAAATGAAAATAACACTTCATGAATCTGGACAAAGTAGAATCTAGCCCGTGAAACCATAATAAATTCATTAATCTTTAGGCTCTACTGCTCTCTTTTTTCCTGCAGCCATCTAACATGGGTATATCTCTAAAAATGGAAGATTTTGATTCTAAATGCCTGAAATGCAAAAATTGGTCATAATTCTGATATTTTAATTTAAACTTTAAGCATCTGTTTTTTTTAAAAAAAAACTGAATAAATCTTTCTCAGTTTTTTAGGATATAAGTCCTTCTTATTAAATACCTTTCTGCTATATTCTGTGAATTGTACCTACCCCACTAAATATAAAGATATGGATGTTAATCACAACTGTCATGAACTGCCTATGGGAATTGTCTGTCCCAGTTTATGTAAGCAGGACAAGTCTTCTTTTTAGATTTCTAGAACTAAACCTTATGGTAGAGTATTATTGAAACCAATGAAAAGATGGTTCATTACTGTTCTCTTTTATTAATTCTCCACTGAGAAACATATTTGAAAATAACCCTTAATCTCTTGAAGAAAATGAAAACTATACGGAAAATATAGCCACTTGCCAGAGGTAGAGTTGGGTTAATTAGCATGCTTAAGGCACTGAGACACTTCACTTAATGATTCAAGGAGTAACCCACAAGTTAATATAATTAGGAATCTCAGTTTAAATGTGTCCTCTACTGGAAGTTGTAGGTTTGTTTTCCTTGGTATTTGCTTTTCTTAATTGTTTCCTGAGCTTTCAACTGTACAAATCAGTTGTGTCTTGATTTCAGCTTTTCCACGAACAGGTAAAATGAAAAAAACCCAGAGAACTAAATAATAGATCTAAGCATTGATGTGTTAGCAATATGTATCAGAAAGTCAGTTGACTTTCAGCTTAATTGAAGCAGTTGTACCTTTTGTCTGGTGTTGAATTGTATTAAATTCAAAATATTGTCCACTTGTCCAGATATTCAGGTTTGGATGATATGCTAACATCTAACTTAATTCTATTTCAGGGTGTAGCATTTATATTCTGGACTGTACTTGTTTCTTTTGTAAAAAGTAGTTCAAAATGTTTAGACATCTTAAGTAAATTTTGAAAAATCATTAGAATATCTAATAATGGAATGAAATTCATGAGTTTGCATTATGACAAAATAGTGTTTAGGGTTGTTAAATTAAAACCAATTAAAACATAATGTTATGCAATGGAAATGTTACACTCATCAGGCATTACTGAATTACTAAGCCAGTTGGTATAATTTCTTTCTTAATGAAATAAAATTATTATTTATATAACATGGACAAGTGGCAGATGTGGGTCATTGGAACTGTATTCAGTAAGACTTCACCTTTTAATGGAGAAACCAGATGGAATTTTATGGGAACTGACCTTTCCGTTGCTCATAGTATCTTTCATCATGTTTGTTGTACAGAATGCTTATTTACTTGATACTTTTCTGAAAGATAATTATGAAAATTATCAAGTATATAAATAGCAAAGTAAAATGTTAAAAGCCAAGAATATGTTTGTTCCAGAAAAGTACTGGATAATTCATGAGTAATTGTGGTTTACTATTGCCTTAATTTTACAAAATCCAGCATCTGCTTAAAGCAAACATTTAGGTGAACCTATATATCAAGAGGCTGCCCACAGGAACTGAATGAGGGTGCAGAATTCAAGTCAATATTGCAAGTCAGAAATGTGGAGAACAGTTCTTTCAAGCACTGGCTAGAACCAATAGACATGATTTTATAGCCAGACTGGAGCCCCCCTCTTCTCAAATGTTGTAGTCAGCTGTAAAAGCAAGAGCATTTGTTTTCTGTAGGAGCAGTCTTCTCCTAGTTAGTAAGAGTTGGATAAGCAATAGGCAGAATGGATACTACTGAGGTACTGCTGTTCCTTAGAAGAAACGGAAATATAGTTATTAGAATTAGAAACTATTGACAATTATTGGGGGTGTTACGAATTAATGTGTGGCCCAAAGAAGAAATCCCAGCCCAAAAGAGAGGAACATCTTATATCTTTAGAAATAACTGACTTCTGAGCTCTCTAGATACTGGGCAATGACAACTGCTATGTCATAAATCTGATCATATGCTGCTTTCTCCCGTTATGTATTTTGATTTCTTTTGGCTTAGGTTAAAAGCATGTATATAAAACATTTGTTTATGGGTTATCCCAGACATTTAGAAGCCTGTAAGTTTTAACAACATTGCTCTGCTTTCAAAAGACACTAGAAGTCCTTGAGGAATAGAAGTAGAACATTCTGCCATGATTCTTTGTTATTTTTGTGTTGCTTATAGTGGCATGTAGACTGGATTATTTCTGACCAATCTTGAATATCACGATAGTATCTACAATATGATGTAACATTCCTTATGGTTATACTCCATCTTTAAATTGCATTGAATGATTTAGGGTAATGAATTAATAGTCTCAGTTTACCTCAGTTTGTTCTGTGCATATATCTCTGTAAGATATATGCCCTTTGAAACCAGACTTTTTTTTTATGATGTCATAGTTTAGATTGATTCATTGTGGAACAGAAAACTAAGTTCTTTGTACATGAGATTGTAAAATACTGAAGTTTACTGGAAAATGTAATTACGTTTGCTTCGTATTAAGTCTGGCTATCTTATCTGTCTGTTATCTAGGAATTCTGGGTTACTCTGCCTCTTATTAGAAGGCTGCATGCCCAGCAGGAAATAGGCTCCTTTCATATTTGATGTTATTTTCTAAATGCCCTTTGGCAGTTAATATAAATCAGTGGCCTTCCCTTACTAAGTGCAAATCTATAGCTAGACTTCAGTGAGTGCTGGTAAGTGGAAAACTTTAGTAAGTTCCTATTTTCAGACTCCCAAACATGAAATGCTCTTGATAGTTATTAGAGAGTATGTGATTAAAACATAAGATTTTATAAATGAAGAAAAAAACGAGAAAGTAAAAATCAGATAATTAAGAAGTGTACTGTTAATATATTAATGAGCTTCTCTGGAATACTTCTCTGCATATGGAAAGAATGGTCTTCCTCAGTTTATTTAAAAGACATTCGGCTCTTAAATAGGTCTATTATAACAGAGCTTGCCATTTCTCTTCTGTGCCTTATGGTAGCATAAAGAACCTATGGCTCCCAGCAGCCTAGCCATCATGAGCAATTGTAGTTGGACAGCATTTGATGGGTGACAAGTTCCCCATTTCAGATAGATGGGCATATAGTGTTTAAACTCTGATTCAAGATACAGCCTGCCCATGCTTCAAATCCATGTCAGCAGTGCTGGTACAATTTTGTATTTTTACCTGCTAGGATTACTTTCAGAAGTAGTGGATAAAAGCGATGCATAAAGTAATTGGATAAAAACTTAGATGTCCAATCTTACTAAGGATAGATTGCATAAGATTGACCACAAAGATGCTATTGAAAGCTGAAGCAGTGAGCTAGAGTTGAAGATGATTCCAGATTATCAATAATGAAGCAGCCTGCTGGTCCATCAACTTATGAATATATGTGGTAAAAATAGTAAATATTATATTGCAGTTGGCATTTTGTGTAAATACAGTTGGTGTGCTGTTTTGTAAGAGATCAAACTGTTTTAGTAGCACTTCTAAGGCTTTTATGTAATAAGACTCCTAAGGCTTTTGTGGATCCTTCAGTTTTCCTTCCTAGTTTTCTGTAAAGTCTGATGACAAACTACTTGTAAATAAGTTTTAGCTATCTGAAAATATTAGAGTTAAAAGAATTTTCTAGGAAGGTATTATTAAGTTGTTAGATAAATTTACAGAGCTTTCTTTCATTGTTGTTTTCTTTCTATAAAATATGCATCGTTGTTAGCAGGAAACAATTACTTTTTAATTATTTCTATAAGATGTTTCTTTAAGGTACTCTGATTATTTTGAATGGATGAAAATTAAACTTCAGGGTCAGTTGATAAATAACCAAAAAACAACACCCCACCTCACTAACTAAATAGAAGTACTTTTGATGGATTGGTTAAAAACAAAACCTGTGAAATTAAATGAAGAACAATGGAAGAATTCTGAAAGGATGAAGTTAAAATGTGAGGCTGTTTACATTAGTATAATTACCACTACATAAAATGGGCTAAAGCAGTTTTGCTAAAAGTGTGTGAATGTCAAAATGAAATGGGGAAAACCAATCTGATCCTCCAATTTATTTTCCCTTATAACAAGAGGAAAGCATCAAATACTGTAAGTACATATACAGATTAAATAACTCATTTTGTGAATCCTTCAGGGGAGCTGTTCCCTCAGAAGCTCTAATCAGAATAGAGGCAGGAGTAAAATGATCATAACAGAAGAGTTCCCCAGTAGCAGTAACTACTTTTACTTCACCAAAATGTTAGCATCACCAAAATCTTTTAGGTTACATGGAAATTCTCTCTTCAGCTGTAATATAAATACATAGCTTCTGCCTTCTGGGATCAACTATCAATAAAGGAACAAACAGTCAAGAAATATGTCTCAGACTAGCACTTGGGAGAGCAGCCACGAAGGCCTTGGAAAAGATATTCAAATGCCGTGGTGTGTCTGTGCCTGTGAAGATCATAATTGTGCAAGCCATGGTATTCCCTGTGACACTCTCTGGAAGTGAAACTTGGACTTTAAAGAAGCAGGATAAGAAGAGTATTGATATTCTTTGAACTTTGGTGTTGGAGAAGATGCCTGAATATACCATGGACAGACAACCCAACAAACTGATGGTTCATTGAACAAATCTACCCAGAGTTCTCACTCGAGGCAAAATGAACAGGCTCAAATTATCCTACTTCAGACACATTGTGCGAAGACCCAGCTCTCTGGAAAAGGCTCTAATTCTGAGAAAGTTGGAAGGAAAGAGAAGAGGCTGTCAGGGGAAAAACCTCGTTAAACACGGGAGACAGACACACCAGAACATAAGTCACTTCAAAGTTCTAAAAGCTTTATTAAATGTTAGTTCAGTAAGCAAGTAAAATTCAACCAATAGCATACAAGGTACTTACTTAGATTCACATTGCAATGAGGACCAGCATGAGCAAGTGGTCAGGTAAGACAGCTTGGCCAAGTGGCCCCGACCCCCTTTTTGCAATCCTTTTTATCCTCAAAAACTGCAGACCACAGACATGACTCCCAGGATTAGCAACTGATTCATAACGTCCTTGGTGCTCATTTTACCATACTTCCCTATTCCATTTCTCCTGTCACATTCCTTCTATCAGCACTTTACCTTGTCCATCTATTTTCTGACTTCCTGTCCATGACTGAAAACTTTAGTCCACATAGCAATTTTATTTATTGCTCTATAAGCTTGTTTTATTTGTGTTACAATTAACAAAGGCCTTAAGTATTAATAAATCAGTTTTTTCCTCTCACAAGGCCAAGCAGCAGCACCGGCAGCAAGGTGGCTGGACTCAGTTACAGTGGCCATGAGTATATTGTTGGGAGACCTGAAAGAACAGGTTAGGGATAGATCATCATGGAAAAGTTCTGTCTATGTGGTCACTAGGAGTTGAAAATGACTTGATGGTATATAATCAAATAAACATAAATACTACTCTGTGTAGGTAAATAATAATGGGATTTTTTAAAAAATTTTGAGCATTCTACAATTTAATATAAAGTGAACAGAAACAATAGTAATAGCAATAATGTGGGCCACCAAAATCAGTGTAGTGGCATTCAGATACGTTTCATACTTACATACATTTTTTATTGTTTTTATTATTAAATTTATATGCCACCCATCTCCCCCAAAGGGAGATACATACATATATACATACATACATACCAGATAATGATATAATCATTGAGGCTTTACAGAGAGCTTGGCAGCTATGATCTGGATCCAAGATTTAAGAAATATCATAGAACTTCTTCATAAGTTAGTTTAATAATGTTATACTTTTTTGGTATATCAACATAATTTTATGTGGGAATTTCCCATTACATTGACAACTTCCTGAGGTTTATTTACTGCCCTAAAATTAAGATTTGTCAGTAACTTGTCATTATAACATTGTATTCTACAAAAGAACCAGTTTCGTATCTTGTTAATAAGTACATGCCCAAGTGCCAATTAAGATATAACCATGATTGGTAAGATAGCATTTTCTAAAGGACTGATCCCACAAAGCCAGATATATTGAGAAACTTAGACTTCCATCCTTGAAGTTTTAAAAAGCTAACAAATACTGCACTGTTCCCAGTTCCGTATTGCTTATACAGCAAAAGGAGAAGGGGAGAATACTGAAATAAAACATTAATTATCTATTACAAATCTTAATGAAATGTATGGATATATAGATGATGTGATATCAAATATCATCATTGTCTGGAGTGAGATTTGCAAAGTTAATAAATCTTAGTTGTTGTAACATTCAGCCTGTTTCAGTACTTGATCTAGGTGGAGCTACATTTTAAAAATTCACTTTTCAGAAAGATATGTTGAAAGAAAAGGAAAGGTGAGGTGTCCAAGGCTTTTGAAGGTGCTTGCAGAACCATGGTTTAGGAAACACTGGTATTATGCAGTAGAATTTGTAGCAAAACTCACCAGATGCATCTACTTATATTTTGGATTTCAGATGCATTTTCTTCCCTACTGTGGTTATTTTAGAACTACTTTTAATTGGTTTTATTATATGTATAGTTTGCCTTTGTTGGTGATAATAAATCTCCTGGAAGATTTTAATTCAAGGATGGTATGCAGATGTCTATATACATAGTAAAAGCCACAGTTCTATATATAACTCCCACTGAACTCTATGAAGCACCTTGAAATATAACTGTATATTGTTATATATAGTGGTACCTCGGGTCATGAACTTAATTTGTTCTGCGACTCTGGTCACGACCCGAATTGGTCGCGACCCGAATCAAATTTTCCCATAAGGTTCAATGTAAATATGGTTAATCCGTTCTGACCCCTACGAATTTGGTTGCCAACCGATTTTGGTTGCGACCCGAATCAAATTTTCCCATAAGGTTCAATGTAATTACGGTTAATCCATTCTGAACCATATGTATTTTTTTTAAAACCACAAAAATATGAAACAAAGTACAGTACAGTACAGTACAGTACAGCACGAAGAGAGAGAACGCTAACCTTGCTCGAGGCAACTTCTGGCGTGGAGGACAGGAAGGCGGGTGTGGAGGTGGTTATTGCTTGGAGGGAGAGTCCCCCTCCCTACAGGAAGCCATGACCACGTGTCACGGCAGGGAAAATGGCCGCAGGTCCTGTTAGTCATCTGATGCGGAGTTCGCGAACGGAAGCAAAATTTTGCGAACGGTCCTGTTCGTGACCCGAATTGGTCGTGAACAGAAGCGTTCGTGGCCCAAGGTACCACTGTATATACCATATAAAAATATGTTGTATTTCCTTAAAATATTAACAAATATTTTTAGTTAACGGTCTTTCTGGACCAAGGTAGAGTTCTGTTGCCTGCTTAATATTGTGCTGAATATGGTCTAGTAATTATCTGGACTTTCTAGATATTATCAAGCAAAGGATATCAGTTTAGCACCACAAGCTACATACATGTAGTCCTCATTTAGTGACCATAATTGGGACTGGCAACTCAGTTGTTAAGCAAAGCAGTTGCTAAGTGAAACCATGACTGTGCTTATGACCTTACATCTTTTGCTTTACAGACCTGTGAAGGTCACAAATGCAAGGACTGGATGTTGTAACTGCGAACAGTCGTTAAGCAAGGACTACCTGTATAATTTCTGACCATTATATTATACAGTCAGTAGCACAGGAAGCTGTTGGATAAACAGAGCAGATTCTGTAGCCTTTTTTTAAACTAAGTGGAAGGTCTTATAACTGCTGTCACTATTGCATCTTTTTAAATTATGTTCCTTCCAAGTAGTATGGAGCTCTCTTCATTTTTTAAAAAAATGCTTTTAGAAGAGTTGTCTTCATCAGATGGTGTAATTTTCATCTCATTTTCCATTTACTTTCTGAAATAAATGACTGACATAAATGTTTATGTATGCTACTGTGTTGGCATTTAGTAGTAAATTCATATTTAAATATCTGAATCCATCTCAGCATTATCTATAACAGGGCACTAATTTTATCACCGATGAACATTTTCTGCATTTATTTTGCAGCAGCAAGAGAATAAATTACCTTGGTCTTGGAATTTAGTTATTTTTTCTAGCACTTTCCCCCTTTTCTGCAAAGTAGATTGAAATGAGAGTGATAGCAGTGGCTTCACTTCTGCAATGATGGATGCCACATCAGGCAGAATGCCAAAACCTCTAACAACTTGCACAGTCCTAATTCTCAGGCTGGTTTTTCTCTTCATTTTCTTAAAACAGTGAGAACGCTACTGAGTGAATAATCTCCCCCTCCCTTTTTTCCCCACCCAGGTCTCCAAGAAACCCAGAACAGAAGATAATTAAACGAGTGATTGCTCTTGAAGGGGACATCATCAAGTAAGTATTGTACATTGTCACCTCTGACTGTTGTAAGAGTATTCTAGCACCTTTTTAGTAGGAATTGAGTGGTATCCCAGACAACCATCATTTTCTGTCACTTGTGGATATGTATTATTAACGTAGGTACCAGTACTATACCTTATCTACTTTTTTAATGAGGAAGGAATAACTAGGCAAAGATATTCACCAGTCTCTCAAAGCCATAGTTGCTTCATTTTTGAAACAAGGATCCTGACTGAATAAACTATGATGAAATTGAGTGGTATATTTGGGCATGCCGCCTGTTTATTTCCACATTGCTCCATTGCCCCTCTTTCCACAGCAGTGGGTAAAAAGCTAGGAAAGGCTACTTTTGTCTTATATGTGAGCACTGAACTGTAATTAATTGCTCCCAACAATTGAGAATTTTAAATCAACTTTAGGCCAGGATTATTATCCGTCTACAAATCCAGGCTTCTTTAATCACAATTTTGAGTTTGGACATAAAATGAAGCTTTGAGTTTGGGGTTTATTTACCTCTCCGCCCCCCCTGCCCCCCAAAAACAACCAAATGTGATAGTGGGAAACAAATGGGAAACAAATTGCTTACATTGGCATGATGCTTATTTACTGGCTTAAAGCAATATAGGAGCGTGTGCAGATTTTTATATTGTGGGGTGTTTTATATCACAGATCAGAATGTGTGCTTTCATTCAGTTCAAGTTCTTATTATTTCTTTTATTTAGAACATTAGTAATTTCTATTGAAATCAAGAAATGCACATCATTTAGAATACAGATCCATTTAAGTGGGAAAAGGATTCTTTAAGCTGCTTTTCAAGTTATGGCTAAAGAGTAATAAGGACTTTCAATAAAATGTATAATTATTTAGAAAATGGTACAGTTGATATTAACACTGACATTATTGAATCAGTTCATGAAGAGATGTAGCCGTCCTGCATCAGTTTATTAATTTGCAATATTACAATGTTGTAAACTGCTTGGGTGAATTTAAGCAGCTTTAGACTGAAAAATATAAACAGCTATAATAAAAATATAATGGATAAAGTGAATACACTTAATTACTGATGGCTAGTGAAATGATTTGCGAATGTCAACTATTGCCCCCTGCTTCAAGGTGACTAAAGTGGAAAGGGAATTATCATTTTTATTTGTAATGTTTGGAAGGATGTGTTGGAGGTACAGAACTGTGGATTTTTACCTCTTTAAATCAGAGCAGTATATATTCATGGCTAATCAAGCAATGCAGAAGAAAAACAAATTTCCATTTACATAAAGAAAGAAGCACACATTAAAAATGGAGTTGACTTTTGAGAAATCTCTCTGCTTCAAAGCGGAAGGTTTATTTCATCATGATATAGCCTGGCTTCTAGGCTTCTGCTAGATGTCCCCAAGCCAATATATGAATTATTAAGAATATAAAGGGAGAGATGTTGTTTTTTTTTTAAAAAAAGAAACCAGCCAATGAAAACAAGTGCAAATATAAGCCAAAAGGGCCAAAGGCCATTTTAGAAATATGCATTCTAAGGACAGCTCCTCATGGAGCCTTTAAGGGACTTTCCTCCAACTCTTGAATCAGTAGGAAAATATGTTGGTATTAGAAGAACTGTCCCTAGACCCCATGTACTGCATCTCAGCAGTCAGACCAGGCAGTGTTGCTGCTCTCATGCAGTTTGATGTGGAGTAGTATCAAGCCAGGCACTGGTGGGTTTCCTATCATGCTTTCCCCTTTAAGTTAGTGTTACCTTCCAAACACCCCTTCATCCAGGATTTGCCTTTCTTTTTTGATAGCTCAGGGTCACTTTTCCTTCCTTGCTTGCTTGCTTACTTGCTTGCTGGCTTGCCATAGGAATACCATTATCTCAAACTGGAAGATTGGGAGGCCAGTATTTTCAGTGGAAAAAAAAGCCTGCATTTCTGAAAGCTGTAGCCCTGAAGGCCTCAGCCAAGTTTCCCAGTCCTTTTTTTGGTCCTTTTCATTCCTGTTATGGTGCTGACCTGCCTGTTTGGCAGCTACTTGCAAGCTTTCCCTCACTTTATCCACTGTCTCAGATATCCACTCTTCAGTCACCGTATTCCTCTTTCACCAATCTGGTGACTTGCTACTGGACTCACCTTTATAAGCTGATTCTGATTGGACCAGCCATCTCACACATTTGGCTGCTACCTCTTATGGGGGCCAAGCCCTTCAGCCTATCCTTTTCCTCCCAGGGTTAGCAATTAATCACAGATCAAAATTGTTCAGGCAATTGTTTTTTCTGTGATGTCCTGTGGAAACGAAAGTTGGACTTTGAAGAAGCAATAAAGAGTATTGATGTTTTTGAACTGTAGTGTTGGAGAAAACTCTAGATAGCAAAAAAAAAAAAAAACATTATAGAACAAATCAGGCCAGCGTTCTCACTTGAGGCACAAATGAGAAAGTTCAAATTATCATATTTTGAAAACATTATGCAAAGACTCAGCTCGCTTGAGAAATCTATAATGCTGGGAAAGAGGGAAGGAAAGAGATGAAAAGGACAGCCACCAACAACCATGAAGTCAATTACAATGATAATAGGGGCCCCATTGGTGGACCAGGTTGGTGGGGAGAACACAGGAGAAAATCTGACTATGTGGTCACTAAGAGTTGACATTGACTTGATGGCAGATCATCATTGTCATAAACCTAAATATCATGGACATTTTGTGCAACAATACCAGGGAAAACACTACTTTCATGCTAGAATACCTTAGACAAGCTTCAACCTGCCTCAGCAACAGCGTGGGGGCAAGAAAGAAGCTAGTGCAGCATCTTTGCAACATAGCAAGCAAGACATGTGGATGACCCCTAAGTTCAGTCTATAACTGTTCAAAGGTTTTTACATATTATCTGTTCCATCAGCTTTTCACTCTGTGGATGTGTGCTTTGTTTGTGTGTGTATGGGTTAAAACAAACATGCTGGAAAATGTGTTTGCCATTGTTTGCAACTGTTATATGTATGTATGTATGTATGTATGTATACAGTTTATACAATCTGTCTAAAATGTTGTTGTGCATTTTGTGTACAGCATACAACAGCTGTGTTGCATGCTAAAATCCCCTCTTGGTGCCTACTCTCTGTTATCATGGTCCTATTTAAAGTATGTAAATAGTAAACTGTTTCCTATTCCCCCATTTCTTGTTATCATATTGCTAGACCGATTGTTTTTTGTTCAAACTGATGTAAATTATATATTGCTATTTAATTTATAGTTCGCTTAAGTCAGGAAAGGGCATTGTACCCCACCCCCTCAACTCCTTAAGCTTCATATAAAATCCAGCATATCTATGTATCAAAAAATCATTACAGGCTTTAAAGGTTGATGAGTATAGTCAAGAAGATGTAAAGAAAAAGGTAAATTTAATTTAATAAATTTAATTAATTCAATTTATGCATCCCCTTCTACAAACAGACTCTGGGCAGTGTACAATAATGCCCAAAATAGGAAATACAATATGATAAATATATACAAAAGAAAAGGAGTAAAGAACAAGAACAGATGATGAGCCTGGCTAACAACTCATACCCCTAAATACATTTGACAGGGCCCCAGGCATCCTAACCCAAAGCCTGGGAGAACAGCCATGTCTTTAAGGCTGTCTGGAATGCCAATAGGGTGACAACCATTCAGGTAGTCTTTGGTTAACAACCGCTACTTTTTCAGCAACCATTTGAAGTTACAATGGAGGGTTGGTTGGTTATGACTGATCCTTGAAGTTCCCAGCACCCCCACGGTCATGTGATTGCTGCAACTTACGATGCTTGCGGCATCTCACAGTCACATGATTTGCAACCTTCCCTGCCAGCTCCCCACAACCAAAGTCAATGGGAAAGCCAGCAAGGAAAATTGCAAGTTACTCAGGTAAGTCTCCCCCACCCTCCACCAGCTGCTCTGCGCTCATGCCACACCTCACCAGCCATCTGTATACCATTCCCCTGCTTTGCTTAGATCATGCTGTTCCTCCCCTGCCATTTGCACATTCTCCTCCCCCCCCCCGGCAGCAGCCACCCCAAGCCCTGCAGCACTTGCAGCATGCCTCCTCCACCACTCACACATCTTCATACACCCTCCCCAACCCAGCAGCAGCTACTTACCTGCTTGCTGGCTGCTTACGAGCCACCTGGGACTTGCAACTTCCCCATTGACTTTGGTTGTTGGAAACTGGCAGGAAGTTGTGAGGAGGTGCTTGCTTAATGACCCACAATCCTCGCTTAACGACGGCAACAGGGACTGTAGGGATTGCTGTTGCTAAACAATGCGGGCATGTGATGTCACATTTTACGACAGCATCGCTTAGCAATGGAAATTACGGTCCCAATTGCTGTTGTAACTTGAGGACTACCTGCACAGATATCAGGGGGTTCTCATTCCAGAGTGCAGGCACTGTGACAGAGAAGGCACACTTCCTGGGTTCCAATATATGATACTGTTTAATTGAAGGGATCCAGAGAGTGCCAACCCTGCCAGCTGTTAGGTCTACATTTTGGACTGGAATTTTAGCCTTACAAAACTTTCATCAATGTAGGGTCCTTAAAAATTGCTGGATTGTAGGTTCATTGTACTTTTCAATTTGTGTTTGCCAAGGAGGATGGGAGTTGTAGTGAAACAATATGTGAGCCAAGATTGGGAAAGGCTTATCTAAGATATTTTTAGTCTGAGAAAGGAAAGAGAGACTTGTTCAAGGCTACTTAGTGTAAACACAATGGAGTCAGTGCTTATATGTGATGAATGCTAAAGCAGTTTGTGATATAGGTTTCCCATGAAGGTGAAAAGGCTATGATTCTGAGGTATTCTGTGGCAAATATATATTGGCAGAAATATCAGTTACAAATTGTTCATTTTAAAAATTGCTCTTTCTGTAGTGACTCCCTGAAAGGTTCTTTAAATTAGGGTCTGAATGATTCAAATAGGAACAGAACAAATATACTTTTTAAATATATCATCTTTGTAGTTATAGGATTACATTAGAGTGCAAATTATTATTACCTTTTTTGTTATTACAAAATTGACTGTTGTTGTCTCATTGTATTGGCAAAATAAATTGTGAGGTGAAACTGCAGTACATATTTTGGATATGATAGCCAGCTAGTTATGAATTATATATTTTCTACTCTGGCATTTACAAAAGACACTAAGTAAATAAATTCCAGTCTTTCACCATTAAGCTAAAACTTCTGATATGCAGTAAAATAAGATGAACTGTATAATATAACTGTAATTGGTTCAGAGCAAGATAGCATGCAATAGTTTCTCTTGGTTTACCAGAAGCAATTCCATTGTCAAGTGCTATTGTGACTTTTAAATTCATACTTTCTTATGTTGTTACCTGTCAACTGCATGGTAGCCAGATTGTTTAAGCATGCTGCATTCTTATAGTTTTAAAAATATTTTGCAGTATGTACATTAAGATTGAAGAGACCCACATTCAAATCCAGCTTCAGCTAGAGGTATCTTTGGGTCAGTCATAATCTCCCAACTACTCCATAGAGTTGCTATGAAAAAAATTGGAAGTGAAGTGCTATGAGAATAGGTGGGGAGCAGGCAAGGAGGAGGGGAAGAAAGAAAGGTTGGATAGAAGGATGAAAGTATTAGATCTTCTGGATGCCTTCTTAAATTACACAATGACGTCTTTTCTTCACTACCGCCCCTTCACTTTGACAAACCATAACCTACAAAATGCAGACAGCAGGAAAAACAGTGGATGGGCAGCAGAGGGGAAACTCCAAGAAACAGTTAGAAGCATAGTACATGTGCAGAGTCAGCCAAATTACTGAGAGTCCAAGAAGAGGAGGAGCATATTTTCAGACTGCACAGCCTCCCTGCCTGTTGATTGATTAATTGATTGTATAGGTCACCCCAGACTTTCATAACTCTGGGCAGTCTGCAGAATACAACTAAGGAAACAAGAAAGTGCATGAACTAGAATGGAAAACGTCTGGAGAAACAACATCAACAAAGCAACACTTGGGGCTCTGTCACACACCCAGCTCCAGGCCTGGGTGTCAGTCTTCCCAGGTAGACCAGACAGGAAACACGACCAGATGAGCTATTTCTACTTTATTCTTTATTGTAAGGCTACATTAACAGATTCTTGCAAGTCTGATAGTACAAATCTCCCGCCATCTCTTTTACAGCCTGAAAAGTTAGGCAGGTCATTTCCACATATTGTTATACTGGGGGAAGAGCCAGATCTTAGGGGCTTATTTAAATAAGGTCAGGATCAGGCCCGTAAAATTCAGTCTCTCCCGTCCATGATGGTCTTGTTGGCTGTGCCCATGGTGATGCTTGCTTGGCTCTGTCTTCTGCCCCCATCAGGATTTTCTCATGGGAAGAAGGTCATCCCGTTTAGCTATACAAAACAAGTGTTGAGATAACAAAGTATCTTGTGATGTTATTATGATTTTGTCTACTGCCGCCTACTGAAATTGTGTATGTGTGTTAGTTATTCAGTAGGAGTGTTTTCAACTGGCACTATAAGGGAGGGTTACAATGCCCAACCTGTCCAGTGTGTGTATGTGTGTGTGTTTTTAGTCTTACAGTTAACCATGTAGGTTTATAGGTTATGTAGTCTTAACAAGTAACTAAGTAGTGAACCTCTTCTCTGAGAGTGTTTTTAGCTAGAGGCTTTGCAGTGATAAGTTTTGGAAGCTAATATGAGAAGAAGTTTTTTGTTATATCCTATCTTTTGTATGCAACTTGTATTTTATGAAGTTTTTGCATTTTTATCAATAAAGACCAGTTAGCTTATATTTTCTGACTGGAGTTTCTTTGGAGTTCAGGATATGGACATTGCTACTTGCAAGCTCTCATGCTGATGTGTATTTTTCCTGAGAGCAAGGTTTATGGGTCTTTTGCTGCACTCTGCTCAACATTAGTCCCTCAGGCACCACCCACTGCTGTTGGCTACCATCCCATCCATGATCCTTTTGGGTACCTGTCCTGGATTTCAACTGTTTACTTCAACCATCTATGAATAGGAGATTACTGGCATTATGTAAGCATAAATCAGAATGCTTTTTTTAATCCCTGGAGGGACAGAGTTATTTCAAGGGGTGTGATTAGAAGCAGGGTGCATGCTAAATATGTCATGTCAATACTGCCTTTAGTCAAATGTTAACATTTTTCATTCATGTATGGATCCCCATTTCATGCTTCAGCCCTCTGAGAAATATGCCACATACTTTTCTTTCCAACTCTCAGAGGTAGTCTTTGGGAGGCCACAGAGTCATAGGGAGATGGGAAGATAGGAAATCCGTATGCCTTGAATTAACTGAACAGATGTTAGGATTCCAGCCCTTATTAATAAGATAAACCCATTAGGTTTTTTCTTGCAGCTCTGGATTGGATTGCACCTGCATGCCTACATAGAGATCCTGATGGATTCTATGGTTTACAGAGGACCTCCAGACAATGAAACAGCAAAAGAAATGCCTAAAGTGATCTTGACCAAACACCTTGTAGTGATAAGGGGGGGCGGGGGGAAACATGCTTATTTCTCAACTCTTTTTGCATCATCTAAGTGTCAGCTGGCAGCCCCATTTCAGGTGACTCGCTCCCTCCTGGGTAGGGAAGGTACCAGGAACCCCTCCAGGGCTGCTGTGAAGAATATTCTCAACACTTGGTGGACAACATTTTCCCTTCACCTCCTATGGAGGTGACTAAGGCATAGTCTTGTGCTGTTATCTGGGTGGAATTTGAACCTGTTAGTCCTGAGGAAGTGGACAGGGTCTTTGAAGCTGTTGGTCTAACCACCTGTGTTTTAGATCCATAATCCTCCTGGTTGGTTAAAACCTTCAGGGAGGCAGCTTCTAGGTGGTCTGAGGTGGTGGTTAAAGCTTGCTTAAGAGAAGGGATGCTTCTTCTGGTTCTGAAAGAGATTATGGTCCATCTCCTCTTCAAGAAGCCATCACTAGTTCCTGTGTATTTGGACAATTTCAATCCTGTTTCTAAACTTGCCTTTCTGGGACAGATTGTTGAGAAGGTGTGGTACTACATTCCCAAAGGATCCTGGAGGAAGTAGGTCATCTGGACCCTTTTCGGTCAGAATTCAGGCTGGTATATAGTGCTGAAATAGCTTTGGTTGAGCTTGCTGATGATGTCTGTTGGACTCAGGATGGGAGAAATGCATCCATCCTGGCCCTCCTTGATTCCTCAGTGGTTTTGAGACAATTAGCTATGTTATCTTTCTGGTCTGTCTTAAGTGGGTGGGAATGGGGGGCACTGTATTACAATGGTTCTCTTCCTCCCTCTATAGCCAGTTCCAGTTGGTGTTGGGGATAGACTGGTCTAGGCATAGACACCTTCTTTGTGGGCTGCCTCAGGACTCTGTCCTCTCTTCACTTTTCAACATCTACATGCAGCCACTAGGGGAAGTCATCTATCAGTATGGGTGCAGTATCATCAACGTGCCGATGATAATTATATATCTCTGCTCCTGGCTGAACAAATGAAGTTGTCACGGTTCTGTCCCAGTGCCTGGAGTTGTGGGAGTCTGATAGAGAAAAGCAGACTGCAGCTCAATCCTGCCAAAACCAAGTGGCTGTGAGTTTTAGACCCCTTGACAGGCATGTGACAGGGAAGGAAGGTAGGAAAGTATGTTGTTTTCACAATTTTTCTGTGTGTGTGCTTATCCTCTTAATAATATGTATAGAATACTTTGTACGGTTGCTCATGAAAACTTACCCTGTCCCCAAATGGAAAGCAATTATTCATATAATTCAGAAGGGCTACAATATCCAGAGAAGTACCTGTCAGATTAGTCTGATATTTCCTTCAGCAATAACCTCTCCATCTTTTCCTGGGAGAGTTACTTAATTAGTGAAAAATTGAATACTCATCCTGGAACTTTGCTGGTATTGTTTTTCAGCCTTGTTCATGCCCTCTCACCTTGAGAAACTATATTATAAAAGTTGTAGAATGATTACTCAAATGTATATGTAGATCTCTGTGTGTTCATGTATGTGTGCAGACAATGAGGGGAGAACTATTTGATGCAGTCACTGCTCTATACTCCTTTCTTTCTCACTGTCTCTGTCTTTTTCTTTCTCCTCTTTCCTTTTTGATCTGGGTTGTCAAGAAATTTTCCAAACACAGTATCCATCAGATGTGTTGTGCTATAACTTCTAGAATTCTCAGCCAGAATGTTTGGCTATAGATACCATTATCCCAGTTACCACATCTTTTGGCCTTGCTAGCAAGTTTTACAGAAGACTCCACATCAGGGAAAGCTATTTTACAATTTATCCACAGAAAGGAACTGGGTAATGTCAAGTCAAGCAAATAAATTACTCCTTTACTTACAATCTCTGTGATAAAAAGGGAAGTGTTCTGTCAATTGAACATTTCTCTTTCCTGATTTTTTTTCCCACAAAGCCAAAATATTTTTTACAAATATAGAGGTGGTGGTGGTGGTGGTGATGATGGTGGTGAAGGACTTTATTTATTTGTTTACCTGCCAGTATTATAGAACACCTCACTCCAGGTAGTTGACAATAACTCCATTAAAAGCAATAAACTACTACATAAACAACAGGGAATAAAAAACATCACCACACTACAGTACCCAGTAATAGCAACATTATAAAGTTAAAAGCCCTATGAAACACACTAGTAGCTTTTCTAATAATTTATTTTCAGTTTGACAGATTAAGTTTTAACAGACAGAGCTGCAAACAACTTTTGCAGATATGTTGTATCATCACACCTATAACCTTTATACAGGACAGGCTAAATAAAGCCAGTGAAATAAAACTCAATTTTGGGGTTCCTAATACATTCCAAAAGCATTTCTGATAGTAGCCTTCCATTTTACATAAAGCAAAAAATAAATTACTGTTAAATCTTTCTTTATACCATGAAGAACAAGTGATACATGTAAGTGAAAGAGATTTTAATAGAATTTTCTGTGAGTGAAAGCCAAAGCTCAGTGACCTATTGTTAAAGGCTAATAAGTTACTTTTTAAAAAAAAGATGGAATAAATTGGTGAACAAGGCAATCAATGCACAGATTAGACATCAATGTATGCTAAAAAAAAAAGGTGACCTTTTATGTACCTGAGAAGATAGTTTGGGCATCTAAGTGAGTTAATCATAATTTCTGCACCAATGAAGCTGTCTTTACAGTTCAAAATGAAAGTACTGGCAAAATATCAGGGATGGGATGCAACATGCGGGGTGGTCTGGCAGAAAAGTATGTCTTAATTTTGGCACTTTATGATCTGCGCCACTGGCGTTTTGCCAGTGTAATACAGACACAGAACAAGGATATGGAGAAGAATGATTTCAGGTCTGAAGTTATAAAAATCATTCTACTGTTCCTAAACCTTACACAGTTGTTAAAACTTTAATTAAATAGGTTTACAAGGAAGGGAAGAGAAACTTAAGTTCATAAATGAGACAGATATGCTTTGTAAATGAAGAAGAAAGCTAATTAAACCAAGCATTGCAGCATAATATTAATTTTAAAAGCCACTTCTAGCATATTTGTAGTAAATCTTGCCATGGCTACTGCATATTTCCTAATGAGTTATTCTGCCATTTTAAATTCAGCATATTTTCTGCCAAATGTTCCTAGCTAGGTAAGAAAATTGTATCCTTGGGCATTATACTAATATTTATTTCAGCACAATTTTAACTCTTTGAGCTGTCCTAATGAAAGGGGAGTGAAATGCAAATTCATGAAAAGATTTTGGGGAAACTGAATTATCCTGATTTTGAAGCTGTAGTATGGAAGGTTCCTCAGCATGCTTTGTTATTTTGACAGCTGATCTTCTTTGTGAAGTACAGTGAAGGGAAGCTGTGTTACCACTGGCAAATAGTAATGAATCAGAGCCATTCTTGGTCTGCTTTAACATGTTTCCCCTTAATCAAACCGAACTACAAACCAATTCCTCCTCCTTTTGTATCTCCTGTGAATTTTATCAGCACACTTCTGAGAAAATAGAAGGGAAAGTGCCAGTAAGAAGGAATGTTGGGGCTCTAAAATACATATTTCAGATTTTCTCTGTGCTTTTCTCCCCAATATCTGTCAGGGTCTCTATGTTGGAGAACAAGTTGTGGATCTGACTCACATGCAGGCTGGGAAGGAAGAAAGCATTTTAAAAAATAGCCTTTCTTCAGTCACACTGTGAAAAGCAACATAGCATTTAGCAGAGTTTTTCCAACATAAATGCCAGTGTAATTTGCCTTCCTTTTCCCATTAAATTGTGGGTTCACTTACTCACAGTAGCTGAATACCTTAATGCTCTCACAGAAAGTCACACTGGTTAGCACTCAAGGGGGAAAGCCTGTGGTGGCACTTTAGCCCACCAGGTGTGTATCCCAAGTTTTCCCATTATGAAGCAAAATCCCAAACTGAGTTGTGTAGTCAGGTCCTTTTTTCCTAACTCTTCACTTTTTGTTCTGCAAGTATGAGTTTACAATGGATTCAATCTTGCTGGATCAGTCTGAACATTCAACAAGTTCAGCATCATCTTTCATATAGTGGCAGGCCAAAGACTTTCGGGAAAGCCCTCTAAGCAGGACATAAATTCAATAGGCTACTCTCATGGTTGGTTTTTAGGAACTGATGCTTACTGGTGCTCCTGAAATGGGTGTTATCTAACTGGTTCGTTCGGGTTTGTGACTCTTCCAAAAGGAAGAGTTGGGTTTCTGTGGCTCTTCCAGATGGGTGTCACTTTTGTTCCTGGTGCTATCTGAGCTTGGTGATCCAGATAGCTTCTGTGATTTCTTAATCTCTTCTACTTTTTGCTGGAGGAGAGACAAGCATACTGTGCAGCTTGGAGTAATCACACTTTTATTAGAATGCATAAGAGCTCTCAGTCCTCTTATAGTAACTGTTGTATTGGGAGGAAGGAGCACATATTGTAGCTATGCTTAGGGGTTGGGGAAGTAGGAGAATGGGAGTAGATTCATTTTCTTTAATGAAGGGAGTGCATGTGCACTTAGGCGAAGTGTTGCAGTTCCATTGTAAATGAGAGAGAGGGGAGAAAAGGACTAGAACCAGCTGTTGCTAAAACAACCAGCTGTTGCCTAAAACACCCCTGCTCTGAAATGGCAAGATTGTATATCATTCCAACTCCCACAGTTCCTTGCTTCTGATCATTCAGCCTCTGACTGAAGCTGATGGGGGGTGAAGATAACAACTGCTGTAGGGTATAAGGTTGCCTAGGTTATAGCCATTATGATTAATAGCACTTTATGAGTTTTGCTAATCCCACTTTAAAGCCAAATTTAAGGAAGGAAAGAAAGAAAGCTTATTCTCAAAACACCAACTCTGTCCTACATAGGAGATGCCAGTGTAAATTTGTACTCTTCTTATCTAGGGAAGGGAAGGGAAGGGAAGGGAAGGGAAGGGAAGGGAAGGGAAGGGAAGGGAAGGGAAGGGAAGATGCCCCAAACATTTAGAATTTAAAGGGAGCAGTTGAAAACTTGAAATCTACCCAGTGTTTTCCTTTGTTTCCTGACAATCAGTTCTGGATGTATGTATCTTCCAATATGCAAATTTTAAAAACAAAACTCACACTCCCAAAAAGTTCAACTGAAAAATCTCTCCTAATCAGTAGAGGTATTGCATTTTTATTGTACAGTATTGAATTCTGGTTATACAGATTCTGTGATTGTGAATGCATGAGGATTACCTCTCTTTAGAATCTTATTTATGCCAAATCATTCTGTGAAGGGCTACTGACAATTTATGCTATAAGCTGTTCTAAATATTGCAATAAAACCTGGAAATACTTTCCTGTGGGAAGCTGTTTTAGATAAGTGTCCTGTGGCAAATGGCCCTAAATGCAGTCTTACAGATGTCATTACGATCCATATTTAATTTATGTTTCTTATTTTCTACAGTTTTAGATTTGAGTCAGAATAGTCCTTTCTCTGCAATGAATATGCTTTGTATCAAATAATCAGTAGCTATACAGAAAGAAAGAAAGAAAGAAAGAAAGAAAGAAAGAAAGAAAGAAAGAAAGAAAGAAAGAAAGAAAGCTTGTATTGTCATTATTTCCTATTTGTTTTTATCTTCCTGCACTGCGAATGCTATTATTAACCCATAGTAAGGGCCAGTGGTACAGTTAGACAAGCAGAGATGAAAATAGCTGTTACAAAAGACTGCAGACCTCTTGCATTGAATACAATAGGGATAATGCCCCTCTCACAGTATAGTTTCTTTAATTACAAAGAAAGCAGCCATGATGTGTATTTTGCAGTACCTGACATGTTAAGTGTAAATTTTAAGCATGCACAAAACAATTCAGATTTCAAACAGTCTTTTTGGACTTGAAACAGTTTGTTCTAAACAGCCTAGAAGTGTCTCTGGTTTGAAATGGGTCCAGCCTGAGCTGTTTTGAACCTGAAATTGTTTCATTCTGAAAAATATTTGTGTACCCTTAGTATATATAAAGCGCATATTGAGACTATAAAATATGTGTTTAAATATATTTACCTCAATCTAGCTCTTCTTTTATAAACATGAGCCCAGAGTCAGAAAATATTCCACGGGTATTCCAACAATTTCAGAAGGTTCCCAAATAGTTTGTAATGGAGTTAAAACAGTGCAGTATACTTTTCTCCAGAAAAGGGTATCATTATTCTTATACCAGGTAGGATATTTTTGTTTCTTTGTTCATTTTATCCTTTTCCTTTTCATTCCTTTCTTACTAAGGCACCAACTGCCTTTCAATCAACATGAGGGAAAATTCACCTACAATGTGCGATTTCCATATATGCAAAAGTTTGACTGTAGTCATGGCTTTTCATTTGGAGGACTTCATGCCAATGATTTTGAAATCATGATGAATATAGTGTCTTTTTTTTTTAATTAAACAAAATGCAGATTGAAAAGCAGACTTTATTCCAGGGAACCAAGAAAAAGAATTGTATACCACTTTACTGGATATCTACACTGGATACTCAGAAACACTGAAAGTATGTTGACATTGAAAAGTAATTAAATTGTATCATCTGTTTATGCTTTTGGTGGGTGGTCATATCTGAAATTTTAGAGCATAGTGAATGTTCCACAAGGTACTGTAGCTAGTATAGATGGCATACCTGTCAGCAAACCCTCATTTAGCAGAAGACAAGCTAGCATTTTGGTCTCTGCCTTATTTGCTATAGGTTGGGAACAGATCCTTCTGGAGAAAATCTGTGTGGTTGCTAAGAGTCGACAGTGACTTGATGGCACGTCATCATCATCATGCATTGCTATCTAGTACCACCTCTGTTGTCCTTTGTCTTTATTTCTGGGCAGGTAAATACATTTCCAAAGAAAGTATGAGCTGTAGCCACTAAACATTTTTATTTTCTAAGAATGCTTGTGGAGCCTAGAAGCATTGTAAATGAAAATGATGCAAGACCTTGGCAGATTCCACTGTTGAAATGAATATCTCAAACCAGCAACTCTTATTTTTTTCAATGATAGAAATTAGAATAGTATTGTATGTTTATCTGGTGAAGATGACTGGAAATTGTATTTTAAATTAAGCCACATTTCACTGTCAGGAGATTCTTGTAAATCATATTTGCCTGTAGTTTTTTTTTAAATGGAAAAACCTCACTCCTGTGTTCCATATGAGTCTTCTCCATATAGAGAATTAAACCCTTTTCTGTTAGGATATTTAATTGCAAGTTTAAACAGCTATTTTAAATAACAGTTTCTGCTTATGGGCTGTACTGGTTATCAGCAGAGATCAATACAGTAGTGTTGTAACTGTCCCAAAGTCATATTTCCATTTTATAATGCAGTCAGCTTTTTCTGGAAATGTTTAGTGTTTTAAAATGTATATGCACACAGACACACACAGATAAAAAACAGCGGAGGTAGAGACACACAAATACCCATATTCACTCACACTCTTAACATTCTGCAAGTCCCTTAAGACCTGGCTATGTGATCAGGCCTGGGAGTCCGAGGGGATTGGGGAGATTTTGCGATAGCTCCCTTATTAATTTTATCCCCTCCTGCTTTGTGTGTTTTTATAGTTTTTTATTTGCATTTATTTTTTTGTATTTATTATTTTTAATTGTTGTATGCCACCCAGAGTCACTTTGTGCAAGATGGACAGCTATATAAATACAATCAATCAATCAATCAATCAATCAATCAATCAATACTCTGCACACATACTTAGTAACTAGTGGTCTGTCCTGGTATTCCAGCTTTTGAACAATCTTTTTAGCCTTTTTTTTTTTTTTTACTGTGAAACAAATCATTTCCCCTTTTTCTAAACCAATGCATGGTGTTACTTTTGAATGACTAAAGCCCAGGGAGGCACTGCTATATCTATAATTGCTTTTATGATTTAAAGATGGGCCAAAAACAGAGCAAAGGCTTTGGATAATTCAGAAAGCTCAACAGTTTCTCAGTTTCCATCTAATAGCAGTGAGTGTTCAACTAGCCTTATTCCTCAGTTTTCTATCTGGAACTGTATTTCCTACTTCTTTTGAAAGTAGCCATACCCCTGGAGACTAAAAATGAATTGCACAATAAATAGGTATGAGTAGAAGGTTGGCATTTTTCCTTTATTTAGCATATCACTTTGCAGTTATATCTTGGATATGAACAGTTTATATCACACTATATTTTGTATTAATAGAAATCCACATTAATTAAGAATATGAGGCCATTTTACATTGCTAAGAAAGTAAAACAGCACTGTACCTTATAGTGTATCAGTTTGACAGTGCAGAAGTATTTGTATGTAATGTATCAAAGTATTTAATACTTCAATTACCAGTGAAGATTGTAATTATTTTAATATCTTATAAGTATTTGAATATTCAATAAGAATTCTCTGTTTTTTATAAGGAATCAGAATGGTTCACTCTATTTATCCTTTTCTCTTGGATAAAATATTCTGACTTTTTTTTCTTGATGTACTGTACAGGTGAGTAAAAGGAACTGCAAGTGTTCCATAATTGGATATTTGAAACTATAAGACATTTTTCCTTTACTACTTTTCTCTGACTCTCTGTTGTGTTGCAATTGTCCAGAATATACTGGAATCCAAATAAAGTGCTTGTCTATAAAAATACAAATTAGCAGATGTACTCATGATATCTGGTGTGCTTACCAGTAGGGCCATATAACAAAATGGTTTGTAAGGGAGTATGTAACAAACTCATTTTGCTGATTCCATGATACTATAATTTGCTTTATGATGAAATAAAGGAAAAATTATAGGTCAGAGTGATATGTTTGAAACAGAAGTATGAAGAAGAAGCTTCTTTCAAATGAACATATATATAGTCAAGAACAGGATTACAGCAGCTGCAAACGGGATGTTACTTTTGTGCAATGTGCTATTAAATAATTGTTTCTAGGGAGAATCAGGCAGTTCTCAGGTGGCAACAATTAATATAAAATTGCTGAATACCTTAAAGGTTGCTAAATAGTTTTATTGAGATTTTATTATTACACATTTGCAGAAGACCCTTCTGATAAAAATTACCACTGCTTATCTGAGAGTAATTTTTGCAAGCTTGTTAGTAATTCTAACATTTAAACCAGTTGAGACAGGTCTTATATCTGCAATTCACAAGGAAATGTGAATTGCAGATGAAATGTGAATTTTATCCTATGTGTGCTGGCATTATGCTCTGTAAGCTTGGTTCTCTATTAAATATAAATATAATATAAATATAATAATATTTAGAATTTATTGGACTCCATTGTTTGTATAGGAAAGGTCTAAGACAGCATTTTGTTGGAGATGTAATAAAGATAATGCTTCTTTAAAATGCATGTTTTTACAATGTCCTATACTTACTAAATTTGAGGAGAAAGTAGTGGATTATGTAAATATGGCTGTGCGACAAAAATGAAAATTTTCAAAGGATAATATTCTCTTGAATTACATACCAATTACATGGAATTTGACAACTGGACAACGTAAATGGATTTTCCGTGCCCTTACTATGGCCAAAAGACTGATATTGCAGCATTGGAAAGATAAATATATGGTCCCATTCACTCGATGGATTGAAGACCTGATTGCACTTACCACTTATGAGCGGATTGTTCATGAGTAGACTTTGTATGGACAAGTATAATGAAATATGGGACTCATTTATACAAAATACAGTAGGTTAAAGAAGAATGATAGTTATACAAGTGTATTAGAAATTAATATAAATATACTTGAATAAAATTTCCATTAGATAAGTATATATAGAATTGTAACTGTTAACTTTTAACAATATATTATACTTTCTTTTTTCTTTTTTCTTTTTCTGTTGTATTTTTTTACTTTATTTTTTAAAGCATTTTTTATGTGTTGCTTTTTTTCTTTTGAGAACGTGTATATCTGCATTATAATTATTTTTGTGTTTTATTCCTTTTTCTTTTTCTGTTCTTATTTTAAAAGCAATTAATTTTTTTTAAAAAATGTAAGCTTGGTTCTCTAAAGGCAATATTGCACACACACATCCTACCAGGATATAGAGAAGTTGATGTTTTGCAACCAATGAATCATCATGTTATCTTATCAGGCAAGTGAATGTGTATGGTTTCTAAGGCACTCTGGCCTTGGGTGATTTTTCGGTATCTTCAGAATGGTCTTCATTCTCAAATGAAGTTCTCATTTTAGCATCCATTTCTTACTAAATGAGAGGTTGATTCCTGCACCCTAAGTTGTTATTATTACAGGTATTGTTCACAACTGAAACATAATTCAATATATAATAAGTCATTTAAAATTCAAATATTTTCATGCCAGACTGGTGGGTTGTTTATAATCCATATAGCTGAAGAAATCTGATGTTTTAGCTTTAGTTGTATTTCAGCCTAGATTTGTTCTATAATTTGGTAATCTATCCTACCTCTGTGCTGGTATTGTTTGATTAGGTGCATAATGTTTGAGTTATACAGAATGTTAGCTTATTTTATTCCCTGATTTACTATTACTTGTCCCATAAACTGATTTTCACCTTTTTTAATGAAGCTGCATTTCTGTCATAGGAGTTAGCACCTAATCCAGTGTTGTCCAAACTTGGCCACTTTAAGATGAGTGGACTTCAGCTCCCAGAATTCCCCAGCCAGCCATGAATTCTGGGAGTTGAAGTCCACTCATCTTAAAGTGGCCAAGTTTGGACAACACTGACCTAATCAATCTTGACTGATCTAAAAAAAAAAGCTAAGCAGCGTGAGGCCTGGTCAATATTTTCATGGGAGACCACCAGAAAATTTCAGAACTGTAGAACAAAAACTCTAGAAGGCAGTACCAGACCACTTTTGTATTATTGCCCATAATAATATAAACATTAATATAAACTGTATATTAATATGGAAAACCCAGTTTGCCAACTTTATAGCAGGTTTAGGCTTAAAATACTAGTATGTCTTTTTGTTTGTTTGTGTACAATAATTTTCTCCATATTTTTTTTCTGAGAGCAGCTAGAGTAGGAGTCCAGAAGCATCAAATAGCTGGGGCAAGAATTTTTCTTGAAGGTTAAAGAAGCATGGAACAAATAATAGCACACAACCCCACATGACATTTTAATCCTCACTTTGAATATAAACATGTGCTACCAGCATTGTTAACATAAATAGCACGTGAGTACAAAATCTCTGTTTTACTTCTTGCTATACAGATTACTTTTGTCCCTAACACTTACCTTAGCAATTTACCTGCCTTTCTTATCAGTCTTTCACCAACTTTGTGTTGTGAGAAATATGCAGCCTGAGAAACATTTAGCTATGAGAAATTGGTCCTTTTGTTTTGAAGAAGCAGTCCTCAGTATTATTTTGTCAGTCTCATAACACACTCAGAGATAATGTTCTTGTTGGCATTTCAACGTATCATTTTCCCAGCTTTGTGACATCCTCTGGCCAGCTGTCCTGGTTATCTCATCCACTGACCAAACCTTGCTCATGTTCACATCTGATACTGTGTGTCCTCATGGTGGTTTTTCGTAGCTTTGCTTCAGACATTTTGTGAGGGTGGGGGTGGGGGGGGATTCAGTTGTCATTTAGACACAAAAATGGCTCCCTACAAATCAGTGTCTTAGAACAAGATACAAAAACAGGGTTATAAAAGTTTTTGTTGGGGATTTACATTCAGAAGGAGCCCTTGTTAAAGGATGTGCTCCTGAATATAAGCAGAGCGCTGAAAGAATGCTAATTAAGTAGCAGAACATCCTATTTAAAAAGTCAGATATTCATAATATAGTTGTTTTGGATGCAGGGTATGGGCTTAGGTCCAGCTATTACTGAATGCTAGCAGACATTCATTATATTTGAAGGAAAATGTGGGTTTACTAAGAAATGCCTGAAGATAGAAAACTCTCATTTCTGTCTAAACTGCATCTTAAAGAGAGGGACTTACAAGAGAGAAATAGTAACGTCCCTTTTGCCTCCTAAACTGTTGATCTTTAAAATAGCATATACTGTCCACTTTTCCTTTTCAGCTCTCAGAGAGAGAGAGAGATGCAGATGTTATGTCTTGCCTTTATTTTACAAGGTTTTGCATGACTTCCACACCTCTCGGCGGGAGGGAAGGGGAATTCTCCATTTTTTTACACATGTATGTACTGTGTAGTGTTTTTGCTTAGACTGGCCACGAAGAGAAAATGCAGGAGCAGTTTCATTCTATTTGGAACTCATCAGGTGTATGTAGCCATTGATCTTGCTATGGAGTTCATACCTTTTACTGGGAATTGGCCTAATGGACTATGGCATTTTAGATGAAGAATAGCTTATAAAATCTTGTGAATTGTGTATTACGTAAAATAACATCTGCACCTCTTTGTCTGAGAGCTTGAAATGGAAGGTGGTCAGTATATATCATTGTTTCTCAACCCTGGCAGCTTTCAGATATGTGGAATTGAAGTCCACACATCTGAAAGCTGCCATGGTTGAGAAACACTGGTATATACCATTCTAAAGATAGACTCTATAGCAGTGTTGTTCAAACTTGGCCACTTTAAGATGAGTGGACTTCAACTCCCAGAATTCGGAATTCTGGGAGTTGAAGTCCATTCATCTTAAAGTGGCCAAGTTTGGACAACACTGCTCTATAGATACCCTTCCTGTAATATTGCTGAGATGTGTTGAATTAACAGCAGGTCAGGTAAGAAACAGACACTGGGACGTAAGGTGGAAACCCTTCTCCTTTTCCATTTCTTGCCATTTGCTGTAGTAGTCAAGCCAGCTCCTAGGTACAAAAAGTTTATGTACTTTCCAGTAGTTTGCCTCACCTCAAATGTCCTGTCACTAAATTAGAGCCACCAGATCTGAGCTGCAGAACTCTAGACAATCACTAGCTGTCCGCAAAGAGATATATGACACTTTAACTCTGTGTGCCATCTGCTGGTTGTCCAAGAGTGCTCTGTAGCTCTAATCTGTGTTACAAGTAAGAAGGCTTGAATAACTTCAATTTCTTCAAGGAGGAACAATCGCCTAAGGCATTCTTGGTTTTGCTGTTATTTCTCTGAAGCATAGTCTCCCTCAACTTTACAGACCTAAGTCATTTTTGTTAAAATCTTCGTACATTTTAAAAATTCCAATTAGGAAGCAGGTCCTTTGATCACTTTTCAGAATGATATTCATTTGCTTCATTTTGCTTTCTGAAGCACTTACAATTAGAGCACATTATCGTTGATCAAATTGCTTGCCATTTTGACAGTAATCCAGAAAAATCTATCCTTATGGGACTACTCAGGAGTAAATTATTTAGAATTATAGCCTTAGCAGCTTTTTAATAAAATTGGCTTGATTTGGAATACTAACACTCCCATTCTTAAATAAAAATAAAAACAGGCATTCTAGGAGGTCAGTGTTATATATTGACATCACTGTTCATTCTGCTCTTTCCTACATCTTTCTCCCAAGAAGGTCCTTGTGTCTCCTCAAGCCTCCCTGAGTGCCTGGACTCTCTAGACTGGCATGAGGTGTTGTAACAGGAGACATTTGATCTTAAGGTTCTAGCCATTACCAGAGGAGCAGAGGGTTACAAATGAATATGGGTTTTAAAAAGAAAGCATTGTATAATGGTTATAAGATTTTAAAAATCAATGTGGAATAGCTGTACAGTTGCTGCTTCTATTGATTTAATAAGTCTCTAACAGCAGTAGCTTTCAAAATGTATTCTTCTCTGATCCTGCAGTGCTAAGTACACAGTGGCACACAGTTAGAACTAATTAGAAATTTATAATATTTCTATATCTGTAAAAGATAAAGACGACATTGCAGATCTTTTTTTGCTCATACTTTTTCTACTTAAGTCATTCTGTTTAATCCTTGCCATCTTTTTTGCTGAAGTGATGTTACTTCAGTGTCAGGAATGTCTTTGTGTGGAGTAGGGAAAATGACCAGAGATTAGCATTGCATAGGATCAGAAATAAGGACATGATTGCTGCATAGTACAGTGTGCAAGGAAGGAAGAAAATCCCCCAGTTCTGTGATTCTGTCTCTTGAGTCTATAAAGATAGGTCCAACAAAACAAAACTGGAAGTGAAGTAGGTTTTGGTACTTAGGAATGGTCTCCTTGAAGTCCAAACCAATAACTATGTCTAAATATCAAGTGGGAAATAAGTGGGGCTAAAACAACCCAATCCACTGGGTAAGAGTATTGGCTTTTATGAATGCATATGTATATTTCTTAGCTATTTCACTGTCTAGAGATAACAGTGTGTTTGGGTAAGAAAAGAGCTTAATTTCAGCTCTAAAGTAATTCATAGAAATAAAATAGAAATAACATTTCTTTCATTCCTCTAAGATGCTTTGAAAGTATGCATTTTTTTCTAGAAAACAGTAAGCTTCTTTTATCAGTTATTTTAAATAAATGACTGATAAATACAAAAGCTTGTTGCCGTTGTAATTATCGGAAGCTCCACATGGTATTTCGCCGAATACTTGACCAGACCTCAGACCACACTACGTTTTCTGTTTTAGATTCTGGCCAACTCTCACCCCCTGTCCTTTGATAATTTGTGCCAAGAATTATGTGACCAGCTAGGTCCTAGAGAAGTTATATGTATCTGCCTGGGTTATCCCAGTACATCTGACCAGTTATGAAATCCTATCTTGCATTTTTTCTCACGTGCTCAGCAAGCTGAAATAGACCAAATTCTCACCTCAGCCTGTTTCTATACTGTTCTTCTGCACCAGAAACGAGTACAAAAGGAAAAAAGCTGGGATTTTTGTTTTCTTCCTAACAGAACACACACACCCCAACTGTGACTTTCTTGGTGAATCTGAGACAGTTGGAAGATTTAGCTTTGATTTTCCTGGCCTGCAATTCCTTTTCAATTCCAATTCTTTTCTGCTCCATTTTCAGAATATTAAATTATTTAATATTTCAACTTATTAAATATGACTTAAAATCATTGCAAATCTAGGAAAAGACAAGCAACATCTTACTTGATAGCTAATTCTCATGTTCTTTTAGAACCCAATGTAGACATTATGGTAGTATAAAGCTAACTGTGATCTCAATTCTACACAGCTGGGTTTGCTCATATACACTATATTTGTATGTCAGTGGGAGAAGAGGAAGGTGGGAAGAGAAGAGGAAATTATTTTGTTCAACTTAAAAAGTGGAAGAGGGCATAAAAGGAATACCAGAATCTATACACACATTCCTTCCTTAGCAATCCACAGTTATTCATTATGAAACATAGTGAAGGAAATTGCATTGGATCAAGCTGTGCAATTTGAAGTGAAGAATACCACCGCATAAGCAGCTCCCTGACAGTGCTAGCACACCAGGCAACTTTAACTGATTCCACATTACCACCAAAACTCTACACTGAATGGCTTTTAAGATTTGGTGATTGGGGGGAGAAGACTGCTGCAAGGAGGAGAATAATTTATATGCTTAAAGGGAGTTTGGCTGAAAAAAGATAGCCCAACTCCAAAAAGTATTCTGAGACAGAAGACAGATTTTTTTCAAGCCAATTAGACCAAAAAAAAAAAAAAAAGACAAACAGATTAGAAAAGAAAGTAGAAAACAGCTAGCTTAAGGAAAACTTCAGTTATTTTGGAATGGGCTCCACTCTAGAATTGTGCTTCTTTATTCACTTGTACAAAAGATTTATACCATTGCAAACCTAGTATATTTTAAGATCTTTGTGTTGCTCTTTATGAATGGCATTTCCTCCCGAGTTAAAAAAGTGTAGTCATAGTACCAGTCTGAATCCTTTGTATGAAAGCAATTTATAGGAAGAATGATTTGTGAAGTAGTTGAATGAAATAGTTCCTGAGTTTATACACTCTGTAAGCTAAACTGCAGTTTATATGATTTTGACACAGCACGTTGTGTGAAATGTTCTAAATTAATGATGTGTAAATTAGTCTCTATGACTTGTTCAACAGATCATGGTTAAAGTGGCTTAGTGCACTGTGTAACTGAACTTCTCATCCAGCATTCCTGACATTCCAGCTGTCTTTTTTTTCAACCTACACATATTGCAAGAAAAAATACAAGATATCTAGAAGTTCCATCTCTTATGGAAGTTTTCTTTTGTCTTCTGCAATTTTCCCAACCTTATCCTTTACCTAGCAACATGGTAAGAACAGTTTTGATTATATGTCATCACTGTGCAGATGTACAAGAAAACCCTAGCTGTACAAACAAAAAGGATATTTTCACTGGATAATAATATGGAATGTTATATATGTTTTATTTGATGACTAGTTTCCCTCTTAAGGTCACAGTTGCAGCAAGTAGCCAACCTTTGCTAATCCTGAGAAAGCAGGGTTGGACTTGGGTAGTATTGGAATGGGAGATCACCAGGAAACCCCACAAAATAGGTAGATTGGGTAGTCAAAAATGGCAAACTACTTCTGCATTATTGGGGGAAAAGATCTACTTTGATGTGTCTGAAGAGTCACCACAGTGCAGCTCAGTTTAAGGGAATCTTGACTTGATTTTTTCCCTTTAAGAAGTCAGGGATCAGAATTTCAATGCAGATTGAAAGATGCAGTGTTCCTAGAGCTTGGAAACAGGTGACTCCAAGGAATGTTTTCACCTAGAGTGTCCAAAAAAGATAGGAAAAAAAGCAGTTATATTTTAGTAATTAAACAATATGAAATAAAATGTCATTTTACCATTGGTTAATGGTAACCAATGGTAAAAGTAGTAAACTCCCTCAATATATCTTAGACGATATGTTGGTATTCTCTTCAGTGTGTGCAGATACAAATATCCTGCAGAGAAGGAGCATACTTACTATTCTTCAGTTCATAACATTTACTTGAGAATATATATGTGCTGGATTTCTGCTGGAGTTGCAGTTCCTACATATGCAGATCATAACCCAGTAATTATAAGATTAAACAAAGAAATCTCCAGAGTGAAGAAGTAGAAACTTAACTAACTTTTACTGTTACAAGGGGGCATAAAATTGAAGTGCCAACAGAAATTAGAGAGCTTCTTCCAATCAATTTAATCTCTGATGTTTCTTTATCTACATTTTGGGACTATACCAAAACATTTATGATAGGATTGTTTATCTCTCTGGCATCAAAGAAAGAAAGCTATGAAAAAGCAGAGGGATATATTGGTGGATGAACTGAAACAATTAAAATTAACACACAAACATAAGCCAGTTTGGGACTTAAAACGAACTATCACAAATTAAATGAATTTGTAATCAATTATATTTAACAGAAGTAAGTGTGACCTATAAGAAGTTGAAGTTTGTGAAACCAAAACATTTTTCGAAAGGCAACATCAAACACACTGATGGTTTATAAATTGCAAAAGGAACAAGTCAAAACAACTATTACTTCTATTTGGAATAGAACTAGATATGTTTCTATAACAAAAGTCATGGAGGAACAATTTGTTAAATACTGTTCAAGGTTACATAATAAATGAGATTCAGCAATATCAAGAACTTTCTTCATAATGGAAAGAAGTTTTCATCTCTCTGGTGTACACGGGAGAAAATGACCCATCCCTTCCAGAGTCATGCAGACCTCTTTTTTTTATTGAAGGGTAAAGTGTAAAGACAATAATTTTTTGGCCTGAATTAATAGATCATGACCAAACTAGAGAGACAATATCAGGCATGAGAGGCAATATCAGATATATTGAATGTTTTGAATAATATATTTTAGAACAACAAGAAGGCAACTATGATCTTTCTTGATATGGAGAAAGATTTTGATAATTTTGAATGATCTCTTTAATGCTTATAAAGAAGATGCATTTTGGCTCTATCATTTTACTTGCTCTGTGGAATCACCTTAGGTGAGGTTGGTTTCATCATTGTTGAGCTTCCGGAGGTCCCTTAAGACTTGGTTATGCCAGCAAGCCTGGGGACCCCAGAGAACAGGAGAATTAGTGAGGTGGCTCCCTTATTTTTAACATCCTTTTATTCTCTGTATTATTTTGGTTTTTATATTTTTAATGTATTTATTGACTGTGTTTAGCTTTGTTGTAAGCTGCCCATAGTCGCCTGTGGTGAGATGGGCACTATATAAATTGGTTTAATAAATAAATAAATAAATAAATTTATAAAGAACAGAAACTAAGTCCTTAGTAATTTTTCTTTGCTTATTTCATTCACAAAAATGTACTATAGCAAAGGGACAAGACAAAGCTGTTTCCTTTTTCCTTCTGTATCCTTACTGGCAAAGAAGATGCATCGAGAAAACATTTCAGAAATTAAATTAGTAACTCAAGATTATAAATTGAAATTATATACTGATGTGTATTTAGAGCTATTCAGTCAAAGCACTGTTTATAATTAATAAGGGAATATATACAGCAGTATGGTTGGTGTCAGGATATTGGATCAATAAGTATAAAACTCAAATGTTGAAATGGAACTTATACAAGTTCCAAGGAATATTTATATAACATGATGGGGTTTAATATCACTATTTAAAAGGTTAAATACCTGGAAATTTACTTGAAAAAAATAAGTAAAGACCTATTTAAAAATAGCTATCCACAGATGTGGAAAAATATAATGGCAGATTTTTTTTTTTTAAATACAGAAAGTTAACATTGTCTTATGTTAGGAAGAATTGCAGGCATTAAAATGAACATTCTACCAAGGATTACTCTTTTCCGTTGCAAATTATTCTAATATAAATCAAAAATGAGGTATTAAATGGCTGGCAGAGAAGAGTAACAGATTTTATGGTTTAATGACAGATTGAGGATTAAATTTAAGTTACTACAGGATTCAAAAGACCAATGCCATCTGGCAGTCTCAAATTTTAATTTATATTATCAAGTAGGTTTTTAACTTGGATTACAGTTAGTATTGTATCACCCCATGTTTACATTACCTCCATTGAGGGAAGAGGACTCTCAGATGGACTGCCCAAGTATCTTTGGACTGATAGAAATGGAAATAAAGAAGATATGCAGTAAAAAACGGCATATTAAAAATTTGAGATAAATAAAGGAAAAGTATCAGCCCAGCCTTATGAATTTTCATGAAGAGGAAAGCACAGAGCAATATGCTCCATGTAGAGACAATAAATCATATAGACTGCAAGCTCTGATTATTAATAAGATAAATATAACATCTTTTGATACTTTTTAAATGGTTAGAAATACCTTAATAGTTTTTATGTCTTGAAATAAGCAGTGTAATTTTAAAGGAACTACAAAAACAACGAGGACCACTTAAAGTCTTGACTGAATTTGAAAACCTTATAATGTTTGTAGAATTTGCTGGACCTTATTTGTAAATTGTTGGTGAAGGATGAATCAAAAACCAAACAAGTTAAAGACTATATGATTAAATGCAGAATATTAGAGAAAATTGATATAAAATGTTTTACCACTGGCACATTATTCCAATTTGATTGCTTAAATGGACAGTTCATTCTCTAAAAATAGTTGGAAATGTAACAATCGGGTTCGGTCATTTTTCTATATTTGGTGGCAATGTTGTAAAGTTAAACAATTTTGGAAGTTGTCATTCTCCTACTTTTCTAAGCCATACAATCCAGCTACAATTTCCACTCTCATGTTTCAACTTTGGCATTCCAGCACATCTTTTTTCCATGTTCTGTCAATTTCAAATTAAATTAGATCATAAAACTCATCAACCTCCTCTTCTGCATCAGTGCTTGGAGCATAAACTTGGATGGTCGTCATATTAAAGGGTTGTCCGCGAAGTCTAATTAATATTATTCAGTTGCTGGTTGCATTGTATCCAAGTACTGTTCTTGCTATAACCTTCCTAGTCATAAAAGCAACACTGTTCCTTCTTTGTTTTTCGTGTCCTGAATATAATCTTCTGACTCAAAGTGTCCGATCCCAGTCCATCTCAATTCACAGATCCCTAAGATATTAGTCTGTAGTGGTTTCATTTTATCTTTCACTGTTGAGTTTTCCCATGTTCATGCTTCTAGGTTCCATGTTCTCACTGTAATTCTGTCTTTGTAGCCTTGAATTTTCTTTTTATGTACGGCAACATACTCAGCTAAACATCCTGAAGGGTTTAATCTAGCCACATCATAAACACTATCAGTCCTCTGAAAGATCCTCAGCTGTGGAGTCCTTGATGCTCTCGCAGCTTGGCTGTTTGCTTCCAGATGTTTCAGTACCTGACTAAGTAACATCATCAGTGCTAATGAGTGTGGGGTTTGCTCCTGTTTATATACAGTAGCTTGGCCTGCTCAGCTCTTCCTCAATAGCATGTTTAATGCCATCTGACCTGAGGGGACTATCATCTCGCATTATATTGTCAATCATTTTATATTTTCTATCCATGTAGTTTACTTGGTTAAAAATACAGGAATGGTTTACCATTGCCCTCTGCACAGTATGAAATGTTGCCTTTGTCGCTAAAGTGATCATCTGCCTCCATCATCTTCCTATATTGCACCAATAGAGGTGCCTGCTTGTTTTAACTGGCAGCTTGGATAACCTTCATGCCTGGGTTGACCTGCTGGGAACACAGACTCTTCGCATTCACTTCTGGCAGTCTTTGTTCATTCCTCCCAGGAACACTCCCCACTATAATGGGCAGCACAGCAGGATTTGTGGGGAGAGGTAGTAGGCCTAAGTATACTGCATTCTTAACCCCAACTTCAGGGTTGTCAAATTTGTGTCCATTAATTCTGTAAAATGTGTATTTGGATTGTGTGAATAAAATGCATTCTTATTTAAAGTGGATTTTAATTTGAGGTGACTTTTTTTCTCATACATGATAGGATATTTTGTATGGATTTATGCTAAAAATTGTAGCATAATTTGATCTTCACTCCATTTTGCACAGTGATATCATAATTAAAAATACCATGTAATTACTAGTTTTTGTTTTATGTTACTCTTGGTGTTCTAGTTTCTTTGGAGGAAGAAAGCTCTGAAAATTTGCCTTGATCTGATAAACAAAATAAATGACACCTTCTGACTATTTCATAAAAATAGCATTTGCTACTAAGCAGGGCGTCATTTAATTTGTACTCTTTTTTTAAAAGAAAACATCCATTATATTTAATTCATGTTCTCATATTACCACTTTCACTAAGGTTTTCCTTCAAATATCGGTGAAAGTTTTAAATTCTACCATTCTGTCATTTAATACCTTCATATATCTGTTTTATTATTATTTTAATTACCCTCTTTTGTTTTGTATGTTGCAAGTATTGGCTGCACTTCTTGTGCAAAACCCTGTTTGTAGGTGATTTTAGTTTTTCCATTTACAAAATTTGCTGCTTGAGAGCTATCTTCCAATTATCCATTTCAGCTTTTCCTGGAATGGTAAGCATGTTTGTGAGAGAAAAGTCACATAAAAGTCACTATACTGTGATGAATTGTCCTCTAAAGGACCTAAATTGGTTTTGGCTTTGTCATGGCATCTGTTGTGGTTGACCAGTTTAATATTCAGTGGAACAAGTACTATTTGAAGGTTATTGAATTAGTTGTAGCTTTTAGGGGTGGTCAAGTTAATCTTTTGTTTTGAGTACATGCTAACTCTTACCAAGTGTTTAAATCAAATTGATATAAATGTACAATACCAGATTCTAAAACAGCTACTGCTCAATTCCGCTAATCTTAAATTAAGTTTATTAAGAACTGAGAAATTATGAAGTGCTTTGGAAGATGCTCAAGATCATATTCTGAAGAAAGGGACTTTCAAGGCAGGACATAACTTGGACCATGAAAGCTACCACAAAGCCATTATTTGACTTGAGAAATTACAGTGGGACCACAATAAATAAATTTATTTCAAAAATATTGTTAGAACTGATTTGTCAGTGTTTTTGCCTTGTAACTTTTCAATAACAAATGTTTTAATTATGCAGAAATACACAGTAACTGAAGGTTATGTCCACTTCATGGCATAAAACAAAAACATTGGGGTTTGGACCTAACAGATTTTCTCAGGCCACATTTCTTTGTCAGTGGTCTCTCCCTTCTTTCCAAGCCACGCCCTTACCTGAAGATACTCCCATGATCAATTCTTTTGCTTGTCTTTTCCTGTATCCTGTTCAGAATTTCTGGCTTTCTTGTTCCTCTGAAAGAATATGGAATTCTATATTCCATGACCTTATCGTATTATATAAATAATTTAGATGAGTATGTATGACTTGGTTTCATTTTCATTCTTCCAGTGAAGTCAGAGGAAAAAAAGATTTTGTTTGAAAGTTTCACTGCCAGGGCTGCAAGAGAAAATATATTTTATAATTTGTTTTAATTGTATTCTAAGTATTTTAATTTATAATTTATAATTAGTTTTAAGTACCTGCTTACATCAGGATAAAGTGTGTGTGTGTGTGTAAAATTATTTACTATTATATTCTGATGTTAGACTGTTTTTATGTTCTACTGTTTTAAATCACTTGTAATCCACCCAGAAAATTCTCTTTTGCAAGCTGATTATAATATATAATTTAATGTAATAGAGTACTATACAATATAATATTTATGCTCCCAAATCCAGGAAGTCTGAAGCAAAATACAATAGAACCACAAACAATCTGCTTGTATTCCCACATAATTCCAGTAGGAACCAGTTTCAACTAGGGACTTTTAGCTCTCGCTCAAATTTAGCCCATCCTGTAAATTCATCCTGAGAGATCAGCAGTGCAAGGAAAGGAATGGGGCCCCAGAGCTATGGCTTTCTGGGGACAGCCCCACATTATTGAATACCTTCTTCCCTGAGGTACTGGAAGTCCCCCATCTTGCTTTGCATAAGGTGATAAAAACCATAGTATTCCACTGGGCTTTTGGCAATAGGACTTACATCCTAATTGTATTAAGGATTCAGTTCTTTCTTTCTGCAACAGGATTGTTAATAAGACTTGTTCTATGGATCAGATTTCTTTGTTCCAGCCACATTTTCTCCTCTTGCTTTATTCTTTCATACCTTAACTTTGCTGAGCCCTTAAGAAGTAATAGGCTAGTCATAGGTCAATCTGTAACCTGAGAGATTTACATCATTTTTACTTTTAAGTGCATAACTGAGTTGTGGATAAGGCTATTAATCTTATTTCAGTTGTAACCAAATAAAGATTGGATGGAGAGGTATAGCTCATATTTTTTGAGGAGTTCTGAGATCGAGTTCTACATTCTGTGCATTTATAATAAAATTGAAAAGAACAAAACTTAATTTATGCATGGTCTGTTTAGTTCCTTTGAAGACTTTTTCAGTAGCTTACAAAAAGAGCCCTGCACATGAATGGAAAAGACACCCATGTATGCATGCTGTTTCCCAATGAACTTATCTCTGGAGAGTGGAGTATGTGGATTATAAAAGAAGAACACCAGAATATGTGCAGGATAATACTTATTTTTTTCTCTGCTTTGCTACTTCACTTTAATAATATTTTGTTCCAAACAGATATTATGTACTTGAATAATACCTGGTGTTGATTTTGATTGAGTGTAGAATGTAAACCAAAACACGAACAGGCTTCCAAAAAACATGGAAGGAAACATGTTTTGGTGTCAAACAATTTGGCATTTTGGTTAATGGCATCAAAAATCAATGAGATGCAGGATTCCCTCCCTTTTTTCTGGCTGAAGAGCAGTCAAATTACATACAGTTTTCCAGTCAAAATGACTTTCCATGAAATTATTTTCTTCCTGAACTGTTCCAATCTAATTCTCATTTAATGGTAAATAGGGCAATCATAGCTAGATTGTAAACATCTGGAAAATCACTGGTTGACAGCAAAGAGTATCAGAGACCATTACAGATCAGTAAAGAAATACAGAATGCTGTATGGTCTTCCACATGTTACAGTTGTCTGAGAGCAGTGTTTATCAACCTTTTTGTAATCATGGACCATTAAATAGATGTTTGGAAAATGTTTAATTAAACAAACAACCCCTCCCTATATTTTTTATTCTAATAGCATGAAAGCTCCATCTCTGAGTGAATAAGATCATGCTTATAGATGCATTTTCAGCCCCTCTATTTTCAACAGCATTTTCAAACTAAACATTGTACTAAAACATATAATTCAAAATTAAATATTTATTTACCGACTTCCTGGGGAAGATGGTGGACTGAAGACAATTCCATGTAAAGCCGAGCTGACATCTGCGAACTTTAATAAGGAGCCAATTATCCTCTCTGGATAAAAGAGAGATGGCAAGATTGGCCAAGCTGTTTCTCCTTATGATTGCTCCTCTTCCTCATGGAGAGACCACAAGACAGCGATCTCAGGTGGGGAGTGGGGAAATCAGGAGATGGGGGAATTCTCATAATTCCCAAGCCGCAAATGGAGCCTTTTTTAAAAGGACACTAAGTTTGTACATTACCCTTGCTAACTACCTTCTAATTGCCTATTAACTGCTTCAGAGAAGTTAGACACCTGCAAAGTGACAAAACTGGAAATAGCCAGTGAGTGCTTTCAATCCTTAATATAAGAGCATGAAGATTTATTTTTATAAATTTTAAGAACTTAAACAGCAAAAAACAAGACAAAGTTTTGGCTATAGAAAGTTTTTAAACAAATTAAGAGCTCAGAAAGTATTGGAAATTGGACTTTGAATATTAAGATTCTGAAATTACTCTTAAAGAATAATTGCATGTTTGTGGGAAAGAGAAATTGTTTTTGAGACTGGCGATATAATAAGACAGGTAATTTAAACTGGCATTTAGAGATATCTTTGAGAAACTGAATCAGGATATTAAATCAATTATATCAGCTATGTTGTGTTTTTCTGAGAACAGTTTGTTCTTAGAAGATGTTATAGAATAAGATATGCAGCAATACTTACCCAAGGGAAACATGGATGAGAATCTGAATAGGAACTTTTCACCAGACATAAAGAAAAAAATTGGATGAGAATTTGAAAATTAAGAAGGAAATAAAAATGACAATCCTAGAGAGCAATTGGAATAATTTCTTTTTATTGAGTCACAAGAAAGATTGTTTAAAGTACTGAAGAAAGTTCCAACAAAGGTTAACTACCATCTGAATGGATTACAGAGAAAGATTGTTCTGTGTAGAAGAAAAAAGGAATATAAAATTGGTTTATTTGACCAAGGATAAAATTGAACATGTTGTTATTCTGACTGGTTCTTTTTGGATTTGCAGATACCTTAACTGGAAAAAAAATGTGGTACACTAGATTTGTTTATACTTAATAAGTTTAAGTTCTTTTCTTTATTGTTATTTTATGTATTTTAATTTCATAGTACTCAAATTGGCTTGTATTTAATCGTCTTTTTACTTAAGGAAATTTGATCTTGTTTTTAAAGGAAGAACTATATGTCTCTCATATACTAAATTTCAGTCTTTTGTGGATTTGCTTATAGTTTAGAGTTCAGATATGGAATGTTTATCAGAATGAGATAAGTTGTTATTTAGGGTAAAAATGCTGTGTATGGAGCTTGTCTTTTATAAAGAAAAAATGGTCTCTTTTTGTTATCTTAAACCTTTCTTTGTTTTATATTGGAATATTGGGACCATTTTATGCCTTTTAAATGGGATTTTGTTTTAGCTAAGAGTGGCGATATGGAATGCGGAATATATGTTAACTAATGTTAATATTATAGAGCTCTGTTTGGACTTCTTGCTGAGAACTGGATGGGAGAAGAGGTTACTTATTTGATTTGCCTATTGTTAACAGATGCATTATGGGATGAAGAGTTGTATATTGGCTAAATAAGAAGTGAAGAGATTATGGAATTGTTTATACTTGTCATGATGAGGGGTGGGAGGTTGCTTTTTTAGTGGGGAGGGGTTTTTGTTTTGTTTCATTTTCTTACAATTTTTCCCTTTTTTTCAATTCTATTCCTTTACTGTTCTATCTAAAACTCTTAATAAAATTCTTGGAAAAAAACCCTTAAATTAAGTATTTATTTACCATTTGAATTAACTGTGAACTAATAATAGTACAAAGCTACTGGACAAGAACAGTACTAAGGCAAGCGGATCTTCAAGTAAATGAAACTCCATTTGTAGATACTTATTTTCCTATTTTCTGTTCATGGAGAGGGGCAGAGTAAGCAACTACATTAGGTATAAAATTTGTCATTATCAGTCTTATTAAATTTAGTACTCCTATAGTGTATTATCACTTGTACACATCAGTTTTCAGTGATCCATTGAATGATCCATTTTATGGATCATATGAGTAGTGATGAAGGCAGAAGATAAATTAGTGAGTTGCTACAGTCTGGCCAGCTGACTGGCTATAAACATGAAGAGAAGGTGGGCTGAGTTAGGAAGCAATGAATGTGGGAAGGTGGGATCTAAGTTGGGAAGCAATTCTGGTCTGGGCAGTTGACTCTTGGTGAACGTGTGGAAACAACAGCCTGAGACAGCAAGTGGCTCTGTACAGTTGATTGATGGTGAATGTGGGGAAGTCAAGGACTGAATTAGTAAGCATCTCTGTTTGCCAATTGATGGTGCTCTGGTGGTGAATGTCATGAGGTGGCCAGCTGAGCTGATGAACAGGTTCTGGCTACTGAATACAGAGAGGGTGCAGTAGATTACCTGAGGGCCTTCCACAGATCATTGCTGATCCATAGGGGAGCTTGAAAATCACTGCCCTAAAGATAAATCATGTGCTTTATATGCACACTCACACAAATCCATCCAACCTATGGCTTAGTGAGAGTTGAAAAATGCTAAATGCCTGTAGACTTTCAGTCAGTAAAGGTGATGCTGAGTAGATAGATCAATATTCTGAATTAATGCATTTTAAATGTTTGCTTTAGGCATAAAAATTGGTCTCCTAGATATTGGTTTATTCTTTCTAGTATTTTCAGATAAGACCTTTTCTAGAATGCTCTGAAATTTCAGAAAACTCTGGCATATTTCAGATGCTTACTTGCCAAAAATCTACCCAGTCTTTTCAGTAATCAGCTTTCCTCCCATTTGCCTTCAAGTCCCTTTTCCTTTTCTTATCTCAGAACTTCTTTCCAGCTACTGTCATCCAATTCTGGCTGTACCATTACGCAGACTAAAACAGCTGCCTCAGGCAGGGTGTGTGTGTCATAAAATGGAACCAAATTATTAATCTTTTATTTTATGTGACTCATTTGTTATTGTCAGGAGGGATGGTGGTTCCAAAGCAGGAGGGTTTTTCTACCTTTCATTACACCTTATCAGCATAAATATACTGTCATAAGGATATGTTAGATTCATAATTTGCTAGAGCTTCTAGGTTCTTACTGAGATTTCAGGAGACATCCCCAATTACATTTCCCATGGATTTTTGGTACTTGAAACTTCTGGTTGATAAGGTTAATAGAAATAATGAAGGTTTAAGGAGAACTATCCTGATGTTGCTGTTGGTATACAAGTTTTCATAAAGGATTGTTGTCATGTAGAAAATAGGAGGCAGGAATATTAGGTATGTTCACCACCTTGAGTCATATATATACAAAGGCAGGATAAATAATAAGAATAAGAATTGAGCAGCATGTTAACAACACTAGCCATGTTCAATTTCAGAAAGACTTTAGCTCAGACCTATATAGCCTATAGATAAAAGAGAAAACCAGGCAATGGTAAAGAGCCAACTGTGCACGTTAGCATTTCAAGTAAATTGGTAGGTAATAGAGAAGAATCATCTCAAGCTTGCAAAATTTTTTAATCTGTCAAATTGAATTATTGAGACTAACAAGATCTGATGCTGATATGTTTTCATAGAAGCACTCATCTGACGATAATTTTAATTATAATGGATATGTTGGTCATTCCCATTGGGAAGGCTAGTTAGTTGAAAGATCTGTAGAATTATCAGATGAGTGTGTGTTACACACAGTATTTGTTAGGCAACAACAAATGCTGCTGCAGTGTAAAAAAATAATGCATACATTTGTATTCATTTTCTGGTGTCGCAGAGAGTATTGACAATAATTAAATTCAGTATTTCCTTTATTCAGTTTGCAAAATAATCTACAGGAACATTTTTCATGCTGTAAATTTTAAAAATCATGTTGATATACACTAGAAACTTAAGAAATAATTCACTTATAGCCGCTTTTGCCTACATTGTCTAAGTTCTTTTAAAAAATAATTTTGCTCACAGCTGGAATAATAATCATTCCTATTTTATTTTGAGCTCATATTCCTTTATATTTGTGAATAGGAGTTATCTCTGTATTTCAAGGTGTATTTATTCACCACCCATATTTGTATTTTAAAATGAGCTTTTCATAAACATTTCTTAATGCTGCTGCACTTGAACAATAAAAGGCTGTCTATTTTCAGCTGTATAATCCATTTTGGGAATTCTGAATTTTTGGTTAGTGTGTGTGTGTGTGTGTGTGTAGTGACAATTGGCATATTCCATTTTTTGTCATTGGGTCAATTGTTTTGTCTGTTTTTATTCTATTGACACCCAAAACAATACTTTATGTTGGGCAATATATTCCTCCAGTAGGTTCACATGAGAAGGATATGTAGGACACAAAATACTTCTTGTTATAACACAATTATCAGGATTTTCCCATGGGAAGAAGGTCATCCCGTTCGCTATACAAAAACAGGTGTTGAGATTACAAAGTATCTTGTGATTCTGTTATGATTTTTACTGCCACCTACTGTATGTGTGTATGTTAGTTATTCAGTGGGGGTGTCATGTTGGCAATATAATGGGAGGGTGAAATGCCCAGCTCAGTTCAGTGTGTTTTTGCTTTGTACAGTTAACCATGTAGGTTTTTATAGTCTTAACTAGTAACCAAGTAGTGTACCTCTTCTCTGGAAGTGTTTTTTTAGCTAGAGGCTTTGTTGTGACAAGTCTTGGAAGCTAATATGAGAAGAAGTCTTTGTTATATCCTATATTTTGTATGCAACTTGTATTTTGTGAAGTTTTGCATTTTTATCAATAAAGACCAGTTAGTTTATATTTTCTGACTGGATTTTTTTTGAAGAACAAGATATGGACATTGCATTTTGCAAGCTCTCATGCTGATGTGTTAATTTTCCTGAGAGCAGGATTTATGGGATTTTTTGCTGCACTCTGCGCAACAACAATAAGGATTGCTTTAACATTCACCTTTTTCTGATTTTAATCCAGATCTGTTTCCCCTTTTTATATATAAAATATTTCTTTTTTACTCACTATGCCAATCAATTACAGAAAGGATGGAATGAGAAACAGATATTTTCCACTATTTTAAAAATGTATGTTATTAATGATTTGTACTCCAAATATTCAGCAACAGTAGTCTCTTTAGGCTGAAGAGATGTTAATAGAACATTATAGCTAACAAATTATGTACATAAGTAATGAAATTAAAAATATAGTTCCCATGGCAACTATAACTGTTTCTCAATGCACGTGTCTATTAACCTTCAGTATCACAAAAATTATCTAAGATTATTTAAGGGGAAAGGACTGTTCTCGCTATAAAATCTTGCTATAAAATTAAACATGATGGCACTCTCTTCTGAATAAATACGCATAAGATTACACTGCATAAGATTACACTACACTCCTTATGCATCTAAATCTTTATCATCCAAGCCTCTTTTTCTCTGTGCTTCTTTTTAACTATGATGAATTTTACGTGGTCACTATAGGATGCTGTGATGCCAAATTTTCATTTTTTTAGGCATTCTTTTTCTTTCATGAAATAGTTCAAAATATGGACCTATCTCCATATGAGATACTAAGTAGAACATGCACTTAGCTAATGATTTTTACCATTTCTTTCATTGGTACAGTGGTACCTCGCGTTACGAATTTAATCCGTTCCGTGACTCTGATCGCAACTCGATTTGGTCGCACCGCGAGGCAAATTTTCCCATAAGGTTCAATGTAAATACAGTTAATCCCTTCCGCCCTCCAAATTTGGTCGCACTGCGAGGCAAATTTCCCCATAAGGTTCAATGTAAATACGGCTAATCCGCCCTCCGAATTTGGTCGCGCTGCGAGGCAAATTTCCCCATAAGGTTCAATGTAAATACATACGGCTCTGCATTTTCTTTGGAGCCATGCTGACAAGCACACCAAAAACCTTCCAAACGCCACAAAACACACCACAAGCCTCACCGAACGTCTCCTTGCTACCGCGATCTCGCCCACAGGAAGCTGTGACCACGTGGCAGCAGGGCAAATGGCCGTGGATCCAGTTCGTAGCGCAGGGCGGAGGTCCCACGGTGAGGTAAATTTTTGGGGCCAGAGCTGATCGTATTGCGAAAAATTCGTAAGGGGGGGCGTTCGTAACCCGAGGTACCACTGTACTTATAATCATAATGCAGCTAATACTTTTCTGTGTTGCCCATGGTTTAGTAAATAGTAAGACTGAGAATAAAGGTTAGTTTTCAAAAGATCTATCAATTCTTTCTTGAAAGCAGGGAAACAGTGAATTTTCCAGTCCATTATGAGCATTTAACTGCTACGAGCCTGAAAGTCGAGAGCAATAAAAAAGAGCAAGCCTTCAGAGACTTTTCATATTCAAAATGTGTCAGGTGATGATTACAAATCTGACCATTTGATAAATATATGAATACCTAATATCAGACCCTTGTTCTGTGGGGCTGACAGTAATAGCTATGAATCTGCTATCCAAGGCACCATGACACAGTTGATCATACTGTGGTTTCCGCAGCTCCCAAAATCTGACATAATGCCTCCCTTTGTGGATTACTCAGCCATTTTGTTTGTTGCTATCTTCCTAATGGTCATGATTAGACTTGTGTGCATATATGTCCATCTGTCCCTAAGAGTCCTATTTTATCTTCACTTTCCAGTGTTCCTCTGCTCCCCCACCTTCTGGAAATATACATTGAGAAGTGTGGATATGAAACACAAATTGGACTGTCCATGGAATGATTGTCTGTAAGCCTTTAGTGTTCATTAGACTTTCTTTTTTTATGGAGGGGGGGCTTTCCCAGATTCTACTGTCTCTTATGTATAGGTGTCTACAGGGAGATGGGATGGAGGCACATATATGTCACAGTGCATACTCTGTGCCTTATGTGCCTACATGCAACATCATGACAGATGAGTGAAAAGGCAAGGCATGCATTGTGACGTCATTTTGGTGCAATTGTGATTAAGAATGAATGCTTATGTATTAAGCCTCAGCCATACAGTAGTGATGGAAACTTAGCATATCTTCACAGTAACCAGTGTCATACATTTTGAAGATACCATTTAATATATTGGTCATTCTTTGACGTTTTGTATTTTCAGGAACACTTTTCATTTTGTATTTGCAGGAACACTGCTTCTGGACAAGCTAAATATTCTCCTCCCTCCCTCAGCTGGAATGAGCCCTGCTTTAAACATGTACAGAATAATGCTTCCAGAAAACATTAATAATTTTTTATTTCTGTTATTTATTTCTGGCCAGCAACAGAAAAACAAAACATAGGCAGACCACAACAGAGGCATTAAATGAAGCACTCTGGTTGGGAATAGAAAAAAAAGGCCCATATAGCTGTGTAATTTAAGTATTTGATTACCTGGGTAAAGTGTACTGCATTAAAGTTAGACAAATTATTGCTGATTTAGTAAAGCCATATTACAGAAACCTGGGGTTTCTATTTAAATCATGCAACTTCTGGAATCTAGTTGGAGTATGGAGAAAAAAAATACAGAGACCAGCCTGTTAGACTGGCTTGTAGGGAACAAAGTGAAAAAATAATAAATTTGAGCCTTTAGGGAGAAGAGCTATCATAGGGCTCTTTTTCATTACCCATCCACCAGTCCTTGAGCCATCCAAAAACCATACTGGCATTATAACATTGGTTGCCCCTACTGGCAATCCCTATTCTGTCAAAAGCAAAATGCCAGCAACTAGTTCTGTCCATATTTATAGTGTACACAGCACATTAAGGCTACCTTATTTCCCTGCTTTCCACCAAACATCATTAGCCAGCAGGGGGTGAAAAAAATCTGTAAAGCACTCTCCTTAACGTGGGATTTGAGCTAGGGCTGTAGGACAAGGCAGGTTTTAGCAGCTACTGACAGGAGTTATTTAGACTGCTTTTGGACATACGTTAGCACTTTTCTGGAATAGCATTAGACCAATGTTGAAAGAACTGCCTAAGTCACCACCGATGGGGTAGGGAGAGTTGCCCTGTGATGCTTCACCATGCAATCCTCCATTATAAGGACACCACTATTCAGCTTCTGTTCAGGTAATCTGGATCTCTGGGCCAGGGGTCAGCTTGAAGATCTGGCAAGCTCAGGGACAGAAACCAGTTTTAAACAATTGACTTTTCCTGCTAGTAAGAGCAGAATACAGTGGTACCTCAAGATACGAACGCCCCGCCTTACGAAAATTTCGAGATGCGACCAGCTCCGTCCGCAAAAATTTACCTCAACATGTGAACTCCGCCTCAAGCTACGAACCGGATCCGCGGCCATTTGCCCTGCTGCCACGTGGTCGCGGCTTCCAAGAGGAAGTGCTAATGAAATCTGAGCGCGAGGACAAAAGCCCAAGGAAAGCAATGCAGAAAGAGGAAGTGCTAATGAAATCTGAGCACGCGGGGGGGGCAGCTCCCGCTCCTGGCTGTGCGCGCGCGCGACATAAGCCTTTCCCCCCAGCGCGCTGATATTGCTTTCACTGTGCTTTTGTCGCTATGGAGAAAGGAAACAGCGCGGAGGAATCAGTGGAGGGGGGAAGCTCCCGCTCCGCTGTGCGCGCTACATAAGCGTTCCCCCCCATTGCTTTCACTGTGCTTTTGTCACACGCACCAAGGGCTATGCACAAAGGAAAGAGTGCGGAATTAAGAGGAATCAGCGCGGGGGTGGGGAAGCTCCCGCTCCACTGTGCGCGCTACATAAGCCTTCCCCCCCATTGCTTTCACTGTGCTTTTGTCGCGCACACGCCAAGGGCTATGCACAAAGGAAAGAGCGTGGAATTAAGAGGAATCAGCGTGGGGGGTGGGGGGGAAGCTCCCGCTCCAAGCTGTGCGCGCGGGAGCCTTTCTCAGATTTCATTAACACTTCCTTTTTCTGCGCTAGGGCTGACTAAAGCGCGCCTGGGGAATTTCCTAGCCGTGCAACGCCGGCTGACACATTGAACCTTATGGGGAAATTTGCTTCAGGATGCGACCAAATTCAGAGGGTGGAACGGATTAACCGTATTTACATTGAACCCTATGGGAAAACGTGCTTCAGGATGCGACCAATTCGACTTGCGATCAGAGTCACGGAACGGATTAAATTCGTATCTTGAGGTACCACTGTATCCCTGAAATATGGTATCCAAAGGCTGGAAGAAAGGGAATATGTGCATACCATCCTGAAAAAGGTTAATACATATCAGGTTAATCCCATCCCTGTAGAGATTACCTTACCACAACATGAACCATCTTCCTGCATTTGTCAAAATGATGAAAGCATTGTGCTGTTGTGCTGCAAGCTCCACCCCTTTTGTGCCTGCAGGGAACATCATGAAACGTACAAAAAGGGCAAGGCTTATGGCACAATGCTGCTTTTGTTACTCTGCTTCCCCTTGCAGCTGCTGGTGATGGCGTAGTGTTTCAGATTATAGCACAGCTGAACTGTTACAGCTTGTTTCCTTTTTAATACTGGAATAGGATCTTAAGCTGCCTCAAGTATGGGTTGGGGATGAGTTTAAGACAAAGTCATGATGACAAGGCAGGAAAAAGAGGTTGTTGGGGCACGTTCATTCCATGGTTAGAAGTAGGTGGGAAAGGCCCATAGACAGGTGCTAGAAACAGCAACACATACAGATGTAGGAAAACTGACTTTTCACCTTCTTCAGCAATCCAGTTCCCAAGTTGCACCACTGTTTTCTCACTGGCCATCTGAGGTTTTGCTACTCGGTTGCTGGGTTACACAACATGCTAGACTAGACTAAACTGTCATTGGTTGGTTGGTTGATTGATTGGTGATTTAGTATGTTGTATAAGCCAAGCTCTCTCATTAAGCCATTGTATGGTTTATTTGGGTGTAGCATATTATATAAGGTTATGCATGAAACAGGATATGTGTTTGTTTCAGGTTAGGAACAAAATAATCCCCTAAAAAATGTTCTGATCTTGGGTTGACTAGAACAAACTCAAGATGGCTCAAGTATTTTGTTCTGACCTCAAAACAAACTAATATGCCCATTTTGTTTCAAATATGAAGTATTGAAAATGATCCATTTCAAATCAGAATGGGCCATTTTTAATTGGAATGGCTCATTTCAAAGTTATTTTCTACTTAAAATGCCTCTTCTTGTAATGGCCAAATTTCATTCCAAGGTTCTGTGTTTTGCTTCAGCCTGGAAACAAAACTTTTAGAACACATGAGATTTACTTAAAATCAAAAACACCCAGAATGTTTCTTTTGAGCTCAGGATCATTATGCATGTCCCTAAAAAGGTGAACACAGCAATTCTGATTTCTTAATCTGCATGTAAGATTTACCATGATGTTTGAACGTCACTTGAATTAGCTGAGAATTGGGCTCCTGGACTGTGATATATATTAAAAAAACTGTCATATAAAGCAGTTGTGAAGGATGACAGGGATTTGCTGGCAGTGCAGTAGTTTTGGACAATTGAAATGCTGTGTTTGGTATTTTATATGCTAGTAGTATACATATCTATGCTCTTAGTCCTAACTGTCAAAGTTAACACTTTTTCATTGCATTTTTTTCATGTTTTCATAAGTGTAATCAGTAAATGTATGATGGAGAAAAGGAGGGGAAAGCATATACACTCTCATTTCTTCACATGCTGCCAGCTGAAAAATATTTTTCTACTTCTTCACATGCATTCATAGAATAATTCACTTTGTACTCGGAGACAGCTTTGGCAGTATTAGAATAATGTCTTAGGTCAGGGTTCCTCAACCTTGGCAACTTTAAGCCGGGTGGACTTCAACTCCCAGAATTCCCCAGCCGGCTGGCTGGGGAATTCTGGGAGTTGAAGTCCACCCGGCTTAAAGTTGCCAAGGTTGAGGAACCCTGTCTTAGGTGGATCATGACTACCTTAATTTAACTTTCCTCAGCCTTCCTCTCTATATGTTGAGATATCACTTCCAGAATGATTGCTCTTGTTGGCTGGGAAGACTGGGAACTGTAACCTCAATGCATCTGGAGGGCACCAAGTTGGAGGTGGCCAGAGGTCCCCCCATCACTTTAAGTGATGAAAATGCCTTTGTTCTCATGAGTATTCTTCCATAGAAAACATAGTAACATGGTTGGAAGTCTGTACCCCTACCTGCCATGCACTCTGAAACTATGGAAAGATTTTCCTGTCTTCTTCCCAAGTCCTTGGAACTGTTTCTGTGTTACTCACTGCCTCCACCCGCCCATGCACTTTGTGCTCTTACACGGTCAGTATGAATCAAGCTGACAATATTTACTTAAACCACTACTTTTTTAAAATTGCCAGTTACTCGCATTGTGATTTTCTTTTCTTTTCTTCTTAACAATTAAATTACCCTCCTGTAAGCTCTCTGCTAATGAATCATCCCATACTTGTACTGCATTCTTCCCAATTTATGTCATCTCTTTGGGGAGGATATATGTTGTACTGCTAATTTGCTATGTTCATTGCACATTGATAATGGAAAGATTTGAAAGATGTGCATAAACAAATTTCCTTTTGCTTTTAAAGTAAAGTCATTTTGTGTTCATTTTGTTATTCCCAGGTTTACATTTTGATTAAAGTGGTTAATTACAAAAAAAAAAAAAAGGTACACAGCATTTGCATGATTATTCCTAATGTATCTTCTCTAAAAAGCAGAACAATAACTTCCAGTTTCAAGTATTTTATTGGATAAGAGTTTCAGTTCTAGGTTCTTTGCCTATTATTGTGCATATAAACTGGCCTGACAGTTGTCAGCACAATCTATCATAGTTGATGTTGGGTTTGTTCAGACTGCCCAGGTCAGGACAGCTCAATACCTACAGGAGAGTTGTATGGCAGGCTGGACCTGTATCCAATGCAATATCCAATATGTGATAGAAAACGTAAAGCAAAGCATTAAAATACACAAAAGCTACCTTAATGTCAAATATAGATAGAGATAGATCCAGCCACATGGATCTAGTGCTCTTTCTATGTTTCTGTTCCATGGCTTGACAACTGGTACTAATCATAGGCTGCCTGTTAGGAGTTTCTAGAATTATTGCAGCTATAGCATATCTGCTGCTGTGTACCCAAGGAAAAAGTTCTGAATCTCTGTATATAACCCATTGTTTAACTGATGGATTTCCCCCTCCTTTAATCATTTCTCTACTGGACTTCCAGTGAGGATTTATGGCGAACTAGATATGTCTGAAGGAGCAGAGATGGCATTGCAGTGAAATCAACAGCCAGAAGATGAATTCTGGCCAGCGAAATCTCTCCAGAAAAAGGAGAGATTGTGAGATTGCCCACTTGTATTCCAGACAGCTGCTCCTCATGAGTAAACTGCAGGAACTGAGATTTCTGCAGTTGGCTCATGAGCTGAGGGGCTGGGAGTCGAGGGATTTCCACCAAGCTCACAGCCACAATGTAGCCTATATTATGGACACAAAGTTCTGCCGAGCTTCATTTCTTAATCACTTTTGGAAATTGAGACTTTCAAGAAACTTAACTTCTTTTCAACTATTAAGAACCTTTTGAAATTATGATATATGGATTTGATGATTAGTTAAATTAATAAGTTATACCAACTATGTATGTTAAGATGTAGTTTTAGAGTAGGAGTTTATTATATGATTTATTTACATCAGCTGTATAAGAAGTGGGAAGTTATTTTTTTTGTAATTTTTTTTCTTTTTCTTTACTTTCTATCCCTTTTGTACTCTTTTTCTATCTCTACCTCTCTTGTTCTCCACTTTTCTCCTTGATTATTAGTTCTTGTTTGCTTCTAGCTTTATGCTTTTTATAACTTAATAAAGTTCTTACTAAAAAACTATTAAGAACCTTTCAATCAACAATTTTTATAATATGTACCAAGTGTTATGAGCCACGATTCAGTCTGACTCTGAAGATGTTGCTCCAGGTGAGCCTGGGGAATGTCAGCCTCAGGAATCATTAAGCCATGATACATCTGAGGCTGCTGAGCTACAGGCATCTCCTGATCAGCTGGAGCAGTCAGATGATGAGGCACAAGCCCCAGATCCAGATGCACACAGAGGCAAGCAGAGCAGTGTCAATCAATGAAACTCCTTGCAAGACAAAGGATGAGGCCTGAAAAATTCAGGCCAGCTGCCAGCAGAGAGATTTATGTAGCTTGCTTTGCCTTCACTCTCTGTTGGAAACAACTGCTTGGAAATCTAGCTTGTGTCTTGTGTATGCTGTTCCTGGCTACCGGATGGCTGACTACCCGATTTGGCTTCATGACTTTTGGCAATGTAACTAGACTACTCTTTTGCTACTTGGACTGCAAATGGTATTTTGCTTTGCTAAATCTTTGATTTACAACTTGTCTGCTGTTATCTGCTTCTGCTCCTTGGCAACTGCTGTCTGTTTGCTTCCTTGAAACAGAACATCAGGTGCATTTCCTTTAATCCTTAGTGAAAGAAGTTTTAAAGATAAGTTTAAGGACATTAAAAAAAATCTTTTTTGGAAATAAACAACAAAAGGGTGATTAGAACATTGATTTTGGAAAGTTATAAATGGACTAAGACTCCGGATGGATTTGAAATAAGATTTTGAAATCAATAGTAAGAATTCTTCCCTTGGGAAAATGCTGTTGTTTTAAATTTTGTTTAAAGATGGGAGGTTAAAGAAAACATGATAAGATGGGAATTTGAATGTTGGATGCTAGAGGGAACCAGAAAGAACTAAAGATTACAATTAAAGGGGAAGAACACTTAAATTTGACTTACTAACACAGAATGGAGCAAAATACCTTAACATTAGATGTATTGAAAGATAATTTTGAACAATGGACCCAGAAGTTAATCTTAGAAGTATGTGCCATTATAGACAGACAGATGTTAAGGAAGAGGAACAAGTTTTACTGGTTAAGAGTGAAACTGTTGTGAAAGTGGATTTAAAAATGACAGGCTACAAGAATGATATGGAAAAAGATGTTACACTGTATATACAAATGAAACCACCTGATTTTTTTAATAATTAAAAGGGATATACAATTGGCAAACCAAAAGAACAACTTGGTTAACTTTCCTATAATGGATTTACAAAAGTTACCTGTTAAACTTCTGAAGGATTTTGTGAGAAGCGATGAAGAAAAAATGAAAAGAAAACAAGCTGTAGGACATTATTTGAAGGGATTAAAGATTAAGATTGTTAAAAGTAAAAGGAAAGAATATAAAGCAGGTTTATTTGATCAAGGTTAAAATAGATATGTTGTTATTTCTGGTAACCCTTAATGGACTTTTGCTGATCAGAACTAAATGACAAGGTTTTATTTATTTATTTATTACTAAATTTGTATGCCGCCCATCTTCCCCCAATGGGTGACTCTTTTAAGGATCTGTTTATAGATAAAAGATGAGATATAGGGCGAAGAGGTCGTTTGTTGTACTTTAAGAGAAGGTGATCAGTTGTTAAAATTGTTTATACTTGTGACAAAGGGGGAAGTAACTCCTTTATTTCTTTTTTCTTTCTTTGCTATATTCTTATTTTTCCTTTGTTTTCTATTTTTCTTTTTTCTTTTTTTCCTGCACTTTGTTTTTTTATCCTTTTACTTTTTGTAGTTTGTATTAGTTTTTATGTTTAACTGTAATGTTTAATAAAATTATTATAAAAATATATATCATTCTCTACCGTAATGCTTTCCAAGGAGAATATTATTTATGTGCCAGTGAAACACTCATTGTTCATAGGTATGAATTGTACTATCTAGGCATAATTATCTTAATAACTAGTAAAATAAATGTTTGCAAAGTCATATCATTCTAAACAACAAAACATTGTATATCTGAAATTGTTGGAGATATTTTAATTTGGATTAATGCATTGAGAACTGGGATGACTGGATGGGCTAAATGGTCCCTTTCAGCCCTATGATGCCGTGATACTCTTGAATAAGTCTTGTTAAAATCAAGAAACATATTCCTTGGTCTGCATGGGAAAGCTGCATGCATTTCAAAGGCCATGCCCAGATATCGAATGCCAATTAGGATATATTCTAATTCTGACATTAAAAGGGAAGTAGAGATTTCAGAGAATCAGAATCACCTTGATTTCTTATAGACAGAAAAATGGAAACAGACAGTTTTCTCTTCCAGAAATATTTCAGCAGAATAATCTTGCTGGATCAGGTTAAGGGTCTGAGAAAGCAAGTCGGTGCCTCAGTATCTGTCAGATTTCAGCAAGCACAACCGTAATCCCTTTTGTTCCAGAAACTTAGCATCACATTCAAGCATCAGGCAGAAATTTCAAGGTTACTGCTAGATTAGTTGCTTTACTGTAGGCCAAAAAACAAAGCAAACAAAACAAAAGAATCATTTTGTGCAGAATATCCGCCTGATGCAGAATACAGAAATCAAGCCCTATCCATATTGGTCAGCCCCAGGGCTTAAATCTTAAGTCTTTTCCTCCACCATTTGTGGAGGTGGATTGTAGGTCATTCTTTTCCCAGCCTTAAGATTTGAAGACATTTGTTCAGTTTCTGTCTGTCTGTTCGTACTGTCATGCTAGATTCAGCCTTTACAGAATCAGCCTCGGTTTTCTCTTTCCTGTCAAGAAGGTGAGAATAATAGCTTCTCAATTATAACCCCACAACTGATATCAGTAGGGTTGATATCCATCAAGGCCTGCTGTAGAGGGGTGAAGACTTCCTATTGTGTTTTGTAAAAACTTTCCAGACTTTCTGGGTATTTGTCAGGCCTAGCCCCGGGAACTCCAGGAGACCTTGTAAATTCGGTCCAGCAATGTTTATTAGCTACAACCTCTAGCAAGAATCTTCCCAGACTGAAACCCCAGCTCCCAAGTAATGCCAGTCACAACACTGTGAATTCCTCAGGGAGGTGCCAGTCTCATCCTCTTATCTCTCCCTCACTCCTCAGGAGATGAAAGAACATGTTTTCCTCCCTGAGTCTGGCCTTCATAATTCCATTCCATCACAGGTATTTCATTTTTGAATTTTATCCTTTGAATTCATTGTGTAGCATTCCTTGACACTAACCTCCAGATACATTGATTCTACAACTCCCAGAATGTCTAGGAGCAAGGAAGGCTGATACAGTATTTTGTTTAAATATTAGGGCTATGCGAAGTATCAGTTTGGAGTCAAGGGATTTTGGAGGTAATTCCAGTTCAGTTCAAAGTACTCCTTCAAATTAAAACACCAAATGGATTTAATGCATTGAATGGAGTACCTCTGAATTATTTCACCAATTGGATGGACTTTGGAGAAAGAAAATAAGATCGTATCTGATTGACCAACTGAACTGATTCAAATGGACAAATTGAATTACTCAGATCAATGACTCAAACCAAATTGACCTGACAGATTGAAAGGACTACCAAATTGGATGTTGGATGATTTACACATTACTCTTAAATACTGTTTTACTATTATTTTTATTTTATTATACATTATCAGGGGAGGATTTTATTCTGTATATGTACAGTATGTTTTTCTAGGGAGCCTGTAAAGAAAGCATGACGGCAAATACTCTTCCCAGTTCCTGCCATCATGCAACCAGACATTTCATTTACCTATTAGCCATATTGGCTAAGCGCTTTTAATCTACTGTCTTCCATGTGGCTCTTCCATCACTGTTGAACTCCCATCTGCTTCAGGCAGCTGATAATGATCTGAAGCACCAAGAAGTTTGATGGTCATAGGTTCTCCCTCGTATGGGCAAATTCACACAGTATATTATACCATGCTGTGGTTAGCATGAATATGACTGCCATTTCTAAAACCACGCCAGGACTCCTTAACTATAATCTGTGGCTTCTCTGTTATTCATTGTGCAATGTGAACATGGAATGACTGCCATTCTCATTAAAATTCATCATATTTTGAAACCAAAAAGATTCTGTGGTTTCAAATTTTCGATTGTATTGGATGTGATAGCTAGTCTATTTCCAAGGAAATCTTGATCTCTAAGACACATCCTTATCATTATGTTTCCTTAAGACTCCATCCTCATAATATGCAGTTTACCAGACTCTAATAATGATATTTAGAGAATTCCATATCCCTTTTGGGTGGACAGGGTCCCTCCAGTCTCACTAATAAAGCTGGGGTCCTTGAGGCTACTAATACATAATACATACGTATTTTCATTCTTGCCATATTTCTTAATGGTTCTGTGTATTTTCATCTTCATTGAGAAGAGAAGCTAAGAGATAGGATTTAATGGAAGATGCAGTATTAACTCTCATTGCAGCTTGCTGTGCAAAGCTAAACAGTGTTGCTATGGAAATTGCTTCCTATAACAGCACAAAAGTTCCTCTGCTAAGTCAGAAAGGCTGGTTAGCCTCAGTTCCATTTCACCAAGCCGGTTTTTGGAGTGCTTCAATTTGCTATAGCTTTTGTGTTTATGGAAGAAGCCATAGTACCTTTAATAAATCTATTTTTTGAGGCACATGAACAATTCTTAGGTAAATTAGTGACCAACTGCTAGATAAGCCAATTCTGTTAAGCCATGACAGGTTCTGTTTCTGGTTTAGTAGGATCTGTGAGTAGAAGATGGTTATTAAGAAATCATCATTTGTTTCAGAACTGTAAGCATACGTTCAGAGTATGGTTTTGGTTGGATTATTGATTGCAACTTGGCTTGCACTTATTTGTAAATAAGTGGTTGTTTGAATTTCTTTGATTGTTCCTGGATGTTTTTGTGTTCCATGCAGATAACAAGGGTGGTGAAACATTGTTGTTTCTCCACCCTTACCGTGTCTACCAATAACCACTCGGTAGCCTGTTTAAGTTGACCCGGACCCTGTTGAGGAGGGGTGGGCAGCCAAACCATCTTCAGGACTACTGTGAGGAATATTCTTGCTTTTTAGCAGATAGTCACTCACAATTGGATTCTGACTGGACAGGTCCAGTTGAGGCGCCCAAGGCATGGTCTTGTGGAGTTATCTGGATTGAATTTGACTCCCAAGGAAGAAGAGAGGGTTCTCAAATCTGTTAGCTTGGCAACCTGCCTTCTGACATTTAGGAAACTGTTAAAAACCTGGTTGTTCTTCCAGGCCTTGGGATAGTCACAAGAGCTATAAGCTCACTCAATATGGAGAGGCTGCTGGTTGAAGATCTAATATTTAAGGTAATGCTCACTTCTTTTTGTAGCTGACTCATTATATATTTCTAACTAGGGACTATGCCATGCCACTATTGAGTTTGAGGTAAGTGAAATGCAGTTGAAAGAAAGCAAGATTAATGCTGCCAGATTTCAGAATGAAGTTCAGCTTCATGTAAAGTCTCTCCCCCACTCACTTTTCTCTAAAGGCTAAACTACCCTTTAATAATGTTTCATATTGGATCCAAACGATATCTAACAGGATGATTCATAAAGGTCAAGTGTAGTAACAAGTAGTAGTTAAGTCCAGGAAAGTATCAACAACCTCTTAAGCTAAGCAGCATTTCTGATTGTGGCATGTGTGATTTCTTTAAATTCTCAGTTCAAAAGTGCACAAATTCAAAGATTGTTCTGCAAATATAGAACTAATTTTGATAGATATAGGTTAGAAGATTTAAAAAAAAAAAAGATTCATGAACACTTAAAGTTACTACAGGTAGTCCTTGGGTTACGACGGCAATTGGGACCAGAATTTCTGTTGCTAAGCAATGCAGTTGTAAAGCACGACATCATGTGACTGCATAATGATGGCAATCCCACAGTCCTGGTTGCCACCATAACCCCAAGGCCATATGGGTTGTTAAGTGGGAAGAGGTGGGATTCCCAGGCCAGCAGGTGAGTGCTACGGGTGTGGGGGGTGCTGCAGGTAGGTGCTGTGGAGTGTGGTCAGGCGACAAAGTGGCAGGAGCAGGAGCGACTTCCAACTTCCTGCTGACTTCCCCATTGGCTTTGCTTATGGGAAGCTCGCAGGGAACATTGGAAATCGTGATTACATGACTGCAGTTTGCTGTGGCATCATAATTGCAAGCCAGGCACCAGGCACCCAGATTGCGATCACATGATTACAGGGACGCTGCCACAGCCAAAACTCCAAGGACTGGTCCTAAGTCCCCCTTGTTCAACTGCCTTTGTAACTTTGAATGGTCACTGAATGAGTGGTCATAACCCAAGGACTACGTGTACAACCAGTGGGGTGATTTTGACCACAGATCTAAGTGGAGAATTTTCTTAAGAAGTAATCTGTACATGTCCATATTTGTTATTCTGGTACAGCTCTATAGGACGTCTCTGCTTAACCTTTGCAAAGTACTGTAAGGATGTTTTATTTTTTACTATTGTTGGTTAAACTATTATGAAAATGATTTTGAAACATTCTTTATATTTGTCACCTGAAAATGATCCAGATTCTATCCCGTAAAGGTTAATAAATAAAAGAAAAATTAAATAGTTGCTTTGTAAAGACAAGCAAAGCTGAAATAAATAATGATAATAGATGTTATTATTAGTCCTTGCTTATCCAAATGAAGTAACCCATGAGTAACAGTGGCTTTCTGTACTCCTATAAAAGTGTTATTAAGTTTTTAGAAGTCAAGAGCTCTGAACAAAGGGGTAGATGTTTGCAAAAAGCTCATTGAAATTTTACACGTTACTACTTTTGTACTATAAAATGCTAAAGAACATAAAAGCTTACTGGTCATAGTGTAGGACAAGCTCCAATTTTATGAAATATACCATCAGAAGAGGCTACTTTCCTTCAAAGACAGTGGAACAGATCTTTTCCTGAAGGGAGGATTCTCTAACCCTATTCTCATCTTCAGTAGTCATATTTAATAATCCCAAACTATATGTATTCAGGAGAGAATATGAAAGAAGCAGAATATGAGAATTTGTTTATTTGTTTATTTAAAATGTTTTTGTGCTCTTCAGTCATCTGACTCTAAGGGCTTACAGCAAAATATACAATGGTATTGTTACAATTATTAATATATTATCAAATATATTAAATAATAAATAGAATAAATATAAATCATGTTTACATTTTTTATTTGAATAGACCACTGTGTGTAGAAACCTCAGTCCCTAGACTCTTTCACATCTTTCATCAAACAATGAAAGATGTCAGATTTATATAGTGAAATTTTTTGTGGTAGGAACAGCCCAAAACGAGAGTGTTCTTGTCTTTTCCCATTTCCACCTCAACCTGGATTATAGAATGTGAGGGAGAAAAAACTGAATTTGTGTATCTACAGCTGTTCCAAATGTTTAAACAGTTGGCTGGAAATTGGAACCAGATGTTGTATACTATGATCTCTCTGTTTCTGCCTCAGATTAAGTGTCAGGCATGACAATACCAACATTTCATTAATGACTTTAATTAGAACTGTAAAGAAATCATGAATAAGCACCTGTGACATTTGTTATCTAGAAATATTTACAGATGCCAGTTATCAAAAGCTAACATGCAAAGTAACAAAATTCTCTGCTGTGTTTGGAACATTTTCATATTATGAAAACATATTTTATTTCACAAGAGATTCCAGTCCAGTCTCTTTCTTCTAATCTAAAAGTTACCTGCATATCAATCCAAAATTTTGTAAACGTTTTGAATAGATCCTTAGTATAAGATATACTTTTTTTAATATTTTGAAATTGTGAATGTTGATTAGAGTATAAATACTGAAATACCAGCTAAATAAACAGAGATCAATTACACAGATCCACAAGGTTCCAATTTGATGTGGATATGCATCTCTTTCTCTCTCAAATGCTAATTTATCTTTTCTTTCCCAGTTCCTGCTGTCACTGCTCTTTTGGAAGACTGAGAAAGATTCTAGTAGATATGAATATGTTTGATTTGTCAGGATTCATTATATGAACATGATCCAGTGGAAGATAATAGGGTTTGTTGTAACGTAATTACAAACCACACTATTTGGAGAGAGGGACGGTCCTCAAGGTTTTCCTTATAGATTTTTTTAAGCTGTATATTTATTGTTGTTGTTGGGTTTTTGTTGTTGTTTTGACATTTTTCCTACTTAGTTAGAGGGTCTACTTTTTAATTAATTAATTAATTATATTCTATTTATATGGCTACCCATGATGAAACAAGGATTTTGTCTTTCAGATGGCTTATCTCAGAGCTTGATGCTGTTTTAGGGCTGAGAAGGCATGACAGAAAGACAGGATAATATGTCATTGCAAAAAGAGATGTTTGAGTCCTGGGATAGTAGAAAACATGAGAAAGAAACTCAAAACAACGTGGTCTTGGCTGGGTTTGATAGAGAGGGTCTTTGACAGGGTTTCAAGATTCTGATATAATACTCTAAGTACATATACCGTATTTTTCCGACAATAAGAAGCCCCCATGTACAAGACGACCCCCATTTTTCCACTCCCAAATTAAGAAATCTGCACTAAAGATAGTGCAGAACACATTTTTATTTAGTAATTAGTTAACATTGACCTGCTACACTCGGTGGGAGGAGGTCCAAACCGTCTCTCTGCAGCTCTATTTCCAGGCTCTTTTGCATAACTGATTACATTCAAGCACGAGTGAAACTGCCAATAGCTTGTCTCTGCAGACAGACTTCCTCTAATTGGTTTGTTCAGCATCAGCTGACGTCAGTTACATAAGGCTCGTGATTGGAGGAAGTCTGTTTGGGAGACAAGCTATTTCACTCATGATTGGAGGCTAGCAATAGGAGGAAGCCTCTCTGCAGAAACAAAGTATGGGCAGTTTTGCAACCACGCGATTCTCGGCTGACTTCCTTGAATAAGACGCCCTTCAATTTTTAGGGTAAGGATTTTAGAAAAAAGTATTGTCTTATAGTCGGAAAAATACGGTAAGTACTTTCCAAGATTTGTAGCAATTCCTGTTTCCTGACCTTGCCTATCCCAAAGGGCTCACAGATGTGACTGGCGCAAGATCATCCAGGTTTTGTCTGTGTAAGGGAGGACTAGAACTTGAGTCTCTCTGTTCCTGGTCTAGCTCCTTAACCATTGCACCATTGCACCGACTCTCTTCTTTAACCTCTGTGTTTAGCCTTGGTTAAATATGGAATATAGAACCATATAACTAAGGGCTAATCTAAACCAAAGAGATGTTACATTGGGGGGGGCTGAATATAGTACTGCATATGTGAGGCCAAGAAATGTTACAAGGAACACTTGGAACTAGTGACCTGCTAATACAGGGAGATAATTGACAGTCCTGGTGTGCCTATAGTACCCTCCATAGTCTGGTTGTCAGCCTAATTTCAAAAGCTTTTTGCAAATGATCACTTCTGACTACAGAAAAGAAAGGCAGCTGACTGTACAAGGAGAAAAAGAGAGAAAAGGAGATGCAAAAAAGAGAGAAAATGGCAGGCTCCATTTGTTTGTGATCCATCAGTTCCTTTAGCTGTGCCTACCACTGGCATTTTCTTGACAGAAGATCAACTACCTCTGTGATAAGAAAAGACATTGCTTAAATTGTTGCAAAGATGATATGCATTTCACGTTTGTGTGGGAATAATACTAATATGCATGTGTGTCCTGAAACAGTGACATTATCTGAAACCTGTCCATGGATATTTGAATCATGGCCTGATTGATAAGTTTTAATATAGGCTGAAATCCAGTGTGGTAGAATACTTAATTCACTTGGCTTATGCAGGGATTCTTGTCTGAATCCCTGCTTAGCCATGAAACTCACAGTCCAATTACATAGTTCTTTTGAGAATTTATTTCCAGTTTTTTAATGCCAACTTTTCATAGAAGGTAATCCAAGTAGAAACAGAAATGCAAACATTACATTGGCCTCAGCGAAGTCCCCACTCTCCATTTCTTTAGCAGCTATATGAGAAACATTATTTTTTTTAGAGAATTTGTTGGGGTGAATAGATTAAAACTTCCTTTCCCTATACATAATGGTTCATACTAGATCAAGGTGCTGCATATTTATTTTCCAATATAGAAAGTTAGGGAACTATATACATAACACTGGCAAATATTTATAGATTTTAACCATCTTTGGAGAAAACTGTGTTTTTTATTGTGAGCCGCCCAGAGTCACCCATTGGGGGAGATGGGCGGCATACAAGCCGAATAAATAAATAAGTAAATAAATAATCTAGGTCAAGTATAGGAAGTTATATGTATTAGCCCAGCCTTCCCCAGTCTGGAGCCCTTTAGATATTTTGAACTTCAACTCCCATAATTTCCAGATGGCCAAAGAAATAATGGGAGCTGTTTGAAGATGGCTCCAGTAGGACAAGGTTAGCTGTTGAGAAGTAAGGAAGCAAATTATGCTGTTTTCAGAATTGTGAATGAAATAAAATCAGCAAGCTAATCACTATAGAGAATCATAGGGTTGGAAGGGACTTTGAAGGTCTTTTAGTCCAACCCCCTGCCTAAGGCAGGAGTCCTCATACCATTTCAGACAAATAGTTGTCCAATCTTTTCTTGAAAACCTCCAGTGATGGAGCACACAGAACTCCGGTGGGCAAGCTGTTCCACTGCTTAATTGTTCTCACTATAAAGAATGCCTCCTTATTTCCAGGTTGGATCTCCCTCTGACAAGCTTCTACTCATTGCTTCTTATCCTACCCTCAGATGCTATGAAGAATAAATCGACACCCTCTTCCCTGTGGCAGCCCTTCAAGTATTGGCAGACTGCTATCATGTCTCCCCTCAGTCTTCTCTTAGTTAAGCTAAACATACCTAGTTCCTTTAGCCGTTCTTCATAGGATTTAGCATCCAGTCCCCTTATCATCTTTGTTGCTCTTCTCTGCAGTCTTTCTAGGACGTCAGCATCTTTTTTGTATTGTGGTGACCAGAACTGGTAGCAGTATTCCAAATGTGGCCTTACCAGTGCAGTGTAATATTCTGTCACTTCCCTTGATCTTGATACTATCCCTCTCTTGATGCAGCCCAGGACTGTGTTGGCTTTTTTGGCAGCTGATTCATACTTAAGCAGTGGTCCACCAGGACACCTAGATCCTTCTCATAGGCAGTAGTGTTGAGCCAGGTATTGCCTATCCTGTACCTGTGCATCTGTTTTTTTCTGCCTAAGTGCAGGGACTTACTTTTCTCTCCACTGATCTGCGTCTTGTTGGATAGGGCCCAATGCTCAGGTCTGTCAAGATCCTTCTGAATCTTGAATATATCTTCTAAAGTGTTAGCAATTCCCCCCAGCTTTGTGTCATCCGCAAATTTGATGAGTGCCCCTTCAGTCCCCTTATCTAGGTCATTTATGAAGATGTTGAAGAGCACTGGGCCCAAGATAGAACCTCGAACTACCCCACTGCATACTTCCCTCCACGTAAATGTAGTTCCATTAAGGACTCCCCACTGAGCATGATTAGTCAGTCAACTGCAAATCTATCTGGTAGTGGTGCGGTCTATCCCACATTGTTCTATCTTGCCAAGAAGTAGGCTGTCGTCTACTGTGTCAAATGCCTTACTAAAATCTAAGTATACAATATCCACAGCATTTCCTTGGTCCATTAATTTAGTCACTTTATCAAAGAAGGCAGTAAGATTTGTTTGGTATGACCTGTTCTTAACACACACAAAAAAATTGTTCTTAGCAAAATGAATTGATAATGATGTGATATGATTATAATGTTTTCCAATAATATAGTAAGCAGATGCATTGCATTGTTAAGTTCAATATGTGCTATTGTCAGTGTGGTATTTAGAGTTTAGAAGTAAATATGTACAATAGAGAAATATAGTTTTTGTTCTATTCTCTGTTTTATTCTTTATGGAATCTGCAAGCATGTTATCCTTTCAAAGTGGCTGAATCTAAAATGGGAATTGGTGGTCTTTTTTCTATTGAGTATTACTGGGAAAAGGTAATAATTATGCTTTAAAGCAGTGTAAAAATTGGTCCTAAATTTGGCTGGAGCAGTGGGATGGTAGGAATTAATGCACAACTAGGATAAAAGTTTTACATTATCCCCCTGCCTATTGGTAGAGATACATAGGCAAACCCAAGCTCTTTTTATTCTTTTTGAAAATTAGTAAACTAACATTAGTCAACTGTAAGGCCATCAGGTAGTTGCAGGTAGTTATGGCAATGCTAAAAAATCAAAGAAAATCAGCAAAGTTATTCATTAGTACCTTCAATCCATACATTTTGCCTGTGTCTCTTTCTGGCTTGGTTCATACATTGCATGTGTGATCATAGGCCATAGTTCCACATATTATAATTCATAGTCCATGATTTCAAACCACATACTTAATAATATTATGTGAATTGAGCCATTTAGGCATATGGTTTAGTACATATACTCTGTGAATCCAGTTAACTATGGAAAAGATTAGGATGAAAAATGTTGGTCGATGAAGAATTTATGTGAACAATGAGAATAACAATGGGTATTTGGTATTCATCCCTCTTCCCCTGAATTAGACATCATGGCTATATAGAGTTTTCCTCCTTATATTTATATACAGTTGTTAAAATCTGTGCAACATTTATACTAATCAATATTTTTATCAAACTAAAGCAGAGTAAAAGGATTTTCCTTCAAAACGCTTTGGAAGATCAAAAGAATTGAGGATGGAACAGAAAATATAAGTGTGTGGATTAGGCAAAGAAAAAGCGCCCTAAAAATAAATTAAAATGGGACTTGTATGGAAGGTACAGATGGAAACCAGAATGTAAGATAGAGCAAACTGTAAGATATGCCATCCATCTTAAGTGTTTTCACTGAAGATATCTCTGTCCTTTGCTCCATTCAGCTTTCCCTCAAGCCTGACTGGTCTCCCAGTCCCTGCTGCTGAAAAACACCCCCACAGCATGATGCTGCCACCATCATGCTTCACTGTTGGGATGGTATTGGGCAGGTGATAAGCGGTGCCTGGTTTCCTCCAGACGTAACGTTTAGAATTGAGGCCAAACAGATCAGTCTTGGTTTCATCAGACCAGAGAATCTTGTTCCTCACAGACTGAGAGTCCTTCAGGTGCTTTTTTGCAAACTCCAAGCGGGCTTTCATCTGTTTTGCACTGAGGAGAGGCTTCCGCCTAGCCACTCTGCCATAAAGCCCAGATTGGTGGAGGGCTGCAATGATGGTTGTTCTTCTGGAACTTTGTCCCATCTCCACACAGGATCTCTGGAGCTCAGTCAGAGTGACCATCGGGTTCTTAGTCACCTCTCTTACTATGGCTCTTCTCCCCCGATTGCTCAGTTTGGCTGGGCAAGCAGCTCTTGGAAGAGTCCTGGTTGTGCCAAACTTCTTCCATTTGAGAATTATGGAGGCCACTGTGCTCTTGGGAACCTTCAGTGCAGCAGAAATCTTTTTGTAGCCTTCCCCAGATCTGTGCCTTAATTGCAATAATCCTGTCTCTGAGCTCTGCAGACAGTTCCTTTGACCTCATGGCTTTTGCTCTGGTACAGTATGCATTGTCAGCTGTGAGGCCTTCTATAGAGAGCTGTGTGCCTTTCCAAATTATGTCCAATCAGTTTAATTTACCACAGGTGGACTCCAGTCAAGGTGTAGAAACAGCTCAGCAACAATCAAGAGAAATGGGAGGCAGCTGAGCTAAATTTCAAGTGTTGTTGCAAAGGGTCTGAATACTTATGCCAATGTGATATTTCAGTTTTTCCTTTTTAATAAATTTACAGACATTTCTAAAATTCTGTTTTCACTTTGTCATTATGGGGTACTGAGTGTACGTAATGAGGAAAAAAAATGAATTTGAACAATTATAGTATCAGGCTGCAACATAACAAAATTGAAAAAAGTGAAGGGGGTCTGAAAACTTTCTGAATGCACTATATATATGTATGTGTGTGTGTATATGTGTATATATAACCTGTGGGATTTTAATTAGTATGAAATGGAAATTTTTGAAGGAAGTACTACAAAATGCTAATTAATTGCCTTCCTGATAAAAAGGTTCCATATAATTATATAGCCCTTTTATATTTTATATTTTACATAGCACTTGATTAAGGTGCATAAAAAGCTTTAAGGTTTTGAATTCAGTTTCTTCAAGTCCAGCATCCATTCTTCCATATATGAGAAATAGTTTATCATAACTAATTTTAATGAAGACTAAATATCTGTATGGACAATAATACTACATCCATAATATACCTTTTTGTGGCTCCTTTAGCCAGTTTTCTAATATTCAGGTTTTGTGCCAGTGGTATTTGCAGGAATAAATTAAATTATTTGTCTCAATTCTTGTTCTTCCATGAAGCACTGTTGTATTTCTCAGCTTATGACTGATTCATCTTCAACCCTATTCTCTTCAATCTACCATATGTATTTACACGTTTCCTCAGCCAATATACTGTATACTGTTAGTTCACAAATAATTATTTAAACAGCATTGGAAAATGTCGGGTTTCACTTGTAAATGAAACTTCCTGAGAATGCTCATTAGACATTTCCCACACTGAAATAATTTTGCTTCTCTTAATAAATATTAGCACCAGATTTTTTCTGTTAATGAAATAATATTGACAAAACAGTTTTCAGAAAAAGGACATTAGAAATTGTAATTCAATCAATATTTTATAGACAAAATAAAAAGTAATGATTCTGTTTGAGGCTAAATAATTCTCTTAAAGCTAGTTTAAATCGATGGCAAATAAGAATTAAGAATGAATGTTATTAAGCCTCAGGTCATCCTACTTTAAGACAATGGCATTCTTAAATGCAAGGGTGTTTAAAGTAAAAAACAACAACACTATATTTGATTGTTCCTGCATCAAAATCAGAATTTGAATTAAGCTTGATGCAGAGATCTGTGTAACAAAACTATTTCAGCAAGTTAAAAACATTTTTGTTACTGACATTTCCACAGACCATAAAACAATTGTAATTTATGAGTTTTCTTCAGTAGATTTTAGTTTTGAAAACTCTTTTTGCATCCTATGATGGACTATAGCTAATTGTTTTAATACTTTTATGAACCTCTGTGCCTATTGATCTATCACCAGAGTTTTAAATTTGTGCTTCTGTACTTTGGCACTCTCTCTCCCTGTCTCTTGTCTGTAATCCATGTGCATGGAATTTATATTGGGACAGAAGTAAGTTTTGGTCTCTGGGCCTACTGGAAGATCTTAATGGGGTCTTCACTTGTACAGTTGTGCACAAATTACCTCTGAGAATACAGATTAAATCTAAGAACCCTTGCCTTTTGTAGCACTCCCAATTATATAAACATCATATATTCAAAACATTTGCATGTGTAGATTCTTTCAGACATTTGACTGATAGCATAGAAGTTAGATTGACCATTTGTGTATGGCTTTTAAACACAAGTTTAGCACAGCAGTTTAACCTTTATCCCTTAATGTAGTGTTGATTTGGCTTGATCCCTGTTCATGCTATTTGTATTGAAATGCGGGGCGGGGGGAGTGTTCTTCCAGCACAAATGCAGATGTGTCCCAGTGTCTGATTGGTATCAAGAGAACTGCAGTGCTGAAGCTGAGAATTCCAGCCCCCTCCCCGCCCCGCATTCCCCATATCCCCATTTAACTGTTCATTTGGGGATATTTTATGTAGTTTTGCCTTTCTGCCTTCTTTATGGGTGAGAAAATAAATGATCCATTTTCTGTGTCTTCATTAATTCAGATTATATATTTTCATTGACAATTCACAGGATCTGAACCCTCCCCCCCCCAACAGCTATCCAAACATAAACACTGAAAATATTGTGCCTGACTTCATAATTGTCAATACATTTCACTGTGACATCACATGCATCATGACATCATCATGGAAATGATGGGATTACATAATTTGTGTCACTTGCAGTTTATACATAATGATGCACATGACATCCCTTGCCTCTACCTGTCTCCTCTATAGATACCCATAGCCAGCTGGTTTACACCCTCCCATTGCTGTTGGAAATGATTTTGGATCTAGGTTCATTACATTTGAAAGCATTTTTCCAGCACTTCTCCCATTTTTTGTTTGCCTTGCTTAGATTGCCATGTCTTCCTAGCATTAAATAGGAAATCAGGAAGGGGGGGTGAATAGAATCATGCCGTAGAATGTTTTTGCTTGGCTCAGTGTTTGTGCAGAAAGAAGAATGAACAACTTGAGCTGTAATGGAAACTTGGCCGAGATTCTTGTACACCTGCTTACTCTGATTACAATATTGTCATCCCAATATGTTTCCACAAAGTATGGGAAATGGCATGTACAACCTCTAGGGTTTTATGATCATGAATTTGACTAATTGTACATACTGTTTCCTATTAGTAAAATTGCCATCATATAAGATACTTGTAATTATCATTTATTGCTCTATTTGGCTTGTAATTTAACTGTTAGATTATTATTATCCTAGTAAATTGGGATAGAGCCAAACAGATATTCCTTTTGCTTTTTGACTTTGTGGTCTGAACTGTTCTGCACGTTAGAAAAAAAAACTGCCCTTTGTTACATGTTAATTGGGGTATATGGAGAGAGTATTGGAATCATGCTCACCCAGTCCATCCTGTTTTGCCATTCATATTCTTCATATTCATACAGGGTTACTTATACAAAATTAGTGCATGAACACTTATACTGTGAAATCTAAAGTCTGAATTTTACACATTGCTTGGCTGGGTCTTTCCATGTGCATTGGGCTTCATGGCATATGATGAAGACATTTCACTGAAGTTAGTTAAATCTGTGAGTAGGTATTGCCTGTAATGAGATCTAGGAATTTCAAAAACATCAACTTGAATGCCATCATTGAAGAAGGATCAGGTATAAAAGCACAAAGAAATAATGCACCTAAACAAATATATTTTAAAAATTAAGTAATTCAACATGATATTCAACCCGGAGACACTGAACATGGGATCACATCACAGAGAACCCACACAAGTGTATGATTGCAGTTGCTTTATCTCATGTTTGAGCAAATGCTTATTGAGTATATATAATATACCCATCAGTAGGTCTCCCCACCTAATGCATATATGAGATACAGATATATATCAGAGCAGTTATCAGCAACCTTTTATAACCCTTGGGCAACAATAGTGAACTTGTGTAATAGCTATAGTAAGAAAAGATCCAGGGACTTCTTGCAGGGCCTCTGTAAGAATTATGTTAGGCTAGGGAATCTGTCAAATGAAGTTGCTCAGATTTGTTCAGAGTTTCCCTCTAACTCTGCTGATCCTGTGGAGATGACAAGGGTCCAGACCTGTCCAGTTATCTGAGTTTGATCTGTGACTATCAGTGGACAGAGTTCTTGGGAATGCCTTTTTGTGGGAAGGGAGTAATCCTACCTGTCTTAAAAGAAGTGATGATCTTCTCCTCTCCTCAGGAGGTCTCCCTTGAGCAGCCCTGGACAATTTTGGTCCAGTCTCAAAGCTTCTGTTTCTGGGGAAGGTTGCTGAGAAACTGGTAGGCTTGCAGCTCTAAAGAGCTCTGGAAGAAGCAGATAATATGAACCTGTTGCAGTCAGGTTTCAGGCTGAGATATAGTATTGATAGATGACATTGTGGGTGACCTCTGGCGGGCCTGGGATGGGAGCAGTGTATCCATCCTCATAATTTAATATCTATATCCACTCCTAATTTAACATCTACATGAAATCTGTACCTCTTTGCCCCAGACCACCCAAATGATTCTGTTAATATATTTTCCCAGTGCCTGGAGGCTGTATGGGTCTGGATGAGGAGGAACTGACTTCAGCAAAACTCAAGACTGAGTGGCCGTGAATTTTAGGATCCCCATATCTATTAATCTTCCACCATCGACTCCAAATGTGCAGTTGGGGGTTCTTCTGGAGTCACGGCTCCTGCTTGATGAGCAATTGGCGGCTGTGGCCAGGAGAGGGTTTGCATAATTACATATTGTGCATCAGTTGCACCTATTCCTAGATTGGGAGGCACTGCTCATGGTCACTTATGCCTTAATCATCTCCCATTTGGTTTATTGCAATTAATTCTACATGGACCTGTCCTTGAAGAACATTTGGAATCTTCAGCTGGTCCAGGATGCAGAGTCACAGGCAGTATTGGGCACTCCACCGTATACCTGTGTACGCTGCTGGTTATGAACCACACTAGCTCTCAGTAGGCTTCTGAGTGCAATAGAGTGCTGGTTATTTCCTTTAAAGACCTACATGGCAAGGTTACTTGAGGGACTGCCTCTCCCCAATGTTTTCTGCCCATCCCACCAGGTTGGGCAAAGTAGGTATGCTCCGGGTCCCATCAATGAACTAATGTCACTTGGCATGTCAGTGGAAGTATGTCTTCCCTATCATGGTGTCTGTCTTGTGGAACAGCATCCCCTGTGAGATATGGATGACCCAGACACTGCTGGTCTTCCAGAAAGCCATGAAGAACCCAAGCACTGGGGCTAGGCTGCTAATGGAGCTGTGATGTGGTTATAGATATATCTGTTGTTGGTGAGGGTTTTTTTTTTCCTGGAAGCTCATTTTGCTTCTTCTTAGATTATGGATTGTGATTTTGTTTATGTGTTGACCACCAGGAGTGCCTTTGGTAAGTGGGTGGCCATAGAAATATGTTCAATCAATCAGTCAATCAATCTGTTGTAACATTTGGATAATTTTTTAAAAATATTTCATTTTATTTGGTGAGAAGGAACTTTTGCATCAGATAAAAGGAAAGAAAATGGAATTATAGGTACGTAGACAAAATTAATGGGCTTTTCTTTGCATACACTGAAGTATGTGTACAGAAAGATATTGCAGAGAGTTTATTGACAGTGTAATATTGACAGTGCTTATGGCACTTAGCATTTTCACATGGGACTTTGGTGCTCCCATATCAATGTTACATGCCTGTGTTGTCATGCCGTTATCTGCATCGGGCAACTGACCCAGTTTATTTCCAGCTCGTCTGAGGCCCAGGAAGAACTGAAAATCAGTAGCTCCATGGAACATGATGAAGGGCAGTTTCTCATTGATAGGAACTTGCCTTGTTTTATCTCCTCAATATTTGGCTTTGCATCCTCCTCACTAAGGCTAAGGATCTGTGACACCAGCACCCTTTCACTTTCATCTTTAAAATAATCAGCTTTGCAGCTGCACCGTTCAGCAGCTGTTTATTTCATTTTTTACTCACCATGGTAACCTCACAGCACACATTGAGGACAGCAATGGGGAAGCAAGGCATTTTCTGGTTGCCATACCAGATGGAAGGAGCCCTATCGGATCAAGGCTGGCACTAGTGAAGTTGGTTGTAGAGTGCTAACAACTGGCTTACAAGCATTTGGAGAGTCAAACAGTGGCCTTTAACATTAGCTCCCAGAACTAAAGGTGCTCCTTTGCAGTTCTTGCAGCCCACCCCTAAGTACAGGTAGTCCTCATTTAGAGGCCACAATTGTGACCAGCAACTCAGTCGTTAAGCAAAGCAGTCGCTAAGTGAAACCATGGATGTGCTTATGAACTTATTTCAGCTTTCCTTTGATTTACAGACCTGTGAAGGTTGTAAATGCGAGGATTGGTCACAAAGTTACTTTTTCATCACCATTCTAACTGCGAATGGTTGCTGAATGAGGACTATCAGTATTTATTTGTCACCAAATGCTGTTACCAAATGCTATTGCACTTAGTTAAATCTTGTTATTAATTCTTGGTTAAATAGTTTTGCTAGCAATTCTGGAGAAATTGAGGGATATAACATTATGAAGTGCTTAGATGTGTGCCCCTGTTTCTCACTTTTACTGAAATTGATTATTCAATTTTGCACATTAAAGTGTTAAACAGATATTTTCACATTTATTTTAAGGTAAGAAAAGGGTTGTCTCTTTTTTACCTTTCATGTCTACTTTTCCTATCTGTCTAGTCTAGAGTGTTTTAGGAATTTTGAATGCCTTTATCATCAGAGGTATAGCTCTGCCAGCATGCAATCAGACACAATCTGCTGCTTTGATGATGTGCATCCAAATTCATACGGGCAGAGTAGTGATTAGATGGTGCACAGTGTTGTGCAAAGGTTCTCTGCATTTGAGCAAAAAAAAAAAAAATTTGGATATAATCAAAACTGATGTATATCAAATATTAATTTTTCTTTTAATATTTTTCTAAGTAAAGCAGGTGTTCAAACAGGTGCTAAAAGTGTACTGATACCTGTTTTGATTCCCAGAAACTTTATGAATGTGTGATTTGTTTATGCTTAGTTGACATAAAAGGCCAATCAATGGAGCCAGTTTGGTGTAGTAGGTAAGGTGCTGACCTTGAAAGCAGGAGACTATGAGTTCTAGACCTCCCTTAGGCATGAAAGCTGGCTGAGTAACTTTGGGCTAATCACTCTCTCTCAGCTCAACCCACTTCACAGGGTTGTTGTTGTGGGGAAAATAGGCAGGAGTACTGGGAATGTTGCCACCTTGCATTGACCAAATATAAAGGCAGGAGGAGGAGGAGGATGGTGATTTGAGTATCTGGTTTTACACAGGGAGTGTCCAGTTTGGTATAGTGATTAAGGTACAAGACTAGGAGTGGGCGTACCTGCATTCTCATATTCCCCTAGGCATGGGAATCTTCTGATGACTTTGGGCTAGTCACACTCTCTCATCGCTAGATTGGGAAATCAAAAAATGTCCTAGAAGAAGGTAATGCCACACCACTTCCTTAATGTTGCCAGGAAAAATGCATAGATCTCTCCATGAAATCTCCAGAAGTCAAGATTGACTTGAAGGCACTAAACAAATAAAAAAGTAAAGGTAAAGGTTTTGAAGATAATGATTCTCTTTTAAATCATTTGTAATTATTTAATTTATCATACAGTAAATATAGTACAATGTATAATAAAATGTATAAAATGTCATGTGGAAGCAACATTTGTTTTAAAAAGCAAAGGCAGAATTATGGTCCAACATTCATTACACAGCAGTGTTTTTGTTAGGACAATCAAAATGGCACAAAAAAGAATGTCAGCTTTTGAATTTTTCCAGAACTATTAATCAAGTAAGATGGAGGAACTGCAAACTTGCATAGATCCTTGTGTTATTTGTTGCTCTTTATAAAGCTACTACCCTATTGTGAATGTTGATTTTTTTTTTGTCTGTGTGTTTTAAACAAATTTAGTTTAAGTCTACAATATATTAAACAAAGAAGATTGTGGTCCTGCTCCAGGCCAATGATGTGCTCACAGAGAGAAGCTAGGTTGCTAGGGCTTTACTTTGGATTTCAGCAAATACAGACAGCAGCAGGCAGGGAGGCTGTGCAAGCAGATGCAGATTTCAGCAAAGGCCGGATCCCCATGAATCTGCCTGCAAACATGCAAGAGGTTGCAGTCCAGAGGTCTAGGCACTTGCAGGTAGGTAATCAGCCAGGCTGGGTTCACAGAGACGGAATTTCAGGAAACAAGTGTTGGGCACATGAAGTTTCCAGGGAGCATATGTTTGACTAACAGGGGCTCTTAGGTAGAACCTTTGCCAAGTGGAGGCCACTCTAGGCTGGGAACACCTTTGCTGGGTGAGAAGGCATGTAGAGTACCTTTGCTCTGGCCTGTGTAGAGCATGGTATGTCCAAGGTCTGGGTCCACTTCAGTTCCTGATCTTCATGATCTGACTGCAGGTGCAGCTGCTCTTTATGATTGCCAGCTGTGTCAGCCTCAATGCTTGATTGCTGGCAAATCCAGAACAGGCTCCTCCCCATCAGAATCCTCTGGGTTTGAGCAGGCCACAACAGTAGTTCATTAAATGCTGACTATATGAAGTGTACACACGGGTGTGGTTGTGAGCTTGACTGCAGTGTATTCACTGAGGGAAGAAGATGGCTCGTCGCCTACCTTGCACAATCAGATCTCTCTTTGTGTTAGGGTTCAGAACCATTCATGAACTGCTTTCTGAGCCAGCACAGCCATATTTGTATTCAGATTTGTAGCTTTGGAGTTGCAACATTAATCCGCACTCTCTTCTTCATAATTTGAGGATTCTTCTGGGCTTGTTCCTGAGGACACAGGTTCAGCTGTGGCTGGGGAGTCTTGGCCATTTGAGATTGATGCACCAGCTATGCTTGTTCTGGAGAAGGACCTGGTCATGCCGTACCTAGGAAATATCTGAAGTAATTTATCTGAATTCATGAAGAGAGAGAGAGAGAGAGCGCGAGAGAGGAGAGACTATCTTTTAGGATAAAATTTGCGAGACAGCTTCTGACATATATATTTACTGGACATAAACAACTATACGTTCAAACTCTGTAAAACAGCACAATGAGAAGATGAGAAGAACAATTGAGAATGGAGCAGCGTTACCAAACAATGACATTAGCTTCCAGTTTGTTTCTAGGCATATTCAATAGTTCAGCGTGGTTGCAGTGCCGTTTCAAACTCAGAATGGTTTCAGATTGGGATATAAGAAGGACTTCTTTTGGTTTCTTTGGACTTCCCAGAAACGGGCTTGGTTCATAAAATTTTGGAGTAGAGGCATCTGGGGAAGGGACAGAATGACAAAAGCTGTATTGCAACCCCACCCATTTATACATGCATCATGACATCACATGGATGTAGAGAAGGCAGAGTTTCCAGTTCAACACCGCTTTCCTCAGTCTGAGGAAAATAGCAGGCACCCATGTTTTGGAAGTTGTCTTATAAACGAACACCCTCCTTCTGGGTCTGTTTTCATTCTTTTTTAGGGCTATGTTCAAGTTTCAATCATTTCTCCTTTTATTTTGTTATTTTCAAACCTTACCACTCTTACTGCCAGGTCATTATTTTTTACGTTTCTTTCGGTACTTGAATATTTGCAAAAGTGGTTATTTTAATATATTAATGTATAGTTTTTGTTTTATTATTTTTCTTTGGGTGTTTTGTTTGTGTTTTAGAATACAATTGTTTCAGATAAACAAATGCATAAAAATAAACACGAGGAAATCATTTGGAAATGTCTACTGAAATTGAAGAAAAATAAGGATTTTAAAGTGCTGGATCCGTTCATAATCAGTCTGAATTCAACAGATTTATATGAGGATTATATTCATTTTGCATTTAAATCCTCTCATATTATACTTCACCTTTTTTTTTTTTTTTAATGAATACCTGTCTTTGTCTTACTATGTTCTCACAGAAGCAACTGAATCATTTACACTCATCTGTCCTCCAGATGGCATATAAAGGTTTCAGGACATCTAGATTTTCTAGTTTTATTTTTCCCAAGGTCAAGTCAAGATTAATCAAATCTCATTCATTATATCAGATCCCAGTTAGTGATGTTGGCACACACAGCTGGTCCTAAAAATGGAAATTTCTCTTCTTATGTGAACAGGTGGCTAGTATACCAGACAGAGCTAATTTCTACATATCAAGAGTGAAATTATCCCCTAGTAAAAGATAAGCATAAGTGCATCTGTTAACTTTTAAATCACCTGAGACATAAAAACATTAAAGTGGGCACAGGTATCCATCTTTTGAGTTGCAGTGTTTTTTCAGTAAGTTGTTTTAAGGAAATTAGATTTCAACACTCTTCAAAATGACACACTGTATTGCTCTCTAAAAGCTTGATTTTATTTTATTTTATTTTATTTTATTTTATTTTATTTATTTTATTTATGCAAGTCATCTCTCTTAACCAAGGTTATAAATAATCATACCATCCTCTAGCCAACTTTAATTCATTTCAAGAAAGTTGCGTTCAACTTATACACAAAATGTATTCTGTCCTGGTTTGGTTGGTTCTGATGGAAGAAAAAAAATTCAAGTGTGGAGATTGTGAAGGCTATTTCAAACTTTTATCTTTCTTTCTGTAATACTTCATGGTTGATTTGGAGGCATGTTTCAGATTGTTGTCTTGCTAAAATACCCAACCTCTTTTCAACTTCAATTTCTTTGCTGACTGTGGGCATTAGCTTCTAGTATCTGTTGATATTTAGTAGAATTCATTCATCCTGCACAATATGCAACCCTATGCCCCTGGTTGCCCCACAACGCCCAAGCATAATAGAATCACTCCTGTCTTAAAGTTAACAAGGTTAGAATCCTCAATCATAATTCCCTGTGATCAAGCATTGGATATGGCATGGCCAGTATTTTAATGGTACCAATAAAATGGAAGAACAAGAATCTATAGTTAGAGAAGGAAATTAAGAAAAGAGGAAAACAGTACAAGAGGTAACACAACGTATACTAAATGGTACACATTTTTGCAGTATAGGACTGCCTCCCAAGGTTTATATCCTACATGCAGGTTTGTTTCTGTTTTAAAGACAGATCATTTTTAATACCTATTTTTCCTTTCTGCAGTATCAGTGTTTTCATATTTTTATGCATTGTTATTGTATGACAATGTACATTATTGTGGAAGAATGTTGAGCATATATGATGGAGCATTTTGTTGTACCATTTAGTTAATGGTTCTCCTTATGTGACTATATGAAAGGACAAATGAACAATTTTTTCTTGAGGTCTGTTGGTAAGAAAGTTTATTTAGAACTGTGTAGATAGAGAATGACATCCATTACCAAGTACAACAGGTTTCTGTATGCCTACTGAAATTGTAAACTTATGTTTCAGTTCTACCATTTCAGAACAGACAAGACTGATGTTATTTCACACATAACTTCTGCATATAGAAAGCTAGCAGAGAAGGAAAAACAAAGTCCCTTAACTGCTAGATTTTTAATATACTGTGACTTAATTATACTGGAAATGGTATTTGTGCATATGTGCGTTTGAGCGCATGTGTGTGAATACGTAATTTTCTCTGAAGACTGAGCTCAGATGCCGATTTACCATCTCAGTGAAAACAAGACCTTCTTTTAACACCACATATTGGGCATTCAGTTTTGCTGTGACCCGTGCAAGAAAGCAGAAATGTCAACAAGTCACTGATTGATTTTCTTGCAGAAGGAGCTGTGCCACTGTTAACACACAGTCAATAAGAAGACCATCGAGGATGCCTGGATCTCCTTTTTGCTCATCTGAGTAAAACCAAAAGCATGGTTGTGTCATTAATTAAAAACAAGGCACAATCATTAACTAAATGTGGGTTTCCTAAGTCTGTAGCTGAGTCCTCGTGCACAAATGATTTTATTGATTTTGTTGCAACGTAGCCCAAGACAAAAATTACTGTAAAAATGGAAAACAAAATAACCTAGAACATCAAAATAAAATAATCAGTGTCCAATCTGCTCTGGCAACTTTTAACTTCTCAATAATGTAAGTGGTACATGATAAATAAACTTTTATTTTATTTTATTTTATTTTATTTTATTTTACTTTATTTTATTTTATTTTATTTTCTCCCACTGTGAAATGGAGGTTTTATTAGAATGTGCCTTGTGTGTGTTCCATAAGCACGCACATACAGGGCAAATAGCTTAAGCATATCTTGTATTGAATGGGTTGCCTAGTTGTGTGGCCCTTTAGTGAAAGAAGAAGGAAGGACAGTGTATGGTCCTTTGTCAATTTCAGTGTCTTTTTTTATGTTTCTTCTTTCCAAACCATTCTTAATGTGAGTCTTTCTGGCTGAGCGATAGCTTGTTAAAATTTCAGCCAAATACAAAAATAAGTGTTGTGGCTCACCTAAGCAACCCAATCACTTTGAAGATAGCAACATAATTTTCTTAGCATGCAAATAATAAAACAGTGTACACTGGGCTCCCAGCAAAGCATTGGCACTTTGCTGAGCAGCCCTGAGCAAAGGCAGAATCCCAGTTTATGTGCCCTTGACCTACTACATTGCAAAGGCGAGATGAAGAAAAAGGCAGACTCAGTGTAAATTACAGTATGATGTTGGAATATTTTTGATAAACCCATCTGGGTGACATTATTATTTATCTCTTCCTACTAGGTCAGCATGGCAGCTATGCTATCTCTGAGATATGGTCAGTGAATAAAAACAATTTGGTTTACTGGGCCACAGGTTCATGTCTGATTCCTCTCCCTGTCGCCACTCAGGGTCAATTCAGCTTGCTGTGAATGTTTTCTTATAGGAGTACTTTAAGCAGTTCACGTGTGTGTGTGTGTGTGTGCGCACGTGCGTGCGTGTATCTCATAGGTTTGGTAGTGCATGCAGCTCACGTGTGTGCGTGGGGGTACCTTTTACCAGTAACATCTTTAGAAGCCCTTTTGACTTCATCAGAAATGATGATTCTGTATTATTTCTATCTGCAAGAGAATGCAAACCACAGGTATGATCCACAGCTGTAAGTTTATTCCCATAATGCCTAGAACTAGTTACTGTGTATGCTACTTTCCCCAGTTTTTGAAAATCAAGTGTTATCAAATCACCTACATCTACACTAACTTTTACAGAACTGGGATTCATATTTTGTGAACACAAAGACAGTGTTGCTATGTGTTTGCTAGGGAAAATAATGTTAAAATAACATAATTTCAGGGCCAAAATTGTCTCATGTGGTAATTGTGATTTCAGATCTGTCTCTTTCCAACAGTAGTCACCGCAGTAGAAGTATGTTTCCTGATAATCATGCTGAGCCTTTGGTTCACAACAAGCTTGCAGCCAAATGTTACTCTTGAACTATTTGTATAACTTTTTCTCTCCCAATAAGTTTCCTCCAATTATATCTTGCCTGTCTTTGAAAAGGAGTAGAGATTATTAGAAGTCTAGCCATCACTAGAATATTATTGCTGAGGCTGTAAATCTCCTTTTTTAAAACTACCTGCTTCTTTATCGAGAAGAAAAAAAGGCACTACTGGAATAATCCTGAACACATTTACCAACAATACAAGAATGGTTGTTAAAACTGATGGACGTGGCAGAAAATGACAAACTGACTTGCTTATTAAAAGAAAACTCAAACAGTTACTACCTTAAAGAATGGAAACCATTGATGGACTATTTGCAAAATGCAGATGGGGTGAAGCTTACATGGGGATTTGAAGATTAGATTATAAATGTAGTGGGATATATTAGACAAAGAATTATTCTTATTTAATGTATTAAAAACTAGCACTTACGATAGCATTATTTCTAAGACCAAAGATAGATTGGAAGTTATCTATTTTTCATACCTTTTCTTCTTTTACTTTACTTCACTTTTTCTTTTCCTTTTCTTTATATTTTGTATTTCAAATTCCTTTTCTATTTCTAACTTTTAAATATGTATCTTTAAAATTTCAATAAAATATTATAAAAAAAATAATAAAAAGAGATTGGCATGCAAAAAAAGGATCTGCACACATTAAGACTGTGACTAAAGTGTGGGTTTTTTGTTTTTATTTTTTACTGTTTTACAGTACTAACTGTCCATTTACATTTATCTTTAGAACCATAGGCTACAAAAAGAAGTATGTGAAAATTCCACATGGCCACATATGGGTAGAAGGCGATCATCATGGGCACAGCTTCGACAGCAATGCTTTTGGTCCAGTAAGTACAAAACTATTGTACAAAACAATGTGCCATGTCATAAAGTGTCAGTATGACAATATATTTTATACAATAATTTAAAAGAATGTGCCATTTGCTTCTTTACAAGCAGTAAGAAAGATTGCTGGGAGCAGCTTCTCCCATCATAGAGCTGGAGGAAAGGTAATGGAAACCTTCAGTGACTGATATATAAAGAGAAAGTGAAAGCCTCCTTTGATCTGAGTGTGACTCATAACTTTCTCCTCCAGTGAAACATTTGGAACAGCCATAGCCTCCTTGGATTGCCTTACATTTGGCAAAGCTACTGACCCTACTCTTTAGCAGCATAACCTTTCTTCCATTCTGCTATAATTAGTGCCTTAGGAAACTGAGTATTACTGTTACGACTTAACATTTATTTAGTGCCAACAGTGACTAGGGGCTAAGTAGAAAACAAAAAAGCCAAGAAGTTTTTATAAAGCACATTAGACAACCATGTCTGGGATAGAGATAAGAGACTGACAGTGTTAAATGAAGATGGAACCATTGCAGGGCTGTAGAGGGAAGAATATATGATGCAGTGAAGACTATCCTTAGAAGAGAAGTGGATCTGGCACTGATTCCCCATTTGGATATACAAACCCTTTTCTCTCACAGGGAAAACTCTCTTACATAGAAAAATAGAAGTGTTCACACATTGCCCTCCCTCCTTCCAGCAGTCTCACTCCATAACAGTAACTAAAAAAGCTAGATTCTCACAACTTTGATTAATTGGGTTTATTGCATGAAAAAATGGATTAGGTTGCAGAATCTTGGAAATGAGATGTGTGTTTTAGTCCCCCTTATATCAGTGAGTATGTTAAGGCTGGTCCTCCTTGATGCTTTTGATCTTCTTTCTAAGTCTCTCTTGATTTAAGGAGAAGCTGACTACCTGTTTAGAAGATATGACTGGAATGTCCATCTTTTGTTGTTCTGGAATATTTTGTAGTCATCTATACTCATTCCGTGGCTAAGAGAATTCCATTAGAAGAAAGAACAGCAAAAAATTAGTAAAAATATGCGGCACATGGCTTCTGAATTCTTTTTATTAATTAATTAATTAATTAATTAATTAAATTTGTATGCCGCCCGTCTCCCCCAGAGGGTAACTTTTTCAACCTTTTAATAATAGTTCATGGTAACATGACTTGGAAGGAGGAGAGCAAAGCCATAGAATGCAGAGTTTGCAGGATTCCAAGCTGCTTTCAGAGTGATTCTCCCATAGAGTTTCTCTCTCTCTCTCAGTAAATAAAAGCAGGATTATAGTGATGTTATTATAAAATGCTACCCATATTGTACTGGTCAAATATTAGCACTGAAGTCATGTCATTTGCATGATGACATATGAGGGCTCAGATCATCAGTCGACCCATTCCCAGAGAAGCCCAGGTCTTGGTCTTCTGTGTATAATTTCTTTCCAACAGTGTTGAGTTGGAAAGAATAATGACAAAAAAGTAAAATGAACATTGGAGAGAGGAAACTGCACTGTGAAGGAAAGAAAAAAGAAAGGGGAGAACAACATTTGATGGAAATGAGGCAAGGGCAAAAGATAACTTAACAAGGATGGAAAGAAACGAAAGGGTCCCTATCTTGGCATTACAAAGAGGGTTATAATTCACTGGATAAATAGCACTTTCTAAGTAACATCTAATCTTCATGCTAATCTTCAAAGACTTCATGGCTTTGCAGCATGATTTTTGCCCATCTTTGCAGCAGTCATTTGAACCATCTGGCCATTCTTTGTTTTCAACAATTTCTTTTGTTCTTATCAGCAATATTAAATCGCAGGTAAATTACATATGAAAAAAAAAATTCAAATATACCTGTCTATAAGAGATAGTTATCATCTTTTGAAGACCTCACTTTCTGCCAAAGAGCTTCTTTAATACAGATAAAGCCAGACATAGTTATTGTTAAAGATTAAGATGGGATCAAATTGAAATTGTATCTAAAAGCAGAATGAGAACTTTTTTGTACACGAGCTGTGTTTGCATCTATCTGCAGAAGTGAAAAGGAGAGAGAGAAAGAGAATATTTAGAACATTGCTTTAAGGTGAGCAGGGATAATCAGTGGTCTATTGTTGCTGGATGGAACTATTAGAAACTGGAGGGCCACACGTTTCTCACCGTAGCCTTAAAAATTCAGCGAGCTAAGAACAAGAAGGGAACTGCTTAGGAATCATTTGGAATCTATTGTATGTCATTAAACAGTTGGTACTCTGTTTCTCTAGTAATATTGGCAAAAAGTGATACATGCTAACATGCAGCAAAATCTCTTGGTGAATATTACCATTAAAATCCTACTTTACAAATATTCTTTAACACTGGAATGTTTTAGCTTCATTGTCCATATTGTCCATAATATTTTTATGGTAGGAAGGAATCAAGTTATTGGTGCACATAGAAATTTTAATCGCTCTCAGTAAAATTAGATTTTTGATGTTGGTGTTTTGTTTCTTTTATTCTAGCTATGTGACTAAATAGAATGTTTTTAGTGAAACCAGAAACTATAGTAAAGCGTGCTGAACTAGAAACTTGGATGTCTGAACAATATAATGGCCAGCTAGAGATTTAGTTGTTAATTACTTTGCAGCATGTTAAATTAAATTAAGGAAAGCAGTCGTTTGTGTTTTATTATTCAAAAAGCAACTTTGTTTAATTCATAGAGCAAATGCACTGTAATGCTGTTCCTTTGATATTGCCTGGTTTAATCTACATCAGTGTTGTCCAGACTTGGCCACTTTAAGATAAGTGGACTTCAACTCCCAGAATTCCCCAGCCAGCATGGGGAACAACGCTGATCTACATTTTGAAACAAGCCATAGTAGCTATATTTAATGACTTTAAAAAACACTCAGTTTGGAACAGCAGCCAATAATCATTAAAAGAACTCATAGTTTCCCCCATTGTTTTGTTATTTTAGGGGGTATGTGTGTATAGAAGGGAAAGGGGACATTTTGCTTCCATCAGTGAACTAGGATAGTGCATTCCATTAAATTAAGCAAAGCTCTTATCAACAGCATTCTAGTTTAATTGGAAATGAGTAGTGGTATACGAATGCATATAATGAGATATTCATAAGCGTATGTATCCTATAGCTTCTTGTCTTCCACATAACCTCAGACGCTTTGCCATGCCATAGGGTTTCGTTTTGTTTTAGAAGTATCCCTGCTTGGGCAAAATTGAGTCAGAGACTGTAATAGTCAGCATTTTAAATGTAAACATCACTCAAATATGACAGTCAGTCTCAAATCTGCATTCTCCAAACACTGGGCCTAAAGGTGCTTTATTAAATTTGACCCTGAATTGTACTAACATCTGTATCAATAGTTTTGTTTGCCATGTTACTGAAGAGGTAGTCGCAGATGGTCCAATTATAGATGTAGTCTGCAAAATACTCAAATGAATATACCAGCATAATATTATCATGATTAACATGAATAGGATTAAAACTACTTAGAGTTCTATGATTTGCACTTTGAGTAGTATAATATAAATCACAGAAGCACTTTTAGCAGGTTGGTACACTCAAGATTTTGGACTTCTTTTTCTGGTGTATTGATTTCATTGAACATTTCATAAGTGAGCAATAAAGAATTCACAAAACATTGAAGAATTTTACTATTTTATTTGAGAGGCTAGAAATCCTCCATAATTCTATTAATTTTTTTCAAAGAATTTGCAAGCATAAATGACATCCTGAACATGGAAATTAATGTAAGGTGTTCTGGATCAGGGTTTTACAGATTCAGTGTTAATAGTGATCCATACTTGCTTATTATTTAAATGTACTGAGATCTTAGAGATTGGTTCTTCAGGAGTTCTGATCACATGAACATGGACAATTGTATGCCTGAAGTTTATTTTCAGTTCTTATTATATATGCACAGGGTTCAGCAGTTTAAAATCAGAAACAAAAGCTTTCTGTTTATTTGTTTTTCTCAACTAATGTGCAAAAGTGGAAGGTAGAAGAATGGGAATGTGTGAATTCAAGGCATACTACAGCAGCAAAACATATCTGAACTTATCCTGGTTAAAATATACTTTACATAACTTGCCTTAGCAGATTGAAAAGATAGTTGGCAAATAAATGATCAACTGTTCAGTAGAAAGTAATAGAAATAATAATTAGGGACATATCTTTGTTCATTAGAGAAAGAAATTATTCAAAATGCATTAATATTATAGAAGCAATATGATTGCTGTTTGCCATATGAACTAATGACTTCTTTGTAGATGATATGAATAAATTGTACAATTGCTATGAGGATTAAAGCTGAGAAGCTGAAGAAATCTTTTTCAAAACAGTGATAATGAATAGAAACCTGACTAGGATAGAAAAGGAGAGAAAAAACCTTGCCCTAATCAAATAAATATTTTAGTCAAGAGGTTTCAGACTTTGTAGCTAACATTTCTGGCATGATTCTGACCTCTTCCAGAGAAGGCTTAAAGGGAGCCAAGGGAGGATTGAAAAGAAAGAATTTATGGCTTTGTTTCCTTGCTGGTTTTGGAATCTACAGAATACATTGATTTCTGAGGAGAAAAATGTAAATCTTGACAGCACTGTTCTTTATTGTCAAGATGGGAACGCTGTTTATCAAACTTTATTTTAATGCTTAACAGAAAACATGTCTCTATTTATCCTACCATACAGCTATGTTTCAGAGTGTGTTCAGTAACCAAGATCAAGTTGGCAAACAAATACTCTGCATGAGAAAAGTGTGCATCATTTTATTTAAAATAAAAAGGAGAATTCTGGGCTTGTGAAAAGTAGTCAGTTTAACATGAGATTTTGGCAAGCTGGAAATAAAAAACCCCTGGTAAAGAGACTTAGCAAATCTACCTGGCGTTTGGAATGAAACGTTCCATCAAGGTAGTATGTTCCATGCAGTCTGAGCACCTCCACCATTTTCACAACCTTTCATACCTAAGACTAACTTTTGAAGCACAAGGACTGAACCTAGAATTATTTGCTCACAAAAACCTGTATTTTGGGTAGCATTGTTAAATTAGTATATCACAAAGTAAGAAGGTGCTATTGTGTAAGATAATTTACATGTATCTTTCTTTGTGTCTTAAGGAGGTTAGTTGTTGTCTTAGATTCATCACTAGCTGATCGATGCAATATAGCAGGGTTTGATTTATTCATGTACTTAAATATTTTTACCTCACTTTTAGCAAAGAAAAAAAAAATCCCAAGGTAATTTAGGCATAAGTTAATAAACCCTATCCTTCCTGCTCCCTATTATGATCTAAGATAGTATGCAAAACTGGAGTTGGGAGAATGAACAAGATTAAAAAGTTAGAGGAAAACAGACACCAATTCTTATAGTTCTAATAAAAGCCATCTGGAATGGAAACAGTTCAGGAAGAGAAAGAACCAATTAGAATCCCTGGAAAGCAACTTTGCTTTTTACAGGCTTTGTGTTTGGACCCAGGGTTTGCTCTCAAAGGACATAAAACCACTCTAGTGATTCCCAGTGTCTGCTCACTATATTTGCTTGACACAAATGTGTATTGTCAGGAACAAATTTCTATTGACTAAATTTTATTTAGAGTTGAAGGCTCATACGATTTATTGTGTGGAAATCTCAGAGTTTAAGTGATTTTCCATCTGGTCCAAACAAGACATACCAGAAGGAGCTAGAGAGAAAAATCTACTCTCTGAATGGAATATTTGCAACATTCACCAAGAGCTTTTGTCTATGACACTGGGTTTTTGTTTTCTGAAGAACAGTTTATAAGCTAAACAGAAGAGCTATTATGGGATGAAGAAATGCATTCAGAATAACTAAAAGGAATCTAAAATTTGGAAACACTAAAAACTGTTTACAGTGGCAATTACAGCTCATATCATTCCTAACTGTCCATGGCTTTGTTTGGTTTTGCAATATTAATTTTTGGAAAGTTTTTGTGCAGAATAGAGTATCCCACTGTCAACATTGTGAGGTAAGCCAGGTCAAAAAACAGACATCAAAGGATTATAGGAATGCTACTTTATTGTTTTACTGTGTAATAACAGAATCTTGAAAGACTGCCTCTTCTTATTCATGCATTTATCAGAAGGTCTGACCAGAGACAATTGACATAAATGAAAGGTCCAGGTATGCTCAAGTGACTTATTTAGATGAATGCACAGGCCTAGGGCCAACAGATCACCTGCAATTAAAACTCAGGTTATATTATAATTCAAATTAGTATTAAATAAGAATGTATTTAAGGTGTATATATAATGAATTAGCTCAAAATGCACAAATATAACCTCTCTCTCTGAACTGTTGAAGCACCTGCATCTTTTTCCAGTGCTTACACAGTTGCTTCAGAAGTTGCTCCTAAAGGGAAACAGCTTGCTTTAATGAATTTAAAGAGAGGTGTTGGGTTTGTACTCCTTTGAATTGTGAAGTACCTCTTTCAAACACTTTACACACTTTACTGTGTGCATGCAGTATAATATAGATATAAATCATGGTAAGAATGGAAGAAAGCTTTTTATTATAATACAAATTATTTTATGTAATAGCTGTTAACAAAAAATATTCTATATTCTTTAACATGTCCTTGAACTTTAACTCATATTTTCTATGCTTTCTGTATTTTGGAGCCCAGAATAATCTGTCTCTCAAGTCAGCAAGGGCCTATGTTACAATCATTCATTCTGTTGCTTTGCTTCAAATCTGATTTCCTTTTATAGTTGATAAAAAATATCAGCAAAAATATCATCAGTACTAATACGATTGTGATTCTTAGTCTATAAAAAGTTGCAAGGGTCTATAAAAAGAGACAAAAGGGTCGTCAAAAATTGTGAAGATCAGTCTGGGTCACACATTTTCCAAAATATACATTTATTGATATTAAATTGGGAATCTAATTTAATTAATACTATTGATCATGTAGTTCACTGCTAATGCAGAATTCATCACGCCAAGAACTCAGATAAATATGATTTTAAAACAGCATCTTTATACAGAGTCTTGCTTTCAAAATAAGACAATTTGTTTTTAAAATGCTCAAATTTGACAGGTAAAACAGTGTCTTCTGAGAAAAGGAACACTGATGAACTTTTTGTGAATAATGCTATTCTGAGGTAAACATTTTTGGTTGCAACATTAAGCAATCAAAGGTAAAGTTCTGAAAGTTTATCTGGAAACTAGGGGCTCCTTCCCCTTTTTATATGTGTGTCATGCATGTGACACATTTAAAAAAGAGGCAGGCATTGATTGTATGGCCTCAACTGCTGCCTTGACATTTCTGACCTTCCTGGCAGACACTTTGCTCAGAATGTCAACATTTGAAGTCTTGGAATGAGGATAATTTTGGAAATGGAAAATTAAATATACTTTAAAGATAGCTATGAAAAGATATATAGAGAGACATTATAGAATGTAATGATATATAGATAGATACAGATACATAGATATATAGATATACACACATTGCCCTAGTTTATTGCAGTCTGTGAACAGTAGCATCAAGAAACACAACTTGGCATTTTTTCAATTCTGAAAATATTTTGGCTGAAATTCTAGGAGCCTGACAGAAAATTCCAAATTCAGGGGTCTGTGCTTCTCCAGTTCTTTCTGAGAAAGGAGAAAAGTGCTTCTAAACAATAAATATCATGACACCAATAAATGTCAAAAATATTTATGGATTAGATCTTGCTCCATCCTATATTTGGCCCTGTTGTGAAGGTTCTTTGGAAATGATATGAACCTGACTTTTTAAATATGCCTAACACATTTCATTGCTAATTTTTGAAAAAGGTACCATGTTACTCTGTTTTGGTCACAACAGAAACTCATGACATGGTGAAATTTCCACAGACTTTGACCTCCTCTCTCTAGTCAGTGTTGTTTTTTGCCTCTCTACCATCTGATGATAGTACAGACCTAACAAGCAATTTTATCACTGCAGTAGAAGACACATAGTGGACATTATAGGGGAGGAAGAAGAGAGGCAGAACAGAACAGAACATATCTTTATTCAGTCAATGACTAGCAAAAAGAGACAGAAGGTATTGGCAGAAGGTGTGAGTGATTTTCTTAGTGAAGACAAGAGATACCACAGATGCTTTTTGGTTCAGTTGTTGGCCCACTATGGCCAATCTCAACTGATCATGACCACTAGCAGCATCATATCTTAATTGGCAAAATCTGCAGCACTTGAAGACATAGCACGATGAGGAAAGTAGAACATTAATTTCAAAGATTCAGTAAGTGCAGGATTTTAAGAGAGTTTTCCCTCTACTTCTTTGTATTCTTAAGATGACTTTTGGATGATCTATGAGTTAATCCAAGGCAGAAGCACATTAATTTTAATAAGTGAATTCTTTAAAGTTACAACATCCTTTTTCAGGCTCTTTTCGAAGTCTAAAAATGTTGGTCTGCTTTAATGAATAGCAAAGAGATGCTACACTCAGGTGAATTCCAAAGCACTTCTTCTGAATCATTTCAAAGCATGCACAGTCCTAGTAATCACTATATATGAGTCCTTATTTCTGAACAAATGTATCAAAAAGGCAATCATACATACTAACAGCTTATTCTTCTCTGCTAAAGAATATGGTAAATCCTTAAAACCTATGTTAGTAGCAAATGAATTCATTTTGGAATGATTGAAGTTTATGCAGCTTTCAAAATGGCCTGGTTATGGTTTCTAGTGCTGTAAGGAAAAAAAAAAAAATCATGGAAAGTTATCCATCTTGCTTTTCTTCTATCTCTGATCACAATCAAAGTTCAAAATACACTAAAGTTATTTTTAAAGTATGACAGCTATTTTGAAGCACCACCCAATGTTTCTTTCTGTTCCTATAGACAATAGCTGCATCACAATGTTTGGCTTGAAATGTCTGTTCTTGCTTTTAAAAGTAAAAGTAATGTTGCTGTAAAGGTATGTGAGGTTATATCTCATTCACAATCTTCAGGTGTAATGTTAAACCAGAATTGCCAAGTTCACTGCCAATGTTCAGCTGCCCTTGTTTTGTTCCTTCCAGCTGGAGTGTCCAGAAACTAATAGAAAAGCAAAACTTTCCTGTTACATCCAATTCCCCCCTGCCCCCAAAACTAAGAATAGAAAATGAGTTCAAATTCGAGCTTCAGAAGCCCTGCTTTAAACCGTGACATATCAGATGTGCAATAAACAAGGCATAATGAGGTAGAATGTAATGGGAAGTTGTTGATTCCTCTTTAGGGTGGCTGTTCTTCCTGGCAGCGAATGCACAAATATATTACTTGTGAATGATAAGATGTGCCACTCCAATACTCATGGACAATGTCTCTTTTTACTTTGGGAAGCATTTAAAAAAGCATGCTCTGGCTCTTCTATGTTTGTATATATTGAAACTCCAGGAAATAAAGGTCTCAAAATATCACAAAACAAAACCATACAGTGACAGAGATACAACATTCACTCCACAAAATTTTGATATAATAGAATTGTTTTACAAATTATGATTTCAGGGGTGCCAAACAATTCACTGCTGTGAATTTAAAACATGTACCATGATTTCAGCTATTTTTATCAATCTACTATCTCTTATTAAATAAATTGTGTCCTAATTTTTAAAAAAGGTAACTATAGAGAAAACTGATGGTGTGTCTGGGAGTGCAATGAAGTCTGAAGAAAAACAAGGGACGCAGACAACCAAAATAAAAAGGTGTGTTAGAGGAAATACAAAAGGAGCCAGAGAACTGCTGGCGGCCTGACTCAGGAAGATCCCTAGGCCAAATTCATTCTTTTGCCCAGATATATCCCTGTATCACTTATTTGGTTCCACCTTGCAACCTTCATATTGAACCTCAGTCTAAATATACTCATATGATTATTTTTAATAAATGTTGATAATTTATTGTGGCTTTTGCTTGGGTTTTCTGAGCATTGATTTAGGTATCACTATAATATGTTGGATACAATCTCTAATAAAACATCAGTATCCTAACCCTAAGAAATGCCCTTGGAGTCATTATTCTTACAGTCCTGTTCCTATCCATTATTGCCCTGACTTTGCCTGAAGATGGGATAGTGAGTATGGCTAATTAACAAGGTTTTATCTGATTTGAAAAGGTATCAGGAAAGAAAGCCCCCCTCCCCCATTATGTCTCCTAAACAAAGTTTCCTTACATCTTCTCAGTGTTTGCCTTCCTTACTTTCTTTAGAAAATAATGTTAGTCTTTCTCCAAGTTTGCAGAACCATAAAGAAAATTAACCAAAGAAGCCTGTTAATCTCATATTATATTGTTGGTGCTGGATAGATAGACCAATCTCTTTAATTTTCCATAACAGTTAAAAGACATAACTATAAATTGTCAACAGTTTGAGTAAATGGAGCAATTCTCAGCAGTTTGGATCCCAAGGCAAAAGTCTGCATGCCACTGAAGACCTTGGGTAAGAAACCAAAATTAAAAGCTGTCACTAATCAGTCTGTTCTATGAAAAGTTTCTCTTAGATCCAAGAAAACTGGTATCATTTCATACAGAAGACATAATTTAAAGGTTGAATTTTATTTCCTAACTGTTTTTATTCTGAAAGCCATATCTGCATTTTTAAAATAAAATACTAGCATTCCTTTATGAAAAATTGTGAAGAGAAATATAGTTCAGTACATAAGATGCTGATTCCACTGACTAATATCATAGACTTTGTTCAGATAAAATACCAGTGTACAGCGGGTGTGTGAGTGGGTGTATGGGACCCTGTTTGGTTAGTGGTTTAAGGCACCAGGCTAGAAATCAGGAGAATGTGAGTCCTGTCATGGACACAAAAACGATTGAGTGACTTTGGGCCAGTCAGTCTTTCTCAGCCCTAAGAAAAAGGCAATCGCAAACCACTTCCAAAAATGTTGCCAAGAAAACTGCAGGGACTTGCCCAGTCAAGAATGACTCCAAGGCAATAGGCAATATGTGTTCAGCTCAGTTTATTACAGTCTTAGACCAGTACAAGCAGTTTGTTCATAAGTGACCTGTGATCACTTATAAATCTGAGAAATCTTTAGATAACATCTAATGCATATTTAGAATACATATATAAAACAACCTGGCACAAAGCCATAGGTAGAATTCAGACGAAGCACTCTATGTGTAAGATATATGTAAGGTAGCATCTGAAATTTACCTACAATATAATAATATCTAAAATTAAAAATTTGATGACATCTAAAATGTAATCATAATATCTAAAATTAAATGAAATTTAATCATATCTAGACTTATATAAAACACATCTATATAGCAGGAGCTTGCCCTATTAAAGACTTGCAGATCTAATGATAGAATTTAATACGGTGACCAACACAAGCAAAAATCTACATAAGGACCTTGTTTAAACTGGTAGCTTCCCCTAAAGATGGGGAAGAGGAAGGTCTCTTTACCTTGTCCAGCCTCTGCAGAAGAGGGCCACCTAGGAGGAATCTTTCTGTAGGATTGAAAAAGATGCAGGAAGGATGACAACTGACTCCTTTTGTCAGGGATAATGGACTGAGGGTTGGGGTAGAGAGAGCTTTGAGGGATTTGGATGGAGACGGGTCCAGTTTTTAATCATCGTGTAGAGTGATGAGCTGAACACCCCTTATTTTATACAATAAACATTTCTCCATATGCAATATGTGTGTATGTGTGTATGTATACACATACATATATATTTGTCTAGTCCTTAGGTTTATCTAATTATTTACATGATGCAGTGGATTCTTATACTGATTAATTTGAAGACCTAAATCTTCATAACAATGTATCATTGTTTGTTTAACATGCTTTTGTGCTGCTTTAAATGCTTTGACTTTAAGTGGCTCAGAAGCAGCAATATACAATAATAAATACAATAATACAAAATGAACAAGCATATCAACAATACAAATGCAATTAACAGTTATTATAGTCATAAAACCAGAGCACTGTATATCAGCAGTTAATAAAATATTCACCATATATTCAGGAAGCTCTACCTCCCACATCAGTTCCCAAATGTACCTTGCAAAACCATGGTTTTAAAATATTAAATATTAAAAAGTGAGAGTATGGGCCTTATATTTGGTGGGAGGCACTCCATAGGAGAAGAGCTCTTGCAGAGAAGATAATCTCTGAGTCCATTCTCATCACACTCTGAGCAAGCCCTCTCTACAGGTATATCTTGAATAGGCAGATTTTGTTCAGAGTAAGCCATCTTGGAGATAGCCAGACCATGAACCACGTAAGACTTTAAAGGTGATCACTAGCACCTTGACATGAACCCAGAAGCAAACCACCAGCTAATGTAGCTTCCACAAAATTGATGGTACGTAAAAATGAGAGGTTGTCCCAGGTTAACGTAAGGTCTGCTGTATTTTGCGATTTTATTTTCCAGGTGATTTTAAGAGCATTCCCATGTACAACACATTCCTATGTAGTAGCCCACAGTATATTTGTAAACAGCCAAATCAGACTGACTCATGACAGTTTACAAGCAGGTCAAAATACAATAACATTTCAAGGATAAGACAATGTGAGAATCAATGAAACAATTATAACACAATAACCATAGATGCTAGCCCCACCAACATAGCAGTAATTATGCTTCAAAAGCCCTATGGTGCCATTTCATTTCAGGATGCCCTTCCAACAACATAGAAATACAGAGACCATGAGATTTTTTTTAACTGTACTTAGTCCAGCCATAACGTAAAGCATTTTCAATGCAATCACTAGTGGGAATATTTTCTTATAGCTATGTGAATACCCAATCCAGCAATGGGAATCAATCAACAATAGCTTGTTATCATTTGATAACTTGAATCCCTCAGTCAGATTCAGTTCTTTGCTTTCTTAGCTTTGTCTCCTGGCTTCTGGCCTTCAGAGGCCATCCCTTTCCTCAGACAGATGCATCATGAAAAGAAAAGTCCAAAGAATTTCATCATGGATTCTAACATCATAATATGCAAAAGGGGATTGTAACAGGAAAGATTTTATAAGCACATTATAGTTTGGCAACCCAACTGCTTATATACCTATAGATATCTTATTCCTTCTGCAAGTATTATAGCCTCTTGATCTTTGTTTCTAAATGTAATATGGGGCGTATGGTGTGTCCCAGGGCTTTATATAATTATCTATATACCATTCACTTCACTGGCTATAAACGAATCATGAAAAAATTACATCCTGAAATGAAAGTAAATTAAAGAAGAATCCACTTTCTCTTTCTCAAATTTAATTTAAGGAATAGTATTTCAAGCTCTATTATAGCTTGACAGAAACAATGACCACTTACAGGAATGCTGACAAATATAAATGCACGTTATGCATTAACATGATGGATTTTTTCTTCATATATAAAAGCAAAATCTTTTATAAAATGCACCAATTATGCTACACATGAGGGGTGTAGCCACTTACCTTATAGCAAAGTGCTTTTTAAAAACTAGCACAGGAAGGAAGGAGAGAGAGAGAGAGAGAAGGTTATTACAAAGGGTGCTACGTTCTGTTCAGATGTTTTTGTAAGGACTTCTAACCTCCCTGTCCTATAACCCAGCAGTGTTTTCTTGCAGTATCTAAGATCTTATCACATGGTATAATGATATAAATGAGACAAACAGATCTTAAAAAGCTGTACATGAAATCACCATTGGTGAAATAGTGTTATGTCCTGTCTATGAGCTGCCATATTAAGAACATACTGTACTCTGAACTAAAGATCTCCAGTGTTTGGAAGCCTTTTTCAGTAGAGATTGGAAGGAAAACAAAAAGTTCAATTCACATATTAATTTTCACTTTTCAAATTATTGTAAGATGGAACAAAATTACTTGCTGCACTTGCAGTTTTCCAAGTGCTGAGATTTGTAGTGCAGTTCAATACTATAGAAATGTAGAAGATTGATAGGATATGGAAAATAAATGCATATGTGTGTAATAGAGAAAAGCGTGCCTCAAATATTATCATATTAGATTGAAATTAGTTGCAATAATGCCTGCATTACAGATCCTAATATCATCTGTGTTCTTTAGCCTATGATAATTACTGTTCTGAGTGATGCATACATTTTTTCTTCTTTTGCTCAATTAAATTATCAGACTGGTCTACAGTTCATCTGACTACTGAGTCTTCTATTACAAATACTAGCCCCTATCCTAATTTGAAGCTGGGATTTTGTTCCAGTTCCACCATGCCCATTCCTATAAATTGCTTTGCAAAATTGTAGCTTGCTGCCAACTGGTCGAATTTTATAAGCAGCCTGTCCCAAGGGGGGCGGGGGGACAGGATAAAAAGGAACTATTTGTAAAAATACTTTCAACCGTCTAATCTCTGGCTTCCTGAAATAAACATTACTTTTAGCCCTCCACAATTTCTTGGAAGCAAAGGTTCAAATTCTGGAATGTAGAGTTGATCATAACATTTCATCACCTTCTTTATATTCTGTGGAGGTCAGTGCTGGAAATCCTTTGACTTTGACGAACAATAGAAGAGCAAGCTCTGGGAATGTGGGACTTCAGTAAACAAACTGAGCCCTCTGTGTGCTGAAACTTTGCCTTGTGTGCTCTGCTATTCACCTTGGGATATAGTCATGTAAACATGGTGTGTTCCCGTCTTGTAGAAGACAACAAGGAGTCCCTATGGTATATGAGATGCTGGTCTGTCAATTTTATGGTGGTTTGGAGTTTTAAAAAAGGTTTATTTTTTCCTTATCCAAATACTTCTAAATTGATGTGACATCTTGTTATGGGTGAAAAAAAAGATGATTCTATAAATTTAGGTAGAATACAGTTGCAAACAATAAATTAATGTTTTTGGAAAACCCAGGCAATCGGAATAACTAATCCAACTATGTGAAATGGAACATCAGGCTTATGGTAATAACTCTTTCTTTTCAAAATCTGGCTTCATAATCTTGAGAGACTCCCTCAGTGTACATAGATTATTTTGTTTTCAGAAGGTTTGTCTGCCACCATTACCCAATGCATTGTAACTTATCTGCAAGCAATGTGTTTCTAAATTCTTTATCTGCCAACATTCCAACCTGAATATTACAGAGAAAATGTATTGCTGATCACTGTGTGCAATCTATTCTCAGTTGGAGCCTCATTTATACAAAATGTCTTGATTTAAAGGGAACTGCGTGCATACTTCTGGTTGCCTTTCTTTCAGCATCTGAGAAATCTCTGATGCGTTTGAAAAGGCTGCCTCACGTGACAAGTCTCTTGAAAGGCATTTCATCTGTCAGACACAGCAGCCATTGTTAGCTAGCAGGGAAAGAAACTATAGGTTTCTGTTTATATAATGTGTGGAAAAGAATGTCCTTTTGTTTAGTAACTTCCATAATTTAAGATTCTTTTTTTTTTAAAGACCCGTAACATTCCAAAGGCTGTGTTCAAGCGCATGAGAAAGGAACTGCATCATCTATTAAACAGCAGGCTCACAGTAACAGCACAAAAAATAGGCATGATTATTGAAAGGCATTGCAGCAAAAAAAAGTAAATTAACGAATACTATTGAACAGTCCACAAATGTGTGAATTATCTTTGTATTAACTGTGTTGTTTAGTATTTCTATTTTGATAAACCTACAGAAGAAGAACCAAGTCAGAGTTACTCCGTGGTATGGTTAGTCTCTCTCTGGGCAATGCCAGTTCATGGAATCATAGGCTTGGAAGCAACATTAAAAGTACCTTTTCAACCTACTGGTGATTCAGAAAGGGCCACTGTGTCAGACTTGTCATATCCACTCCTCCATATGGAAAAGTGGATCATGGAGAGATGGGTGTTAGCCTACCTTCTCCTTAACATGCCAGTTTTCAAAAGGCCTAAGCATTTTACAACTTTCAGAATTAACTCCTGGCTAAACAATTGTGCCCACTGGTGTAAGCTTTCAGAGCCGGAATCATAGCCAGATTCTTCGTGGAAACATTTGAACAACAGGGACTGGACATAGCACCCCGAAAACCATCATCATGGTTCCAGTATGTAAATGACATCTTTGTGATCTGCAGCCACGTAAAAAGGAACTTGGGAAATTCCTTGAACACTTGAATGGCAACCACCCAAAGATTCAATTCATTATGGAAGAGAAGGATGGGAAATTCCTACTTTGAGATACCCTAATCTTCAAAATCGAGAACCTACAGCTAAGTCACACAGTATTCCAGAAGCCTACCCATACAGATCACTACCTACACAAAAATTCCAATCATCATCCTGGCCAGAAGAGAAACATAATCAAAATGCCAGGCAACTTTGTCAGACATATCTGTGAGCCTAAGAAACTAATTGAGGAGTTAAGACATCTTAATCAGGCTCTACAAGCCAATGGATATTCTACTAGTGAGATCAGGCGAGCATTACAACCAAAGCAGGAGAATGATAATAAGGTAGATACATCCATGTACAATCACCCCCAATAGGAAAGGTATTTCTACCCTACATAGAGAAGGTCACTTCAGAATAGGAAAATCACTAGGAAAGCACACAACCTTAAAGTCATCTATAGCCCTCTAAGAAAATCCCAGAAATCATTTGATCAGTAAAGGACAGCAGAGACCCTCTCACAAGATCCAGGGTCTATTGCATCCCTTGTAGCTGTGGACAGGTATATATTGGTACCACAAAACACAGTTCCCACACCTGACTGGAGGAATACGAAAGGCATTGCAGGCTAGGGCAGCCCGAAAAATCATTAGTGGAGCATCATTAGTGCCATAATGATTATGGAATTCAATTCAAGGACACAATTGCTGTCAACATCAGCAAGCCATTATTACACCTGCACAGAGAGACTATTGAGATCCACAAACATCCCAACAGCTTCAACAAGGAAGAAGAAAGTCTGAAGGTTAACAAAGCCTGGTTACCTGCCCTGCACCACACCAAGATCCTGCCCCAAAGCAGGAACAACCAGGAATCAGTTCCCCCAAATGGTCAAATCAGAAACTTGCCTGCACAAGGACCCAAGCAGGACTCAGCTGCTCAGACTAACCAACCAGAACCCAGCACAAAGAACCAATCAGGAATCAGCACTCCAAAATGACTAATCAGGCACAAAGAAGCAATCAGAGACCAACCTGCACCAATTGGCAACCAGCTCAGCTAAAGACCAACCAGAAGTCAGGACACCTGGCTATAAAGACAGAAGCCTGAAGACCAGTTCCTGCTCAGTTCTCTGTGGTCTCTGTAGTGGGTCACCTTGTCTCTGAAGATACCAGCCACAGTTGCCAGTGAAATGTCAGGAAATCTGTAGTCTAGACCACAGTCACTAAACCCTGAAGCCTAGTACTGCCCAATTCTACCCATCTTTCCAATTCCATCCAGTTCAGTTCAAACCTTTATTTCAGCACACACCAATGTAAATAATACAGAGGAGTATAAGCAATAAAATACTGGCAGTAAACTCCATGTACTATAAAACACATAAAGCCATCCTGCAGATGATATCACATTTAGATATAATGCCAGAGGTGATAACACTAATAGTCACATTGCCATATATATTACCTCTGCAATTACAAGAATATTAGAGGTGCAATATAAAGTCTGAGGTAAGATGTCACACCAGAATACTATTATGGCTACAATAATGCAAAATATTGGTATACTGGATAGATACTCTTTATGCTGGTTTGTATTCATGATCTGCTCTTGATATCATTGATATTTATAGGCTGCAGCATCAAATGAGGCAACTTTTATTGTTATTGAGGAATTGTAATTGGATAGTAACTTATAAAGACTGACTTGATTAGTACAAGTTGGGAACCTTAATTGTCTAGGAGGGAGAAAAGCATTTTGGCTGCCTTTACAGAATGAGAATGGGAAGAAGACATGCTAATAAACTGAGAAAGCAGGGAAAGGAGGCCCTTGAAGGTTTATCTCAGAAGAGGCAACTCAGTACAGGTGTGAGAGGCGTGGGGGAAAAAGCATTTCAAAGAGACTCCGCCTTAATTAACTCACTATAACTGAGGCTGAGAATTTATTCTTGCAGTTTTCAAGATTCTGTATTTTCCCAAAACTAGCATTAAATATACCTTCCTGAAATCCCTGTTGGTCTTGTTTCCCTGGTCGCGTCAGCTACCGTACATGGGACTTGACCCAGATTCAGGACTTGCTTAATGCTAAACACGCATAGATTTTTTTTTCTTATTTCTTCCCTCCAAAATAGCTAAAAGGAGGACATTAAAATATATTAATGTCTTTTCTGTGGTTTGGGACTTTTAGTTCTGGGAGGTAGGCTGCCTGCGCTACGTACTATTAGGTACAGCATTTGGTAATATCCTAGGGCATTTGAATTTTCAGTGATTTTTTTCATAAAAGATTTGAATTAGAAATAACAATCTACTGAAGATGCATCTGGCTTTTCTCATAGCTTAATTCTCTGGATAGAATCAATTGTTGCTTTAAAATCAATAAAGCCTGCATACAAAGAAATAGTAAAACATGTAGACTTTTTCTCTGTTAGATTTTTATGGCACCAAAAGCCAGCTCACTCCTCTGTGAGAAGTTCTCCTGTTTAGTCCAGTCCCTCAGTTTCCAGTACAGATTTCTAGTACAGATCAACAGATCAATTTTACTATGGCCTTCAGCCAACAACAACAACAAAAATCCAGTATAGAGATTACTGATTATATTAAGTAAGTGGGTAGTCTATAATTAGCTAGGTATTATGCTATAAAGAAGACAGAATCCTTATTTCTTTCTGTTTGAATCAAGCAATCCCAGGTATCTTTCATGGCAGCATGCTGCTTATATATAATTATATGTAACACTGCTTTGATTAGAGAGCTCCTGCAATTATATTAAATTTGTACTAACTTTATGGGCTTTATAGCTAAGCACTTTTTAAACTTTTTTAGATGTTGCTGATTTTGAATCAAATCACTGCTCTGAAAAATAATGGCAATGTTTATACTTACTTTCTTATGCTTTAATAGTTTTTGTAATTCCTGCAGCAACATATTACGATTTTAAAGTATTAGGCTGACAGGTTCTAGAGATACAAGAGAGGACCCTATTGTGATGGAATGGACTTATGAAGGCCAGGCTCAGGGAGATAAGCGTGTTCTTAGCCCCAGCAGGAGCATGGGAAGTTCAAGAAGATGAGGCTGGCACCTCCCTAAGGAATTCACGGTGTTGTGGCTGGCTGGCTTGGGAACTAGAGTTCAGTCTGGGGAGATTTTCTGTCTGGAGGTTGTAGCTAATAAACACAACAGAACTGTATTTGCATTGTCTCTTGGAGTTCTTTGGGCTGAACCTGACACCCTGTCCTGTGAAGTCATTCTGTAGAGTCAGTCCTTTATTACTTGTTCTAACTTAAGGAGTCCTTTAGCATGACATGCTGTTCCAGAGGGAAGAATAGAAGGATTTGAACAATCTTGCATAAATGGTTACCCAATAAAAGTTAGAAGAGATAGTAAAACTTACTCACAAATTAAGGAATGATCTCAAGATTATTTGCATACTGGAGTAAGCTACTCATTAAAATTATATAATCAGAAATGCTTCTTTTAAGCCCACCTCATTAGATTAATTCTACCAATGAAATCATTTGCAACAGAGACATTAAAGACATACAAATTAAGCATATTCTTCAAGTGATCCTGGCAAAATCCCACATAGTTTGATCTGAACAGTCTAACCAAAGAAAGAACACCTATTTCAGAGGGGGTGGTTAGCCCTAAAATCTGTCATATAAATAATTGTCATGAGGGCCGAATTGGGTATTAAGGTTGCTTGCCATTTTAAAGATATATTAAAAAAACCTATTAGGATCTTAGGAAAGATCTGTTAGGATCTTAGGAAAGATCTGTTAGGATCTTTAAAATCAATCCACAATTTCCTAAGATGGGAAGATAACCTTAAAAGAGGGTACATTAATCACTAGCAAGACATAGTATCTAAAGTGATTTGCAACCATCAAAGAATATTGCTTAAACATATTACAAGTATTGCATTCAAAGCATCAGAGACTAACATCCAACCTCCATCATAAGTCTACCTATTCTATCCCAGTTTCTGCTTACAATAATATTGAGCTAAAACCATTGATCAATAGTTCATTAGTTAGCCAGGTTTCCAGGTCATTATAATTATCGTATTTATATATATATAATTTATAAAAGGAGCTTCTCTGCAGCTGGAGTACTAGCTTGCAACATTCCATTTGAGAAGGGAGATCTTACATTGGTCTTATACTGTATCTTCAGTCTGTTATATTCATGTGAGATCAATTGAAGTTATCTGTGGGATAACCTACAAAGGCATATTGCAAGAACCTTAAGTGTAATTAGACAGCCGCACAGTCTGTTTCAAATTGCTGTGATATACTTGCCATCATAGAAACTGGGTAAGAGAATGTATAATTATTCATCTAGTATGCCATCTACTCCCATTCGTCCCATTCATAGTTATTTGAAACATTATTCTCTTTGGTTGCAAAATACGTGAAGTACTTCTGCTTTTACCAATTTGTGTGCTTAGGCCAGGTGTATGAGTTGCCATCTTTGTAGAAGAGTAAAACTAATTCAGGGGCAATTTTTGGTCTTTACTGTTGTCTGTGTTATCCCATTAGTTCTGAGTTTAGAGCCATCTTTCCTTGGACATTTCTATAATACTCCTATAAAGCTTATTGTTGGTCGCACAGTCAGCCAGATCTTTAGACTGGATTTGGCATTTTTATCCACCTATCAAATCCTTCCCAAGTACCTGAAAGAGGCAGATGGAGATGGAGGAGGAGGAGGAGGAGGAGGAGGAGGAGGAGGAGGAGGAGGAGGAGGAGGAGGAGGAGGAAGAAGAAGAAGAAGAAGAAGAAGAAGAAGAAGAAGAAGAAGAAGAAGAAGAAGAAGAAGAAGAAGAAATAATTATCCTATAATTAATCTTTTGATATTTCTTCCTGTGGTTCTGTCACATAATTCTGAAAGAGAAGTTTTAGCTTATTTACCATATTGTTGGCTATGAAGCATGCATTGAAATAACTATTTGTACTGTAATAAATAGTTTTTAGTTCAAGACTGTATCAGAGCAGGAGATTTTGACTCCTGCTTCCTTCTCATCTTCTAGCTGCTCCTCACTCCTCAAGGGAGTTAAGCTCTTCATTCTCCCAGTCAAGCAATATGGACAGTTGCATACAAAGCAATATTCCAAAGAATCCCTAGACAGAGATGCAGCCTCCACATGGTACAAAGTTAAACAAAACCTCCTTCTGAAAATTTGAAAGCAGATTTACTATTTGTATGCAGTTGTTTACAGAATCAAAGAAAACAGTGAGTATGGTAGGTGGAGAAGTTTGGAAGTAGAATTTTGGAGACCCTTTCAGTCAATATTTTATAACACTCCTTGAGCAAAGAACAACTTCCTAGTATTTCCTGTAGCCACCTAAGCTGTATCTATCATTTGGTATTGCCACGTCTGTAAGTAAAACTTGTTTTCCTTCAACTACTATGATGTATGATGTGCTGCTTTCTAGAAGTCAGTCCATCTGAATTTGAAAGTTCCATAAAATATTTTCATGGTCATTCTGAAGTTCTTTTTCAGCATTATGGTAATGCCAGTCCTTTTGGCCATTAATTCCATACTTTTTACGTAAATTCAATATTTCTTTTTTGCCATGTGATCATGTCTTGTGTTATAATCAGTCTGGGCAACTTTGGTAAACCACTGATTAGACAGTTGATAGTCTTCTCTTTATCTTTACAAAACTTACAATTGTAGGTGATTCCAGTTTTTTAAATTTTCATATTTATTTCTTTATTCATTGCCATTTGTTGCTTTCTTCTATTTCCTACTGGATGGATCCAATATGAAGCCATTACCAAGTTTTGTTACTATTCACCTTACCTTTGATTCCTTGCCAGTAATGACCATACAAAGGTTTATCTTTCCAATTTTTCATTCACTATTATAACTGTTTAGTTTTATACGACGCCTTTGATTCAGAACGTTTTCCTTCTGGACTTTTATTAAGAACCTTTCTTTGCTAGCTTTTATGTAATCATTTAGACCTCTGATTTCATCCTCCACTGACCGTTTCACTTTTAACAAACCATGACCACCAGTTTTCCTTGGTAAACAAGAACAAGCTAGGTCATTCTTTAGGTGTGGCACATGATGTATTCTCATAAGTTTCAGGTCTTCCTTTATAAAGCATCTAGTCCTGTTTGTGTCCAGTCAACAATTGCTGCTATATAGTGTATTACCACTATTCAGCTTTGATTTTAAATGTTTCTAACTAGTTTTATGTATTCAGAGTTGGTTTTAGTTTTCATTTGAGCATGCAAAATATTATTTGCATCTAAAACACTCAAATACTTATGCCTTTCCTCTGTTGTCAATGTTTTATTTTAGCACCATCCCATAATTCAACTCCATTTTGGTAGTCAGTGGTGTTTGGGGTTTTTTTTTTGTTTGGTTTTTTTTTTGTTATCATCAACAGCAAGTTACCAAATTAAAGCAAAAACTAGAGATAAAAATTGCCATGCTTCACATTAGGCTCAGCTGTAAATTTTGCCTCTCCAGACACTTAAGCAAAATTAGTCTCTTTATTACAGTAAAGAATGAAGCCAAATGTATGCCTAGAACTTGCTTACTGAAGTACACAGAAATCAAAACCTATATATGTATCACTCTATGTTTCAGGATTTAAATTATCAGGGTTTTTTTCCTTCCACCTTCTAAAGTCAAAAAATATTTGGCCATTGTCTTAATGCTTTGAAAATCACCTGATTAACGTAATTATCCTTTCTAGCATGGGAACTGCTGATTCTCTCTCTGTCAGCTTCATTTCTTACAGAGCAAAGCAAACTTATTTGATCACATCAAAGAACTAGTCATGAATTGTTTTATTTTGCTCCATCCACTGCCAATTGTTATATTCCGGTCAGGACCATAATAAAGATATGTATGTGTGTGTGTATGGTTAACATTTGCTATAGCAAACTAACAAACAAGAAGTGAACTGGAGTTCATGTGTGTGTGTGTGTATGTGTGAGAAACAGTAGTTCAACCAAGTTTGTGCTGATTTTAATGTGTAGTTTTTACTATTTTTGAAGCTGTGCAATAGTAACCATGCTGCACAATAGCTTTGCTATTTATGATACATATTGCTCTTAATGTCATTTTTCTTTGCAGTCTCCTGCTTATAGCCTTCTCTAAACCTTTGATTCTATTGTTCATTTTAGCCCTCAGTTTCTCCTTTCTGATCCACTACATAGCATACAATTGCAGACACAAACACATGTGTGTGCATGCTTGCAAAACACACACACACACACAAACTCTACTTCACTTCTTGTTTGCTAGTTTATTTATCAAATTTATATAGCCATCCATCTCACAAAAAGTGACTCTGGGCAGCGTACAACAATTAATTAAAACAATAAATATATAAAAGCAGTCATTATTAAGATACAGAACAATCATTATTAAAATATAAAAACCCCACAAAGCCCAAGAGAGAGTGAAAGTTAACCACAGTAATGGAGCGATCTGAAAATTTCACCAGTCCCCTGGGACCCCCAGGCCTGATGACATAGCCAGGTCTTGAGGGACTTCCAGAATATTAACAAGGATGGAGCTAACCTCACTTTGGATGGAGAACATTCCATAAGATGGGTGCCACGGCAGAGAAGGCCCACCTCCTAGGACCCGCCAAGTGTAATTCCCTAGCAGACAGGACCCGCAGTATGCCTCCTCTACCAGATCTGATTGTTGCTAAATGATTTTCACTCTTCCTATTTAATTTTTTTTCTCAGAGCATATGTCACCTGTTGGATCTTTCAGTAATATTTTTCTAGGCATAAGAGGCATAAGAGAGAGTGGATAAGGAAGCAAACAAAAATCAAATCAGTGGGAGATCTGACCTTTTGCAGCACTTATAATGTATATTTTATTGATGTGGTTCAGTAGTATGTTTAGTTATGTTAGAATTACTCTATTGATGCATAATTTATATTAGTCACCATGGAAGCAGGAAATACATTTTTTCCATGCTTTGTATGAACATACTGTGGGCATGTTAAAAAGACTGGATTATTTTTGTTCTCACTGACTCTGAATTTTGTTGAACATCTGGTCTCAAATGCTACCAGTACATCACTAGAGACAATGCAGATATGTTTTGCTTAACCAGGATGTCCTCTAGACGAACTTCAATCCTCAAAATTTCCCAAACTGCATGAATATTGTTGAGTAAACTGAGGAATGAAGTTCACATGTGTATGGTGACCATGTTGGACAAAGCTGCTTTAGATCCTCCAAAAAACATTGTATGGTACCCCCTGCACCTTTCTGAATATGCGTTTTCCCTAGCCAGATTTTGCAGATGAAATACTGAGTGAAGTAGTTCAGGGAGACAATATGATGGGAATGAGAGTCCTTGCAACCAGTGGTAGAAAGCAAAAAAGGAGTTAGAGAGGTTGGGGGCTAGAAAAGGGGGCTATGGAACAAAAGCTTAGATGTAAAAAGATTGAATGAGCTTCATTAGCTAAGTTTTAATAAGGGCTATTTTGTTTAGGAGTCAGAGCAGAACTGCTGTACTTACACCTACATTAGTTGCACTCCTTCTAGATAACTGCAATATGCTCTATATAAAGCATCTTTGAAAAGTGTCCAGGCAGTTCCATAGACACAGAAATCTGGAAACTTTAATAGATCCAGAACATGGAGCTGGAATGTTGCCTAGAACCAAACTATGAGACCATGTGACCTTCCTTATCAAACAGCTATACTAGTTTCAGTCTGTTTCCAGTTCAGAAGGTTTACCTCTGTACAAAAAGACTATCCCTCTATGCAAAGCCATATGCTCATTAAGATCCACTGAGTTGTCTGTACTCAAAACCCTGTCCGTAGCAAAATCTTAGCAAGGAATGGCACAGGTAATTTCCTAGCTAGGAAAGTCATAGAATCATAGAGCTAAGGGTTTTTCAAACTCAGTTCCAGGAAACCCTGGGGTTCCGTGAAAACTTGATGGGCTTCTATGAGAGACTATTTGAAAAAAAAAAAATCACTCAAACATAGCTAATTTTCTATCACTAGAGCTTTACGTCTTGACCAGGTCTTCCAGGTTTCCCCCCTCCCCCAGTTTCCAAGACTTGCAAAAGTTTGGAAACCCCTGTGTTAGACCAGCTGTGACAGATCACTATCCAACCTCTGTTTAAAGACCTCAACAGAAGGACAACTCCCCAGTTCTTCTCCCCAGTCCATGGCTGGCAGCTCATACAGTCCCTCCTCCCTCCTCACTGACAGCCTTTCACAGCTGATAAATAATTTTCCAGTTGGCTTCCCCCCCACCCCCCTTTGATTTGACCGTCCCTTGGTCTGCTGACCCTGGCCTTGTTTTTTGCTTTTATTTTCTTACTCTAGCATTCTAATTTTGTTGTTGCTATTGTGATACTTTTTTATAACGTGCTGTGAAAGAAAATCAAAAGGAAGGATATTTACATATAATATTAGCATAATTACTATTACCATTACTAAGGTCTGAGAACCAGGAATATTGGCTGCATGTTCCTACTTATTTCTGTATAAGCCAAGCATGAGCAAATAACTCTTGTTATTGTACACGAGCAGTAGAGTTATGTGTACAAAATCTGTGTCCCCACTTTATCTTGTATTGAGAAAACTATGTAGACTCACTGGCAGATGTCAGACAAATGAATCTATTTCTACTGTCAGGATACTGAGTTAGTAAAAAAAAAAAAAAAAACAGCCTTTGGCTCTGTTAAATCAGTTGTTCTATTGTGCTGTCAATAGAATTAAGGGAAAATGCAGCCTGAGCATTAAGAATTAAATTATGAGAAATCAAATTCCTTTGTGTTAAATGAACACTTAATACAGAGTGTGTTGGGTATTATCAAACAGATCTTACAGCCTTTTGACATGGCAGAAGTATTAGCAAGGTATTTAAAAACAGGGAGTTTTTAAAATATAACTTACTGGGTAAGAGATGCAGGTTTCTGTGCTTGAAACAGTACATATAATCTCATGCTGTATTGATTAAAAAGGATTTAGCGTTTTAATTAATGTGTAGATTAATGTGTTAAATGGTTCATTTGGGTTTCATTGCTTTTTTTTCCCCCTCCCAGAATTGTATTTTGGACTGTTCGAAGTTCAATAAAACACTAATTCATATTATACTAATATGGAACATTTTTGCATACTATTGAAAATGGTTGCCATTAAAATCTTGATTAACATTAGTAATATTTTATGCACTTTGAATTTTAAATATTAATTAAAAGATAACTTCAATATTTTTTTTAAAAAACTTATCAGACCAGACAAAATTTCTTTTGTAACTTTTCCTCCCATTGGTCTTAACATTGTCCTAAATGGATGTGACACACATCAAGAAGCAGATTCTTCCCCATACTTTTATTTCTCTACTTTTCCTGATTTCTTCATTTCTGAGATACCCTGCTAGGTTTTTAAAGGTGAGAGTAACTATATTAATCTTTGTGAAGTCACACAGACCTCCTATTGATGTTTATTCAGCACCAATTAAGTGTGCTGGCAAGTGTCAAGCTATATAAAAGGATCATGCTGTCATCCGTGTTTGTTTAGTAGGCTTACAACTTGATTTAGAGGAGTATGAATATGTGCCACAAAAAGGAAAAACTGAATGGTCTGATTTACAAATTTTATGTTTCCAACATTCATTCAAATATTGCAAGTCTATGTAGATGCTAGAAGAAAAGTGATTTTTTCTGATTTTATGAAGCACAGCTGCACAGCACTGCGTTTTTTTCCATGACTTAGCATCAGTTATGTGGAGAATCTGTACTGGATCAGAGTTGGTATAGAGATATTCTGTATACGTTCATGGAAGGTTTAATATAGTAATCAGAAATTTGGACCCTCATCTCTGGGTGACTGCCATACTGTGAGTTACAGAGATACAGATTACAACATCTGTCAAATAATAGAGTACCCTGAGGCCTAGGTTGGCCCTGAGCACTCATGTAGGCTACTAGATTCTTCTGGACAGGAAGAACAGTAAAATGGCTTCCTGTTTAAACTATGGTATTTAACAAGCTGGGAAGATGAAGTTTTATTCCAAAACAATTACTTCTGAATTGGGAAAATTATATTCCACTTGTGGAGAAGGATAGATGACTGTTGAAAATAAACGAATGGGGGTAGGGTGCAATTGGATGCTGTCAACACTGCTGGATGCTTTGAAGACTAGCTAGAAGAAGATTAGCTGTTATTTGGGAGAAGATACTGTCCTTGTGAATTTAACCATATTGGAGCAACACCTAAAAAGACTTCTCCTATTCTCTTATTTTCTTCCCTATCAAGTTACCTAACTTCCCATTACCTCATTGCAATGCAGTTTGTTCCTTCCCTTTCTCTTTCTTTCCAGCTTAGCTACCCCATCTCTATATTGTTGGAGTTTTTTTGTTTGTTTGTTCAGTTTGTATGGCACCAAGTGACTTTTGCTGTTGCTCTTCCTAATTTATTTCAGACTTAGTTTCTCTGTATGCAGTGGTATAATACAAGTTGTCTTGAGATACAGGAAATGGTTTTTGAAGTAGCCCTTAATTATTACTTTAAGACGCTTCCAAAAATGATACAAGCAGATATGCAAAGAAAATAAAATCCCACTAAAAATAGGGCTGCTGGAATCTTGGATCCTGAAGGATAGGAAGTGAATTGATCTCTGATAGATACACCATCCAAATATTTGTAGTACCTTGCCAAACAAATACAAGCCAATTTGCTTATTATTGATTGATCATAAAGTGAGATTTTTACATTGATTTTACAAAGTGATATAAAAAATAGAGAAACTGTAAATTGTGCAGGACCAGAAATGAAATGAAGTGGAGAAGACATGAGTTACTTTGTCCATATGCTTACATACTTAGTTCATAAAGCCTGAAATACTCAGAAACTGTTGGAATAGTTGTGTTCCTACTTACAAGTAATTTAAGGCTATAGTAATTACATTTTAGATAGCTTGATTGTCTTCATTTCAAGTTCACTGGTTTAACAGGGTATACATATGGAGCAGAATTCATTCAGTTGGTATATGACTTAAAAATTTAACTGTGCAGAAATGGAATCTGTTTCCAATTAGGATCAAGTCAGTTTCTTTTATAATCTCACATACTTAATAATATGATATTGTTGAAACAGCATATTTTCCCATGATATCAGATTGCTCTATAAATTATAAGTCATATAACTGTGAAGTGAGGTAGACAGATGTTTTGACACCAGGTGAAGGAAATTATCTCTATAAGTAGCATATGAAACCAAATATTTATGAACCAAATAGCATGTTGTCTTGCCTTGTATTCTTAATATCTTGTCTAAAGATATGGTTGCATATATTAATTTTTTTGTAACTAGATTTAGCAAGAAAACTTCCCTTGTTTTGAGTGGATAGCTTCTTCCATCATACATAGACTGCTTAACAGATTATACGATTTTATTATCATAATTTTCACAATTTAACCCAGAGATCATTCTTCATATTCTCCATACAGAATTCCTGGGAAAATTACTATGCAAATTATATACAATTTCATAAAGATTTATCCTAATACAATATGCACTATTCCTTTTGCATGTGAACTTAGCAAATATAGTGAATTTTATATTATTTTGATTTCATACAAACATTTCTGAACATATTTTATGAGTTGCAAATTCCATAGAAAATTTCAGAAAGGGCAGATTTAGCTATATCTGCATTCTGATTCATCTATAACTTTAGTAAGCATGCATTATTTACTTAACTAATTAATTAACTGAACAAATGTCTCTTTCATTCTTAGACAATTGTTTTTATTTTCATATCTCATCTATAGGAACTAACTTATTCAAGTGGACATCCTAATGTGGCCAGATTTCTCCATGAATATATCCTATTTAGGAGATTTATAAAATTGTCAGTGGGGACACTGAAAAGTATTCTTCTATCTGCACAAGACCTTTTTGGCTTTTTATACTTTAAATGCTTTGAAATCTTTTTTGGGTAAAAAGCTGTATTGTAATTGTTCCTCTTTGTCAGGACTATCCCAATTTTCTGTACCTGTACCTGAAAAAATCATTGATTCTATTTTATTCTTATTTTGTTTTTTAATACTATTAAATAGTTGTCCATATTTTTACAGTCCATATCCGAAAGCTCTACTTTCGTTAACCATTAGAAAAAGTATTGATTGGATCCAGACTTAGGGCATAGCCAGATGGCCAAATTAAAGTTCTCTCCACCAGTCCTTAAACTGCCAGAAAATTATGCCAGTGTAAAATTTGCTGTACTGATTCTGCCCCAGTAATGAGGCCAACAATTACAGTGCTGTCTTTTCTGTTTTAATGCAGAAAAAGTAAATAAATGCAATTAGTGGACTCCCTTAGCTTTGTTTTCCCTCCTACTAAATGCTACCTGCTTGTGGTGTGGAAAAACAAATTCCAGTCACTCTGCTTAATGTGAGATGGAGTGGGATTCAACATGTGTAGGTGGCTGTTCGGAACAACGTGTTTAGCCACCTATCAACATGGCTAACAGGGGGCACAGGTAACCTGTCAGTAGGCTATTTATAAAGATAAATCTAGTTGACTTGTGAAAGAGCGCTAAACCCATGTCCAAACAGTAGCCTTGTTGATAGATCACAGGTGTAGAAGAGGGGCATGGAGTAAATAGGGAGAAGCCATTGATAATGAGTGACCTCTGTCTTTGACTGCAAGGGAGTGGTGTGTCATAGCCAGCAGCAGAATCCAAAGTAGCCTGTGGGCCCTGTCAGAATAGAACAGAGTAGGTAAAATTGTATTTTGCCCCTCTCTTCAATTAATATAATAGAAACAGTCAACAGCATGGCCATACGAAATCTCTTATTGGTAGAGCAGCAGAAAACCGCTAATGCACTTAGTTGTGCAGAACCAGGAACATCGTTAGCATAATCCTGCTCTCTTTCCTGGTTTAAATCATTATTTTGTATAATAGCCAGCACACTCTCAAGACAGCAATAGTCCTTTTTAAAAAACAGAACAAAACACAGGTCTGGTGCTGGTTTCAATATAGATCTAGGACTATTACTATTATATTATATACTATTATTCAGGCAGATGCTTGTACAGAAGCTAGATGTCCAGTCTCTCTTGCAGGCCAGGCTGAAATGGCCATGGAGGGCAGTACTGAAGGAGAAAGTACATGTTCACAGCAGCCTAAAATGACCAATAGGAATTGGACAGATCCCACTCATGATCACATCAGCAGTGTAGTTGCTGATGAAGCCTGCTAGGTTGAACACCTACAAAAAGTGGGTCAGAACAAGAAGGAAATCCCTGCTTTAAATGTGAAGCAGCTAAATATGACTTTAAGTTGCCTCAGGCTAGGAATAAGATGAAGGCAACATCATGAGGATATGACATAAAAAGCAATTATTGGGACACGTTAGTGCTACAGTTAGGGTCGTGAGGATGAGCCTTCAGCCATGTGTAAAGCAGACTCTTTAAAATTAATGTAATATTTGTCATTACTGATTTAAATTAATTTACATTTCAGTGGGTCTATTGTAAGCTCGGATCATATTCAATCCAACCTGCTGAAATGTTGTTTTTTTCAGGGTAGCTCCTTATTCAGAATGTCTAGGCTTTAGATAAGTAATCCAGTAGTCCAACCTTCAGTTATTTAGAGTCCACCTCACAACATCCCTGATATTTTTCCAGGTGTTTAAGCCTGAGAGGTGGGCAAAGCAGGCAGTAGGCAACTTCTCTGTGAATATGCTTCATGTACGATATACAAATTTTGAACTTTTGATGAGCTATTCTGGAGCTGTCTACTATAATTTTAGCAGTGCTGAAGTCATTACCATTAAATTGGTGAATGATTGACTATTGGTGAATAAATGAAAGCATGCAAGAGATTCAGTATTATGTTTTATAAAATTTCATTGTAAAAACTCAAGACAGATGCAATTTCAGGTAGAGACTCTTGGTATAAAAATCAGAGTACAAGTTTTGATGATGTATGACTAGATTCCAGATACAGCAAAAGATAACACTTTGCATTTTTGGTTTCCAACAATTTTCAATATACGTTTACACAAAGGGGAGGGGAAATAAAATCAAAGATAAAAATGATTTTAAAAAACTTGTCCCAAATGTTACATTTAGTTTATTGCTTCCCCCTTGATGCTTTTCAGAACGGTTTTAAACCCATTTTAAAAATACATATAAGCATAGAAACGCACAAGAACACATATGTAAGTGTATGTAGAGTGCAGGGTGTTCAAGCCCTCCAGCTGTTTTGTTTGTTTGTTTAATTGCACTTTACATAAAATGATGCAAAGATAACAATCTGCTCTACAGCTGCCAAGGGATAACCTTCTATTTGGCTTTCAAACAGGGAAACAAACATATCCTGCTTCCATCTCTGGGCACTTTCTTTTCTTTTTGTCAATATGCTATGTAATATATTGGTTTAAAGATTTTTATAAGGATATAAGCTAAAAAAAGAGGATCACTTAAAGTTAGCTGATTCAGAATGTGTGCTATATATTGCCTCTTGCTTCTGCATAACGAAAGGATAAATTCTTTCAAAAGAATTTTTTCTTGCAAAAATAAGTTTCTGAAAATATGCTCCATCATCGTTGTTTTACATCGTATAATCCTTGATATTGTATCTTTAGTGGGAATGTAATGGATCAGTTGAATACACATTTTAAAAGGAAGAAAAATATTTATAAGCAAGTGTTTATAAGCCAGCCAGACTACATTTGCTCTAGGATTACTGGATCTAGGCAAAAATCTTGATGCTCACCAGATGACAGCAAAGAGGTATCTAAAACACATTTCTATGCTGCATGTAGTGGTTGCACAGTTTTCAGCCTAGATGTAGTGGCCCTAATTTGTAGGGCTATGCAGAGATCTGGTTCTGAAGGGGGAAAGGTAATTTGGAGCACATGTGGGTATGTGCTCTAAATCATCTTCTTCCCATCAAACCTGGCTCCTCGCATAGCGCTGCCAATTTGGTCTGTACTTCCCCCCGCCCCCCAAGTGGCTTGTATATTTAACATTAAAAAAAAAAAATGTTCTTTTATATTATTGTGTACTGTCACAGTTTAATACTCACCAGATGTTGGATGGATGCTTCCAGAATTCCTAGGTAGTGTATTAATTGCTGGTTATACTGGCAGGATACTGAAAGGGAATGGTGTTGTAATTTGCAGGGAACTTTGTATTTCATGAAGCCTTGCTAGTAAAATCCTTGCACGTGGTCTGTATCCATGGCATTTCTGTCCACTGAAGCAGGATCTGCTGCTAGAAGGGCTCAGTTTGGAATAGCTACAGATGAAGCTGCCTTTGTAAGCCAGCTACTGTGTCATTCAGGTGGAAGTTAGCAGTGGTTTATATCCTTTTCTACTTTATCAGGAAAATCCAGTTTATCACAATCCCGTTTGAAATAGGATATTGTTGCTCAGCTTTCTAGAGCCTTGAGGGAAATCTACTTTTTAACCTAGACTGAATTTTTGTTAGTGACAGGTAGCTTTACACAGCAGAAAGAACGAGTGTAAAGACAAACAATAAAGTGAGGAAAATTACATTTGCAGAAAGAGCTCTGGAGACTGGTGCTCGTGTGGAAGTAAACAAAAGATATCCCGGAAGTAACACTGTGATAGAATACTTTCTGTGTACTTGCAATTATTGTTGCATTTCATCTAGTTATTTTTAATTTATTCTTTCTTTGCTACTTTTTTGCATTTGTGTGTTCTCCTTTCTTCATTTGTTGTTGTAGATGCATTAAAGCAATACACTATGAAAAATGATATCTAAGCTATTTTGTTTATCTTGGAGGTGTTATGGCCTCCCCCATTACTGGAAAGAGAGAAAGAAAAAAAATAGCAAGAACCAGGAACTGGAAGTAATAGCAACCCTCAAGAACACTATTCTGACCAGTAGGAAGCATCTTACATGGAGATAGACAAAGTCATTGTTCCTAAATAAGGAAAAGAGATAAAAATGCAGGCTCCCCCATGTACTATATCAGTTTCCCCAAATGGCCACTAGGACTTAGATGCAGAAAGTGGATAAATGCAATAATGAATCTGCTAACCACTTGAACTATCTACTGTTGATTTTCCTTCTGTCTTTTGTTCCAGTCCCACCTTATTGACTTTGAAGACTAAGCTAAGACTGCCCAATAAATCGCTGCCTTGATTTCTAATCCGGTTCTGTAAGGTTAAGCTATCTGACAAGCTACATAAACAGGCATGTTGCAAGATCAGAAAAATAGTAGTACAAAATATTTGATCCAGATATTGTTTAAGGATCAGTTCAAAGCCTTTCCAATTCAGCCTATGAACTTCCTCATTTATCTGTTACAGATTTTTCATCAGATTTTGTGTTCAGCCTGTGTGTGTGTGTATGTGTCTCTGTGTCAAAAGATACAGTTGTAAAACCACACTTATTAACCTTGTTATTTTTTTCTTATTTTGTAATACCAATATTTCAAGCAAAACCTGAACATATCATATCTCTGATATTGGATATTTAGAACTTATAAAAAGGATGTTCATGTGTATAATCCATTGTTCTTGTACAGTTACTTGTGCTGAACTGTCCTCACTTCTCATCCACTAACAAGTAGCTGATACCACTAATCATCTGTTCTCTCCAGTGGACTTGATTGTGACATTTTAATTGTTTGATGAATTCATTATTTCTTTTTTCACATTATTTGAAAAGTGTACTGGTGTGTATATGGAAGAACTCAATGAAAAAGGAGAGTTTGGGAAGGTGTCTAAAATGCAGCTAAGAAGATGACTGAACTATGAATAGACTGAATATGGCTGCTATTGATGTTAATCAGAATGTATAGCAATACCAATGAATACAGTATATGGTATGGCAGTGGGGAAGCTATCTTACTTAAAAGCAGCTGTTTTAAGTGCAAATTCTGCATAAACTGATATTCTAGAAGATCTCTTTGGTTGGTTGTCTATGCTGGGAAATAATAAAAGGAAGGATTGTGCTAACACTATAAATGTAGTACGCCATGGTCTTTTAATAAAATTGCCATCAACTGAGACTTCCGGTGGGGGATTAATGGCAGCTTGACCAATTCCTTTGTCTGGGAATTGACGCCACAGTTGTTGGGGCTAGGGCAGGATCCCTGTAGCCCAAAGAATTCTCTGGATGTAAAGGAGAATCCATGAGATCAACCCAGATGCTCTCTGGACAGCTGTTTCTTGCAAGGAGACCCCAAAGCAGAAGACTTGTGGTGATCACCTTTTTTTTTTTTTTTTTTGTGGTGAGACTGGACTTTCCCATCCTGATCGAGGCTGTGGCATAGCCAAAATTTAGGACACTAAAACTGACCTCCCCCTTTCTAAAACACAATTTAAATGGTCTATTATTCTTTTAGATGAAGAGAGGCTTTTTTTGGCAACAGATAAGTGTATCATCTTGGTGTTTTTTGTATTTTCAACGCTATAAAAAAAATCTGATTTGGACTTTGGGATTTATATATTGAGCAAAGAGTTGAAGGGCTGAATGATTGGTTGTGTTTATGAAACAAGTGTTGTTGGTTTTTTTGCTGCGATGCTGATTGGTGGAGCTTTGTAAATATAGCACTGTTTTAGGGACAGCAGGAGAAAGTAGTGCCCCCTGTATTTGTTTCTTAGCTAAAGGTCACAGACCAAAGATTGATTTATTGAAATTTACATATCAAAATCAGTGGACACTATACAGTACTTAAGAGTAACAAAGACGTGAAAGAGCTGAGTTTAGTAGCTGACATATACATCAGAGACCATATATGATGTAGATAAATCAGGCTTAATGGACACTAGTAGATATTGTTATGGCTGGCAAATTCCTATACACAAAGTGATAGAAGACACAGAGACAAAGCAGTCAAGGAATATAATAGTAAGTACATGTGATCAGATTACCTGTGATTATTTCTCAAGAGGACATGCATCTATGGTTCTCTCTCTACTTTAATTTAAAACGTGTTTAAGATCAGAACTTTTAATCTTGCTGTCCATTGGAATATCATCACCTATATCATCAGAAATATAAAACAGAATCTTTGAATTTAAAAAATAAAATAAACTTCAGAAAAGAAGGGTGCCTTCTGGCTTGAAGTTCTGTAGTCTAAAGTTACTGTAAGTCAGTCCACTCTTTAATTTAAATGGTATGCCTTTCCAAATATTGGTGATTACATTACTACTTTTTTAAAATATATATATACTGTACAAGTTGTATGTTCATATGGTATTTCCTATTTTAAAATGACCTTTTCTGATTGAATCACATTTGTTACAATATCTTTCTTTTCTTCTCCCTTGAGTATAAATTGATTGGGTGATGTGTAATTACAAGGAAGACAGCTTAGTGTTTACAAGTCTCAGCCTCTAGACCTCATTTTACCTCTCTGTGAAGGTTAAATGCAAGAGAAAAAACTGAATGTTAATACTGTAGTTTCATTTTCCCCAGAGTGCTTCCTGAACAATGTCCACAGTTCTGTTGGGAACATAACAAAACAGTGAGGAGAGGACTGGAAAAGTGTATGAAAGCTTCTTAATTGAGATTGAAGAATGGTAAGAAAAATAGCTATTAAGGAAGCATAGATCCAGAAAATTAATGGAAAGAAAATCACCCAAAAGGTTTAAGAAATTCACACTGGGCTTTGGGAAATTATTCTCTTCAAAGACTTTTGGCAAAAGAAAGCTTCAATGATGCCAGTGTTTTCAGAAAGTCCACATGAAATCAATTAGTTATCTGAGTTTGAATGTTTTATTTTTCTATTATGCATATTAAGCCATTCCAATGATTTTAGGCAGATACAGGGGAAAAAGTCTTGAAAAAACACAAAGGTTTAATCTAGTGGAAACATAAATGCAAACTTTACAAGTGAGAATAAATTACTGTTTCTTTAAGTCAGCAATTAGGCTAATATAAGAAAGAAAAGAAAATATCAGAGGTTGTAATTCTTAGTGTTAAAGAGATTTTTTTTTTCATCTCCTTTTGTCAAGTATCACATAATAGAGAGGGAAAACCACTGAAGGATTAGAGAAGAGAAGATACCATGATCCAACCAAACAGCATGACATCCTGAGAACCAATATATGATGAAAAGTACTGGGTATTCCCTTCAGTCAGCTTTGGGCCATCCCAAATAATATACAATGCAGAGAGAGAATATCTGTAGCTCAGGGTTTAACTGTGGAGTCCTTGGTGCTCTCTGAGCTTGGTTGTTTACTTGCAGACATTTCATTACCCAACTAGGTAACATCATCAGTGGTACTGAGTGTGAGGTTTGCTCCCTGTTTTTATACTGTAGCTTGCCCTGCCAGTTTTGATGGGGGTGTGGTTTTCTCCTTGGGTAGTTCCTTGATTAGGGTATTGTTTTCTGCTTGATTGTTTGCTGGGTGTTAATCCCTGCTTAACTGGGATAAGGTGGATGAAAAGCAGTGGGCCCGTCCTGCCATGCTTCTATGGACACCCAAAAATACAGAAGCCCAACATACCTCTTCGTCCAATTGTATTGTTACCAGAGACCCCAACATACAACATAGCCAAAGAACTTACAGAAAAAGCTTGGATGTTTCACAGAGGGGACTCAATATCCTATCAACTCCCTACTACAGTTCCTTCAGAAAATCAAAGACTTAAAAATAGAAGAAGATGAAATTATGGTTTCATTCGATGTAACAGCACTCCTTACATCCACAAATCCAGAACTAGCGAAATAATCCATGGCAGCAGTACTACACAACACACTCCCTACCTAAGCAAATACATTAAGATCAAAATACCCAGGATCATGGACCTCATCAACCTCATCTGCCTCACTACCTACTTTCAGCTTGATGGACCAATATACCAACAAATCAGAGGAACACCAATGGAATCATCACTCTGAGGACTCATAGCAGAGACCGTAATGCAGCATCTAGAAACTATAGCACTCCCACACATACAACCAGAAGTATGGATCCAGTGTGTAGACGACACCTGCATACTGGATCTATTTATTTTGTCATAATAAAAAAGGAACAACTAGAGAAGACACATGAAACTATCAACAACATCTTCAAAGGAATAAAATTCATAAGGGAAGAAAAAACAATACGCTAGCCTTCCTGGATATCCTCATCAGCAGAGGAAACAGCAGCAAATTAGAAATGCCGGTCTATCGGAAAACAACCCATACTAACCAAGTGCTCCATTATGAAAGTAACAGCCCAACCTCCATGAGAGGAGCTGTGTAAGAATGTTACTCAGACGAGTACAAACACACTGCAGCAACCCAGAACACCAGAAAAAGGAAACAGACCACCTATACAACATCTTCCAACAAAATGGATACTTTATCAAAAAGTGCCTGACCACTCAACCCACTACAGCACAACCAACACAAGCTGAGAAAAGGATAACACTGCCATGCATTAAAAACATCTCAGAAACAACCAACAGACTATTAAAATAACACAGCATGTAGCACACAAACCACACAGCATATAGCACATGGTACAACCACATGGCATGTAGCACACAAACCAATTAAAGCCCTTTTTTCAATTGTCTCTTTTGAATGGTGTGTAAATGTGGTTTATTTTTATGTGTCTATTGATGGGTGATGTTCTTTTCTAGTATATTGGTAACTTTCCATATGCAATTAATAATGGCATGTTTATCTTCTATGCCAGACTCTTACAGCAAATGATTCAGGCAAGGGAATCAAATATAACACCTTCCTGACCCCTTTAATCTTTTATTGAACTTAATTATTTATTTGCTATGTATAATTTATCATCTCTTTGAGTAACTCTAAGCAATTTATAATCCACAATCTAGACCAGCCATTAAATGATACATAATTAAATAATGTGATAATTAACATGCAAAATTGTTATTGTCTAATTTAAAACTTTCTGATCAAATGCCTTTAGGAAGAGAACAGTTTTCAAAAAAACAGCAACAAGTGTCGTGGTGAGCACCCTAATCTCAGGGGTCATCCTGTTCCAAAGGCAGTAATCTACTACTGAGAAAGTAATGTTCTGTGTCTCAGCTTCCTGATCTCCCATGAATCATCCTTTCCCTGATGGGTTGTAGGGTGAGCAGGTTGTACCTGGAGGAGACAGTCCTGGAGATAACAGAGGGCTAAAGTCATATATGGCTTTACAGCAGGGGTCCCCAAACTCTTCAGCTCATCAACCCCTTCATGAACTTTTGCATTGTTCATTGACTCAGAAACATTTATTATATGAAAATAATTTTAATAAATATTACTTTAACTAATAATACTACAAATAATAACAACAACAACAACATTGACCCTTTGGATAGTCCCATCAAGACTTGGGAGTCAATATTGACCAGTTTGGAGAACCCTCTTACAGGTATCACCAAGACCTTGAATAAGATCCAGAAGCCTACGTAACCAATGCGGCTTCTGAAAAATGGATACTATTCTGCTGAACTAGTTAGTGCTGAACAGCAATTGGCCAGCTGCAGTTTGGGCCAGCTGCAGCTTCTTAGTTGTATTCAAGGGCAACCTGACTTAAAGTGAATTACAGTGGTCTGGCTAAAGAATGACAAGGACACAAGTCAAATTCTTTAGCACCTCCCTGCTATAGAAGGTGGCACAATTGATGAACCAGCTGAAGCTGGCCAAAGATTCACCTGGGCAGTGTTTTCATGTTCTGTTCCAGAAGTCTGGATAGTGGACATTGCAATACCTGGAGACAGCAGCGTAGAAGAGAAAAAACTGGAGAAAATCACAAAATACAAAGACCTGCAAATAGAAATAGAATGACTGTGGCAAAAGAAAGCAAAGATAGTACCAATAGTAATAGGCACCTTGGCTGAATTCCCAAAACATCTGGAGCACCACTTGAACACCATCGGCATTGACAAAATCACCATCAGTCAATTGCAAAAAGCAGCTTTACTTGGAACAGCTTACATCCTGCGACGATACCTTTAACACCATCAAACAACAACATCTGCCTATCCCAGGTCCTTGAGAAGGACTTGATAGGTGGATAAACAACTGGCTGACTATGCAACCAACAATAATGTTTTTAGAATTATGTGTAAAAACATCAAGAAGACAGGACAAATTCTTCTTTTCTTCAACTTTGAAACCTCCATTTGCTTTCATGTATTTGTAATCCTCTTAATTCATTTGTTTTACCCTGCACATTTTAAAAAATAAGGTTATTTGCCGCTTACTAAATACGAGAAATAGTTGTGTGGACTAGTGTAATGTGGCTTTCCTAATTGCTATCTTAAGCTCCATTGTGTGCCCAGTATGAAATAGCTTTTTTCACAAACCTTGGAAGAGTCATTCTCAGCGGAACTATTCATGAGTGAATAAAACTGGAACATAATTATGATGGCTATTTCTTTGTCAGCATTTTAAAATAAATGCTGGTAGATTAAAGAGGCACTGATAGTGTCATGAAAACAGTGGCATATGAAGGCTTTAGGGGTTTTTGTTTGTTTGTTGGTACTTGTCTGATAGCTGCATATATGGTTAAGAACAGTGTAACCTCATACTGATCCATGTACCTCCACTCTGATGATGTTTGAAAGGCACAGAAAACTTGGCTATTCTCCCAAGCCTTGGGGTAGGGAGGCTGGTGAGCCCCTATAGGATTTTGTGTTGTTCTGCACATCATCTGTCTTTCTATTTTATTGTTCTTGCTTTTTATAATGTAAATCACCCGGAGTCACTTGGAGTTGGGAGTTCTTTAAGCCTATACTAAATAAATTTGGAGAGCTTGTTGAACTGTTTACATAATCATTGATAAATGATATAAGCAGAATCTGAAAACGTGTCCATATTTTTAAAGCTGAAAAAATATAAAATTAATGGATGGGTTGCTCCATGTAGGATCATCTAGGTCATGCTGGCTGGCGAATTTTGGGAGTTGAAGTCCATGCATCTTAAACTACTGAGGTTGAGGAACACTGATCTAGGTTGTCTGCCTAAACCGAAGGTGGGAAATGGTCCTCTAGACATTGCTGAACTAAAGCTATCAGCATTCCTCACCCTTGGCAATGGTGCTTAGACTGTAGTGTGATGACATATAAAAGGCCATACCATCTGTTCCCTTATCCTGATCTAGATATTGACCCACTGTCCCTCTTATTGAATCTTACCAGCTTTTAGAAATCCAGCTCACACGGGCATTGTCTTGAATTGTTCCTTCCTCTTTTTCACTGAGGGAGAAGGGATCCAGTGAATACTTTCTGCAAATGGTCTTACAGTCTCTGTGAAAAACATAAACAAACTGATATTTGGTAATAAAACTGTATTTGCCACCAAATCTTTGCAGAACAGAATTGCTTTGCTTTCATATTTAATAATGCATCTGACATGATAAAAGTCTATAAAATATTCTGAAGTTTAATAGCTAATTAGGTCCATGTAACATGCATTAATCCACTATAGGCTTTATCAGGAATATATGAAAAACCAATTTTGCTGAATATGAACAACTGGCTTGTATGTAACAAGTGCAACATATCAAAATACCATCTTGGCAAGATTTATCTGCAAAGAACATCAGGTGGAACAGAAATTAAGAGAAAAATTGATCTTAAATGTCAATAGCTAAAAAAATAACAAACCCTTGTGAAAATTGCACAAAGCTGTTCAGCTGTCCAAATGTGACCTTTTAAACCTATCGTGCTGTTACCCCACTCAAATGTGAGTAAATCCTGCATATAAAATAGGAGATTGGGTATATTCTGATGTTTCAAAGTTTGTACCATAGAGATTGAAGCAATGGAAAATGGAACTGAAAAATAATTCATATCATAGGCATACATTTGATCTATGTATTATGGCAGGTGGCAGCTCCTAAGTAAGCAAGCTCAGACCCAGGCAGTACTCGGGTGATGCAGAAATTGCAAAGCCAGTAGGTGAGAAGTTACAAAAATATCCCCAAAGGAGGTATTGGCAAATAATTTCCACTATTACTTCCAAGGAAAGCCAGGGACACATCCATAAAGTTGCTGAGAGACAAGCTTGGCGAAGGAGGATTTAGTAGCCTACTGTGATGGAATAGAATTATGAAGGCCAGACTCAGGGAGATAAACATTTTCTTAGCTCGCCGGAGGAGCATGGGAGCTACAAGAGGATGAGACTGGCACCTCCCTGAGGAATTCACACTGTTGTGGCTGGCTGACTTGGGAGCTGGGGTTTCAGTCTGGGAAGATTGTTGCTAGAGGTTGTAGCTAATAAACATAGCTGAACTGAATTTGCATTGTCTCTTGGAGTTCCTTGGGCTAGGCCTGACACCTACAAATAATTAAATATGCCTTCTCTGTGGCTGCCCCCACTTTATGGAACACCCTGCCCCGGTGATTTGGCAGGCTCTCATTATTTTAGCCTTTCAGAAGACCATCAAGACCTGGCTTTTTACCAAGGCACTGGGATAGGATGGGATGGGATGAGATGAGGGTAATTGGAGTTTGCTGCAGAACATCCTAAGGGATGATTAAGGCACAGGGTTTTTGTTTGATCATTTTCCTGTTTTATTGTTTTATAGTTACTGGTTTTATTGTTGTTCTGAGCTACCCAGACTTGTTTAAGATTAAGGAAAGCTGGATTGGCAGAAGATGAGCATGATGACACCACTCTGGTAGCCAAAAATACAAAGGATCTGCAAGCACTAGTAATAAAAGTCAAGGAGCACAGTGAAAAAATTAAATATGAAGAAGCCCAAACTAATGACAACAGGTAGAACAACCAACCTTAGAATTCACAATGAAGATATCAAAGCGGTGGACAGTTTCTGCCTTTTAGGTTTCAACCATCAACAGTAAAGGAACACGCAGTCGAGAAATGCATTGCAAACTAGCACTTGGGAGTGCAGCCATGAAGGCCTTGGAAAAGATATTCAAATGCTGTGATGTGTCTGTCCCCACAAAGATCAGAATCATACATGCCATGGTATTCCCTGTAACACCTATGGAAGAAAAAAAAAGAACCAGGACAGGAAGACTATTAATGCTTTTCAACTTCAGTGTTGGAGAAGACTCTTGAGAATAACATGGATAGCCAAAAGCAAAGCAATGGATCATCAAACAAATCAACCTAGAGTTCTCATTTGAGACGCAAATAACCATGCTCAGATTAGCCAGAACAGAAACTTTAGAAGCAGGAGAGGAGTTGATAGCAGGGACAGCAAACTTTATGCAAGTATGATTTCTGACAACTGAGGATGAACAACAATAACTTGGCAGTGTGAAAATGCCCATAATCTGAATTAAATTTTTATCATTATTGAATGTATTGCAAAGACTTTCAAATATGAAAAATGATTTGAGTATTATACAATGAGAAATAGTAAGTTTAAGTATTGGTTAGCTGTATCTGTAATCAAGTTTTGAGCAACTGCCTATGGATTTCGGGAATTAAGGAGATGCTAGGATTTTGTTTTCTGGGAAGCACAGTTGACACTGCTGCTTTGGCTTATGATTGTACTAACTCCTTCAGTATTTCAACATTGCAACCAGTATTTTTAAATACAGGATTTCTGTCACCTAGCTACAGAATTAAATTGCAGACTAAGAGTTTATATCAGAGAGAGTAAACTTCCTTTGTCAGTAACTCTTCTTGTATTTTCATAATAACATCTTTTAAAAAATGAATGCTAACTGTGGTTTGAATATTTGAAAATTAGAGTTAACAACCATGTATGCTGACATGCTGTGGAAGAAATTAATGTTGTCACAATATCAATATAAAAGTTTATATTTGATACCAAACTCTGAAGAATATCCTTTTCTCTCCTATAACTGTTGTAATTGTAGAACTGGAATTCAGATCTTTTTTTCTTGGAAGATCCATTACAAACAGAAACAATAATTTTTAATAAATTATACATATATCACATTGCTTGAATTCCATCCTAAATCAGAATATCTAATCAAAATGACAATTCACTGCTTCTTGATTACATTTTTTCAAGAATGATAAGCATATCATAGTGGTATGAAGACATCCTTGATTACTCAATGCCATTCTGGATTCTGAAAATCAATGGGGCTGAGGAATTTACAAAAGTAATTATTATTGATAACTAATAACTGTACTAACTGCAAAGACATATTCCAAGTAGGGCAGCTCATGTAACAACACTAGTTGGCACAATACTAATACAATAATAATCTTTTTTAGCTATTGGACTAGTGATTACCTATTTAATTAATTTGGCATCTTTAAGAACAGAAAGATCATCACTCCTTAAGAACACTATAGCTTTATCTTTGTAGTCAAAGGACATTTCACTACTGTAATTCCAAACTATATGACCTCCCAAAGGGCCCTGAAAGATTGGATGGGAGCTTTTGATGAATCTTACAGAAACACAACTATATAGAAAGTTTGAATACCTTCAGTTAATTTCTTGTATGCTCTAATAGGCTAGGGGACGCGGTGGCGCAGCGGCTTAATGACGCTGAAAGTGCCGGCCAGAAATGGCTGGAAACTTCAGCGGTTCGAGTCCAGCCTCTCGCGTTAAACAAGGTGAGCTCTTGTTTCTCTACCCGCAGCTTCTGCCAACTCAGCAGATCGAAAACGTACGTGAGTAGATAAATGAGTACTCTCACTCCAGTGGGAGGAAAAATGCTGGCAGCGACTCCACAGAGAGACGGGACCACAGTTGCCGGTAAAAGCGTGAAATTGCGCTCGCCCCGAAAAAAAGGGGCGCGAAGCAACGGAAATCCCGCCTCCTGTGCTGCCAGCTGGGCTGACGCTCTAGGAATTAGGCTCTGGCAAAGTCTAATTCCGAAACTAGAAAGATGCAATTGCCTTGAAAACCGCTAGGGGGCGGTCACTGCAGGGTCAGTAATGACTGTGAAGCAGACCAAAAAAAAAAAAAAATGCTCTAATAGAGTTTTGTGGGCTTATACTTAATAAAAACAATGAATTAATAATCAGCTATACTTTTATAATTTTCTAAACAAATCACTGTTAATGCCTTTAACATACAGGAAAGAAATAAAATTCAACTGAACCCCGAAAGGCACATAACATGTTTTCTGCCCAGGAACATGGAATTTAGAATGTGCTGCAATTACAAAATTATGGACAAAAAATGGCTGCAGAACATTTAATACCAATAATGATTAACTCTGTGTAATTCATTCTGATCTCATTCTGTTATTTCATCCCAACTGTACCATGTAGTGAAGTTTCCAAGGACAAGGAGAAAAGGAAGTTCTACTGGGACAAGCTTTTCCAATATTTTTGTGGTGGGGTTCCATGGTAGGCAAGACACATCAAATATATTGTGCTATTATTTTAGCTTTATATTCCCGTTTATTACTTTTGTTAAACCAAATTCAGCTGTTGGATGCATGGTGCAACATGATGTAAAATACCTACAGGATTTCTGTAGAACCATTTTCCTGTGTTGTTTTTCACAGAATGTTAAGAATCGCAGCCAGAATGAAGATATTTTACTTGTCTACGGGAATAGAAAAGTCAGGGGGAAAAAAGAAGAAAAAAATTGAGCTTCCAGATATTAATGATGCAGGATTAGATGTGTTTCAGTAATTCATATGTATGTTTGTTATTCATGTAGTCTTAATTCTCTTTGTTTGCGCTCATTATTCTTCTTTCCTTAGCAAGTCTTTTTGTTTTTCCCAGTGAAATGAATATCCTTCAATTGCTGCAAAGCAATTATCTAGAAATTGGGTGATATATTGCATATTATATCATGTGAGAATGTCAGGTGTAGCAAATGAATGCCAGCAGATTTAGATATATCCAAAAGAGACTATTTCTTTATTTGTTTATTCATGATTTAGAATCTCAGATTTAGAATGAAAGGTATGAACTGAAATGATAAAATTTTGCTAACAGGCCTCACATTCCTTGAGACTTAATACTGGATCTCTGTTTTCATTTCTACCTTTCTTACTATTATTATTGATGTGTTTTGCTGCAGTAAATTGATCATTAGCTAAAATGCCACTGATAGGATGAACTGTGAGTGGTGATTAAATAAAAACTACATCCCACCCATTTCTCCAGAAAAAGACTTTGCAATATCAGTCTTATTCCCTGCATTCCAAATATCCTACAAATTATTTTTGTAAACACCGGTGGCACTAAGCAATTACATTTCACAACTTTTGCTTGGTTTCAGAGGGAGAGGTTTAAGTAGGTTACTTAACTTTCTTATTCCCCATAAATTAACTTCAGATACATTGGGCTCTTAATTGTTTTTATTTTCCTGAACCTGTACAAATTAGTTGGTTAATCCTTAGTCACTTTGTCTGAATACTGCAGGCTATACAGTATTTCATATTGTTTTTATTAATTAAAACTTTTCTTACAGTATTATTCAAGCCATCATTATGACTACTAGTAAGCAGTAATATATAACTATATTAATCATTAATATTATGCAAATATCATTTATATGTTGATTATTGTACTACATTTTCTTAAAATATTAATCGAGAGTTATCAAAGGGTGCGTACAATGTATAGTAAAATAATAGTTTTCCAAAATGTCTTATTAAAACTTAGATTTTAAATAACTTTTTTTGCCTTTTGCTATAAAAACACTGTGTGAACAATTTTCCACATCAGAGAGAGAGAGAGAGAAGTATTGGGAAAAAGAACCTTGATTGATCAAGTTATTTTATCATATCAAAAAGAAAGGGCCTGTTACATTCCAGATACTACTGAATTACACTCCCAGCACCCTTTTTCGCTGGCATGCTGGCTGAGGTTGATGAAAGTTGTAGTTCAACAACATCTGGAAATCAGAAGTTCCTCAGACCTGCAAGAGGTTCACAATCATTTGCTGTTTCAAATCACACTACTCTCATTTCTGAAGCATGCTTTAATTCCAGTCACTTCTTACAAACGTACTACTTATAACTTCTTCATTCAGACTTCAAATCCCAGCCAGAAAAGGAGGCAGTCTTTCCCAAACCTTTCCCGCAACTATTCATTAAAGGATTTATTCTGCTTCACCTCAACTTAGCCCATTTTTCCAAGCAAAGCACTTATTTTCAAATAGTCACCCAATGAGGGTAGCTAGGATGTTGCTTATGACTGTAGGTCTCGTTTAATGTTAATATAAATCTATAAGGAATTATAGTGACCTCATTGCAAACTACATTGGATTAATACTGAATTCCAGCTCAATATTAATGTTAATACTTTTTAACATTGGGGATGAAAAATTCTATTCCCAGATTCCTGTGTAATGTCTCTATAAATAGGGATGGTTAAACTTGTCTTTTATGTACTTTCACAAAGTGCTGTTTATCTTCTGGATTTGATTGTTTTTATTGAGTTTTTAATCGTGAGCTGCCTTGTATCATTCCAATTTGGAGGCCCTTTGAATCTAGTGATTTATTATATTAATTCATAATTCTGTGCAGCTCAGTTTCTTAATAGAAAAACTTTCAAAATATATATTGAAATGCATTTTTCTCACTTTAAATATGCATTTAAAGTGTGATTTATATGCATATTTGGACAGATTTTAAACTGCCAAGCAGAGAACTAATGCAATGATCAAATTATCAAATACTGCTGTCGCACATGCGCAGGAGCATAAGAAAGTCTCTCTTTTTTTTACTAAAAAGCAATCCTATATTTAGTAAGAGAAGGAATTTATTTATATCTGGGCTTCTTTTTGATCTGTGTTTGGCCATTGCACATCGTCTGCACAAAGTAGAACATTGTCTTTCTTTTTCCTAACAAACATTCTGATACCAATTGTGAAGTAAGGATGCTATCCTGAAACTGTTTTTCGCTGGTGTTGGAGACAGAAATTAAAAATAGATGGGATGCTTGTTTCATGTGTAAGTCTCTCTGCAGGGTGGGGAGCACTCGGCGGAGATGAAAGCAGTCAAAAGTTTACACACAAAGCTGCTTTTATTCTCCTCTAATCCCACTGATGTGCCCTGTCAACACTCTCCCAGTGACATGGGGATTTTTTTCAACCCAGTCTATAAATTGTTCAAAAATATTCCCTTGAAAATGTATGCATTTTCAGGAACTTTTGCTTATTTGCATATCTTCTGCAAGCACTTTTCATAACGTAAGATGCTTCTGTGCATACTTTCCCATATCTATACTTTTCCTTAATTTATCCTGTGTGTCCAAGGATACATTAATTGTGTCCTTTTTTTTTTTTTTAAGTCATGAATTCCATGGCAAACTATATATGAATTTTGTTGTGCATGTGATTTCAGTGGGGTTATAAATTTAGGAATTTTCAACATTCATGCACAAAAAGGAGGAATTGCAGCTCTGCTAGAAAAATTGGGCTTTCCTCATAGTTAAAAAGTAAGAGGGAAACAATATACTATATATATATATACAGTCAGGACCAGAAATATTGGAACAAGGATAACTGTTTTGGCATTTGGCCTCTGTACACCATCACATTGAAGTTGAAAGGAAACACACCCAGATGGGAGTGAAGTCAGGACTCTCAGCTGTAACTCAAGGGCTTTGACAAAAGTGAGGCACTAACCATTTAGGAAGTACAGCCAGTGGCATACACTCACACCCATCGTTGGTGGCTCATAAGTAATGGAACAAACCAGCATCATGAAAAACATAAGGATTGCCTTTAAGTTTAATACCTGGATGAAAATCCTTTGCAGTCAATGACTGCCTAAAGTCTGGAACCCATGGAAATGACCAAATGCTAAGTTTCCTCCCTCAAGATGCTTTGCCAGGCCTTTACTGCAGCTGCCTTCAGATGCTGCTTGTTTGTGGGTCTTTCTGCCTTCAGTCTTGTCTTCAGTAAGTGAAAAGCATGCTCTGTTGGGTTGAGATCGGGTGACTGACTTGGCCATTGAAGAACATCCTACTTCTTTGCCTTGAGAAACTCTTGGGTAGCTTTTGCTGTATGTTTTGGGTCATTATCCATCTGCAATATAAAGTGGCGTCCTATCAATTTGGCAGCATTTGGCTGAATCTGAGCAGAAAGTATAGCCCTATACACTTCAGAATTCATCCTGCTGCTTTTATCAGCAGTCAGGTCATCAATAAACACCAGTGACCCAGTTCCATTGGCAGCCATACATGCCCATGCCATAACACTGCCTCCACCATGTTTGATAGATGATGTGGTATGCTTTGGATCATGAGCTGTTCCTTTCCTTATCCATACTTTTCTCTTCCCATCATTCTGGTGTAAGTTAATCTTGGTTTCATCAGTCCAAAGAATCTTATTCCAGAACTGGGAAGGCTTTTTTAGATGTTTGCTGGCAAAATCTAATCTGGCCTTTCTGTTCTTGAGCATTACCAGTGGTTTGCACCTTGTTGGAAGCCTCTGCATTTTCATTCATAAAGCCATCTCTTGACTGTAGATGTTGACAATGACATGCCTACCTCCTCAAGAGCGTTCTTGACCTGGCTAGATGTTGTGAAAGAGTTCCTCTTCACCATGAGCAGAATTCTGCAGTCATCCACTTTAGTTGTTTTCTGTGGTCTTCCAGGCCTTTTGCTGTTGCTGAGCTTGCCAGTTAATTCCTTTTTTTTCAGGATGTTCCAAACCATTGTATTGGCCACTCCCAATGTTTTTGCTATCTCTCTGATAGGTTTATTTCTCAGCCTAATGATCTCCTCCTTCACTCGCATGGACCCTTTTTGGACCTCATGTTGAGAGTTCTAGTGAACAGCTACCAAATGCAAATGTAACACTCAGAACCACCTCCGGGCCTTTGATCTGCTTGATTGGTCATGGGGTACCCAGGAAACAGGCCACACCTGGCCATGCAGCTGCTTGTCAGCCATTCGTTCCATTACTTATGAGCCACCAACGATGGGTGTGTGTGTATGCCACTGGCTGTACTTCCTGAATAGTTAGTGCCTCACTTTTGTCAAGCCCCTTGAATTACAGCTGAGAGTCCTGACTTCGCTCCCATCTGGATGTGTTTCCTTTCAACTTCAATGTGGTGGTGTACAGAGGCCAAATGCCAAAACAGTTATCCTTGTTCCAATAATTCTGGTCCTAACTGTATAGAAATTTTTTAATAACTCCAATACCTTGCTTCTGTGCTTGTCTACGACCATAATAAAGATTGATTTGGATATCTGGTTTCTCCTGAAGATGCAGCAATATTTCTATTTCAATAAACTGTTTCAGTATATTGTCGCTTCACCCATACTGGCTCACCCACATGATTATATCAAAATAAGCCGTACAACATGTGATCAATCAATAGCTATTGTTTCTAAAAATAAATCAGAGGAGATTTTTGTCCTACACTGATCATAAGCAGCTTCATTTGTCTATTTGATAGGGTTTGTTAAATGCTCTTCTTTGAAATAATGATTTAAATATGGATATTTATCCAAAATCTTCCATAGTGAAAGCCAGTATAATCTCCCTGCCTTTTAAGATCCTTTCACATACGTAAGTACTTTGCTGCTGTAAGCTGGTGAAGATCACATGGTGCTCCCTTCTCGGTCTGTGAAATCTGCCCCTACCCAAGCATGTTTATGTCCATGACATCAAATGATATGAATCCAAAAGTTGCACTATTGAAATATATTGTTCCACAGGCCAGATGTGTAGTAAGTTATTAATGTTTCATAAAGTTTTGCTTTTCATAGACAAAGAGATTTGATTTGATACATGAGTAAGCATCATTATCACAAAACAGTAAGCAAGTACTGCTCTGTAGAATGTCAATGATAGTATAGCATCTATGGAATTATTTTGAGTGAGGTCCTGTAGATAAAAATGTAATCAGTTGTCAAAGGTTCTTTCTGCATCTACAAAGATTAGTGCTGCTTTCTTTGTTATTGATGTATGCTATTGTATTGATTATAAATGCTGTCTATATAAATGCTGTTGTCCTTTATGTTCCTCTTCAGAATATAACCTGTTGGACTGATGTGCGTTATGATGTGCAGCGAGGCAAATATAAGTATTTAGAATATGGTTTTTAAGAGGAAAAATTGACTAAAGAAGTGAAACCAGAAATACATGAACATTTTAAATGTTATAAATATTGTATATCAGTCAGAGTGCAATAAAAGAGAAGTTAGGAACTATATATTTATTTATAATGTTTTTAGTAGCTGTCCGTCCTTCCTTCCTTCCTTCCTTCCTTCCTTCCTTCCTTCCTTCCTTCCTTCCTTTTTGTATTTTAAATAACAAAATAGTGGAGATTTCGGCACTCAGATCAAAGATTAAAACCTTTCTTATGTTGTCAAAATAATTCATTGTACTTTTTTTTTATGGTTAATTTCTTATCAATGATATACTGAGCACTCTCTAACTGTACAACCTTTGGTGACCCCTTTGTCCAGTTACTGATGGTATATTACTGCATCATTTAAAAAAAATTTTTTTGTCTTTTTGCTTGTTGGTTTTCTTCTTCCCTTCTTGTAAACATAATTAATAAATAGAAAAATGTTAAGAGAAAAAAGATAAAAACTTAAGCAGTATGTTTTTAAAAATGAAAATGTAATATGATAAATAAGTTAACCTTGTACAGACAATTCTGCAGTATTTTCTCACCAATAATGATAAAATGAGTCTTACATTATTTTAACTGTGCATTCCTTTGTTACAGAATTTAAGAAGTAGGCTACACATTCTTCTTTTTTTCTTTTTTGGGTCATAATATTATAGCTCAGAGCTATGAAATGCAAGATCAAGTGGACAGGGTATATTTATCTATAATAAAGGAGGATGGTCTTTTTTCGCTGTATCTTTTGCTTATTACCTATATTATGGAACTCCTCCTGGGTATTGCCCCCTGCACCCCAGAAAATCTTTGACATCAGTACTATAATGCTACAAAGGCTGAAGGTCTTACCATGTCAATTAAATGATGTTTGCAGCTCTGTTTTTAAAATGTTTGCCGCAGTATATTGCATTCTGTTCATACGTTTGGTTCTGTTTGGGGACTTGGTTTGAAGTAATTCATCTTTCACACAACGGTGAGTATGTGTGTATGTATGTTTGTGTTTGTGTGCATATAAATGAGAGAATGGGACAGCTAAATTGGTGTAGTGTTAAGGTGCTGGACTAGGAGCAGGGAAACCGAGTTCTAGTCCTCTCTTAGGCAAGGAAGTTACCTAGGTGACTTTAGCCAGTTGCTCCCTCTCAGCCCTAAACTATTTACCAACTCTCAGGTGTTCAAAGCAGCCTTTGAAAATGATGAGGGGTTAATATTGAACTAAAGACACACAAAGCAATGCAATTATTTTGTTCCTGCTCTGTGGTTTCACATTTCAGCATTATGATAAAAAGCCTGCTTTGTTTTTGTTTTTTTCGTGTTTTTTTTAAAGCAGGCAAGTTAATTCCCTACATGTCCCATGGCAGCCTTTTTTTTTCACTTAGATGTGGGAGCAGGTGGTGTCATTTATATTTAAATGCATCATGTCTCAGTTGGCAGGAAAATAGCATTCTGTGATGAAATCTCATTAATTGTTCTCCAATTTGCGTGAATATTATTTATATTTGCATATTATAATGTTGTTATAATAAAATGTGGTGTTATAGAATTCTATTTAGCATTGCACTCATCTTAAAATAATTATAAATCCCAAGTGACTAAAAAAGAAGAAAAAACATCACATCAGTGGTGCATATTCATCTCCTATATCTGTTTCCTAAAATACTGGATCTGAATTTTCAGTTTCATAGACTTACCACTCAAGAATGAGCTATATAGGGCTGCCTTGATTAATTACATTTGTTCAGTCCTTACCATTAGCATCTGTGCACAATGCAAATGTACAAGTCTTATTCCTTTATTACACTGACTGCCTTCTATAGAACTGAAATATTGCAAACTGTTGGATTATTTTCAGTTCGTTTACACCATCTGCCCACCTGTTATTAAAAGTTGTAGAATTGTACCACGTTGCTTCCAAGAATAAAGGTGCTCAAGCACTCAGTCAGAGGTGTCATTCATGATGGACAGGAAGATGCATTCATTGTTCAGTTCATTTAAATACGTTTTTTTGTGTTTCTGAACAGGGATGCACAGAATAGAACAATTGTTAAAATATGTCTAAACCAAAAAGGCACTTCAAATCACCAGAATTAAAACATGTCCCACTAGCAGATAAAAGATAAATTCAACTCCCAAACGTGTATATGAGTATGCTATGATCTTTCACTGATTGATTTTATGCCATCAAGTCACTGTGGACTCTTAGCAACCACAGATAGATTTTCTCCATGATGATCTGTCCCTAACCTGGTCTTTCAGGTCTTCCAACAGCGCACTCATTGCCACTGCTTTGAGTCTATCCACCTTGCTGCTGGCCAACCTCTTCTCCTTCTTCCACATTATCCAGCATTAGAGTCTTCTCCAGAGAGTTTGGTCTTCACATAATGTGTCCGAAGTAGGATAATTTGAGCCTGGTCATTTGTGCTTCAAATGAGAACTCTGGATTGATTAGTTAGATGATCCATTGCTTTTCTTGGTTCTCCATGGTATTCCCAGGAGTTTTCTCCAACACCAAAGATTAAAAGCATCAATACTCTTCCTATCCTGCTTCTTCAAAGTCCAACTTTTGCTTCCATAGAGTGTCATAATGAATACTATTGCTTGCACAATTCTGATTTTTGTAGATATAGACACTTCACAGCATTGAATATCTTTTCCAAGGTCTTCATTGCTGCTCTACCAAGTACTAGTCTGCAGCATATTTCTTGATGCTTGTTCCTTTACTGTTGATGGTTGATCCTAAAAGGGAGAAACTATCCACCACTTTAATATTGCCAATGTCAATTCTAAGGCTGGTTCAACCTGTTGTCATTACTTTGGGTCAGCATTTAGGATGAATAAGGAGAGAGTATACACTTGTCACACTCCTTTGCCAACCTGGAGCCAGTCTGTTTCACCATGTTCTGTCAGTACTGTGGCTTCCTGACTTATATATACTGTAAGTTTCTTATGAGTACAATGAGATGTTCTGGGACTCCCATTTTCCTGTGCGCATTCCACAGCTTGATATCGACACAATTGGAGACCTTTTTCTAATCAATGAAGTACATAGTGACTTCTTCTTGGTATTCTTTGGTTTCCTTGATTATCCAGCGTGCATCAGCAATAATGTCTGATGTTCCTTGGCTTTTTTAAAGCCAGCTGAACATCTCTTTTTCCATGTAGGGTTCTAATCCATGTTGGATGATCCTAAACATTATTTTGCTTGCATGCCAAATTAAAAGTATTGTACGATGATTTACACATTCTGTTAGGCCTTCTATTTTTGGTAATGGAATGTAGATTGGCCTCTTCCAATCTGTTGGCCACTGTATCATTCTCCAGATATGTGATCCCAGCCACAATCCCAGTGCCCAAAGTAATCATGAAACTAAGCTGAAGGTCTCCAGAGATCTGGACAACTAGGAATTAAAGCTTTATTGTAATTCAGGAAGAGTCACCATTTCAGAAAGCTGATAGTTAATGACCAGGCATGAGGCTGATACAGAATTTATGCCCTGGAGCAATTCAGAACATTCTGAATAAGCTTTTTTTTTTTTTTAATCCTGAGCATGAGACAAAACATTTTTCGTCATGCCTTGTGACATTTCCACCTGAGCTGTTTAGGTCCATCTTTTTCTGGTATACCCTTTGATCTCTATTCTTTCCAATTTTGCTTTATTCTATTTTTTATAGTTATTTCACTTGTCAAAATTTACACATAGAGTTTTGTGGGGAGGGGTGTTAGTTTTTAAAAAAGAGTAATTATTTTATAAATAAACTGTGCATATGATTTATTCTTTAAATATTCAACAAGGCAGTGGTAGTCAGCAAAGTACTAATCTGTCATATTCTTTACATTTTCAATTTTCATTCATGTAAATTTCAATTTTGCAAAAAAATATCTATCACATTTTCTTCCCTAGGCACGCTAGAAAAATGAACTCTCTCAGTTATCTTTCCCCCATCTATGTAAATTTTATGACGAAAGAGTAATAATGATGAAAGAAAATTACAGATCCTAAAATAACAGTGCTTCATCATCTTTATATAATTTTAATACTGATATATACATGACTGTAATGTTATCAAAATTACTTAGTTGGTCTTAGGTTGCATGTCATTTTTACTCATGGCAAATGATCTAATTTCACTTTGAAGGTTCTTCTCAGGCAATTAATGCTGAACTAAAAAGCAATCAACCTACTTCATTTTAGCTTGCCTGTTATAGATTTTAGTGTATTAAGCAGTCAGCCACTTTTTCTATATGGATTCTTCCCAAAGACTGCTTTGGGGAAATCTAGTTTATAATCCTTATATTAAACGTAAGAATAATACCAAATACTTCACCACGATCCACCCTACAAGGGTAATTTGGCAGACATTCGAGTTTTGTGTAGTATTTTCTAATCATTTAAAGATATGCAGGCAAACCTATTGATGCTTTAGTGCACTTTGCAAGTTCATTTAGTTTTGTACTGTACTGTGTATTGACAGTACAGTACAGGTACAATTCCTTTACTTAGTAAGATAAGATAAGCTTACTTGGCTCTCAAGTATTTTAAATTTTTCACTGTACCAGTCCCATTATAAGTTAACTCAAGGGTTTAATAATAATAAGCAATAATATTCTCTTTTCACCTGATCCATTCAGTGGTTTTCTTTTCTTTTTTTCCCCTCATTCTTTGTTAAATTTTACTGCATGTCTTCAAGCTACCGAAGTCAGAGCACCACATCATTATAGAATTATGACTAGAAGTATGCAGTAAATGAAATTTCTATCCTTCGGGGAATTTTGACAAATTAACTTTGGTTTCTTTTGTCTTTGAATCTGGTAGATAATGCTTTCATGGAAGCTGCAATAGTTATGTAAGATGCCCCTTTCTAGGAACCAGGTGTAGTCAGTTTACTTTGGAGATTCATATGGATTGCTGTGAAAGCATCCTTCAGATGAGACAAATTTTCCCATGTTAGGGATTATTCTACTCTCCTATCCTCAGTTATCTCCTCCATTCAGAGAAAAGGCAATGTATTCTTCACTAGAAAAATGCATAAAGGTCATTTCATGCATAACCATTTTTTCTTCACTTAAGTGTGGGAAAACCAATGTATGCTATGCAACTTGCATAGATAAGAAACCATATCATGCAGGCAAATATATCTCGGGCCCTGGTTAACTGAGAAAGACAAAAATAAAAACATTCAAATCTCCGCATTTAAGCAGCCATCTTATAATTGATCGCATTAACTCCTCATTAATCATGTCCACAGTCTGATTATGCTTTTTGAATCTAAAGTGCAGAAAATGGTGGTTAACAGTCCTGCATCAGTCATCTCCCTCTGACTTCCGGATTAAGAAAAGATAGTGTGAATCATGCTACTATTCCTTTATTTGGAGCAGTTCTTGAAAATTCAGAATTCATTCATCTCCTGATTATTGTAAAATACTGTATGAATCCAAATTTGTATGAACAACTCTAGCTATCAGTAACTTCCTTATTCATTTGATGTGTGTGTGTATGATTTTTGTTCGTTTGCTTGTTAATTTGTTTAAAACCTGTAATGCTATAAGTTGGCTTGAATCATATTTCCCATCAATTTAAAAAGAATGTTGGTTCCTAAATTTCTAAAGTGAATTTTTGAATTATATTTTTATTACTGTATTTTGCATTAAACCAAACTGTAATGCTGTTTCTATTGTTGTCGTAAAAGGTATGGCTATATGACAATAACAGTAATTTCATTATAACACATAAATGAACTCTGAGCACTTTTAACGAAGAACTTGTTCAAGAAAATTCCATATGTGATATAGCCATGCTGATCCTAAGATCAAAGATAATTTGCTTGAGTCAAATGTGACATTGTTTAACATAGGCAGTGCTTGATTGATTCACACACACAATGCTCCTGGTCCTCCAGAATTTAATATATGTTACATCCATGGTCCAACTTATTTATAGAGTTTTGTACATATCAATCAGAATTCACTAATACATTTGAACTGGAAAACTGGTTTCTGGGTGTCCTTTAAACCAAAATTTCATTTCATTTCCTGGTTTCAAATCAAGGACAAACTGAATACAAGCACATGAAGGAAAAGACAATGAGGGAGTGCCTTAGCGGGATCACTCTCCTGATATTCCATGGCACGAAGAGAAAGTTAGGCTGGATTTCACCTGCAGTTTCAAGCACAATGTCACCAAAAACCCTAAATATTGAAATATATTCACTATAGTAGTCCTGTTGCATTTGTCTACAAACTGTTGGGTTATTCTATCAGACGATTGGGTGAGTAACAATATAAAACTGAATAAATATTCAAATAAAACAAGTTCAGGTTTGCTTGTCAATCCAGGTTGAATTCAACAGAGGATCCAGAGACTTTAATGGCTACCACTGGCATATTCTTAAATACACTCATGCACACACACAAAATGGCACTGAGTCCTTTTCTATCCCTTTTTAGTATCTTTAAAAGTATGCTTTTCCTGATCTAGAGGAAGTTGCAATCTGAATTTACCAAAAATGAAAATAATAGTTATAATGAAGTGAAGTAATAACTTTGATTATGAGTTACTTGTTCATTTGTCTCCCAGAGAGGTATTTGTTTAAATGCAAGTATGGCAACTTCACTCCAATACGTGCCAAACATGATTCTATTCAGTCAATAATTACATTGTCTCATAAATTGCAACTGTTCTATTAGAAAGAAAAAGAAAGCTTATCTTACCATATGACATACGATGAACATATATAGAAAGCTATGTGACAGCTGCCAAATAAGCCAGTCATTGTGCTGGTGAAGGGAGAAAGCCTGCTATAAAAACGTTAACGATGTGTGCCTAAGTCTATATGTATATTTGGGCATGGAAGAGAGAACGCTTTGGGAATTCACAGCAAGAGTAAGACGCTGTCGAATGGCTGCACCCTTTAGACTCTCTCCATTTTGCACTTTACCAACTGACCTTGCGCAGAAAGTGTTGCTTGTGCCCCCCCAATTCCATGCCCAACTAAGCCTGAAATGCCACACTAGTTGCATATTGAATTTGTGTTTACAGTTCACAGCATTAACTACATAATATCCAAAATGGCGCAATAAAAATGATATGGCTTTGTAGTGTTATACATGATAAAGAAATTCCAGAACAGCAGAGAAAAGAGGACAACCGTGTCATTGACCTGAGCTTTAGCTTCTGCCAAAGTATGTTTACTTTGTTCAGATTTGAATGTGTAATCCTAGAATAATAAGAATGCCATGACTGGAAGGGGCTATAGTTATTGAAAAAGCAGAGTATAAAAGTAATCCTAGGAAGGCATTTCTCATGTTTTTCCCACTCTTTCCCAGTAACCTATCATGTGACATGAGTGGTGCAAGCATTATGGAACCTTGTTTTACTTATCTGTACTTATTATACTTACCCGATCATTCCCATTCATCTTCTACTTCATGATATGGTTGGAGCAAAAAACAGAATAACCTACATAACAAAATGGATATAACAAAGGGATATAAAATAAGTTGTTTTAGGGTTAATGTTTTATTCAAGCTGATGTGGCATAACTTGAATAAAAATGTGAATGGACCTTTGAAAATAAAAATATGAAAAAAAGGGAATTCAAGACAGAAGATTTAGGTGATCCACAGTTTTGCCAAGGAAGTGTAAATTATGGATCTTCTCAAGTATGTGCTTAAATATTTTCATATCTCCTATGAAAAATCTAGAGAGCAAAAAAAGACATATGGGCTATTTAATGTTGCGCTGGGCTGAATCCAAAGCCCCATGCATATATTCACTGCTCACAACAGCATTCAGGTATCTCTGAAGTATTTGCAATATGCAATGATTTGACTGTTGGCTTTAAATAGTTACACACTATACTTTAATGTAAAACATGTACACAAAGCACTTCAGCTACCCAGATGCAACAAAACATTGCTAAACTCAATAAAAGCAATAATAAAATTGGCTGAATGTGCTGGTAATCCTCCTTGTAATAGGGAACCATCTCTTATCAGAGTTATAACTGCAGAGACGTTTGGAAGCATGTTCCGTAAATATGGTTATAGTATCAGAGTTCATTTCTGTCTTCGTGCTTAACATAAAACAACCTGCAAAGCAGTTGGATTTATATGGAGAAGTTGGGCGCATGGTTTGCATAAGAACCCTTATCATCCCCACACTTAGAATCTTCATGTGGGCAAAATGTAGGATCAATGTAGCATTGTGGATAGTGCATTGGACAGATCAGGGAAGCTACACTGTCTCTCTGAAGATCTTCCTTGCATATAAATCAGGAATAACACCTGACACAGATATGCCAGAAATACCAAAGCCAAGAAAATATTATAGTTTCTAAGTTAAACAGTTCAGAATTATTATTACCTCCTGTTTCTGCTCAAAGGGACTTCAAGATCCTTAACAGTACAAAATGAAATATAAACAGTTTAAGTCAAGTGTCAGCTAACATGAACTGAAATTGCTTGCCTAAAGAAATAGGTCTTGATTCCGTTTCCGAAAGTAGAAAGAGCAGATGAATTATTCCATAGCTTCGAGAAAACGCAAGAGAACATTTTCTCCAGTGTTCCCAACAAAGGAACCTTGGAAATTGAATCAATATTTATTTATTTAGTCAGTCAGTCAGTCCGTTAGTCAGTCAACTTTGAGGCTGCCTGACTCCGTAGTGACTCTGGGTGGCTTACAGATAAAGAAATTTAAAAAAAAAAAAGTATATCAAGGGGAAGAAGAACAACTAACTGGAAACAAAACCCCAAGAGCCAAGTAGCAAAAACAGAAACAACCATAGTGACTCAACCACCATCCTATCCCAGGGCCCAGGAGAACAACAAGGTTTTAAGCAGTTTGTGGAAAATCAAAAGAGTGGGAATAGTATGACTCTCCTGGAAGATATCATTCTACAGAGTCCCAGAAGATGACACTGCTTAATTGACAGGATTTCAAATGTGCCCATTCTAGGTGACCTCACCCCATGGGTAGACACATACTTGACAGTCCCCTCAAGTTACCAAGCCCTCCATGTAGAGTGTTATAGATGATAATCAGCACCTTGAATTGTACCTGGAAGCCAACTGGCAACCAGTGCAGCTTACAAAGCATTGGGGACATGTGCAGTACCACAGTATACCTATCACTGGCCATGTTGCTGCATTCTGGACCAGCTGTGGCTTCTGAGTGGTCTTCAAGGGCAGCCCCATGTACAGCGCATTACAGTAATCCTTAAGAGGGCTTTTCTGCTGAGCTGAATATTTGAATGAGTTTATATCAAAATAGGTGATCCTTCAGATAGCTAATGTATAACCCATTTTGAACTTTAAAGGTCAAGACAGAGGTGCACATATTTGAGGGATAAATGAGGCATTGTGTAGCATGTTGAAGGTTTACCTCCCAAAATTAGGTGGTTCGTGAATCAACCAATCATTGTAGACGTATGATAACCGTTTCCCCTTTAACACAAGAAGGACATATTTTGGAGACTTTACCATTCTGTTGAAGCTATTTTGGTGAAGACCAATGTAACATGTCATAATACTGCAGAGGTACATTTTAGCAGTAGATGAAACTTAGTTTATTAACATAATAAAATAAAATCTATTCATTCTGTAAATAAAATTTTGCTATTATTAAGCTATTTAAACAATAAAACAGGGTGTGTCACTAATGCAAAATAATTAATAAGAATAAAAGTTGCTAAACTATCACTAGAAGAAAAAAGAAGAAATTTTATTACAACAAAAGAATAGCTTGGTAAAATGATTTAAAGTGCTAAGCAATATAAAAACAGTGACTCACTTATTAAAGAAAACATCTACATAATCTACTTTTACACATACATTTAAATCTTAAACCACTTCAAGGCAAAGATGATAAGAAATAAGTGGCCAGTTCACAGAGGTGGCCTAGATGTTACCTCCTGTTGCACTCTTACATGCTTTCATACAGAATTTTATGACATTTTTGTCTCTCAGCAATAGAAAGTGATAGTATAGTTCTAATCAGCCTGAATGATGCATGTAATGTGTTTGGTACAGAAATATCTATATTAAGTAGAGTAAAAGATGAGTATTTTATCATTCCTTATCCACAAAGGCATAAAGGACTGTAGCATGCTGGGTTGTTTACAAAAATGGATCAGTTGCCTCAAAACAGATTCCCTGAAGCACACAAGTGATGTTTCAAAAAGTGATGTGAGCACACAGAAATATGCAGAAACAAAATTAACAATAGTGTATGGATCTGGTGCCCAGCTGCCAACTTTGAAGTCCGTGTGTGCTGTGCCAAGTGGATATGTGAACTTGCACAGATAACCCCCCAAAAGGAAAGTGCATATACTGTAGAAAGTACAGTGGTGACTATCTAAAAATGAGACCTTATTTGGCTGTATGTCTTTGCCCAATCAGTGTGTTTCATCATTATCAAATGATGACCGAAGACTGTTATTATGCATAACGGTGCATAAAATAAATTTTAAACAGTCTGTTAAAAAAGGAGGAGGAGTGCAAAGGCATACAGAAACGCACCTAGGATCTTTATGTGAAGAGAAAAACATAAGGCATTCATTTAATTGGATTGTCTCTCATTTTTTAGACATTTATCAAGTGATCCATGATTGTAGAAAGACATAATTGTGCAGTGTGGTTTGTTTGTTATCTTCTGTTTCAACAGTTTATTTGGAAACAATCCCTATGTATAGTGCTTGTCCTTGGTAAACGTCTGACTTTTTTGTTTGTTTTTGTTCATGGTTTCGCTTTTCAAAGATCATTTGAAATGAACAGATATATAGATAGATATAGATGATATAGATATAGATATAGATCTGTGTGTGTGTATGTGTGTGTGTACATACACGCACACACAGACATACACACACATACACACGCCTCTGCTCCGTGAGCTGCATTGAATGCCAGTTTGCTTCCGGGTCCAGTTCAAGGTGCTGGTTATCACCTTTAAAGCCCTACATGGCATGGGACCAGGTTACCTAAGGGACCGCCTCTCCCCTATGACTTCAGCCCGTCCCACCCGATCGCACAGAGAGGGCATGCTTCGGACCCCCTCAGTAAAAGAACTCCGTCTAGCGGGGTCCAGAAGGCGGGCCTTCTCTGCGGTAGCCCCCGCTCTTTGGAACATTCTGCCCCCGGAGGTGCGATTGGCCCCCACACTCCTGGCCTCCCTAAGGACCTTGAAGACCTGGTTCTGCCACCTGGCCTGGGGTGGGGTGAGAATACCTCAAGCATGGGGATGGTTAGCCCCATAGAGGCTTTGGCCTTCAGCCTCAGGTTTTCATCCCCTTGGTCTCTCCTTCTTTTTAGTTATGTTTTAATTTATGGTTTTATGTGTTTATATATTTTATGTTCTAATGTTTATTGTGAATCACCCAGAGTTCCCCCATTGGGGGGAGATGGGCAGTCAAAAAATGTAATAAGTAAATAAATAAATAAAATATATATATATAAGACAAATATTGAGGATGTGGATGTTGGGGTGAAAGCGACTGACTGAGAAAGGTGTTAGCAGCATTGAAACTTTTTCGCAGCTGCCGGGAGCCATTATTTTCTGATTCCAAGATGTGTTGCGTTTATTTATGCCACTGAGTGTATTGTATGTAATGGAAATTGTGTGTAAGTAAAAGACAGGAAGGATAATGAGAAATGCTGTATCACGTGTGTCCCTGTTTTCATCTGTGAAATATTCAAAGATATGTTAGATTAGAAATGCTTGAATAATTTAATATTGGTGGATGCCAGGATGATCTGGTCTGGGATGCTCATCCTGGACTAATGTGCAGATTTGCAATTAGTTTTTCAAACCATTTCACGCTTACTGAATGATCATACGCAGCTGTCAATTGAAAAAAGAGTGTCAAAAAGCATTTAAAATAAATTGGGGGGGATAAATATAAAAATATGAATTTTAAGACAAGTTCACTTAAAATATGCATTAAAATATGGAAACAATTTAGGTGAACAAGTTAAAAAAAATAACAGATCCAAGATGGGATATAATAAACTTTCAGAAAGACACATGGTCTAATTTTTCCATCTCATTTCAGATAGTACAAGTTGTTTACAAGAAATTAATGGATCATAGTACAAAAATGTTATTCCTTAAGATGAATATTTCACTGCATTTTTTTTCATATACCATATTTCCTTTTGCATTATCTGCTGCTGCTTCTTTTCCTCACCCCAATAAATATTTATATATGAGAAAAAGTGCATTACAAAATAAGAAAGGCTAGGAGATAAAGAGATAGAAAAAACCTGCCTGTAAAGTAAGTTAATTGATTTATAAACTGACTATATTTGTGTATCCACATGTCAATATACATATAGATAGATATAAATAAATATACATATACATATAAACACACACAAATGTATTAAACAGTCAGGTATGACTATGGTCTGTGTGGAAATTCTCTTTATGTGTTAAATTTATCAATCATCCAAGTGAGTATTAGTTTAATAACAATTGCTCAATAGCTGATGTATACTATAGTTACAAGTTCCAGTCCTTGCCCATCAGAAATATAATTTCTTAAGTTTAAAACACTTCCATTCCCCCAAATGATGATCAGATGTTGAAATCTAAATCCAGCATTTATATTTTATATCTGTTACCATGGCAATATTAAAATACACACTAGGTAGTACTTTTGTTGCTTGTAATCAAGCTAGATAAAAAGTTGATTAAAATGAATATATAAAATCTCTTCAGAAGAAATAATGTAAAGGCAAACATGGGAAATAATTAAGTAGGGTTTGATTTGAATTTACCTAGAGATTAACTGATCATATAATTGTTCTTGAAATTTTCTTGCTTTGGAACTGCCTTGTGTTTGGTTAGGTGTGTTCCAAATGGTTGTCTTTCCCTTTAAGAAATCTTGATATAATTAATGGTTTGGCCTGAATCATTGAACTCTGGGAAATAAATGCAAGAAATAGGTAAGGTTAACAACTAAGCTGTAATTAGGGTTGTATTCGCATTTTTGTTGGAAAACTGTAATAAATAGTTCCCTGCTGATTAAATTATGTATGCAATGTGCTGTGGTTGAAATGATTTTGTTTATTAATTTATATATATACTTACACACTCCTAAATTGTTCAGTACTTGTCATTCTATCACAAATGGTGTGATGGAATGTCATGAGAATGTAGAGCCATCACTGAAAAGATATCCAAGTAGAAAGTGTGAGAAAGAAACTCAAAACAACTCCACCTTGATTGGGTAGGTATAAATTGAAGTAGAGAGTGACTTTGACAGGCTTTCAAGAATCTGTTAACAATACCCTAACAACATTAAAGTACATTCCAGGTCTTAGTAGCTCTTGTTTCCTGACCTTGCCTACCTTCGAGGACTGACAATGGCAGATATTTCTTCAGAGAACCTGATGTAATTTGGTTCCAAATGACTGTCTAGTAAATCAAGCCATTTAACATATAGACAACAATGTGTGAACTTGTTAATGATATCAAAAATGTACTTAAGAAGCCATAACAAGTATTTTAGATATAATCACTTAAAAGAAAAAATGTTTTACTGATATAAATATAGCCATTATTTTACAACATGATGCCAAATGCAAAAAATATAATAAAAATAAAATATCACATGTAATTGCTATGTGTTAAAATAGGCATATTTTATACTTGTAATTCTAATCTCAACAACTGTGCATTTGATATAGTTCTAAACAGGTATTTCCCAATTCTTGTCAATCCAGATTTCTAGATTTCAACTCTCAGAATCCTATGACTGAAAATTTCTGGGAGTTGAAGTTTACACATCAGGAAAGCAATTTCATCATAATATTGGCCTCAACGTTTTGGAAAGCCAGCCCTAGATTAAATTGTCTGGATTGGCCTTTTATCTCAGCAACAACCAGTAGTAGCTCTCTCCTTTTCCCCCCCTCCCTCTCTCTCTCTGTCTCTCAGTTAAAAGAAGGGGAGATAGCTAATTGAGCTAATCTCACTTCCCAATATCTGGAATACTGTTTATGACCAAAGAAATAAACAAACAGCTAACAGTCGAGCTGTGTTTGTATAATTTCCTTCCTGAAACACCCCAGTTGTTTCTTTTCACTCATAAGATACAGAAATGTTGAAGCTTCTGGAACATTTAGCAAATTATAAAGAACAAAATCATACTTCAGCATAAGTATTTATATAAAAACAAATAAATATATCCATAATGCTATGGATTTCCTTTGTATGGAGATTTCTGTGACATTCTAATGGATGCTTAAGTCTATACAGGTAGTCCTCGAGTTACAATTATTCATTCAGCGACTGCTTGAAGTTGTCAGAATCCTCACAATCAATCGATTGCCTCGCTAGTTTGCTTGCTTCATTTCTGCCATTACAGTGATGGGGAGGAAGGGAGGGGAGATTGGGAGGTTAACTATTAGGCGCAGATGGATTGTTATCTGGTTCTCAGGAATGCCCAAGGTCGTACCATCGTGAGATCTGGAGAGAATCTTTGACATGTGCAAGAGAGATTCAAAGACAGAAGTGGGAGGTAAAATGGGAATGAGGTAAAACTAAGTATTGGTGCGTGTGAGACTCAGTTCCAGCTATCACTTTAGAGCTGTACACTACTTTCCAATAAATGAACTTTTATTTGAACCTGCATTGGTTTCAATGAGAGTTGCTTTCATTGGGAACTGACTAGAACTGCCCTTTTTGGAGTTTACCTGGAATGAAAGTTCACTGAGGAAAGTCTGTTGGATTTGCATCGAGAGGAGTTGTGTGAACTGGAGATGGCAGATGAAATTACCGAGGCGGAGATCAGAGCTGATGGTGGCATAGTAGATGATCCAGCGTCAGAATCGGAACCAGAGACTAAGCTAGTAGCAGAACTGGAAATGAAACCTAGAGAACGGCAGTTGGGCAGGCGGTGGACTCAATTCCAGAAAGCCAGGGCATTGCAAGAAGTGGACGTAGCCCCGTCCAGCAAAAAGGCCCCCAGGCCGAAGTTATGGCAGTGCTGAACAAATGGTAGTTACGCCCAGTCCCCAAAGTTATAGCTGTTGCAGGGCTCTTGTGGTTACATGATCAACATTTGGACTCTTGACAGCCTGCCCGCACTTTCGACCACAGGGATGCTTCAACTCCCCCCACTTGCCTATCTCCCCCTCATCTCTTACCTTTTGGCCACCCTGCGCTCGCTGGTCCTGCTGCCCTGTACTCGCTGGCTTTGACTTTGCTTGTTGGAAGCCAATAGTGAAGGTCACAAATAGTGATCACGTGTCGGCCTTATCGGGTAGACCAGACAGGAAACATTACTAGATGAGCCAATTCTACTTTATTGTAAGGCTACATTAACAGACTGTTGCAAGTCTGAAGGTATAATTCTCCCCCATCTCTTTTACATCCTGAGAAATTAGGTTATGAATATAACACTGGTCAGTGTGAGCTGGTAGATAGGTATTTCCCAATTTCCCATGCTAGGACTGGAAGAGAATTGTTGTCCCAAATTCACCCAGCTTACTTCCATGGCTAAGGGAAGACTAAAACATCAGGTACCAATTCAGGCTACTTTGGGGTGATTCTGTAAAAACCAGGGTGAAGTGAGATTTTTTTCAAAGCAACCATAAAGCACTCCACAGTAAATGGTATGTAAGAAGCTGATACTTATACTATGGCATTATTTTATTTTATTTATTGGCTGCCCATCTCACAAATGAGACTCTGGACAGCCAACATGTAAAAACAATAAAAAAAACAATATTAACAAGAGGTAACAAACTTACAGTGGTCACTGAAGGTAAACCTAAACAGAACATTCAACAAAAACCTCTCCATGGGCCATCCAGCCTCCCAACCCCCAGCCCTGGAGCACGTGCAGATCTTCAGTGCTTTATGGAAGGCCAGCAGGCATTGGAGGGGTATGGTATTCCACAGAGCAAGTCCTGCAACAGGAAAGACTTGCTCCCTGGGTCACATTAGATGACATTCTTTAATTGAAGGAACTCGGAGCAAGCCCCTCCTGCTGGACCTAGTAGGACAGAGAGAAACAACCAGGGAGATGTGGTCCCATAAATAAACCGGCCCCATGCCATGGAAGGCCAATAATATCATATTTGCATCCTGTGTTTCTGCATTACAAACTTACGTAATAAAATAGAAATCATTTTTAAAGATGCAATAGAAGTAATTTATAGATACTCTTAGGCAATAATAATGTTGAGTTGTAAAATTGTAGAAGAAAAAAATCTTGGAGTTAATCTACTCCACCCTAAAGACATTTCTGGTCTGACATAGTTCACTTAAAGCTGATTGTGTCCTGCATTTTTTAAAAAAATATTTGTTTAATGTGTTTAAACTTAAAAGATGAGTTGAATGCTGTCTGGGTAGAAATGCAGATTGTAAATTGAAATATTAATACTACTACTCCTATTAATAAGAATCATAGCAGCAGCTACTCTCCTTCTGCTTCTGCACCAAGAGTGTGTCTGTGTAGAGTGTGTTGTTAGATGTTTGGAGAACCATGAAAATCAAAATATATATTCCCATCTGTGTAATAGAAAAAGTGTAAGTCAGGTACATTTGCTTAAAATTATGGATTGTATCTTTTTGAGCATCCCCAGTCAAAGCACAACTGCTCAGTGCAGAATTATAAAATGCTTCAAGGCTATTTGAAATACAGTCAATATTTTTCATGAACTATGTATGATGTAGTATAATGCGTTTTTTTTTAATCAGTACAGAATATTTTTTCATCATGAATTATATTTATTTTTCTCTATAGATTTTTTTTCAGTTTTTTGACTTTAGGCACAGTCTACAGACTTCTTCATTTTACGTTTTTGCTGAATAACTTTCAGATTTGATAATATGAGGCTTGGGAAAATAATAATCTCTAGACTAAAAAACAGAATTTTGAAATGCCGACAATACATCGGCAGCATGTATTATTTCTCTTTAACGTTTTCATTCATTCTTCTTAATTAACTAAATGGTAGCGTGGCTTTTTGCCGCCATCTCATGGTCTTTGGGATTTTTGCAGCCCGGATCTGATATCTCTGTTCAGATATTTATGCTGGAAAACACTAATTGCAGATGATGTAAGATATAGTTTAACCCATTCAGAGGGTAGCAGGATGATAAATTATAATTTACCATTATATCTGTTTTGTGTGCATCTATTAAAAGTTATATATACAGTACTTTTAATGCGTTTTGTTAGCAACTTGAGAAGGATTATTCAAAGTAAATGTTTCAGTGTACAATTGATTTGCATATGACTTGGGTGCTTTTCCAAAACAGAATTATAATTCTTATATAATTATCCCCCTAATAAAGAAGTGAAACAATCAATTTGTTGTGAAGTTGTGAAATAATCAGTTAAAGTAATAAAATCCGGGTTATTTTTACAAAGGCTGGTCAAAGACCATAATAAAGAGATTTGGTTTGATTTGGTAACATTACAATAGTACTGATAAATATTTGGACTTTTCTATTCAGGCCGCTTATATTTCAGAGCACTGCATTATGCTTCCTCCTTGTTTGTTTTTGCATTTAATATTCTGCATTTCCAAAACAATATACAATGTGGAAAAAAATGTTCTTCAGAGAATTGTGGCTAGATGCGATCCTTCTGCACTTAATCTTGACCCAAATGCTTCCTTAAAATGATTCATTGTCTAGATTAGATTTTTAACCTTTTGTATAGTAAAATGTTAACATCTTAAAAAGCTGCTCTAAGAGTGTATTGCGGTATCGTATGCTGCTGAAACCTGTTCATCGTGCCTAGTTATAGTTTCATTTTATCTTAATATTTTGAATACAGTGTTAAAAAATGCTTCACATATTGGGTTCTGAATAATAAGTGAAATTTAAATAATTTCATGGAAAAATAAGACCAGATAGCAATTGGAAAGGGATCAGGTTTTTATTTCTGTTAAATCTGCCAAGGGGTAGATTTGTATGATGATACAAAATGTAATATGGGAAATTGCGGTTCTTATATGGCAGTGTTGTCCAAACTTGGCCACTTTAAGATGAATTCTTGCTGGCTGGGGAATTCTGGGAGTTGAAGTCCACTCATCTTAAAGTGGCCAAGTTTGGACAACACTGTTATATGGGCTTTGCTCATTCTAGTTCAATCATACCGTAAAGCTTATTCTTTGGGGCCGGATTCTTTTTTAGCATTCATATTAACCTGCTGCTGGGTTACATCAACTTTTCACATTTCATATCATAACCTACAGTTTCTTCAATGAAACCAAGGTATTACATCTGATTTGCTGTAATATTTTAGCTTGAAATCATTCATAATTTACCTCACACTAATATTTATGTTACCTTTTTCTTAAGGTACAATTTGAATGCCTGCAACCTTTGGCTATCTTAAATTAATTTGTGACAATTGTATTCAGGCTATCCAATTAGTGATGAAATTATTAAACAAGAAAATATGCCCATGTAGTGAGCATATAATTGGAATAAAATCTATGTATAAAACTATGAAAACAGCAAGTACAATATATATTAGCTTTGATTTTTTTCACATAACCAGAAGATATTCTTTGTCCCCATTATTATTTATTTTGACATTAGAACCACTGGTGTATTCTTTGAGGTGTAATACTAAATGTTAGGAAATAAATACTTTGAGGTGTAATTCCTAAATGTTAGGAAATAAATACTAAAGGTTCAATATTAATATTTAATCTCTAAAATAAAATTTTAAAATATCTATGAAGGTAATATGACTTTATGACTAAAGACACAAAATGCTACGGACACAATAATAGATTTTTTTAAAAAGCTACAAAGATTTGGAAAGATTTCAGGATTAGAAATAAATGCAAACATTTAAGTGTTAATGTTCTGGAAAATATAAGAAAGGTATTTGATAATTATAAATGTCATAATTACATTCACCTTGCTGAAATACTTGATAACCTAGCTGTCACTATCAGAAAGGATCTCAGCAGTGAAAATTAATATTTTATCTAATTCATTTTGCATCCCTATCCCCAATATTATCATAGGTAAATATATAAGGTCCTAATACAATTCAATTTCACAGAGAGAGAGAGAGAGAAATGAAACATTCTTTGCTATATTCTTCTACTTCTCAGGGATAGATTAATCCCAATCTAGCACTTTATTATAACACTAATACTAGGACATTTAATCCTTCTAATAATGGGCCACTAAATAATGCATACATGTAGAAAATGTAGGAAGAGAATAAGTCTTGCTCTTTTTAAAATTTCCATTTGCATTTCTTGGTAACTGCAAAAAATAAGGAAGAATGTAGCCTTATATGGTATTAAGAAGCAAAAAATGTTATATATAAAAATTATATACACACACACACACACATACATACACACACACACATACATACACACACACACACATATATACACATATATATATTCGTTGCTATTACTTTCCCTTAGTTCTGGTGCACCTTTAAAACTACACAGAAAAGGCCATATACAATGGGCATACTGTAAAAAACAAAAACTATATGGATTACATGGTTTTTATTTAAACAAATGTTTAATATCAGAAAAATACCTTAAAACACAACAGCTTCCATGACCTGATGTTCAACTAATCATAATATTAGTCATGATCTTTTCTTGTGATGAAAGAGTCTTGTGCAAGGAACTAGGCAATTGACAACACTTGAACAAATCATAGAAGAGGCAGACTTGGAACTTTGGGCATAATATCTAAAATTTATAAATTATTATTGGAATCAGACATGGACAACAGGAAGCTGTCAGAGACAGTTGTCTAACTTATTCCATTGTTAGAGTGGCAGGAAGCAGGATGTTCTCAGAATGGTTCTCATGGTGAGGTTTCTAGCCAAATAGTCAAAGGTAGTCAAACCCAGCAAAACATTCTTGATACTTACTATAAAAGTTTCAGGAAAATGTCCATTTTTAAACTACTTAAGAACAAATGTCTCCCCAATACTAAAACATTTTAATTTTCTTCTATTAATTTATCAGGTATATTATAAAAAGGAGTTACATAATATAGTAATGGAGCACATAAAAAAATTAAAAAGCAGCTAACATGTTCTCTGTACCAAACATCTCTTATGAAAGAAAAGGTCTTTAGTTTCTGGTTTTGAAATTTATTTTTTATCACATTTTAAAAATGCAGTGTTTTGTTATCTCAAGCAATATATTTGTTATCTCAAGCCCTAACGATACCTACTGTATTGCTCTTTAATTTTAAAATGTACATGATTTCATTATACAAGTATGTTACTGAATGGTGATTAATAGAGCAATAGAGCAGAATTAGTAGGGACCTTCTCTATGATGATTAGAATATTCCAGAAATATTGCATAAAGAAACATCACTAACTATGGCTACCTGCAAATAATTGGAATAATTCATTATGAGTTAAAAAAGAAATTCTCAAGCACAGAACTCTTCTTTAAAGCTAGAGCTGGTGAGAATAGACAAGTCTAGTATGAATTTTATCACTGGAAGATAAAATGTTGGCGGAGATAGTTGAATATTCATGTGGAAAAATAAGCAGAAATGAAGATACGAGGAGTGTATGGGATAAATAGGCAACAGCTATTTGATCAGCAGAAAAATTTAACTAACAGAAACTTCCCTGTGTTTTAGGCAACTGTAAATAATCATCTTCAACTAATCAGGGCTCTCACAGCAAGATGAGATTTTGTCTAAATGTTGAAACATGTGCCATGACACTACAATGGAAATTGACCCTACATATATGCAAGAACAAAAGGGGCATAGTTTGCATTATGACACACATTTTCCATTTGCCCCTCTGTCCTCGTGGGCTTCCTGCCTTCAGTGTTGGCTGCTGACACTTGTTTAAAAAACCCTCTTATAGCTTATATTCAACTTGCCATCTGCATCACATTCCTTTAATGTTCCTTAAAAATAATACCATGTGAAACAGATGGCAGAATATATTCCTAGCTTCCAGTTATGGGATACATACAGCAAACTTGCTTAGCTCCTTCTTAATACCTGGCTAGTTCTGTAAGATGCCTTTTGGCATAGAAATGCTTTGGGGAAGTGGAAGCAAGAACACCCTTTTCAAGCCTCCCACACACAATAGGACATCATTCCAGATGACTTTAAAAATGACAAGTGGATGCATTCTTAGCTGACAGCACATGAGGGATAAATAATAATAATGTTTAGAGGTAGGTCAATAGTACTCCTGAAGATTAGCAATGTTAGGTTCCCTCCTCCCATTTTCTACATGGTCATTGCTCTCTAGCTGTATAAACACATGGAATGGGCACTAAGCCTCTGACATTTCATTTTTGTTTAGTTACTGCTTTCTAACAAGCAAGCACTGACCAGCTGCACCTAAAAAAAAATCCATACATTTCTTAGCTTCTATATAATAACTTCCAAATAAAAATAAAATGTACTTGCTTTTGCAATAGTTGAGAAAATGTCTAAATCACTGTTCTATGAATTTTCCAGCTTAATAGCTACTGTTTCTTGCCTACAACAGAATTAATGTGAAATATGAATTCTAATTTTGAGGGCTTAAGAAAATGTTAGTGATGTTTATTGGGGAAAATAACACTATGCTTTTCTAGTCCTAGTCTGGGGCTAACAATTACATTTAAACATTAATGTGACAATTTTGCTCATAGCCATTAGTTGTACTGAGATTCATACATACAAAGTTGTGTCTGCCTAATTGCTTGCACATCACAGTACAAGAATGAAGCTCACAGGGAGGAGTCATAAGTCAAATTTGAACATAATGAAATTAATATGTGTTGCTTTATGTTTCAAGGAAGGTTTGTTGGGGAAAAAGAAAAACTCCATTTTTGTTTTTACTCTCGTGCTGCATCCAATTACCATAATTAGTAATTTGGGGGAGTGATCATTAAGAACAATAATAAATCTTCCATATAGTGAACCTAAACAAAACAAGATCTAGGGCTCAAGGCACTAGAAAGGTAGGTTACATTCATGTCAGTTCATTTTGTTTTCTGTGGTTGTCTTTTCTCTAACAATGTGCGTGTTGTATCTGACAAATGTGTATTAATAAAGTCCTTCTAGTCTAGTCCTATGCGTGCTTTCCTTGAAATTCATCAGAGTTCAGGAGAAATTCTTGCAAAACAAATCTTCTACTAAATTTTCTAACAAACCCAAATGTGGTTAGTTAGAATTAAATTCCACAGAATTCAGTGGAAATTACTCCCATTTGCCACTTTAAATCTAATAGCCTATTTAATGATTGTTTAGTGTTTTAGTTTTATGAAATAGCTAATATATCTACGTGGGATTAAGGTGTGTGTATGTATTTCCCATTCTGTGTTTCCCAACAAAATTTGCCCTCCCTCAAGGATTTATTTATCTCAGAGAGAAAGCTACTGTTATCCCAGAAGGAAATAGCTACATTGAGGGAGAGCATTTTGTTTTGTTTTTTACTTTTTAATTCTTTTATTAATTATCCAAAAAACAAAATAACATTAAATAGTTTCACAGCATATAAAGCAGCTCATACATTATAACTTCAACTTCAAGATCTTATTTATAATTATAAATATTTCTAATCTGAATGATTACCTACAAACTATAGAAATTTTTATAAATAGCACATATCTTTCCATATCTAGGCATAACTAGCAAGTAGCTCTTTAACAGAGGATTTTTTTAGTTGACAAAAAATATTAAATCTTGACATATGAAAAAATTAATATAGTTCGAATTGTTTTGCTCTACAATGTAACAAATGGGATCGTTTTTTGCCATGATTATATACCAAAGTTTGTTATACCTCTCATCTAAGGATAACATTCCATTCCAGTTTTTGTTTTTATATTCCTATCAACATATAATCATCAGTTCTTTAGCTGTAACTTCCTTGTTATCTTCAGTGAATAGCTGTAACTTCCTTGTTATCTTCAGTGAATATTCCCAACCAAACTAATTGTGAGTCCATTTTGAGCTCCTCATTCCTATTTTATCCATTTCTGTAATACTAAACCCCAGAAATATCTTATCTCTGGTCATATCCATCACAAGTGAAAATATGTGCTTTTCTCATTGCATTTATTCTAGCAGAGCATAGATGTATTTTTATATACTAATTTCACTGGAGTATCTATAATTTATTTTGATACAATTGGGCAAAGGATGAGAATATAGGCTTGGAAACCCAAATCTTATTCTAGCCCCCTTCCAGGTCATTTTCCCAGACTGATTTTAATCCACCTAATGCCACGAGTTTATACTCCCATAAAATAGCGTATGGTTTTGTTGACTTACTAATTGAGGGAGAGTTCCATTATTCTGAAGCAAAACTTATGGAATGTATTTATTGTTTCTCAAATGGGAACACCATGTGTGTGGAATAAACCACCCAGAAGAAGCAACCAATTATTTTATAGGCACATCAGTTCTTGTAGGCTGACACTAGGATTACTAAACAGGAGTGCATCGTTTGTTCCTTTCTCCAGCTACAACATTACTGAAAGTATATTTTTGAGTCTTGTTTCTATTACACAAAATAGCACATAGAGAATATACAGGTGAAATTCGAAAAATTAGAATATCGTGCAAATGTTCATTTATGTCAGTATGGCAACTCAAAAGGTGAAACCAATATATGAGATAGACGCATGACATGCAAAGCGAGATATGTCAAGCCTTACTTTGGTATAATTGTGATGATTATGGCGTACAGTTTATGAAAACCCCAAATTCACAATCTCAGAAAATTAGAATATTACATGACACCAATAACACAAGGATTGGAAATAGAACAATATCGGACCTCTGCAAAGTATAAGCATGCATATGTACTCAGTACTTGGTTTGGGCCCCTTTTGCAGCAATGACTGCCGCAATGCGGTGTGGCATGGATGCTATCAGCCTGTGGCACTGCTGAGGTGTTATGGAAGACCAGGATGCTTCAATAGCGGCCTTCAGCTCCGCTGCATTGTTCGGTCTCATGTCCCTCATCTTCCTCTTGGCAATGCCCCATAGATTCGCTATGGGGTTCAGGTCAGGCGAGTTTGCTGGCCAATCAAGCACAGTAATCCCATGGTCATTGAACCAGGTTTTGGTACTTTTGGCAGTGTGGGCAGGTGCCAAGTCCTGCTGGAAAATGAAGTCAGCATCCCCATAAAGCTCGTCTGCAGAAGGAAGCATGAAGTGCTCCAGGAGGTAGACGGCTGCGTTGACCCTGGACTTAATGAAGCACAGTGGACCAACACCAGCAGATGACATGGCTCCCCAAATCAACACAGACTGTGGAAACTTCACACTGGATTTCAAGCATCGTGCATTGTGTGCCTCTCCATTCTTCCTCCAGACTCTGGGTCCTTGGTTCCCAAATGAGATGCAAAAGTTGCTCTCATCAGAAAAGAGGACTTTGGACCACTGGGCAACAGACCAGTTCTTTTTTTCTGTAGCCCAGGTAAGACGCTTCTGACGTTGTTTGTTGTTCAGGAGCGGCTTGACAAGAGGAATATGACATTTGAAGCCCATGTCCAGGATCCCTCTGTGTGTGGTGGCTCTTGATGCACTAACTCCAGCCTCAGTCCACTCCTTGTGAATGGCCTTTTCCTGACAATCCTCTCCAGGCTGCGGTCATCCCTGCTGCTTGTGCACCTTTTTCTACCACACTTTTCCCTTCCACATAACCTTCTATTGATGTGCTTTGATACAGCACTTTGGGAACATCCAACTTCTTTTGCAATTCCCTTTTGGGGCTTTCCCTCCTTATGGAGGGTGTCAATGATGGTTTTCTGCACAACTGTCAGGTCAGCAGTCTTTCCCATGCTTGTGATTCCTACTGAACCAGCCTGAGAGACCATTGAAAGGCTCAGGAACCCTTTGCAGGTGTTATGGATTCATTAGCTGATTAGAGGGGGACACTTTGAGCCTAGAATATTGAACCTTTTCACACTATTCTAATTTTCTGAGATTGTGAATTTGGGGTTTTCATAAGCTGTACGCCATAATCATCACAATTATGCCAAAGTAAGGCTTGACAAATCTCGCTTTGCATGTAATGCGTTTATCTCATATATTGGTTTCACCTTTTGAGTTGCCATACTGACATAAATGAACATTTGCACGATATTCTAATTTTTCGAGTTTCACCTGTAGCTTGTGGAAAGGTGAATCTTAAAGATGTAATGAGCCATCCTGGGTATCTGTAGGATCTTGCGTCTTTTGTCAAAATGATGCCAAGAAATAGGGCTTATGTCATAACAGTCCAATGCTCCTTTCGGCACTTTCCCCTATGACTGCTAGCCGTTAATATGAAACTTTGAAGTGAGAAGGCAAGGCAGTCTCTCTCCTTCAGTTTCCTCCTGACTTTCAGTGTTGACCATAACTTGTGCTGTTCTTTTAAAAAATGTTTTACTCACTGAATCTTGCTCTGACATCCATTATATGAACAGATAACAAATATTTAAGTACAAAGGTATACTGTGTAAAATTTCATCTGTTGACATAAATTGCCCCCTTGCTAGATTTACAACACCAAGACTGTTATTTAGAATATGAAATACCTATAAAGGCAGCAATTAATCAAGGTCAATAAGAAATTGGGCCTAATATTGGGTAGACAGTTCTTATTTCACATACGTAAAATAGCTGTTAAAAAGAAGATGAGGATGGCAGATGTGCCTTAAAAAGAATATTATTTTACTTCAAAACTCATAACACATATTCTGTATCAACATCCATCCTGCAGACCAGTGTTTTTCAACATTGTCAGCTTGAAGATGTGTGAACTTCAACTCCCAGAATTCTGGGACTTGAAGTCCACACATCTTCAAGTTGCCAAGATTGAGAAACACTGCTGTAGACCAACTAGCCTAGCGTTATAAAAAGTCCTAACCTGAACATGATGGCAATGTTCTCAGGCAGATTGTGAGGCTCAAAAAGTCAAAGTTGGTTCTAAAGTCTGAAGAATGTTTTTTTTTTTTAATATTTTCCAAATAGATCTTCTAGTATATATCATATCATTCCATACTGACATATATCCTTTTTATCCTTTTAATTTCAGAGCCTGTTGGAAAAGATTCCTTTACAAAACATGTAGAAGTGTAGTAAAACATTTTTATAGCATCTGCAGTTTTTCCTGTATTTTGTTGCTCCTAAATTATGTTATCTGCAAACTCACATAGAACTAATATTATAACTAACCTAGACACACATACCCAGTTGTCATATTTTGAAGTACCTAATTTTTTTCCTGGTTTATCCTTGCTTTCTTTCCAAGGAGTTGAAAAAGGCCGTTGGATTACTATATGTAATTTATATACAGCAATAGTTTACTAGGTTCATGACTTTTATTTCAGAGTTTCCTACAACTTCTAGATTTACTGTTTAATACAATTTTCATTTCCCCTTTTTATTTCTTGTATTAGAATTGACACAGTTTTCATAGCTTTACTCTTTATTTCACACACACAGCACTAATGAAAAGAATGCTCCATTCAAGGAAAAAATATTGAAGATTACCCATAAGAACCTATACAGCCATGCAGTAAAATTATATATCCCTTGCCTTTCAGATTTTTATCATGCTGTCATTTCAGTTTAAACTTACAAGGCAAAATGCTTTCAATTGCACATAATGTGAATAGGAGAAATTACAAAAACTGAATGGTTGGTGACATACACTAACATAAGAAAATGTGTTAAATAAATAAGCACAAATGTATTGTCATCATTCTTCAGATACAACTATTTTACACATTGTGCAGTGGCCTCATATACCTTAGAGAAAGAAATGTAATGGAAAAGAAATTAGAAATAATTTTTATTTGATTTGTTGTCTAGCACTAATTAGATGGCACTTCTGCATTTAGATTATGTAGATGAAGCTGTAACGAAAGTTATCAATGAAGAGTTCTAATCAGTGATTCACTGTGTCCTGATGATCAAATAATCTGCACTACTCTTAGTGTTGATGCAATCCAATTTATATTGAACACTGAAGCTTCTGGAAGGAAGTAATTTTTTGTTTGGTTGGTTCTGATTAATTACTGTCCAAAGAAGTCAAGCAAAGATAGAGACTAAGGGAATGTGTTGTAAAACTTGGCATAAAAACTGATATAAGGCAGTTGGAGACTTGGAACTTGGAACTGGATTTTCATTCGATTTTCTTTTGTTTTGTCTTATTTCTTAGTGGGTTTCAGTATCTTGGCAATAGAAAGACAGGTGGGACAAATAAATAAATAGCCTTTACTCTTAAACATACTAAGAAATAAATACACTGAGCCCCATGGGTTTTGCTTCCTTGCATGTGTGTCACTGTGCTGCTAGTTTTGTCTTTCAGTCAAGCTAAGGTGTTAGAGATAATGATTTAGGATAACAAAATACAAATTCATTCTGGTAAGGAAGTATTCTGATAGTTGCCATTATCAAATATTGAACTCAGAGCAAAGTCAGATGAAATGAATGACTTTGGCAATCCATTTAGAATGATTGTGGTATACTTGTAGGCAAGCCTATCATGGAATCTCTGTTATGTTTGTATTACATTTATGCTGACATGCTGATCAGTACAACATCTCTACAGAATTTATTGGCCATTCAAATATTTTTTTAAAAACTTTATTTTAAACAGAAATCAAAGTCTCCTATATACTTCCTATACATGCATGACAGACATCTTGTAACAATCATTACACACAAAGCTACCACACCTTGCTAATGTTAATATTAATACATAATAATAATTGATAAATAAGTCACAAACTTTGTATTGCCTTTCTTTTCCAGTATGTTACTGCAGGAAATCTTTTTGTAACCCTCCCAGAGACAGACAGACAGACACAGACAGACAGACAGACAGATAGATAGATAGATATCAGTGAGCTGGGCTGCTATATACATTGGGAAAATCAATCAGTCAATCAATCCTAGGACATAAATGGGACAAACTAGATGAAAAGCTTCATTGGAGTGTGCAAATTCTTTGGAGATCAATGGGAGGAAAACCACTTGGCAATTGTACCAGACCCATATTTATCCTGTTCTTTCCACCTAGAGAAAGACAACCATACACTTCTCTACCACATGGTGCACAGGTAAGTGGTTAAATCTTCCTCTTTTCTAACTTCCAAGCACTCACACATATACAGTATACCACTGTCAAGCAGGATGCTGCTTGGAACAGGGTTTTTTGGGGGGGGGGGGGTTTGGCCCAGCACTAAGCAACAGAATAGGACAAGAGTAGAGAAGGATATGTAATTCAAAAGATTTGTAAACTACGAAGAGTCAGTTAGTTGGCTGTATAACTTGTAACAGGGGAACTTAGCTTGTGACAATGACTTTACTCTTCTTTTTTATTTGTATCCCACCAATTTGCAAAAGTTACTATTGTTAAAATGGAAGGAGTGCAACAGTGCTAGAGAGGATGTTTTCTGCATCTAGTTCTCCTCATCCTACTAGACCACTGACCTGCAAGCTAGGCTAGAGAATTGGGACAACTGGTGGTTCAGAAGGTCTTCAAAAACTGCAGGTACTCACAGTTGCCAACATGAAATTAGGTAGTAACAGTACAGAGTTTCCCCAGGTGCTCTGAGGAATGGGATATGACCATGCAAGAGATATCCTGAAACAGAGACTAAATAACTTACTCTCCCAAAGTATTGCAGTTTTTCACATTTGGTCACTGGTACTCTCCCATCAGCAACCTTGATGGCAGGTATAGCAAGATCCTACATAAGGAAAGATTCTACCCAAGTGAAGAGGGGGCATTAGAAACTCTTGCCCATATTCTTCTGTACTGTCACCTGTATGCAGATACTATGCTAGCCCGTCTGATGCAAAAATATTTGAATGTTTCAGATTGTATTTATGTAATATAGCAAACTTCTCTTTAACGGATTATGAAATTTGGAGATCCCTTGAAAAGCATCAAATTTAGTTAGATAACTATGTTAGGATTTTCACTATATTGTATTACTGAATTCATGGAAGCCGAAGAGTGGCACTGACTTGTAATGTTAATAAAGAATTTGAATTACATATCCTTCTCTACTCTTGCCCTATTCTGTGGTCTTATCAATCAATAGATCTTTAATTACTAGATAGTTAAATATTACTAAATATTACTAAACAGTTAAAAATTACTAAAATAGTACTTTAGCTTCTATTTTCCTTGATCTCCTGATTCTCTCACTATTAGCACATCCCTCTATTGTCGTTTTATAGATTTTTTTTATGTATCTTTGGAATCTATACTTTTAGTTGTAAAAGTATATTGTCAGTGATCCAATAGAGGTTATTCTTTCAATACAGAGCATCTGTTTCCACTGCAACCCTATGCACATTTATTCAGAAATAAATCATGCTGTGTTCAATGGGACTTCATTCTGCAATGGGACTTCATTCTGCATAGTTTAGGTTGCAACCTACAATTGTGTAATAATTAATATAAGAAATGGTGCAATGATATGTTCTTTTAAATACTGAGATTTTAAATACCGATTTTTCAAACAGGTGGTATCAAAAGACAACTGTGTTCTGCATCTCTTTCAACACTTTTGAATGTTGGGAAGGTGAACTGGCCTCACCTGTGTAGTTTCCTGAGCAAAGGATTTTCAAATTATATGACTAGCTTAGCAAATGTGCAGTTTAGATTGGCTGTGCTTCATTATATCTGGCTTCCTTAGGGAATCTGGTTTTATTGTTTGCAAATTTTCCCTCTTTGCAAATTCCAGGTATTGTCATGCCATATAATGATATTAATGAACTGCATGTGGAAACAGCTTTTACTGAAGACATTGTGATTACAAAATCTCCATGACTTTGCCTTGCTAATCTACCCAAGAGTATTATCTTCTTTTAAGGCTGCAATGAAAAACAAGAATGGAACAAATAGTTTTACTGAAAGAAAATAAACACTTAGCTCAGGTACATGTTTCTCAGTTCCAGCTGAAATGTGCTTGAAATATGTCTGTGTACTGACTGTGTCTTTAATCAGCAACATGAGATAGAATTGAATTAAGTTGAGGACAGGATCTAGTCCTGCAAAAAGTAAATCTAGTTCATATGCTTAAAGTGCAATCAGAAGTTATGTACCTATTAATATATTTCATTAAGAAACTGTTCCTTATGCTATATATTGTATAGAGAGATTCAGTATTTCTGAGGTTGTAAACAGGTAGCAGATTATATGAAAGATTGCTAGTGTGGTGTAGTGGTAAAAGTTTGGACTAGGAACAAGAGACCTGGATTCAGCCATGGAAGCTCCTTCCGTAGCCTTGGGCCATTTTCTCTAAATTCAATCTATCTGACAAGGTTTTTATGGAGCAAAAGAAGATGGAGCAGTCCATATAGAACCTTGGGCTCCTGAATGAAAGATGGGGTATAAATGAAATAAATGAATGAATAAATGAAGATAAACACATCTACCGAGTATGTGGAAAGCTGCTGGCAACCAGAAAAGACCACACCAAATTAAATGAATTAATAATCTGACCTGGAATAAATCATATTCTTATCATATTAATGTTAGATTAATCATATTGTTTAACATAAGATTGGCTTCCCCATTTGTGTATTCATCTTTGGATCATTTGGTATTCAATAGTGTTCTTTTTGTATGTGACTATATGATGGCTCATTCATAATTTTAAGATATTTCTTGATGCAGCATAGGTGTAGAAATAAATCCATCATCCAAGGATGGAGAACATGTGGCCTACAGAAGTTTTTGGGTTACGGCTTTCATTATTTCTCATCACTGATCAGATTAGTTAGGACTTCAACGTCTGGAGAACCACATGTTGCACATGCTGGCCATAGTCGATCAGAATTCTGCTCCTAGAAATTTTCAAAACAATACTTTAGTTCTTAGGAAATGCGGTGGGGGGGAGGGGGGTTGATGACAACTCTAGATTGATTTATGAATATTAATAATGCTGCACATGCATACACACACGGGGAGAGAACTTGTCCTTTGTTTGACTGATTTTTATTTCACTGCACTAATCAGTGTGACAAATGCTAACTTAAGTCGTATTTCTTTCTGACGGAAATACAGCACAGTACTGAAATAACTTGAGAAATGCTTTAAAAATACCCAGACCCCTAACGTTCTAGAGCTGCCTGCACTAGTTCACATTTCATTATTTTCTCTGCAAGCCTAGGCAAAGTACACATATGGTTAGTGTACAAAAACTTCACATAAACCTTTATGCATCTCTCTTTTTATATGCCCCTTAAGATTCTCAGGTTTCTATCATAAATTTGGCAGAGGCCGGTATGACTACTGTTATAGCTATTGGATGTAATAGAAAGAAACATGACATCATAAGGAAATACAGCATCATTCAGGAAAGCTTATTGAAAGCTCATCATAGAAACCACTAATCACTGCAAGCCTTTATGTGTTTACTTAGAGGTTAAGTCCCACTGTTTTCAGTGGAGCTTTAAGTGTGCATTGGACCATAGCCCATATCTATGTATCCTGTGTATTTTATGATGAGTATTGATGTGCTTTAAAGCTATTATGAGCTGCCTTTCGTTTAAAAGTACAGTTACATTTAAAAGTAAATTAATGTGACAAATCTTTCTGCATTACGTGCTATAGAAATGCAAGAAAGAAGAAGAGTTTATGATTTTGAAATGTTCTACCTTACTTTTTGGTTTAATGTCATTTGCATTCTTCCAATTATCTGTACTAGCACCTAGGGGACAATCTGCATGAGTGTACCACAGACTTAGACTTTTATTACACTATTAATTTTAAAAGCTTATATACTACTTTCCCAAAGTGATTCTGCACATGGGACCTTGATAAATTCCTGTTTTTAAGTCTCTGTAGCATCTTGAGATCATAAGGTCATAATATTGGTGGCAATAAAAAATTCTCATGTAATTTTCTAATAATTCTAAGTAGTGAGGTAACATACAGATAAATATGTCCAAGGAATATATACAGATTAGCAGGAACCTGCTCTAAATTAACCTTTGTTGAAGAAAGGCCTTTTAGAAAAGCAGTGAAAGAGAGTCTCATTTGACAGTTTAATTAACTATTGCATGTCTTTAAATAATCAATCTTGGTAAAATAAAGATCATTACCTGAGAAAGAGGTCAGCTCAGAGGAATGTGCTATACCTTTTGTTGACACATTTGATCTAGGTGTTAGCATTCCCAGCTAATTTACTTGCAGAATATTCTAACAGGAGAAGGACTGAATATGGTGCTGTTTTATTTAAGTTTTTCATTTGCTCTTTAAAATGGTAAATGTATAAAACACTTATAAACATAAAATAATACATATATTGAGAAAATTGATTAAAATTGGGACTTCCAATGAGAGTGCCATAGCGAGCTAGATGTCCCTGCTGCAGCAGGACAGCATTTACAATAGAGATAAGAGGCTGGATACTGGATCCGGACCAGCAAAAATCTCTCTGGAGAAAGGAGAGATCCTGAGATAGCCCACGTGTGCTCCGGACAGCCACTTCTCATGGATAGACTGCAGATATCAAAGTTTGGCCGTCAGCTTATGAGTTGAGCATCTGGGAGTCAAGGGAGAATCCATCTATGCTCATGGTCGTAATGCAGACTTTTTTTTTTAAGGACATAAAATTCGCCCAAGCTTCATTTCTTAATCACTTTGGTTTTGCTTTTTCATTACTTTGGAAACATTCAGACCCTTCAGAATGGCAAGTTTTACTGCATTCACTTGGTGGGTTGTCTTCTCCTTAGAGAAGGAATTTTTTAAATACGATTTTAAGGATTTGGAAAAATATTATTTTTTGAATTAAACAGCAAAAATATGTTTAGAGTGCTGGTTTTGGAAAGTTGACAATGGACTAAGGGTCCAGATGGACTTGGAATTGTAATTTTAAATTAATTAGAAAATACCTTCCCACGGGAAATTGTGATTGTTTGAGTTCTCTTAAGAAAAAACATGATAGGTTGGGACTTTGAAGGTTGGACACTACAGGGAGCTAGAAGAAAATAAAGATTATAATTAAAGAAGAAGAAAATCTAAATTTGTCTTGTTAACAAAGAATGGAGCAAAAAAACTTTAACAGTGAAATTTTGATGGATATTTTTGAACAATAGTCTTCAAAATTACCAGATATTGTAGCTAGATAGCGTGTTAATGATGCTGTTGAAGAAGAACAAGCTACGCCAGATAAGCTTGAAATTTTTCCAGCTACGTACAGATTGATCTGTTTATAATTTTCTCCATAATCTTCCCAGGTATCAGTGTCACATATGTTTGAATAGCATAATTCTTTGATTAAGATACTATCTAATCTGACCTTGCAGATTTTCATCTGCAGTATTTTGTTATTGTTGTGGACAGAGCATCTAGATGCTGATTGTTGCTAGGCAACAAGGTCCCTTTTTATGATAATTTATCTTGAAAATAAACTTGGACTCTATAGTTCAACTAGAATACTTTCCAATAAAGGCCTTCAACTAGAACTTTATATATAGCCACTTTATAAGCAGTAAAAATACTTTGGTGATCAATATATATATATACATACATACACACACACACACACACACACATATATATATATTCCATGTAGCACACATAGAAATACACACACACATTTCTGTGTGTGCTACATGGTAAATATTATTTATATGTATGTATGTAAAAAAGAATGGAATATATTTTCCATATAGCACACACAGAAGGAGGAGACTCTGGACTATGTATTAACAGAGATTTGAATTTGGTGTGTTGCTCAATTAGAAATAATAAACTTCCATTTCTAAATCTACCATTCTGATTAAACAGTAACTTTTCATGAAAATAAATGTATAACTTTAATAGTGGAAATGATCCAGTATCTGTAGTGTGCATTGTTAACTAACCAAATTATATTAACATAATTCAGCACCTGTTTAATCAAGCTACAAACTATAGAATTAGATACCAACCACTTCAACTCCACTGATTTGATTATGTGGAAGACAGAGAGATTGGTGCATACACATGATTCCTGGGAAATTAAATCACAAGAATTAGGGGGAGATATTCCTAAGGGGGAGGTTGGTATCTATTTGCATAAATGTTTGAATTGCCTGCTTTTTATTTTTTATATTTTACCCTTCCTTAATATTAGAGAATGAGCAATAGCTAAAGGTACAGGCCTATATCATTCCTCAGATTTAATTGCAAAGAGCCTTGGAGCAATCAAAAATGTTGCTTTGAGGTAGATGGAGCCTTTTTAGGAAGAATGGTCCTCAGATGTTCCGAAAAAAATTTTTTAATTGCACATGGCTGTCAGAGATCTCTGCTTTAAGGCATATACAAAAGTTTAGTTTTAGACATGACTTTTTAATTGAAGTCCAAAAGGACTCTTTTCTGGCTCTGAAATTTATATAGGAACCTGAAGATCCATAAAAATCTTCAATAAAATACAAATTAGGGGTTATATTAATTAAGCCCTTTTGGAACAAAGGAATTCATAATCTAATTGAAATGACTTTGTTGATTTTGTGGCATGGGGTGTGTGAATGGCATGGGTCCTACTAAATTGCTCTAGCAGGTAGGGTAGGCAGGTTCTACCAGGACTAAATGGCTGAGCACTGTTGCCTTTTGAATTTCCCAGAATGTTCCAGAATAAAACATAGTAAGAAATCAAAATAGTGCCTAGATTTTTTTTTTTCCTCAGCAGTACAATGTTGTGCTTAATGTGTGAGGTTCTTTTAAGAAATGGGAGAATGGCCAGATAGGTATTTTGAAGTCTAAGCACTGCCTCAAGAAAATGGGTAAGGAGAAAAGCATTAAGTAAGTATTTCCTCTTCAACAGAGGCATTTAAATTAATGATGGAACAACCCAATCTAATCTCTATCATTAAGAGAATTCTATTGCTCAAGGACCTCAAGATGTTTGGAAACATAATTTTGGATCCTCAGACAAGGCTGCCTTACCCTTTCCTGTTTATAGATGTACTTTCAAACTTGTTCCTGAACTCCGAAACTTAAATTAGGAAGGATCATGAGATATTTTACCATAATTGTGCATCCTTTTTCATACGTGGCTTCCTATTGTTTCTGAAGTGCTAACTAACTGTCCTTTGTCAAAAGATTAGACTATTATAGTATCTGTTCAGGTTATTGCCTGAAAAGTCACCACTTTTCTGTGGAGTAATAATGCCTTTTCCTAAACTTGTTGTCTAATACACTTCTCTCTATATGCAGTGTTTGCTTTGGAATTGAAAACCAGAGATAGTTGTCACAAATTTAATTGGATAATGACAGCTTAATTTTTATGTTTGTGAAATGTTAGTAAATACGTCAGTTTTATTTTAGAAGTAAAAATGGCAAAATGCACAAACTAAGTATACCATCTGATATGTGAAATGGATTTCCAAACCTACAAGAACAACAGGATTTTTATTCTGCCAAGTCGTTTGCATTGTATTTGGAAGTAGTTATAGATCATGGTTATTTCATTTATGCAGCACTTGGCCTTTTCAGAGGAAGGCCGAGGCATACACTCTATGAATACTTTGAATCTATAAAAATAAGAGCAATTTTCAGTGTCAACTTCAGCTACTTAGATAAGTATTGCTTGAAGCAATATTGTCATTTAGAAGCTAAGTATAGAATCAGTTAAAATGGAAAACTTGCCACCAAATGAACATGGTGTTAGCTATGGTCTCCAAAAGCAAATCTGTCCAGAGGATACATATCACCTGATAGCAAATGAAAAAAGGATGGAATCATAAGGATAACATACTTTAATCTGCGACCCATTGGAAAATGAAACGGACATTTGCCAGTGATAGTTCTGTCACCAAAAAATGATGCAGAATTAGCTTTTCACTTTTCCGTGTCAGAAAACCAGCAAGGATTCTTAACATTTGTCACATTTTGCTTGCTTTGCAAAAGGAGGCCAATTTCAGGTTTGTGGGAATGAGCTTTCTCCAATTTCTACTCCTATTATCTGAGCCCTACTTATCAGAAGTTGGAATCATGCTAGTTCTTTTACGTGCACTTTCTCTGTCTCTCTCACACATACATACGGAGGGGGCGGGGGGAGAGATTAAAAGTATATGCATCTACCACTAGGCTCAGAACAGTTTATGCACATCTACTCTGTCACTCCATGCAGGAATGGCATGAAAAGAGCAGTTTAAAAAAGTTTCATTTCTTTTGTGGCACTAAACGCAGCCTTAAGGAACTAGTTGTTTGCTGAGAGATATCAGGAACATGCCATATCAGTCTGGTCCCCAGTATTAAAATATACTGAAACTCTTTTCAGTTCCACTAAAAGAAGACAAAAAGTGAGAACTAGGAACTATTTAGTAATTAGTATGTTTGTTTGTTTCTCACTACAGGGAGGGATTTTTTTTACTCTTATTCTTTGAGCTTTTAAAATACGTTGTGTATCTTCTCTATATCACTTTAAATGCTTTTATAAGTATTTTATTACTTAAACATTTTGCTAGTCAGCATGAATTTGGCATAAATCCTCTTGATATTACAGCTGATTAGTGGTTTGAATTTTGTTCCTGAAGCTGGTTTTTGTTTCATGTCTGAAATGAAGGAAGGAAGGAAAGAAGGAAGGAAGCTTTAGTTCATTAACTCAGTATTAGCCATTCTCCAGGAGAAATCCTGCCTAGATGTATGAACTTTCAACCCATGTGCTCTAACTCAGAAGTCTTGTCTATAACATTTCCGTGTAAAGTTGGTGATTTTGTACCCATTAACGTGGCTTGCCAAATGTTAAGGTAGTTCCATAAAAAGCTTTTATGATGCTTCCGTTTGCTGCAGTCATGGAGACTCTGAGGAATGTCCTTCAAAATTTAGGAGAAGGCAATCTCATGCATGCATTTCTTTGCATCATTAAACTCTGTTCAACTAAAAACAATGTGACAGGCCAAGCCAGTTAAACAAGTCATAGCCATTTATGACTTATCTTTGATTAAGTAGTGAATGTATATAGATCAAGTTGATAGATGTTAATATGGTTCAGTATTATTCCCATTTAACTTTCTTGATTATCATAATTCCTTAATACCAGTCCTATTACAGAAGCACCTCCATATTTTAGACTTAGGACAAAATGTCAGGAATCAGCTCATTGCTAAGGTAAGATTTAGTAAATGCAGTATCCTTTTTCAACAAGTGTTATTAGTACAAAATTTATAAAATGCCATATGCCACCACCTCTTTTAGCCATTTCTTTGCATTAAATTACACCTGTACTTTCATTGCTTTTTCAGATCTCTCTTGGCCTTCTACATGCTCGTGCTACTCATATACTTTGGCCTCCAGAGCGTTGGCAGAAGTTACAACCCAAGCTTTTTCCAGAGCGCCAGCCTCTCCAGAATGACCAGGAATGACCAGTTTGGATCTGTTAGGAAACTTTTAATTGAATTTAGTATGATTGAATAAAAAGGCTCGTGATAACACCTTTGTTAATAAAAGGTTGGTGCAAATGAAATACCTCATTTCTTCTAAAGCAGTTATGTCTTGACTTTACCATTTCAGCCATCCCAGAACTCTACAGGGCTTGAACACTTTAATTTACCGCCTTACCTCTTTAGACATAAAACAGTTTTGTTTTGCTTTTTTTTTTTTTTTTTCTGAATTACAAGTTTTCATTTTAAGTTTTGGTTTTCCTATTTGATTTTTCACAGTACACTAGATGTTACTACTGTATGGTAAAAATGTGATATCAGCCATGTAATTTGTAATGATTTTAGATGTAATACTTCATATATTTCAATAATTTAGATGATATAATAATTGTTTTGAAGGAACAATATTTATAATGTAGAAAATGTGCCCTGGAATCCATTTTTGGATAAATAAATACATTTTATTAAATGTTTTTTTTACTTGTGTATTATTGTCATGATTAAATTAAAATGTATTTGCTTTGCATTTTTAAAGATATTTAAAATCTCTATTTCTAATGTAGTCACTTGCTGACAGAATAAATACACTGAATTGGAATATATTTTACAGCAAACCTCTGGTCCTCATTTTACTAAATGCTTAAGTGTGATAAAAAAGTATGATCAGAACAGCTAATGATTCCAATTTTTTGAGCGTATCTTAAGACTGTCTTTAATTTTGTAGATATTTTGCCTTACTGAAAAGTAGTATGGCATGTTTCAGATGTTAATGTGGCATATGTTATTCCCATAAGTCATTCCCATTGTTATGGATTTACTCCCAAATAAGTATATTTGGATTGTAACTTTATTCTCATACTTAAGATGTAGAACATTGCATTGTCCTATAAAAGTAGATAACTTTTACCCTGATACATTAATTAAATATGGTATTAGTGGTAGCATGCATGCTTTGTAGCATATACAGATGGTCCAAATACAATTTATGCCATTTGCAATGACTGAGAGTTCTTCTGCATGGAAAACTATAACCATGTCAATATTAATATCAGAGATATGGAACAAATGGACCAGTGGTCTGACGCAGACAGCTGTCTAAGTTTCTGTGGCATTTCTCTGTGTTTTTGGCCATTGTAGTACTAACACGTCACCTTTAACATGTAGATTTCAAGATCAGTGCTAGGTTCACAGGATAATGCAGATTGAACTGATGTAGCTTTTCTGATCTAGCATATATAGAGTTCTACCCAGAATAATGATTAAAATTACCATTAAAAAAAAACAATATTTACTATACCATGGAATACTTAGTTTCTTTGTGTCAGTTGAATGCACCTTTAATATATTTTCTAGTGATATCAAATACTAGGACATATTTTATAATATTTATCTGTAGAATGCTGTGTAAGGAAACTGCTTTGCCTACAGAATGAATATAAAACTCCTTGTAGAAGAGTCTGTTTTGGAGAAACAATGCAATATATTTTTAGGAACCATTTAACACTGATAAATCCAAGATCTTATACAGAAATCCACTGCTCACAGTCTGTGGGTTTAAACCTGCTCAACACGCATTATCTCTTCTGTGGGTATTCAGCTTCTTCCCAACAAGCTGGACTAGAAAACATAGAAGATATTTGAAGATACAAGCACTTCTGAGTCACTGCAGAACAGCTATGAAGAGATTACAGATGAATTTCGGCAACTCCTCAGTATCAAATGCAACTTTTATTTATATTGCAATTAATGTTCAAATTCTTGCACCTTTCCCTTCTGCCTGCTCTGTGTGACGTTCTTTTTGTGGAGGAGATCTGCTACCAGATGTTTGCATGAGAACTAGCATCCACACTAGGCTCTTCAGGCCATTCAAGAGTATTTCGGTTTTTATGTTCCTGAGCAAACTATCGGACAACTTCTTTTAAGTGTTAGTTATTCATTGCCTTAATTATTCATAATTAGTCTTCCTTGAATCCTTAAATATATGATCCAGTCCTGAATTCATAGCAGTGCTATTAACAAAACGGCAATCAGTAATTGCTACTAGTGCTTCAATTATACTGAAAAGAAACATACCTAAGAGCTTAAAAATAATGACCAGTCAATTATACTGTAGCATACTAATCAGCATTTCAGGATTTCCTTTTTAAAGGGTCTTTGTCTTCAGGCATTCAGCCAAGGCTTTTTTTTTTTTTTTTTTTGGTCATAGTTCTCTTTTAAGTACATCATATTTGTTCTATATCAAATGACTGGAGACCTTCATTGACCAAAAGTAACATATCTAATTTTGAATAACAAAAATATATATAAATTGCTTTTATATAATTTTCTTCCTTTCCTAGTCCTTGTTCTTCTTTTTCTAGTAGAAAACAATGCTTCCCCCCCGCCCCGCCAGTAGAATCTTACTCCAGTACTTCTGCTTTTGGGAGGCGGGTGTTTTCCTTACCTCCTTCTGTTCCTTAACTGGGATCAGATTGCATTACAGGCAGTGGGCTGTTCTGCATACGGGATGAATTTGTCACTGTACTTCAAAACTTTGGTGTTCTTTGAGTCTGAACTCATTGCCACACATACAGTCATGAGTACCATGGATATCAGTCTAAAACTACTGTTTCTAATCTAGTTTACTGTTACCTGGTTCTTGAAATATCCGTAATCTACACTTTCAGAGACAGTAGTGAGGTGCAATCACTGCATCTTTTATGCGCTGATTACTACTCAGGAAATGTTATAAGAAAATCAGTATGCTTATTTAATGCATTCTGTTTTCTCATTTAAAATCTCTTTTCATGTTTATTTCCCCATAATCATTTAGAATAACTTCTAGTTTATTGCAAATATCGCTCTCTCATTGAAAAACCACTGCTAGGAAATGGTTACGACTTTCTTACACAACATGCTTCAGCAGTCATACTGTGATTGCAGGAGTTTATTTGTGTAATATTTTATTCATGAAATTTAACAAATATAAAAATGATACAATGGTGATGATTGTGTGTGCACTGATATGATATGATGAACTAAAACTATGACATTTCAAAAATTGACAAACAACACACTTCTTGAACATGCTGCTTGACATCTGGAAGTCATCAGGAATCCCTTTTTAAATTGTTAACAACTGTTGAAATTTAACATGACAACCATGTAGGGTGGCAAGGTAATATGGAGAGAAGCATTAAGGAAGGATCCCTTCCCAGCACCTGGACACATCCTCGGGGGCACAGGAGCTAAGGGAGGTACTAGAAGGGCTGCAGCTCAAACCCATGTAGGGAGAAAGCAGCGCATCTGAGGAAAAAGAGCATGAGGTCATGCATTGTAACCTGGTGGTATTCATCTCTCTCATCTCTCTTGATTTAACTTGGTTGCAGGAAGGCAAAAGTGAAATAGAATGACCAAGTAAATACTTGTTCTGGTCCTTTGTCCACACCATCTGTGGCAGCATAGCCCTGTCTATTAGTATTCTCAATAGTTTCTCACTCTTTTTGTAACATGCCATATAGGTTCATTTTTTCTCCTGTTGCACATTGTCATGCTTTTATACAAACTCCTCTCTATTCCATTCTATACTTTTGCAGGATATAGCTGGTTTAAAGTCTCCTAGGACGTAGTTCCAGAAATGTAATCAAACTCTGAAAATTCATCTCATGGCTTTACAAACGTGCTGTGGCTTCCTGGTACATTTACATTGTTGGTTTTCATCCGCTGATTGGTTTAACTACCAATTTTCCTACAAATAAAAATAAATCTCTACAATAATTTGAAGAAGGAGATTCTATCAGATCTTTTTAATGTACTTTTTGTTTTTTTTAGAATTCCAACTTTAACTGATTGTATGTTCTTCCTCTAAAGAACATCTGAAAAGGAAGAGAGAAACTCTTTCTATCAGAGGGCACAAAAACAAGCCCCTTTCAGGCATTATGAAAAGAAATCATCATTTCACTGTGAGAAGCCCCTCTAGAAGTCCCATTGTGACACTCTTTAAACATTAGGCATCTTCGTGTGCCACATGACTATTTGTACTGCACTGTTCTGAACCTGGACCCTATGCAGCACAGTGAAAATGAAACAGCTGAAATTTTACTCATTTAGTTCCTGTGTAAAAATTCCATCTCATTCTTTTAAAATCATTAGGAAAACTTTCACTTAAATGCTACTCTACACTGAGTGTAACATAAATCTGAGTGTAGGCATTGATGAGTGAACAACCAAGCTTCCTTACTATCTATATTTATAAGCCCAGAGTAGGTGGTAGATGGTCATTAACAGAAAAGCTGGTCCACCTAAAGCCTTAAGAGTGATCCCAGACTTTCCCTGAAATTGCTGATGAATTACCACTTTTAATGTGATAGAAGTGGAGAAACCCAGTTTTTAATTACCCTCAGCCATGGATGTTCATTGGGTGATTTTGGGCTAGTCACTGTCTCCCAGACCAACCTACCTCACAGGGCTCTTGTGGGCTAAAACTGGAGAAGGCACTGTGGATGCCACCTTGAGGTCCTGAATCCCTCAAATCTAACTCCAAAGCATGCCTTCCACTTTGAATCCAAAATACTGCATAGCTCTTACAAGCTTGTGTGTGTTTGGGGGGGGGGGGGGGCTTTTAAATCAATCTTGACTCCTGGCAACTGCCTGGACTAGTCTCTGCAGTTTTCATGACAAGATTTTCAGAAGTGGTTTGCCCTTGCCTTCTTCCTAAGGCTAAGAGAGGGACTGGCCCAAAGTCATCCAGCCAGCTTTCATGCCTAAGGCAGGACTAGAACTCACAGTCTCCTCGTTTCTTGTCTGATGCCTTAACCACAAGACCACACTAATTTATTTTTTTTTATATATATATATATATATATATATATATATATTTAAATATATTTGTTTTATATATTTTTTTAAAATAAATTATTCTTTTCTGAAAATGGCACTTAAGCATATGGGGATGAAGTTTTCTAACAATTAAGTACAGCATCTAAAATTACTTAATTCTGCTACTGATTCCTACAAAATATGTATTGCAAAATACTTTGTTTAAATTAGGCATGCTTCATATTTATATTTTCTTTATTTTATTTAGCTTCTGGGAAGAAATACATCCATGTTTAATAGGATTCATGGAAATAAGCACTCAATACTTACTAAGGGCACCAGATAGGGAAAAGTTGTTTGAAACAAATGTAGTGCGTAAATGTTGACCAGAAAGCACTTCACCAATGATACTACCTAGAAATTGAATCAACATGGAAGCTGGTGGCAACACAAAAAGGCTGGATGTTTAGCATCTGTTGTTGCTGAACCAGGAATTAGAGAAATGTGGTTTTACAGAAACCCATTTCCTAGGTAAGTTACAGGGCAGGAACCATGCCTGCAAAGTCTATGTGGAGTTGAGCTACCAGTATTGACTATTGAAAAGGCAATGCTTTATCCAACCTTGTAATTATTTCCCTTAATAAATACTGAGGTGTTTCCCAAATAGAACATTTGTGTAGTTATGTCAATTCTATGACTTCACCAAGTTACCAAGGTTAACTGATTTGGGAGCAAGAAAGTTTATCAAAATGAATGACAAAGAATTCCATAAGTCTTTGATTCAGAGTTCAATGGAAGAACACAGGTTTGCTTTCCAGTGGAAATCTATGTGGTGTTGTGCATTTGTCTGTGCCAACTAGCCTCTTGCCTTTGAAGTTGTGGGATTGTTTTTCTAATCAAAAAGTGATCAGATACTCACAGAGGCAGTACACAGGCTTTGGAATGGCCCAGATGTATCTGATAGCTTTTTCAGTGCTAGTTTGACACTGGCAATTGAATTTGTTCAATCCTTTGACCTCCCTTAAAATGTGTATTTTTATTATTGGATGTTGGATATTAGTGCTTGGTGCACTGGAGTGTAGATAATTTTACTCATATTGCATAATTGGTGAAGAGTAATATAGAAATGTTTTGGGATGAATTAAATAATGAGAATATAATTGTTTAAATGTGATGGCACTTAAAAACCTATTTTATGTCACTTCCAGTTGCTCTTGCCCCACTGCAGCTGTCCTAATCTTGAGATTCACAAGCTTATGGAGCAACCCTGTACAGAGTATCTTAACTGTATTTCAATATGGGAAGTTAAATGCTGAGGCAGCCAGCTTGAACTCACATGGTTGAACAAACACCAGCTAGGTAATAAGTTGTTTACTGTTCCTTTGGTCTTTTGGATAGGATTTTTTCATGTTTCTTTCATCTATCCTTACTTATTAGAAATCTTCATCTTTTCCAATACCTGCCTAAGTTAAGTGACTAACTCAATTATGTATTTATTTTTCCACTTCGGTAACATTTTGTTGTTCAAAGGTATGGCCATCTTTTTAAGGGTCAGTTATTCCATTGCTGCAGTTTCTATATATGTGCATATATGTGGAGAAGGCCTGTACAGCAACTTACATACATTAATGCCCAGTTATCATGCCATAGGATACATTAAAAGGTTCAACATTGTTAACAGATCACAGAACAATTATGTGTTTCTAGCACATCTTTAGCATAAAGAGTACCTCTTTAAGAGCCATGAAAAACAAAAGAGGTTTCAGAATAATAATAAATACAGTTGAAAGCATGAAGCAGTTTGTGATATTTTGTTCTCAGAACTTAAGAAAAATGATGAAACACGAGCTTTGAAAAAAGAGAAATGGGGGGGAACCCAAAACGAGGGCTTTAGAGAACAGGAAGACATGTTAGGAGAAGCTGGAGAGAGACTTGAAGAGTTACAATGTTTTTGCAGCAGATTGCAATTCAATCAGTCTACAGAAACCATCAGGGAAGAGCTTAATTGGGGAGGGAAGCTGCAGTGTTTTCAGGTAATTACAGGAGCAAACCTTGGAATAGCTGATCAGTGGTACAGACATTATGAAGAAGGAGGAGTGAGGAGAAGATGTTGGAAAGAGGGAAGGAAGAGCACTTGAATGAAATGGGAAAGAGAAAAAACATGGTAAGTACCACCCTTCTGAATGTTCTTCCTCCTGTCACAGCATGTATTTTCCTTATCCTTGGAGAAACAGTTACAGCCATGTTGTACTGAACAGAAAAAAATGCCAGCTTATTTCAAAATAGCACCAGCATTACTCCTACCTCTCTCCCCACTACCAGGGGCAATAGGCTGAGAATACTATATCCATTTTTTTATTATAAATTTTATTATATTTTTTTAAAAAGTTAAAACACAGAAAAATCAAGAAAAAGTGGGGGAGGGAGAGAGGGAAAAAAGCATAGAAAAGAAAGAGTAGCTTCCGACTTTCCTTGGTACAGGTATAAATATCTTCCTCTAATATCCAAAAGTTTACATAATAAAAATAGTTTTTAATCTAATATTCAATAAAATCCCTAAAATCAATCTATTTCAATAATGCATATGGTTTGTACAAGATATTTCTATAAGTATAACATCAGTCGTCAAATCCCAAAATCAAGATTGCATTTTTCTGAGTGTCAAGCAAAAAGTCTAAGAGTGGTTTCCAATTAGAAACAAAGCTAGACAGTGCCCTCTCTTTGAGCAAAGTAGTCAGTTTCGCCATCTCCACCAATTCCATTAATTTCAATATCCATTCTTCAGCTGTAGGTATTTGTAAATTCTTCCATTTTTGTGCATACAAAAGTCTCGCCAGAGAGTATTATATCTAGATAGGCAGAAAGCTTTCACATTCCCATCTGCTTCTATGAGCTTGCTCCCTGTTGTTGTTACATTGAAAACTGAAGCAATAGTCCAGTTCCACATTCCTTTCTCTTGACAGTAGGCTGGCCAAACAGATCAGGCGTCCAGACAGAAATTGAAGAAGGTAACAGCAGAGTTCTTCTATACATCATTCGTTTTCTCCCAGAGGACCCTCTTCTAATTCAAAGACATATGCTAGAAATAAGTTCCTTCTACTAAATATTCCCCCTATAAAAATGGGAAACTTGCCTGCAAATTAAAAAAAATCACTACTTTGGGATTTGCTTTGATTGGTTCCCCTGACCCCTTGGAAAGGTCTAGTTGAGATCATTCTAGATTTTTTTTTTTTTTTTTTGGAAAAAGTATAAATGTTCCAGAGAGAACTGTATTTCTCACTTGCAAAAAGGTTCATTTCTGAAGGTAAAATGAGGATATTCAAGCTGCTGTACTTTGCCCCAAAGTAAAGTTTAACAAATTGGGTGTGCTACTATAATTGACCCTTCAATGATGAACCTGGGGTGTATATTTACTGAGAAGAAAGCAAAAAACCTGACCTCTATAATGAAAAGAACTGTAGGATCTTATTTATTGGAGGTTCCCCAAATCTAATACAGTCACTAGGTCATCGAATGAATTGTATGTGGGGCAGGGTTGATCATTGCCCTGCTGAATGAACCATGAAGAAATGCATTGACCTTAGTTATAAGAATAATTTTATCCTATTTTTCATGAATTCCAATCTGCGACACTATAGCTGGTAGGAAACAAGTTGATCTACTTCCAAATGAAAGAGAATCTCCAGGAACACATTATGCCAGTGTCTATAGGTCAGCAGCTTCTCTCTCTCTCTCTCTCTCTCCCTCCCTCTCTCCCTCTCTCTCTCTCTCTCTCTCTCTCAGAGGGAAGTGTGTGTGTGTATGTGTCTGTGTGTATTTGTGAAAATTGTGAAAAGCATATGTCTTATTTATGCTTCTTGATATCAGATCAGAAAAATCACCTTCTTGACTTTCATGCATCAGTTATAGCAATGGAAGAAAATAGAAAATTATACTGTTATAGGTTATTTCATGCTTATGGAATGTCCTTCTCTTGAAAATTTGTGTTGAAGAAGATAACATGGGAACCTCAACTAATAAGGATTAGGCAAGGTTTTATGTTAGATTTTTCACATTTCTTATGCATGATTATTTCATTTATTCATTTCCCATACCTTAACTTTTCTGAGCCTGTAACACAGAAGAGCAAAGATACAATCCAAATGAAAGAAACTTTTCACTCAGAAGGCAACAGCTTTCTAAACCAAAGAAAGAGATCTGATGCATAACCTTCAGTCTTCTTCAAAAGTCAATAAAAGTTGCATATGCAGAACATCGGTTTCAGGAAATCTTGATACCTGTGTGGTCTTCCATTAGAAAATCTGCAGTCAAATGTAGAATCTTACATTGCAGTCTTGACTGGAGTGCCACAAGAGTGCTATATTTGCTTGATCTAGTAGTGACAACCATGCAAAAACCAAGTTATGCTTTGTATCTATTTTCTTTCTTTCAATTCTCTTCTGTTTTACTGAGAAAAACAGGAGATACTTTATCCCATTTAACCCTCTGCAAAAAGGCTAAACAATTCAGCTCTGCTTACTTTGAAAATTTAGCAGAAGCATTTATTAAAACAGCCACCACTTTCTTTTTCAAATTAAAAACAGTAGAGTACTGTGCTCAATGAAATTCAAAAGACTTCTTCCAAAATATTTTCAAAACGTGTGCAGCACTACTATATAATAAGTCAGGCTTTATAGCAATCTGGATTTGAAGGGGAAGTGGTTATTCCATATGTATGTTAAATGCATACATATTACCTGCTGTGGCGCCTTACATCTCCATAAGACCAGGGAAACATACAGCTACATCATGGTGTTGTCAACAGGTGTGATATATGTGCCCAAGCTCTTCAAATCATGTTTTTCCTTTATAATCTGGACTGCTACAAAGCTCTGATTATCAAGTATCAAATATTAATAGAATGCCAAATAACTATGTACCAACGTCATGGACAATAATATGGCTGCAATCCAGACCCCTACAAGTGTACACAGTGTTTATTATTATGCCACCTATGCAGGCTTTCTGTGATGGTGGATCCTTGATTTACTGAGGAGCTACAAGAGTTGAAGCATCACAAGAGACACCTACAGCACCACTGGCAAAAGATGAAGCCTGAAGCCAACTGAGCACAGGAGAGAGCCTTTATTAGGACTTACCTTGTGGCTATAATAGCTGTGAAGTGAGTTCATTTCTCCACTTTTATTGTGTCTACAGATGCCTGTCTGGCAGCCCTGTTTCAGGTAAAAGTCCCTTCTGGGTAAAGAGGGACCAGGGGAGCCCTTGCAAGGCCATTGTGAGGCATATTCTCAGCTTCTGACAGATAATGTCACTTGACTTCACTTGGAGTTGGTCTCCAGCTGGGCAGGTCCCGGGACATATCTGAGCTTGGTTATCTAGAAATAGTTTGCACCAATTGATCCCGAAGAAGTGGATAAGGTCCTCAGGGCTGTGAGTTTTGTCACAGCCCTGTATTCTAGACCCATATGCATCCTGGTTAGTTAAGGCCTCCTGGGAGGTGGCATGTTATTGGGTCCAAGCAATGATTAATACCCTTTTTAGGAAACGTTGTTGAGTGGGGAGTGGGCACTCAGCTTCTGGATGTAGTAGATTATCCGGACACTTTATAGTCACAGTTCAGGCCAGGTTACAGCACTGAGATAGCATTGGTTGCATTTGTGGATGATATTTGAAGGGCTTGGGGTGAGTGGTGGTGCATCTGTCCTAACCTTCCTGGATTCCTGGCAGCTTTCAATATCATCACTCATGGTATACTTCTGGAATGGCTATGAGGGAGGGTAGGGGAGGACACTGTTTTCTGGTGGTTCTAATACTTCCTCCATGGCTGGTTCCAATCAGTATTGGTGACTAATGAGACTACTGTGGGACGTTGTCTGATGGTAAGGGTGCAGAACCATCTGTATACTGCGAATACCTAGTTATGTATTTCCACCCCTGGCTGGCAAGGTGATGCCATTCAAGTGTTGACCCAGTGCCTGGATGCTGTCTATAGCAGCTAAAATAAACATCCAATTACAGGTGAAACTCGAAAAATTAGAATATCGTGCAAATGTTCATTTATGTCAGTATGGCAACTCAAAAGGTGAAACCAATATATGAGATAGACGCATTACATGCAAAGCGAGATATGTCAAGCCTTACTTTGGTATAATTGTGATGATTCTGGCGTACAGCTTATGAAAACCCCAAATTCACAATCTCAGAAAATTAGAATATTACATGACATCAATAACACAAGGATTGGAAATAGAACAATATCAGACCTCTGCAAAGTATAAGCATGCATATGTACTCAGTACTTGGTTTGGGCCCCTTTTGCAGCAATGACTGCCGCAATGCGGCGTGGCATGGATGCTATCAGCCTGTGACACTGCTGAGGTGTTATGGAAGACCAGGATGCTTCAATAGCGGCCTTCAGCTCTGCTGCATTGTTCGGTCTCATGTCCCTCATCTTCCTCTTGGCAATGCCCCATAGATTCGCTATGGGGTTCAGGTCAGGCGAGTTTGCTGGCCAATCAAGCACAGTAATCCCATGGTCATTGAAGCAGGTTTTGGTACTTTTGGCAGTGTGGGCAGGTGCCAAGTCCTGCTGGAAAATGAAGTCAGCATCCCCATAAAGCTCGTCTGCGGAAGGAAGCATGAAGTGCTCCAAAATCTCCTGGTAGATGGCTGCGTTGACCCTGGACTTAATGAAGCACAGTGGACCAACACCAGCAGATGACATGGCTCCCCAAATCAACACAGACTGTGGAAACTCCACACTGGACTTCAAGCATCGTGCATTGTGTGCCTCTCCATTCTTCCTCCAGACTCTGGGTCCTTGGTTCCCAAATGAGATGCAAAAGTTGCTCTCATCAGAAAAGAGGACTTTGGACCACTGGGCAACAGACCAGTTCTTTTTTTCTGTAGCCCAGGTAAGACGCTTCTGACCTTGTTTGTTGTTCAGGAGCGGCTTGACAAGAGGAATACGACATTTGAAGCCCATGTCCAGGATCCGTCTGTGAGTGGTGGCTCTTGATGCACTAACTCCAGCCTCAGTCCACTCCTTGTGAAAGTCCCCAACACTTTTGAATGGCCTTTTCCTGACAATCCTCTCCAGGCTGCGGTCATCCCTGCTGCTTGTGCACCTTTTTCTACCACACTTTTCCCTTCCACATAACCTTCTATTGATGTGCTTTGATACAGCACTTTGGGAACATCCAACTTCTTTTGCAATTACCTTTTGGGGCTTTCCCTCCTTATGGAGGGTATCAGTGATGGTTTTCTGCACAACTGTCAGGTCAGCAGTCTTTCCCATGCTTGTGATTCCTACTGAACCAGCCTGAGACACCATTGAAAGGCTCAGGAACCCTTTGCAGGTGTTATGGATTCATTAGCTGATTGGAGGGGGACACTTTGAGCCTAGAATATTGAACCTTTTCACACTATTCTAATTTTCTGAGATTGTGAATTTGGGGTTTTCATAAGCTGTACGCCATAATCATCACAATTCTACCAAAGTAAGGCTTGACATATCTCGCTTTGCATGTAATGCGTCTATCTCATCTATTGGTTTCACCTTTTGAGTTGCCATACTGACATAAATGAACATTTGCACGATATTCTAATTTTTCGAGTTTCACCTGTATAAGCCTGAAAGTGTGGAATCCACCTATTCCAACAGGTAATTGTAATGTACATAGTGAAAGTCTTGACGGATGCTCCTGCCAGAGAAAAATATTTAATATCCTATAAATTTGTGAGAAGTAGTGTGAAGGGGGAAAAACAGGATAGGCTCTTAAAATATAAAACAGCTTCAGAGTTTAACTCATGTTTGTCTTACCTCAAATATTCAAGGATATACTAGATCTTCTATCTAGATCTTCTTTAAATTGTGCCAAAATTGGGTCTGAATTGAACTATACCATTTAAGAAAAGCATTCCATCACTAGTGATTTATAGCATGTTCTAGGGTTGTCTAACCATCATTGTGCCAAATAACAGTGGCAGGGTGTCAGGTTCAGCCCAAACTCAGTGGGATGATTCAGGAACAGTTCCGTTATTTTATTAGCTTACACCTACTAGACAGAATCTCACCAGACTAACTCTAACCCCCAAATGACAGCAACTAAACACTCTGAATTCCTTAAGGTGGTGCCAGTCTCACACACTTAGGCTGCAGGCTGAGGAGGTGCTTGAGATTTCTCTCCCCCTCCCTATGACCTTGGACCTCCTCGCTCAAGTCTTTCATCACACGGGCAAGTTTTATATAATCTCAGCAATATAATAGGAAGACATTGTAAGGCACAAGCAGCAACTAGACAAAAAATCCTAATATTAAAATAAACAAGAGTCAAAGCATAATCTAGAAACATTATACACATGAAAGTTATTGCACTGCATATGGAACATAGTTTAGCACTTTATGGTGTACTTTTCATTCTTACAAATAAGAATGCCGTCATCTAATTTCATGACTGGGACGCTTTTGTACATAAGTGGTTCAAAAACATCTTGCATGGTGAGATGATCTAGTTCTACATATATCTTGCTTACAAAGCAAGAGGTACATCTGAATCTTCATAGCGACTTGAATTTAGTTAGACTGTTAAGTGGACTCATATGATTTTAACTCTTAAAAGAAACGTTACAAGTCCTTTTAACCTCTGTTTTGATCTTACGCATACAATGATATTTAATTCTTAATGAAATTTTTAAAAATCTCTCCAGAATACTTTTGCAAACTTTCATGGTAATAATAATAGATAGTCTTTATTTAATCAGTATATAATGGATATTTACAGTGTATTTTTACTAGCATTTCAACAGCAGCTTTGTTGTAGTGCTTCAGGCAACAATTAGACTTGATTAACTTAAGCCAATGAATTGGAAATAATCAAGGAAATGTCTTTCTAGCTATGAGAAAGACAGCAGAATCAGAGTTACAGTAATTGAACAGCAATCTTAGCTATTCATTTTCAAGTAAGTTCAGAGTCTTTCTCTGGTGTAATACCTACATTTTGAATGTAAGGGGCATTTTGTACCTGCCACACAGGAGCAGTATATAAAGTATGAGTTGTTTGAGTATGTGGGCATTTATCATAACCTTGCTGCTATTTTGAATTGGCACTTCAACAACACACTCTCTTAGTCGGGACCTTTCTTTTTACAAGCATTGCTCTCCACAAGCTGAATTCTACATTCATTTTGTTTATCTGCTGCAATTTAAGTATGCCTGTGGACAACTGGGAGGCTGTGATTCCGTACTGGAGGATATAACTTGCTGAACTTATTTCACTGGTGTTTTGAAGCACATGTACACGAGAGAAGGATGCAATATATACCATATTTTTCCATCAATAAGACGCCCCCATGTACAAGATGACCCCCACTTTTCCAACCCAAAATTAAGAAATCAATATTTTAAAGATAGTGCAGAACACATTTTTATTTAGTAATTAGGTAACATTTACCTGATACACTCAGTGGGAGGAGGTCCAAACCGTCTCTCTGCAGCTCTGTTTCCATGCTCTTTTGCATAATTGATTACATTCAATCACAAGTGAAACTGCCAATAGCTTGTCTCTGCAAACAGACTTCCTCCAATTGGTTTGTTCAGCATCAGCTGACATCAGTTACATAAGTCTCGTGATTGGAGGAAGTCTGTTTGCAGAGACAGTATGGGCAGTTTCACTCGTGATTGGAGGTTCATGATTGGAGGAAGCCTGTTTACAGAGTCAAGCTATTTTACTCGTGATTGGAGGCTAGCAATAGGAGGAAACCTGTTTGCAGAGACAAAGTATGGGCAGTTTTGCAACTGCGCGGTTCTCTCCTCAGCTTACTTCCTTGAATAAGATGCCCTTCAATTTTTAGCGTAAGGATTTTAGAAAAAAGTATCGTCTTATAGTTGGAAAAATACGGTAGTTGTCTCACATCCTGGGATATTGCTTCCACAGCCAAAATATTTTCTTTTGTTCTAGGAATGATCATATTGTTGAGAGTAGAGGCAGTGTTCAATCATTGCATTCGGGATTCACAAATAAAGCAGTCATCTTGACAGGCCATTTAATGTAACCATAGAATTCAGAAATATGCTAAAGCTCCGTCAATATTTTGATATGCTTCCAGTGTTGGGTTTTCCTTTGTTTGTTTTTTGGTCCCTTTAAAAGTTAAATGGCAAAGCTAGGTATATAACAGGTCAATTATTTTTGCAATTGACAGTGTTTCATAGGCCAGTGCTGTAAGTGCTGGAACAATAGGAAATGCTTAATCCCATTAGATGTTTAAGAAAATTGCATGCTTCTGTTTTGGGCTTTCAATCTTATTAGTAAGCCTGGGTAAATGTTTCAATGAGGTACTTCACTTATGAGGAAAGTATCTGTCTGACTCTGTTCCTCAAAGCTGTGAAGCAGCTGTAGCCTCTCAAAATGCTACTCTGGCTGAAATGTTTTCTGTGCATGGATCCAAATGATCAAAAGAATTTAGGGGAGTCTCAGATTGGCCATGCCGAATCTCCACAGCATCAAAAAGCAGATACAAAGGGTGCTTCTTCCAAGGAAGTGGGTTTCAAATGTTTGTACAAGCCTAATTATTAGTGCCAGATCATAAGATAATTTTTCCATATATGAGTTAAAGTTGGCCAAATCATCAGTATGGTCAAATGCAGCCATTTCAATCACATCAGAAGCAATAACACTGACAAAAAATAATAATAAACACACAGTTCTGTGAAAAAGTTGTAATTATAGTAGTAATTTTATTATGATCTTAGAGTGCAAGTAAGAATGTAAGCCATGCAAGATAATGTAATAAAACTTAAAACATTTTATCTAACTTCAGGCTGATCCTTTTAAATATACTATAATCTGCTGATTCTTGTTGCTAATAAGCATAATTTGTGAATATATATGTTATACTAGAGAAACTATCACACCCATAATAATTAATATAAAATTCATCTGGATACCTTGGCCAATTTTTTTTTTTTTTAAATTAAGGGCTGAATTAACCTTAACTGAGAATCAGAATAAAGCTTGTAACAAAAAAAATGCATCTGATTGATTCAACTTTTCCAGATTTCTGAGGACACAATCTCTGGAGGGATGGATCGTTATTACAACTGTCATTTAAAACTGACTTGGGAAGGCATTATATCAACCTGTACAAAATGCTTAATGATGTTTGGCATAAATACATGAACTTAAGTAGTTTGCAGGATTTTATGGGAATCTCTCAAGGGTTGCTAGATCCTTATGGTTCAATTCAGAGTTGATCCTGAATCTGCTGTTTGATAATTTCCTAGTTTTAGTCTAGTCTCCTAGGTCTTGGAAAAACTAGAAAAGCTAGTTTTTTCAAGGCCAGAGAGTAACAGTTACTCAGGCAATAGGCCACACACAGGAATTTTTGTATAATATTTTCTCATTATTGATCTATAATTATCAGATGTTATTAATGGAAGCAACCCAACTGAAGCCAGGTTAAGCCTTGGCCAGACTAATAAGCCAAACTATAATCTTAAGGCTGCATTGAGGATGCATCTGGCTATCATAAAATAAGAATCTTAAAAATCCTCATTGTACTTGTTAGGAAGGGCCAAAGTTGGAATAATTGTATGAGTTGTGCAACTATTTTTGTAGTAAATAATTTGATAGCAGTTGGGATAAAATTTCCTTCCCCCCTGTGATGAAATACTAAGATTGCAGTCATACTCTTTTGGGCTAAGGAAGAGGTGCTGTGCAGAAGTATTTCCTCCTATCAGATTTTCTAATTGTTTGTAGATATTTGCCACTGAGTGTTGTCCTAGCTTTGTGTGTGACTGACATATAAAGGGATTATAACACTGGAATTTGATGCTTGTTTCATTTATTTCACATACAACATTATCCAATCTGTGATGTACCAATAAGAAAAAGTAAGTGTCCTCTTAAATTCAGTACAACCACATGAAGTGCCGATAACAATCAGCAAGCAAGATATCCTAAAAGGCAGATAATCTGAAAGAGGGTGGTATATATGATAGGAGGAATAATTTTTTCTCACAGCCTCATCTTGATTGTTAATGTCACAGCAAAAAAATTCCTATCTAGCAATATCCTACCTTCATCACCAGGGTATGCTATGAAGAAAACAGCAGGAATAATGCAGATTAGCAGAAAACATTTAGGGTTAGGGTGATTTACTTATTGAAAGTTTAACTAATATATTCCAAAGTTTCTTTAGGTGCTTTGTCGAAACCGAGTTTGGTCCTTCTTTTTATGCAGTATGTAGCTCTGAGTGATATCTATGAATGAGGAAAAGCCAAGCCTGATCTGATATCAGACCTGAGGCCTAATTTTAAGAATACCCAATAATCTTAATACACAAAGTTCCACACTTTAGTTAATTGTGAATAGAAGGCATCACAAAGAAACCTCTCCTATATGATCAGAAGGATCAGACACCTTCTTTTTCCTTGGTTCGTTTCCAACCCGGGAATTCCAATAAAACACACCAGACGATCAGTGGAGGTCAAAGAAAATATGTTTATTCAACCCAAAGTTGTCAAGTAACTTTGAGTGGGCAGCCACAATGGATTGCTTCTCCATCTCCCTTTTTATAGGTTTTTTTAGTTTAAAGATTTAGCCAATCATTATCAATGGAATGGAATGTGTTAGCTTATTACAAACAAATGTTTATCTTAGAGTTAAAGCAGATGTTCCTTATTTATAGTTAAACAGATATCTCTTTATCTAGAGCTAGATGTCTTCTTAAATGGGCATTTTACCTTTCCTATACATGTTTTTCTATGCATAAGATATAAGTCTTCCTTTACATGGGTTTTGCTCGTGATCTCTCCTTTGTTTCTAATGGAGAAGTCAGCTTTTATAAATGGCATTACTACTGCCTGTACAATTTTTCCTTAATTTAAATGTATTGTAAACATATAAGAAAAATATTCCCGCAATGGCTTTTTCAGATTGGGAAGCAGATCAGCTATAGAGATTGCAGAGAGATGAGGATGCATTCTAGGAAACTAATAATACCAGCCCTGTCACTCTATAACAATAAAGTCAATTCAAAAATATCACAAAAAGAAATTGAAAGCACCCTGAGCATGGTTAAAACAACCAAACAAAGAAGACATTGGGGGGGGGGGGGGAATAGTGAAATTGAGCAATTGCCACATATTGAACATAGCATTATATAAAAGATTTTGTCACATGAAGTAGTTGTCTGACAAAAGTAAACATCCTTTATCAAGTACTCTGAAGACTGAGCTTTCTCCAAAAGATAAACTATAATGGAAGTGCACATTTCAATAGATACAGGTTTCCTGCACCTTACTGAAGTTCCAATCAGCACTACAAGACAAATCTTACATGAATAGTGATGTTTTAATAGCTTTACCTCTGCCCTTCATAGTATGATAGCATTGCCCTCACACCAAAGACAAAATGGAGAACATTAACCTCCACTCTGATTTTTCATCAAAACTAGATAAGCAGAGACAACAAAATAAACAACCAGAATCCTCTTGCAATAGAAGGATCAAAGGTGATGAATTCGTTCTGGCTGAAAATCTCTCAGGTGAAGGAAACAATGATTTCTTTTTTCATATCCTGATCCTTCATTCCCCATCAATACTGCCTTTCCAATAATAGTAGTACTGTAAACATTATTAACCAAATGCAATTGATAATCAAATCCTAAGGAATGTGGAGACAATAAAACAAAGACTAAAAGGGAATTTTTAAAATGAAATCTTTGGTCAGGATGGATTGAGGAAGAAATTGGAAGTTCACACTGGACTTGAATTATTCACCCTAGTCCTAAGATATAGCTTCTTCCTGCACCTACGTAGCTATTGAAAGGTATATTAATTAAACAATGCTACTACTATTACTACTAAGAGTAATACTAATATCCGATAAATTTGCTTCTGGGTCCAATTCAAGGTGCTGGTTATCACCTTTAAAGCCCTACATGGCATGGCTCCACATTACCTGAGGGACTGTCTCAGCCCCATTACATCAACCCATCCCACCTGGTCAGGCAGACCCCATCAGCAAGAGAATGTTGGTTGGCGGGGCCCAGGAGGAAAGACTTCTCTGCTGTTGCTACCGCCCTTTGGAATATTCTCCCCCTAGAGTTCCCTGGGGGGAGAATATTCCATGGGCCCTTCCCCTCTCTCCCCTCCCCTTCCGAAAAGGTTTAAAGACCTGGCTCTGCCAGTGTGCCTGAGGCAATATGGGCACTAACCGTCCTTGGGGGTGGTTAGCACCCTGACAACACTTATTTCCCAACTTTACATCTTGCTTGGAAGCTATTTATTATTATTATTTATTTATTTATTTATTTATTTATTTTATCCGCACTCAATTGTGACTGATTCTGCGGCGACTGCCTGGACGACACCCTGCAGTTTTCAAGGCAAGGTGTTTTGGAAGTGGTTTGCCATTGCCTCCTTCCTAGAGCAGAGCCCAGCTGATGAGCGCAGGAGGCAGGATTTCTGTTGCTTCGCACCTTTTTCGGGCTTCACACCTTTTGCGCGGCTTCCGCATTACCAGCAACTGGTCCCGTCTCCCGTGCAAGCGCTACCAGCATTTTTCCTCCCACCGGGGTGAGAGTACCCATTTATCAACTCATGTAAGTTTTCAAGCTGCTGGGTTGGCAGGAGCTGGGGAGGAACCGCCCAGAGTCGTTTCAATGAGATGAGCAATGACAAATTTGGTAAATAAATAAATAAGGAAGATAGTATGACCGCTTCCTTTTAAAACACTTCAGTGTAATCTTATACTTTAGAACTTTCTAATTCATCTTGCAAATGTGAGCCATATTCCTACTATTCACGCACACACACACTTGTAAATATACATGCAAACGTATACAAGTATGCTATGATTTTGCATGCATGTATGGTACACTCAGACAAGGGAATCAGGCTGCAGAGATCAGCATTTAACTTTCTGTACCACTGGGTCAACTAACTGTTAGGAATAATCATTATATCTGGGTTGTAGTTTGCATGAGTACAGGAAAAAGATTAAGTGTTGAACTATTCATGATCTCTGTGTAGCCCTTTTTTATTTTCTGTACTCTTACCTGCTGTCAGCTATTAGTGCTTGAAACAGTTTCATAATGTGCTAATAAAAGTGAGATCGCATGTTCTTTCATAGCTGTATTTTAAGATTTTCTTTTAATTGGGTTGTCATATAAAACTTTCAATCAACTAAAAAAATGTTTGGGTTTCAACATCTATTGCTAAAAGACATAAAGTAATTTAACAGTAAGCTCTTCATTTTAAAGTATCTCAGTTTGTTGGACTTTGGGTGCAACGGAAAATCTATCTGTATACTGCATGCTTCTGTGTCTGTGCAAAATCTTGTTTTCCATTTTACACGTGCATAAGCCATGTACAGTAAAATGCTACATGCATAAAAATCCATTCCCTTCTTATGCATGCATAAAATGTGTAAACCACATCTATATAAAATCCATTTGGATTTAACAGACATTCTGCTTTAACAAATATCCCTTCATCTTAAAACTGAAGATTTACTATACTAACAAGAGTAAGAAATGGCTGGATGTTGCTTTCTTTGCTTGCTTAATGGCAATAGATTAACCAATAATTATTTAAATAGTATAGTTTCTTATACTCAAGCTCAGATACTTTGGTCACCTAATGTGAAGAGAGGACTCTTTGGAAAAGACTCTGATGCTGGGAAAGATTGAAGGCAAAAGGAAAAGGGGACGGCAGAGGATGAGATGGTTAGAAAGCATCACTGAAGCAATGAGCATGAAACTGAGCAAACTCCGGGAGGCAGTGAAGGACAGGAAAGCGTGGCGCGATATGGTTCATGGGGTCACGAAGAGTCAGACACGACTTAACGACTGAACAACAACAACATAGTTTCTTATGACAATAACCTTATCTAATCATGAAAATATAATTAGATATAACTACTCCAAAGACTGCACCCAAGGTATGAGCTTGGAAATAAATGATCTTGGGCACTCACATGACACCTGATGACCTTATACAGGTAGGTCTTGATTAGTGCAGTTAAGGAATCCCATGAAATGGTTGCATTATTTGAATTCACACTATTCAAAATGATATTTTTGTAGAAAATAGGGCAACTGGTTCCAGCTCGCTGAACATAGGCCATTACAATTTTTAAATATTCATTTTTATCAGTTTATTAATGAAATCCTATGCAACAGTAAAAGAGAATCAACCTGTATCCAAAGTGTACCTGCTATCTCCTGTATTCTGCTGTCGCTCTTCAAGATGAGCCTCTTCTTTTTCGATCTTTCCTCAGATGGAACCTTCATTTTCTCCATGTTGCACAAACAACAATTAGCGTCTAAAACCCCAGTGGCAACTGTGCATGTGCTAGCCGCGACCGTGTGCGTGCTAGCCTTGCACTAACTGAATTCTGGTTCTCCTTAAACGTGACCTGGTATCAATTTATAAACCGCACTAAATTGAATTTTGCCATTTTTAGTTCTGCTAATCGTGACCTACCTGTTTAAGAAATTTGCAAAGTCTGGTTTTTCCATTTAGGTAGCTTCATTTTAGAGAGAGACCACTCATTTGCCTTGCAGCCAAGTTACTCCAGGTGAATCGATGCCATATCTTCTGACTCAGGCCTGTTGGGTCCTCCTCTGTATATGCACATACATCAATCATACTACTCATGTTTCTGGTGAGCACCATTGTGCAAAGGCCAGAAAAAAGAATGAGAAGGAGCAGATGAAAGAAATTAAAGGGAGAAGACAAGAGGAAATAAAAAGAAATCTAACTAAGTCCATTTGCACTATCCTTGCTTCCACCAGATCCAGGCACTGCTTCCTACATTAACTTTTGTCTTTTAAACTTCTCACCACTCTGCTTTTAAGTGTCTCTCAACTCTGTTGAATTACATCTTTCTTGGTCTTGCCCCTTCTCTCAACCTGTTTATTTTTTCTTCATATATATGTTTGGTGATTTATCTTCATTCTCTCTATATGACCAAACCAATTCAATGTACTGCTTCCATACAGACCACTCCCTCTTGTATTAAATCCTTATTCATTCATCACCCTCTATTTGATCACATCTTTTCTCGTTTTGCAATACACTTCTTAAGTAACACATTCCTACTTCATTCAACTTATTTTATGTTTCTTTTGGCATTCCTAGCTCACATTTCCATATAACAAAATGATCATAACCTTCTTTTCTTGCAACAAATATTAGTCCCATATAATTGACCACGTATTACCCACAACCCTTCTACTAGAATTTGCACATCCTAAAATGTAGCTATTCATTTCCCTGTCTGTAATAAACTTTCTATCTGCCCTAAGGTACACATCTATTTCCTCTTATTTTTGGCCATTTATGTATAACTTCTAATAATCAGAACTACATTAGCGTTCACTTTGTGTGTCTGATCTGCTAACTAACTACCAGTCTATCTGTAACCATGTATTCTTCCTCTGATTTTAGGTCTTTCTCCTCCTGTTGTTTAAAATGAACTCTGGGCTGTTTGGACTACAGATTTGTTTTGACACTTTGATTCGCTAATATATAAAATGTTTTGTTCTCTTTATTTTCATTTCTACTGCTGTTACTCAAATGGAAAATGTACTCCTATCAGTATCTAAACTGATGACAATGTTCACTTGCACCCAGCAAAGCAGAATGTACACTCAAAATCAACATTTAAAATTACAAATAATTATGATAGCCCACATTCAGCCCCTTTTCTAGTTCATCTTTTTGAAGAGAAGCCATGAATTATACTGGCTATAAACTGGACAGCCAATTAACAGAGTTTGCTTATAGTTATATAACCTCACATATTTAAAAAGGTACAGTATCTCCCCCCACCCCTCATTTTTACCTACATGGATGAAAGTTGGCTATATTCATTAAGCTAATTAATAAGACTATTATTCCCTTAACTGATGTAGATGTAAAATAATCAGTTTAGAAAGTAATAGGCTGCAGTGGAAAGTGAAGAGAGTTGTATTTTTTTCCTGAAAAAAAGACATGCATATATTTAAATACACAGATACTCTTTCTTTTTTATTGTCTTGTTAAGTGGGTAATAAAATAATTTTTTAAAAAGAATACACAGAAATTCCTATTCATTCCTTAGCCCAGACTTTACTTATCAGGATAAGTCTAAACAGTGTCACTTAGTAAGTAATTCTATCATAACAACTTAGCAATTCAATTTTCTGCAGTCACAGGTTGCACAATAAAAAGGCATAATTTATTCCCTCCTCCCACTTTTTTAAATGTGTCTTCTAAGTTCCACTTACAGTTCTACTAAGTTTACTTCATATTCTGTCCTCTAGGCAATATTCAGATATGGCTTAAGTTTCACATCACTAAATACAGTAGTGAGCACAGGTAGAACAGTTGTAGCATCGCTTAATAACTTGTAAATACTTTTAAAATATTCATGATACATGCATGACTACACCAGCTTTTACTGTGAGAGGATGATATCTTTCAGAGAAAAAAAGGAAAGAATGAAAAAAACTAATATATTTCTATTGTAAATATATCCTTTGATCTTTTGTATGACCTTTTAAAAATTGGCTATAAATTGGTGGCTTAATCATGCATTAATAAGGACCTCCTGCTGTCAAAACTTATACAGAAATATATTTTATGCAACCATGGATATGTATAGGTAACTAGAATAGCTTCAGGGTTAGAGCAAGGATTACAGACAGATATTTTATCCAGCAAATTAAATTGCAACCCTTCTTTTGAACCAGAAACATTTGCAAAAACAGAGCACTATGAAGTAGCATTAGTGAATATCAGAGCACTACTAAAGACAATCAGATTCAAATTCTTACCTATCATGAAGTTCACTGGATGTCAGGCCATTATACCTCACATAGTTTTTGCCATAATAAAATGGGGAGGGGAGAGAGGGAACCAAATATGCTTTGCATTTATAATTCTCTTACAAGGAAGGATTGGAAAAAAACTGTGTATGAAATCAAATTATTGTTCCTATTATTCAGAATGAAGTTACTTGTATTTGCTTTTTAATTCAGCTTTCTGAAAGTATGTGTTTCCTGAGTGTTGAGGCCATGGAGTAGAATTTGGAGACAGGGATTTTTTACTTGACATTCATCAATATCCAGAAAGGCAACCTGAGAATTAAATAAGGCAAATATGCTGAAATGTATGAAAAATATTCTTAATTCTTGATAAAATTTTGACATAATATTACTTTTGCTCTTCATGGGATTGATACGTTTCTTCTTTAGCATACATTCTGAAAAATGAATGACAAGGAATAGTCATCAGAACAGATTTCCCCAAGCCAAAATTAGTGTGTGCATTGAAGGTCTTTGCATCTGAGCAGAAGTTCTCCATTTGCTGCAAAGCCAAAGGATAATTCATATGCAGGTTTCAGTAGTCTTGTAAATAATAAATGAAAAATCCGAGCATATATAGACATTCTCAATCTGATGCTAGGCGAAATGATTTTAGTCCTGTGCTTTTCCCAGCCCTCAATTCACAGGTTTTCTATGAGTTCTATCTCAAGATTTAAAACAAGCAAAATTCTTCTAAATTCCCTGCACAGAGACGGCCTGGGCTAATCTGATTCTGTGCGTATGACGCAAAGACCATCTCTTCCTCATGTATCGGTGTTCAGCATCTGAGCCCATCTGACAAGCAAGGATGCTTTTTGGCCTACCAGGGCATAATAGACTGTAGGAGCCACAAATGGCCAAATTGCTTTGATCTGATATTCATAGCACTTCCCCTCTTTTTCCTCCCTGCTGAAGTCATAAGGTTTCCAACCCTTTGTCCTACGTAGTAGTTTCACTACTTGTCTTGCTTACTTATTGGCTTAATTTTTCAGTTTAATTCTTCATTTTTCTTTTTTGTTTTCTACATTTTCAGGACAATTTGTCCTTTATATCCTCTATTCTAAACAGCTACATGCATTCTTCTCTTTCTTCTTCTCTCTCTCACACATTTGCCTATACTTGCCTCAGTGTACTTTCTCCAGTCTTATTTCTGTCAATCCTTTTTTTAAAAAATTACAAGTACAATACAATATGGATTTTTCCAAGTACACCATAAAAATAGATAGTTGGTAGAGTCAAGAAGAAAGCCAGTTTGGTGCAGTGGTTGAGGCATCAGGCTAGAAACTGGGAGACTATGAGTTCTAGTCCTGCCTTAGAGCTGGGTGACCTTGGACCAGCCACTCTCTCTCAGCCCGAGGTAGGAGGCAAGGGCAAATACTTCCAAAATCTTGCCAGGAAAACTGCAGGGTCAGTCAAAACCTCCCAGAGTCACTTTTATGTGAGATGGGAAGCTACATAAATATGATAAATCAATCAATCAATCAATCAATCTGACTTGAAGGAACCAAAAAAAAAAAAAAGTCAGGAAACCAAAAACAGTCTGCCCAATTTATGGGATTTGTTTGCCCATTTGTCTGTGCTTGCTACCACTCTTACGTGGAACATATGATAAAGCCTCATGCTTGTTTACATCAGCCCAAGTCCCACTGAGTTCAACTGGCTCCCTCTGAAATAAGTGCTGTAGCATTACAGTCTTCACATCCTAATTTTTCTCTTGTTGGTATCTTATGACTGTTGCAGCTTTACAATGTAAGAATGAAATGTACTTAAGTAATATAGTAATATATTTCTGTGTAGAATTGGGGATCAATGGCAGTTCATATGAGGAGAATGAAATAGGATTAATGAGTTAATGGAGCTCTATCTGTAATAAAGAGACTATGTCTACATGTGACTCTGGATTCCAGGCTATAATAAAATGTTATTCAAAATCATTTGGGAAAAAATGTGTATGTTATAAATAAGAATAGTACTACGTAATGAGGATTTATATATTTATTGTAAACTTCTAGGAATTATTCCAGTGACTGTTCTGGTACTATGGATAACATCAGGGAATAAAAATTGTGAATTACTATGGGAAAAAGAAAGGTTGCGGAAAAACTATGCAAATATTACACACACACACAACTGTGTGTGCATGTGTTTTGAGCTGCCCTAACCTTGTTATATTTAGAAATGTTGGGGAGTCTTCCAAATGACTATTCATTATGATATATATAAGGTTTTCCTGCTTTTGTCTTATTTCTGCTGGAAAATCAAGTGGTAAATTTTTATGCACTATTAGAAATACATTGGAGATAGATGATAACTTTAAACTAACAGCCGTTTTTTAGAGGATTATTGAGAAAGTGGATGTATTGTGCCTTATAAGTATCTAATCACTGTGTTTTTATACCATTTAGGTTTTAATCCACAACCTATTTAAAGCTTGATAACTGTATTTCAATTTTATGTGAGTTTTGTGGTGCAACATGATTTTATTCCTGATCCCACCAGTTTCTGAACTAGATCCTAGAAAAGAAGCAAGTATGGCACACTTATATACTTAATTACAAAAATATCAACCCCAGAGAATTTCAAGAAGAATTATGTGTGATGAACTTCTTTATTTTTCATCTTCTTGGTTTAACGTGTGTCCTTCGGTTTATCTCAAACTAGATACTGGATCACATAAGAAATTGCTTTATGTTTCTTATAATGCCACTTCAATCCAAATGCACGGCTGTACATCTATCCAGCCTTAATGTAGGTCAATCCCACAGTTATAATCAGGCCTTACAAAAGGAAGGCAGAGGTTCAGTTCTCTTTGTTCAATTTGAACTACTGGACTGATAATTGCTTTTCTAATTCTGTTCAACCATGATGATCACAACTACTTTCCCCCAACATCTTTCTTATTTCCTAGGAATGCTTTCCCTTCAGCACTCACTATTCTCTTAATCAGAAAAATGGAAAAGATACCAGGATGAACTTATTTTTCAGCTACTTCTCCAAGTTCTTTCTGGCTTGTTGCCTTGTTTGATCCTATTGTCCTAAAAACCCAAAAGATTAACATACCTTTTTGCCAGTGATGCTAAGATTTGTCATGTTTGTGCTATGAGTGGAAAGATGAAGAATCCCCAAGTGTCATTATTATTCCATTGGTCATTGGGTCATTATGTTGTGATATTGTGGCCCTCCGAAATCATAATGACATATACATATAAAGACATAAGGCACTTTAGTCTGAATCAAACTAATTCCCATCTAGTATAATATTATGTATTATGACTTTCAACATCTAAGCCAAACTTTTGTTTCCTGAGAAACATTAAACTGGGAGCACAGAAATTAATCTTTTACTTTCTGAAATTAAAGCTTTGTCTTATCTTCATTAGATGATATGGCATGTGTGACACAATTGCTCTTTCTCCTGATATTAAATGAAATGACACTACAGTCTAAATCAGATAACTGGACTAATATGATTAGTAGTAAGGATAGCAGCAATGAGAAGGAGTAGTGAAACTGACAATGAGGAGGGGGTGGTAAAAAATGGATAAACTAACTTTGGACACAGGGTTCTAATGTCCAAACACATGCTGCTATTACCACATATTTGATGCCAAATGTGCAAGTATGGATATGTAAACCTAAAGTTTTCCTCTATGTGACATAATTATTGTTCAAAACTTCTATTTTATTCCAGTCATAAGGCTCGGAAGATGAAATGTGGACAGTAACTATTTACGTGCTAAATTAGATAGAGCAAGATTCAGAAAAATCTTTATGGTACTAGATGGTAGCTCCCCTCATGACATACCTTAAAATGTAAAGATGTATTCTTAGACAATAGAAATTAGAAAACTTTATTGATAAATCATATGATAGTTGGGAGAGATATCAGCTGGGTGGATACAGACAACAATACATTGCCTCTAGATTAGGAATCTTAGTTTTCATAGAATAGAGTGAGCGTGCTTGGTGTAAAACTGGGTTTTGGTTGCACTTCTGGTAATTTACCATTATTGTATCCTTACCATTATCAAGGATTGTTGCATGTGGCTAATGCTGGTGACCCAATCTATTCTTTCTTTTTCATAATAAAAATGCTTTATTACAGTTCATCTTGTTAGTGTCAGCTGCACTATGTAGAGCAGACCAGACCAGACATCAACTCCATAGGAAAGGTAAAGCAACTTTTATTAAGATCGGCTATAATAACAGAATCTTGCAAGTCTGACTGTTCTTTATCTTTTCTTCCTCTTACACTCATATTAATTAGGGGGGTGTCTGTCTGAGCTGCTTTCACATTCCTTCTGCTTGTTTTGGACTTAAAATATGTTTTTCCCTTCATTGCTTTGTAATGGATCTTGCCTATCTCTGTAAAGCTCATCTTTACAGCTAGAGAAATCTGGTCAATGTTCTATCCTATACCAAAATCCCATATATCTGTACTCCTCCCAGACAGATGCCCAGACACCACTATCCTATAGTGTTCAGAAGATGTGGCTAGTGATCTTTAAGAGTGAGGGTGTTGTGAGGTTCTTTTTTTTTTTAAGGATTGATCAGACAGTATTTTCTATTATTTGTTAGGCATGTTCATGAAATGGAAATGTCAGAACATTCTGTCAGGTTGATCCAAATTTGCTCTTTACCAATGGAATAGAACTCCAAAAACAATTCAAATGTTCCATTGAAAATAAACTCAAATATTTTAACAGTTCTTGCCATGTGTAAGGTCTTGTTCACTTATTTTTCATCCATAAGAATTAATGGTATGGCAAACTTCCATAAAAATCAGCCAGAAATAAACCACCAGACATTTCTGCCAACACAGAGAGAACAAACACCTAATAATACATGCCCATTCTTTCCATTGGCACCTATCTGAATAGTTAACAGGCACTTAATGTTACAAAAATAGCATGTCATAAAGAGCATAAGAGTACAGAGTGCGTATCTACACCAAAACTCAACAAACCAAAATTGTGATAGTAGTCTTTGCATTTAAATAACCATAAAACATGTGAGAGGAAAACTATCAGTAGTTTTAGTTTTAGTAGTTTTAGTTTACTAATAGTTTTAATAAAACCATTAGTAGGTTTCTGAGGATAAAAGGGATTGCAACAAGGGGGTCGGGGCCAGTTGGGCAAGCTGTCTTACCTGACCGCTTGCTCATGATGGTCCTCATTGCAATGTGCATCTACGTAAGTATCCTGTATGTTATTGATTGAATTTATGGTTATTGCTTGTTAATCTTACATTTTAATAAAGCTTTTAGAACTTTGAAGTGGCTTATGTTCTGGTGTGTCTGTCTCCCGTGTTTAATGAGGTTTTTTCCTGACAAACATTAGCAACCCTTGTGTGTGAAACATTGTAGTGCATTCATTTGCACGCGTACATATTTTTGCATTATTCGTTTGATAACAATGGATGCGTAACTCATCTACACTCTAACTTCCTCATACCAAAAAATTTTGGACAACACTGCCTTAGTGGCAAGTTGGAAGGGATGCAGCTATTAGCAATATCTTTCCAGGGGCTTAACTGTTGATCACTTCTCAATACACCACCTTCACATCATTCCACCTAGTCTCAATCAGCAGCAGCTATTAATCTGGGGAAAAAGCAACCCAGCTACAAGTCACAAAACAACAGCTTGATTGCAGAACTCACAATAGTCAGGGTATTTGAAATACCACTATTTGAAAGGAGCCATTTCTTTTCCTGAGGGTTCCAGCTCCTTGTTTTGAACTTGGGGTGCTTTGAATGCCTGTCCTGAAGCTGGAATTTTCGGAAATTGAAACCCCGTCTGATGCAAATATGCAAGTCACGCAGTGGAAAGAAAAATAGTTTGGCATGCACATTTCAAAGCATAACAAAAAGCAGGGGCTGATTTTTATTTTGTTTTCAGACCAACCCCCACAAATATAAATATCATAAAGTTCAGTATAATTCTATGAAAGAAAGGATGGACTTGGAACTCTTGAGTTTTTCAGGCAATGACTAAGGAAAAACTAAAAGGTCACTGGCTGAAATTAAGTGTGAAACTGAGCTGTGTGTTTCACATATTCTGCCAGAGTATGAAATATATGAGCTGAAAAGTGATTTTTCATTTGTTAAAGAGTAGTGGTTAACTGGTGGATCAAAAATAAGGGTAGGAGGTTAAGAATGGTTATATATGGATTAGATCGGCATTGACCAATTATAAAGCAAATGAAGTAAAAGAAACCAAGAACCTCAAAATTAATAGATCTACAGGTTCATATGGCCTTTAAAGTTTCCATCCAGAAAGGTTTTGCACTTTGATATTTAATGAACCTATGAATCATCATTAACTGCAAAATGCAAGTAGAAAATTGCATTGCAGAAATGAAGACAGCACCCTAACTGCGTAAGAGCTAAGCGCGCATATGTGAGAAACAGCTGCCTTCCCACCCTGCACCTCTCAGGGGTTATTCATATATGTGTAATTTTCACTGGTGACATCAAGTGGCAATTTCTACAGGTGAAGCAATGAGTATTGAAATGCAGTGTTTTTAGTGAAGCCAAGTTATACTACTCTCTCTTCTTCTGAGTCACCAATATTCAATTTGTATGTTACCACAAGGATTCAAAACTGTTTTTCTTCCCACTTAACTCCAGTAACACTGACACACACATACACACTTTATATAGTCTACCTTCCCACTGTGCTCAAAATAGTTCTCTCAAGGGTAAAACCTGAGAGAGTGAAAAACAAAAAGTTTTTGAAGATGAGAAATGAGAAGTGAAGAACCACTGAATTCATAGGGCTTTTAAAAATATGGATCTTTATAATCCTATTAAATCGTTCTTGATTTTCTGGAAAGCAATCACAAAGACTTGAATTTCAACAGTCCTATTTTTTAAATTTCTAATTCTACAGGCACACAGTAAGTTTAATTATCTTAACTTGTGAGATGCTTGTTTTATGCATGCTTCTCTTCCTCGTAAATCCAAAGTATCTGTCTTGAAGCCAAATATGGAAAATTAAGACACTGTAAATATTTAAATGCAGCTGGAAGTGAACATTTATAGAATGCAGGAAAATAAGCCTTTATATCTATAGGTATTCTACTGATGAAGAAAATGTACCTTATTAACAATTCTTCCTACCCCTTTGTGTCCCCCCCGCCCAAACCCAGCAATCTGTAGTGATGTTTCCTGGAAATCATCTTTATTTCAAGATGACAGTCTTATGTTTTGAGAATAGTAGATCAAAATAAAATACATGGATGCAATTCAGCAATCTGTATTGGGAACAATAAGAACAACAACAAAAAGGAGGGAGGTAAATTTTATTTGCTGTAATGGGACTGATTATAGCATCTAACACTATACAGTCCTCTGCTTAGTGAACATTGAGGAATGCAGTGATAGTGACTTCCTGAAATGAAACAAATGTTCAAGTACCCTACAAAATAATTATACCATGAAGCGTTCCCTAAAGTTAAACCTAAAAATGTAGAAAGCTAAAAAAAAAATACATTAAAACCTTTCAAAAGGTGATTTCTTCATTCATTTTATATTAGGAAAATGATAATTGCACCTTAAATTATTAGAACTACACTTTTGATTTTGGTTGAAAGCCAAAATGATTCAGAAGCACAATCTTATTGCAGCTGAGTATAACTAGTTCAATATATCTTTGGTGGAAGGAAATTATCTTCCATCTTGCAGGAATAATAGTTTCCCCAGTGGCAGCACGAAAAGTACTGCAAGACATAACAGATAATGGTTAATGTTGCATTTCTTAAGTTACTCATGTGAGAGTTAAATAAAATCAAACTTAGATCAACGTATAACATTAATGAAGAGACATCGCATTCTATATTATTGACACTTTCATGTTTAATGATACGGTAACATATATTTACATATATTAACATAGTTTTCTTTTCTTTTTGCAGAACATAATTAAATGCAAGAAGATTATGCATACAACAACACAAGTTCCATGTTAAACAATGTACCTTTTCCTGGGCAGAAATTCATTTACATGGCAGTGAAGTATGTCTGCCTCAGGAAGATATGATGGTGTTGGACTTTCATTCTATGTTAACTGTAAACTGGTGCAAATAAGAGAACCCATGGAAAAGAGTGGAACAGAGATAGTACTCACTTCAAATCCAGTGCTAAGTCCTGCCTAAGTCACCCATGTTCAATTGCCACAGCAAAATATCTGTCACAAGCCCATAAGACCAACTGGCTTAGATCAAAACTGTTCTTATTTCTGAACTCCAGCCTCACTGGAAAAAAGGAGACTAAATAATTTAATTAGCCAATCATTTCTCAGCATAAAGAATACATATGGTGTCATAAAGGACAGCCTTGCAACAACTCACTCCAGGCAGAGGCTGCACTGAACCTTCCAGTGGCAGTGGGTGAGACCAGGACAAAATTATATTTGATTTCATTATGTTTTACATTCAAGTAAAATTATATATGATTCATATGATTACTCCCCATTCATGTATTTAATCATTTCTTCACTCTGTTACATAACTTTAGTTACAGCTTTGGGAGACCTTTGATGACTGTATTCAAGACTTTCACGGGCTGTTTGATCATACTGGGTACTTGGGTGTGAAGGAAAATAGAAGGCATATTTACCAGCATATATCAAGCCAGGCAGCTGCCATATGGTCTATTTTTCATGGAAATATGCAACTTTGTAGAGAACTTCACAATTTGAAGTTCTTGCAGGTTCTGAGGGTCCATTTAACCACAGAAGCTTTTAGATAAGGAAAGTAGGTAAAAGTACAGAAATATTTCTGCATCTATTGTCTCTAGGTTTATAGGTACAGAAAACCTGCACATGCAAAATTAAATCAGTAGAGCCAGTTTGGTCTAGTGGTTAAGGCCCCAGGCTAGAAAGCAGGAGACTGTGACTTCTAGGCCTCCCTTAAGCATGAAAGCCAGCTGGGTGACTTTGGTCCAGTCACTTTCTCTCAGCCCAACCCAGCCCACAAGGTTGTTGTTGTGGGGAAAATAGGAGGAGGAAGGAGTATTAGGTATGTTTGCCACCTTGAGTTATTTATAAAAATAAGAAATGCAGGATAAAAAAACTCAAAAAAAAAAAAATCTTAACCTTTCTTTGACTAGGTTCCTTGCAACTATATTATAATGTGATGTCTATGTACATCTCTCATCCTCATTTTCTGCATTGTCTTATACACATTTTTCTCATTTACAGCATTTATCATTTCACCAAGCATCCTTTTTTATACTCACATTAGCTTAACTTCCATATACTCTGTAACTTAATTCTTTCCAGTCTCTGTGAACAACTTCAATATATTCTTTCCTAAGGCCCACTTCTGTTCATTCCTTAATATTTTATCATACAGGACTCAAACTTTCTCTGCCTGCATTCATTCTACTGTCTCTCTGGTTTCCTTTACTGCTTTCCTTTTCTTTAGGTTCAGATCCACTCTTCACATGAATGGTGTGTCTCAAACTGAGTACCTCTCATCATGCTTGTATTCTTCAGTAGTTCTCTCAGTCTTTCATCATGAACAATCAAATCATCATGCATTTTATTTATTCCCTTCCATGCTTATGCATGTATAGACTAATGATTAAACCAAGTATTCAAAACAAACAGATAACTTTCTAAGCAAATACTCACCAGTCATTATTACTATTCATTTTTTGATCTCTCAATGGCCCAATCACTTTTTCTGTATTCTTTCATTTCATTCTCATCCATCCATTTAGGTCACTTAGCAGAATATTCCCCATGAGAACCCCCCTGATTGTAATAATTCATAATAATGCATTTTCCCCCATTCCTCATTCTTGGCTCTATGATGACCTTTCACTGGAGCTTACAATGCAACTATCTATGAATTCCTACCTTCCTACACACCCATATTAATTTAGATGATACCTTTTCATGCTTACACACTTTTTAGCTCTTTTATTCATAATTTAACCTAGGCCTTTACTTCCCTCCTTCATTCAGTTCTGTTACATTTCAATTTGCAATATTCCATATGTTATAGTCATCACCAGATAAGCCCATAGATACTGACATCCATCACCCACAATGGATTTGGACAATTTAATCTTTTACATAGTATTTTTGAGTAAATTGCATGTAGTGTAATGCATGTAGTGTTCCCTCTAAAGTTAAAGATTGCATGGCCAATGTTGGGACATTTTGGCCAGTATATCAAAATTGTAACCAAAGCTCAGTTTTATGCCAATCACCTTCTTGCTATTTTATGCAAGCTAGGATATTAGAGATGACCTGCAAGCCAATGTACTGTTGTCCAAATCCCACCAACTAGAAGAAATGGAATGGATCTGTCACCATCTGCATGCAAAACCTGTGTTTTGCTACCATGCTGTGGTCTCTTCCTGTTAAAAAAAATTGCTTTCTCTAAGACCACCAAATGTTTGACATTTGGGATGTTCCCAAGCTGGTTTTCTCCACATGTATTGGGCTCCATTCTAGGAAATTTTAGGAAATCATGCCTATTATATTTGAAGAGCATCAGTCTGAGATAAGTTGATTAATTCATACAAGAAAACAAAACAAAGGACTATAATGTTGAATGAACATTCCCATTGTACAGAATTGGTTTTGATCTGGTGTCTGAAAATACCCAAGAATAATACTGCTTAAACATACTAAATTATGCATATTCTCAAAGTGTTAATTTGGTTATGTGAACTGGCCTTTATATAACTCACATTGTTTGAAAAAGTGGGATTCAGTTTTAAAGAGTTCAAGAGTAGACCTTGATTGAAGTACATACTGTTCCACATCACTGGTAGCACTAGATTTTATAATCATATTCTTCGCCATGTGAGGGCAAAAGAACTAGAGGACAAGAGAGTTATGAATATTTGTGAATACTAGGCTAAACATTAGTCTTATTTTTAAGTAGTTGATGTCAGAAATAACCATCCTAGAAATAATACAGTGTGTCGAGCAATTTACCTGTCATAATACATCCTGAACTCAAAGTAAACTAATGAGAAGCAGCAAATGAGGAATAATTAAACCTGTCAGCTGTACCTCAAGCTATGGAACTGAAAAGGGTACAGGTCTGGCCTACATAAAGTAAATGTACTGTAGATTTTAATGTACTCCTTCCAAATAGATTTGGTCAATTAAACAGAAGAAATGAGAAGATGGCTTCACAAATTCAGCTCTATCAGGCATATTTTCTTTGTACAATAGCTAAATAAATCCTTTCAATCTTTTTCAAAACTATTATTATGCATTTTGAGCAAAGGTTTTTATAGAAAGACAGAGTTGATGGCCTGTTATATATAAGTGGCTGCACTGGATCTGTAAAAGTGATCCTGCAGTTGTGTAATGAAAGAAGAATGCCTGGGTCACACAGAAGCCAAGATTTGGCCTTAGCAAACGTGATAGGAAGGAGGGGAATGGCTTTTAGTACCTACTTGTAGCAATGCCCTATGATTTTTGGCAGCTTCCCGTATCTTGGCATCCCAGTTGGGACAACTCAATCTTACAGTATATGTGTCTTCAGGTAGCTTGTTCCTCCTAACTACTATATATCCAGCTTGTACTTGCTGAAACTCCCCATCATGCCTGTTACACAGAACTCCATTATTGGGCTATATCAGAGCTCTGTGGAAGTGCTGAATCACTATTAGTTTATAAAGCTAAATAAGCCTTTAGAAGTTTGATTTTAATTGGAAAATGAAACCTTTGGTGTAAAGAAGTGTATGTTAAAATGAACTCATCTAAAAGGCATGAAGTCATCTGATAAATTGTTGGTGGACCAATATTGATAGGCAAACACAGCATGTTAAAACTTGATGTAATGAAAATGTTGCCATGAGATATATTATATAATTGTTTTAAGGAATTAATAGATAGAATAAATGTATTATTGATGTTTTAATAATAATAATAAAAAAAGAGAACCATGTTAACATTCATAGAATTGACTTCTAAAGAAAGGGAAAATGTAACAATGCACTGAACTAAAAATGGCATGTAACGGAAGAGAGGCAATGCTACAGTTATTGGGAATAATCATTCCTCTGTTTTTAAATTATTACTAAGGCAGAGAAAATATTAAGAGGTGCTGGTTCTTAGTAAACAACCAAGATGTCAGTGCCTGACCTTTAAAGTTCAGATTTGTGTTGTTTTCCTGCAAAAGAAACTGTTTTTGATTTCTAACCATTTGGCAAATCTTTTTTTTTTTAATCCTGTGTGTGTGTGTGTGTGTGTGTGTGTGTGTGTGTGTTGTGAGTAAATGGTGTAGAAAAGAAGAACAACCTGACATTTGTCCATAAGCTACTTTGCATATGGGTAAACAGTATCCTACCATTTCAATAAAATAGGAAGAAATTAAAATGCCTATGACAAATGCACAGAGGTGTGCCCAGCTTCAGGATTTCTTATGTAACCTAATGCACCTTGGAAGTCCATGGTTATATGTTCCCTCCTTCGCATCGGTAAAAAAGAGATAATCCTTTTCCTCAAAGGAAGCTCTTTCAAGTGGGCTGTTCCTGTAATGTACTCAAGTCCATGCACAAATATCTGTGTTACTAGAGCTGAAGCTGAATTCCAAGAAGAATTGCTGATAGTCATTGGAAATAAATTTTAATTAACTTGAGGCACAGTGGGTGGGTCAAAATAAATCAACCTCCCTCACCATAAATCTCCAGTCTCTGATTTGTTTTTCTGGAGCTCTTGCATGTTGCAAGTCTCCTTCTGATTATACAGCTGTCTCTAAACAAGCTTGTCTTCCCAAAAGATGAAGAGTCTAAAGAGCATAGGAAACTTAACGGAGAAGGTGTCAGTCCAAGGACAACTTGTTTGGACTGGATGGATTCTGACAGTTGGACAACAATACTGAATGGTGATGCCATGCCTAGGAAGCTCCCTGAAAGCCCCTTATGCCCTACTGAATAAGGAAAACATTGAAAACAAAAATCTGATTCACACAGGAAGTGAGCGTTTTGTCTATGCACTTTAAATATAAGATAACTTGAAACAGTGTTGGTTTCTGGGTACAAAATTATAAGCAAATAGTTACAGCTGCATATGCACAATCTATAAATATTGTAGATAACTTAGTGAAGGGCTTATTGAGGGCTAATTTATTCCTCAGTTTCTTAGTATCAGTGTAAATCCTGTGCACAAATACACATATATTGAATAAAAATTGGTTAAACAGAAATGTATAGTTTGAGAAGGAATGTATCTTTTGCCATTTGATTCAAAACTTCTTAGTCATAGTAAATCTCATTTTAAAATAGTGACAGATTCCTCTTGTGCATTAGCAGGATAAATAAAGAAGTATTTTACCAATACGATCTTGTAAGTTGATCGTATTTAATACTTGGTGACTTCCAACAATACTGTAAGCCAAACTAATCCAACAGGCAGAATAATCCTAATGTTCAGCCAGAGCACAGGCATTTGGAGCTGCTCTGCCTTGCCAAAAGCATCGCTGAAGAAAAACTGGTGGAGCAGAAGAGAGTGGTTTTTCCCCATTGAGGGGAAAAAAATCTGTTTTATTCCCCTGGACTGGAGGTATGGGAAGGGAGACATAGGGGCTACCCATGTCATAATCTCTTTTTGAAGAAAAAAAAGAGCGTTGACATTGGGAAAGTAATAATGTGGAAATAGTTGTTAGACTGGCTGAGGGTATCCAAGCTTATATTTCTCTCAGAGAACACTCTCCAAACTCAGAGAAAGAAAAATCCAGTGCAGCCTATGGTCCTTGTGATGTTACTCCAAGGATCCTAAGATGCACCCTAAAGCATTCTACTACTGCTACAACTATTACTACTACTACCACTACTACTGCACAGACACACACACACTTCTTTTCCTTTCACAGATATGTTTAAAACTATCTGGAAGCTTTTCTCCCCACCATTCCACTTTAAGGAAAGATTTAATTCTAGTAATAAAGGAGACGGTTCTCAACTGACACACATAGAAAGCTCCAACTTTTGTTTCATCCACTTTAGGAATGCTCTTGTAGGGAAAATTAAATGGTTTTCAAACGAAAAAAAATCCATTGAAGTAAAAAGTTGCTCATTGGTCTTTCATGCTATATATTCCTGTCAGAAATAAGCAATTTTATTAAAAGGGAAATATATAAAATTAGCTGTATAAATGCCTTACCAAGAGTAATTTTTATATAACCTTTATTCTTAGAAGTGAGTTTTTAAAATAATGTCTATTTGCTCTCCAAGAGGATGCTTACAGTTCATGAGCATGGTCCATTAACATGGAAATGGATTTTTCCCCTTCTGCAATTTACTTTTCTGCTACTATATTACATTATAGCAGCTTTTTTAAAAAAGAGCCTGCTAAAACTTAAAACGCACTTTAAAATTGTGTGGAATTCCAATTGTTTTATATTGTAAATAATTCTAATGCATTTGGCAGACTAATGACAGCAGATATTAGAGATATTTAAACATGCCTGGAATTTGAAATTTAATATATCAATCCACAAGTGTGAAACAGTGGTAAATCTATGTATATGCATAATTCATAGATTAATCTGAATAATGCAGATGAGCACTGAATTAATATTCCAAAAAGACCAACCAAGTGAAAACAACATGAAAATGTGGAGATTCTTAGGTTTAACAATTCATAGATAAAAAATGTGCACCAACCTAATTCAGAAGAAATTAGTTCTTTAACTATGTCACTAAATTCTTATATTGAAATTCTGTTGAACAGATGGTTGTACCTACATTTGCTACTCCCAATCATTTAAAATGTTTGAGCTATGAGCTACTGTGGGATAACTCAGAATTAGCACAGTATATGTTCCAGTAACAATGAACAAAAGGGGACGCGGTGGCGCAGCGGCTTAATGACGCTGAAAGTGCCGGCCAGAAATGGCTGAAAGCTTCAGCGGTTCGAGTCCAGCCTCGCGTTAACAAGGTGAGCTCTTGTTTCTATACCCGCAGCTTCTGCCCACTCAGCAGATCGAAAACGTACGTGAGTAGATAAATGAGCACTCTCACCCCGGTGGGAGGAAAAATGCTGGCAACGGCTCAACAGAGAGACGGGACAAGTTACCGGTAAAAGCGCGAAAACCGCGCTCGTCCGAAAAAGGGGCGCGAAGCAACGGAAATCCCGCCTCCTGTGCTGCCAGCTGGGCTGACGCTCTAGGAATTAGGCTCTGGCAAAGTCTAATTCCGAAACTAGAAAGATGCAATTGCCTTGAAAACCGCTAGGGGGCGGTCACTGCAGGGTCAGTAATGACTGTTAAGCAGATTAAAAAAAAAAAAAACAATGAACAAACACACAAACAAACAAACAATTATTTTGGCATGGTTTCATTTTAGAGTTGTGTGTACAGAGCCAGTCTGGGGTAGCAATTAAGGCATCAGGCTAGACACAAAACCAGCTGGGTGACCTTGGACCAGTCCCTCTCTCTCAGCCCTAAGAACAAGGTGGCAATGGCAAACCACTTCCAAAAGTCTTGCTAAGAAAACTGCAGGAACTAGTCCAGGCGTTGCCAGGAGTCAATACTGACTCAAAGAGACCAAAAAACAAAAAACACATGTAGGTGTATCTAGTTTTGTATCCAATTTTGACCATCTACCTACTGTACACAGCAGTTCTGATGGCACAGATTCTCTGGAGTCACCTGCAGATCTGCTCCACAGGCTCTGAAATCGTCCAGATGCAAATAGAGTAGGATGATCAAGGGGAAGAGAGGAAGACTTAATAATTTATTTATTAAATAAATAAAGAAAACCAATGAAATCCTGAGTAGCGAACAAAAAGATAAACATATAATAAACAAAGAAGAACCAATTTAAAAACCCAGTTGCCCCCATAAACATTTCTCTAACATGCTGGCTCTGCTACCATCACAACCCCAACATCTGAGAGAAAAGCCAGGTCTTCATTATCCCACCATATTTATTGAAGAAAATATCTTATACCTATTTATCTGAAAGAGGTCACCCTGAACATCAAAGGGCTCACTTTTGAGGAGACACAAATAGAATTTTGCTATTAGTCATTGTTTGTGGTATTTGATACTTAACCTTCATACTTACTCCTGTCCTCTGTCTTTGGTTCATTTGACCTCTGCCTGACTCTCTGTATTAAGACTCAAGGCACAGCCTATCACAAAAATTGGCTTCAGTCTTGATAACCTGCTTCAAACACAATAAATACCAATTATGCATAGATGGAATATCTTTTGAGTCCAATTACCAGCATCAATTCCAAGGCATGAAATGCATATTATATGAAAACAACTCTCCAAGGCTAACTAGCAAAATGAAATAGAAAAACTCTTAACCTCTGACCACTTGAACACTGGGAAACTGGGTCCTTGTGGTAGAATATAGTTTCTATCAGTTCCCAGGTCAAGAATCTAAAGGTAAGATGAACATTAACTGGTTGGCTAATGTTGATCAGAATGGATTTTTGATGATTGAACAAGAGAAAGAATGGATAAAATACCTACCTGTCTAGGCAATAATCCAACAGGCCTAGTTATTACATTACAACAAATACAGCAAATACTTTTGTATATCAGCTTAGGTAACTGTGATTCAAAACTGCCAATGTTCAATATAATTGGGCTCTTAACTGTAAACCCAAGATACAGCCTAACTATGAATACAGATGAGGAAACAACTGGTTTTGCTTTCAGGAGAGCAGGTAGATATGGTAGTGACTCAGAAGTGATGAAACATAACTAGGATTAAAAAAATTGATGTGACTGCCTGCCATGGATCTTTAGCATCCTATTATGTAGCCACCCAAACCAACATGCTGTTTTTTTAAAGAGTGGAACCCATTTTGTCATAGGAAGTATTCTCTCAAAGGAGAAGGGAGGGGCTGCTGCTGAGCTGTCCACAAGATGGTCTTAAAAAAGGGACTTGGGGGAAGAAGGAGGGACTTTTGTAAGGAAAGCTGGGGAAATGGCTGGCAAAGCAGTGATAGACTCTTTGGCTTGTTGATATTAGGAAAGGGTTATGTTGGCTGGCAAACCAAAATGGATTACACAGGTTTTGGAACTGCTGAAGATGTTTTAGTTTTAGGGGAACCTGAATTCTCCCAGGAGGTCAGAGAACACTGCTGAAGAAAAGCACCAAGGGATGAATCTATTCAGAAAGCCTCCATAAGAAGAAGCCGAAGATTGAGATGGGAGAGGCCGTATTCTACCAGCCAGAGAGAGAACCCAAACCAGCCTCGGGGAAAGAGAATGCCAGTCTCTGTAATTAGCCCTTTTCTTATCTTGGAATAGGAAGAGAATCTAGACCTAGAAGTTACAACCTCTGTATTTAGCTGATACACTATTACACACATAACAAGGTAAACTTCGGTAGATGCAGGAAGCTTTTCTTTGCCAGTAGAAAAATGACACTGTAGAAAATATTTGCCACCGTTTAAATTATTTATAACTTCTGTAGTGGAAAATAGTTTATTTTAAAAATACCTGGGCAACTGCTTCTAACTCCAGACACAGGCAGAAGAAGGGGAGACAGAATATTTTGGGCTATCTAGTTGCAAATAACTCTTGCAAAAGACCATTGATTCAGACTAAAAGGGAAACCCGTTTTATTTGTTAACAAAAGAGAAAAAAAATGGTGTCACAATTGGTGGCTAATGTACTGTCATCTACACCAAATTGTGTGTACCAAGAGAGCATAATATGACTCGATTTACCCATTGCATGAAGCCATAATTAATTTGGTTTTATTTTATTATTTTGTGTAAATTCACTTTGTTTTTAAAATCCTAATTTATGGCTATTATGGACTCTAAAAACAATGACTTAATAAGACATGTGAATTGACTTCACAGGGGATGGATTTTAAGAAAAGCTAAATTTCATATTGTACTAATTGAAATTATTGAAAAAAGATTTTTTTCCCTCAGATTATTTATCTTTAAAATGGGAAAGTCATCTTGTATATTTGAATATTCTTTTTAGAGAAAGCAGTAGGTCACTTTAAATGTAAGGTTATGTTTCTTTCAGGTAAGTACAGTAGTTTCTGAATATTTGTTCTATTCTGATGCTATTGTTGTTGTTCTTATTACTACTACTACTGCCATTTTAATGTTAGGGCAGAGTAGTTTATTCCTTTTATGAGATTTTTTTTGTGGAAGAAAAGGAAAGCATTGATAAGGAGGAGTTGATATAAGCTTTCCTAACTCTTCATTGCGGCCAGTTGAATGTGAATATTTCAAATTATTTTTATACCCCATATTAGTAAAAAGGTAGAATTACTTAGCGCATGGGTTTTCAAACTTTTTCAGGCTACAGAACCTTTAAAAAAAGATTCCCAGAATTTCTGATCAAGAAGCAAAGCTCTAGTGAGAGAAAATTGGCTGTGTTTGAGAGAACCTTTATTTTGCTCTCAGTCTTTAATGGAATCCCATCAAGTTCTTGTGGAACCCTAGAATTCTGCAGAACACAGTTTGAAAAACCCCAGGGTAACAGCGGATGAATTATGTTAACAAAGGATCAAGGGAGCTCCCATTCATTAAGGACATGAACCTTTGTTTTGCCTTGCTGAAGCTGTTGGCTTAAGCCGATTTCTACATTCTTTCTTTTAGAGAATATACAAACTTTCTGTTCCTATTTTCATGCCTCAGACACTCTTAGAAGATGGAGCCCTCGGACAATGTCTTCATCTCTGTATGCAAGACAAGATATAAAGATTCTCCTTCCCTAAAACCCTGTATGGCTGCCAAAGCCAGCAATATTTGGGGGTCATATTCTGCCACGTACCAATGGTTAAGTAAGTTAAAACAGATTTCTCTTTTCCCATTGACCAAGAACTTGCACCTGATACATAGATTGGTATTGTCTTTTTATTTCACACATTTTCAATTTATTTACCTTGCAACATCTTCACTGATATGAACATTAATACAGAAAAGTGAGAACAAAATTAACCCCCAGCTTGTTGATTATTAGTTAGATGTGTTATACAGTCGATGTGTTATTCTGTCTTTCCAATGGTCTTTTTTCAGTGTAAGATAGTCTGGAGCAAATCTAGAGACTGTGATAATTTTCCTGTCAGCCCTAAAACCATGACAAAAAGAAAAAGAAAAAAAATGCTATCCACTCCCTTGCCCTTGGAATACTCTAAGTTTGTCTCAGCTCAGATTCCATCCTTAGATGGGAAAGATTACAGTTGATGCAATCCCCTGAGTGCTTATTTTCATATGTTCTGATGCTTCAGTGCTTCAAAGAAGTAGTGAACCATGAACTTACTATTTCCCAGTGAGATAGATTAGTATATTTGAGCTCTCACTGAACAAGAATAGCTGGAATTCCCAGTAGTAGAACAAATAGCCATTTAAACATGGCTCAGTATAATTTCCACTGCCTAGATAATATTATTATTGCAGCCTCAGTTTTCTGTAGCATTTGAGATAAATTTTGCTCTCACAGACTTTTGCCATGGTTAGATCAGTTCCTGGGTTAAATAAGATTTACTGATATTTATGACCTCTCTGGAGTGAACAGGCCCATGAGTATCATCCACCCCAAATTTAATCTGAATCGACTCCAGCAGACACAGGGAGTTTCCTAGTTATCTTGTGGAGTGCTTGATTAGCTGCTGGCTAAAGGAGGCCATGTGGGCCCTTTACACATTGCTCCTGAATGGCCTCTCTCTGTTGTCTGATCCCAAATGCTTCCTGGTTTACTGAAGAGCTCTGGGATTTGAAGAGGTAGAAGCAACATGCAGAGTGCCAGTAGCAGAATATGAAAATGATTCTGACAAAGCATATGTATGAACTGAAGTTCAAGCATATATTGTAGTGATTAGGGAAATGAATCCTTGGTAATTCTTCTCCCTTGTTGCATCACTGAGCTGGCAGCTAGTGACTTTATTAAGGGCTCCCAACTCTCTTTTGGGAAATGGCAGCAAGTAGCTTTTACTTTTGGCTGCTGTGACCTGTTTGCACAGCACTTTGCAAACTGAGTTGCTGAACAAGCAACAAACTGAACAAAGTTGCTCAGATTCACTGAAGGATTGACTCATCAAGGGTAGAGGGCAGCATTTTGCTATGTTATCTGGGGTTCTTTTAGCCTGTGGACTCTGATGAAATGGATAACATGATCTCTGGTATGTCTAGATCCATACCCCTTCTGGCTCAGTAGGTTGGGGTGGGGTGGGGGTATGAGTATCTGGATCCAGGAGATTGTCATCATCTTACTTTGGAAGAGTATGTGCCTGCAGTCTTGAAAGAGACCCTCTCTGGATCTAGCTGTTCTTAAACACTATTGCCCAGTCTCTAATTGTGCCTTTTTTAAGGCAATGTTACTGAGATGGTGCTTGGGTGGCAGGTATTGACTGCCCTAGAGGAAGCCAAGGTTCAGGCCTGAGCAAAGGGTAACGATGACATTGGTTGTTCTTATGGATGACTGTTGGGGCCTCGATGGGGACTGTGTGCTTGCCTCAGACCTTTCAGCAGTCTTTGATGCTGTTGAAGGATTGGGAATTAGAAGCACTGCTTTACTATGGTTCTACTTGTTCCTAAGAGATCAGATTCAGTTGGTGGTTGAAGGGGAGGAGAGATTCGCTTGATGGTTGTTTTGTTCTAGGATGCAGCTGGGTTCAGTTTTTTCCCCCATGCTGTTAACACTTACCCAAAGCTGCTGAGGGAGGTCATCCATCAGTTTGGGATATAGTATTATAACACTACTCTAAGCCTTGTAGCTGATGCTGTCAGGGTCTTGTCTCAGTGTTTGGAGGTTGTTAAGGTTTGGATGGGATGAAACAGACTAATGTTGATTCCAAACAAGTTGATGTTTGTACATTAAGGCATTCTGTCAGCTGTAGTGTTGCCTCCTTATGTATTGCTACTATCACTGAAGAAGAGGTCCACTACTGGGAATGCTCCTGCACTCATGGCTACTGCTGGATGGACAGGAAGAAACCATAGCCAGGAGAGCTTTACTCACCTTCAGCTTATGTACCAGTTGTGCATGCCTTACATAGAACATGAAGGTCATGTTATTATAATGCAAGTTCTTATCACTATTCTCATCTAATCTACTGCAGTGCACCCTACATGGGATGCAGAATGAAGGCACCCATTTTTAGATGACACTTCTCACCATGTAGACCAATGCACTGGTTTCCTAATAGCTTCTAGTGATTTTAACATATAAAACCCTATATGGCTGGCCACACAGGGACAATAACCTCCTGCTGGATTCAACATGTCCAGTCCATGTAACCCAAAAGAAATTGCTGTTGGTTTGTCAGGTGAGGTAGGCTGAGCCCTGCAAATGCTATTTCTCAGTGGCAGTGCCTATCTGGTGGAACAATGTTATCTTTCTATAAGTATTAAAAGCAGAGCTCGGGTGCAGAGCTTCTGAAGAGTGGCATGACATTATTTCTCTGTTACTCTTGCTTGCTGATCTTATGTTGTTTTGTGATATCGTATTTATTTGTCTCTTTGGTTTTGGTTTTGGTTCATTTTTACCATGGATGTTTTGGTTATATTGCTGCGAACTACAGTATATGTTGCAGAGATTCATCTGGGGCGCCAGTTTTGCTGGTTCATAGACTCAGGGTTTTGTTCCCTTTTGGATTGCATATTAAAGATGATTCTGCTGTTTCTAGGGGTATGACAGCTAATGCTCAATGTTGTAAATTTACATTCCAATATATGAACACTGTATGAAGAACACTGAGGAGGAGGTATTGACTAGTGTTATGGATTCTCTGACAATGAGATGAGTAACTAGCCAATGTATTTTATGACTCCATTATACTCTGTGACCATGAGAGCTGCTTTGGGGTGGGAAGGCTAACATTGCTCTGGGTTTCATTCACTTCTCAGCTCAGCTTTGTTAAAATGGCCAGCTTTTTGAATATGGCCAGCCACGAGCCTTAACCTTCTCTCATGCTAACAGGATATTATATTTCAATGTACAATAACAGCTTAACTTATGTATAAACTCTTTCAATATAGTCTCACAGCTATCTTGATTCTGGGTCAAAACTTTCGTTTAAATTCTGCATGGCTGGGGCAGGCTTGTCATAATCTTTCAACATAGTAGAAGCAAGGATAATTTGCAAGAATAGAAAAGCATGAAGTGTTATAGTAAATATTGTTGATGTAAACTAGATTGAGCTATATTTTCTTTCTTTTTTTTATATCATGGGTTTAATTTCTTTTCACACAGAGTCTCTCCACATACATATACCTTTGCATGATATATACAGCCTGAACACTGAATATGCATACGGTAAAAAAATAGTTTTGCTTCATAACAATAGCACAAAAATTGATTCACAAACCTCTCACATATACTTTCAACATGTGGATGGTAGAGGCTTTATGGTTCTTGAAATCTGCTATAATGTATAATTCAGTGGTGCTAAATATAAATGCAGATTATCCCTAATCCTATAGTTACTGAAAATAATACATTTGTTACTACATTTTACTTAAAAGAAAAATATGGAAAACAATGTGAGTATCTCTGATGCAAAATATATGAAGAGTTTCAAGGGAATTCAAAACTGAGCTTGACAATATTACTGAAATTACTTCAAAGCTGGACGGTGAGGTTGCACATCTATGCCTCATTAAGCAATTGGGGAGGTGATTTGCACTGCCAAATAAGAGAGCAGTTACAAGTCACCCTTATTATTCAACATCTTGTTATACATGGTTTTGTTTATCTGTGGTTAGAAAATATGTACCAGTATCCATGGTAAATAGTTTAATGTATTAGTGGGTTTGGCAAGTAGCTGTGTATTTTATGGAAGATAAGTTTTATGCATGTTTAAAATACCTTTTCATGGACTTCATGACCCACAGTCTTATTATCTGTGGTTGTTTAGATGGAATGGAACCTTCACAAATAGCAAGGTGTACTTGTATTTTGTAATATTGTTTTATTTGCTATATAATGTGTGAGTGTGCTTTTTGTGTTATTCAGGCAAAAAATGTATTTATCTTCTTTCCAGGAAGAAGAGATATAAATAGTGATACAATCTTACCTTTGAATTCAGGTTGATACAATCTTATCTTTGAATTCAGGTGCCCATATTGCTTCATAAATTTATAAAATTTATGTGAGAATGGTTAGGGCCTGTTATTTTCTTCAAATAGGATATGACACGAGCGTTCTCAGATCTGCTGTACCATTTAGAAGCCTGGCAATATTGCTGGACTCAAATTTAGTTGGGTGCAGAAAATATGGCTGATATTCATATAAGATGAAAGTTGAGGTCCAACATCTGAAGGGCAACATATTTCCAAACTCTGTGCTAGAAACAACTAACTCTTCATCATAGACTTAGAATTCTGATATGAGTAAATTCAGAGCAGTGTTAATTAAGATACCTAGCTATACAATGGCAATTTTTATGAGGTTCACTATAGGTTCACTTTAGTTCAGTACATCAATTATCTTTACAAAGTGAAATCTGAACACTGCTGTCACTATAAGTGTTTGAATAAAATTCTGCGGCTCAAAAAGGCATTAAAATGGTTGCAATAAAATGAAAAAATTCAAATTTTTAAAATTCTGCTTAATTTGAATTTATACCCACACAATCCCATTTAGTCATTTTGTTTTTTCAGATGCATCTGCAGAATTATGACTTCCTATGTATCCTTACAAGAAATCTGCAAAACTTTGACTGTACCTGTAGAACAATTCTGTTGATTTCTGATCGTGCTGGTCTTGGTATGATAAGACTTCTAATATAACCAACATATGTTACTTGGTTGAAGATAAATGGCTTTGATGCTTAAAAAAGATTTATATCCTAATGAGTTTAGAAAGATCTGCTTCCCAGGATTAAGTAGAAAAAATGCAGCAATTCATGTATCTTGTATATTAACGTCACTGTCTAAAGCTCTTGTTAAAGAAGAATTAAGCAAGGATTGAGATCAGAGGAAATTTAATTCTAAACATGAATGCTTTTAAAGCTATTTATATTTTACACTGAGATTATCATATTGTCTATCACTTCCCTTTTCAAGAAACTCATTTTTGAAGTTCCCCATAGGAATGTGTTATTGTCTTTTCTCTCGAAGTTATTGCTAAATTATAATTTGCCTATAATGAAGGGCCAAATTCTACAACTAAATTGATATCAAAGTTGGCAGACCTGTTTAATCTAATAATGATGATTTCATTAAGTGGCCAACTATGCATAGATCTGAAATCTCTACTTAACTGCTTCACCAGGTTTGCATCTCATAGTACACATTAAATGTGTGTACTATGTAAACATATTTTTTTCTTCATGGTAATTGACTCAACCCACATTCTTCATTGATCAGTTTAGTTGCATGGCTGGAATCTTTCCAAGGAGTTAGGATGAACAACAGCAAGAAAACCAAATTGTAGAGGTTTTTTTTAAAAAAAAATTAATAGTGAAGAAAATAATCATAACAAAACTTATTTTTAGGGTTTGCATATGAGAGCTTGAAGAAATATGTAAATGGGCTGGGATGAAATTTTATTATCTTTTTCTTCTATATTACCTAGATATTATATCTATCTGACTTCATATTATGCAGTGGGAAAATATAAAATTGTGTATATACAATGAAAATAAAGAGAATTCTATTTAGTTGTTTCCTATTATTCTGAATATATGTAATCTCAGGTCATATTAAAGAATTTACAGTATACGTATGATGCTGTTATTTCCTGGTAGCTCTAACAATTGCATAGAGCTGGGGAGTTAAACATGATTTCACAGGATTTGCTCAATTTATTTTTATATTTTTAGTTTGTCTTTCTAGAGAAAATCCTCTCAGAGATGCCTACAAATCATAGGAAACCAAGGGCAGTATAATCCTATTGCTCTCAGAGAATTCACACATTAAAACATCCAACAAGCCCAGACCCCTGTAAGGTTTGAAACAAGATGGAGGAAATAGGGGAAGGAAAGACAGTTGCACCTATTCTTTGACCTTTTAGTAGAAAAGGATTTTGCTCTCATTATAACTCCATGGCTGCCAGTGTTCTGTGCCATTTTGGGCACAGGAGTCTGTTGAATCCAACAGATTCATAGCTTCTCACCTGACACTCTTTCTTTGAACTCATTTGGACATCAGACTTCCCTGATAATGGAAAATACAATCTTGAGACTGACATAACACCAGGAAAGTTTTTTTTTTTTAAGTACATCTTATTGTCCTTTGGAAATACACTCATGGACCATATCGCTGCAGCCTAAGTCACACTTCAGTAGTATAATGCAACATGAACAACAATGTCACAAATTATCAAAACAGCAGCAAATAATAATCATACAAAAACAAGCCTAAAATTAATAATCCATAAATGCATGTCAATAGCAAGACTTCTGGACACTTCATTGTGTGTTTGCTTTATTTACAAGACTTATCTGAAATTTTTGAATTACATTCAGAGTTAGGTCAAAGAAATTTACTGGGTGATTCAGTATCAACCATTCTGTCTCAACCTAACTTACACAATATTTTTAAATGAATGAACATGGGGAAATGATGAAAATAAGAAATATATCATTTTGCTGATATTTCCTAGGTTTGACACTGAGGACCAAAATATGTTGGGCCATACTGGACAAATGATTAATCAACGTATTGTAATTCCCTTTATCCTCATACTCTTTTTCAAAGTAATTTTCTCCAGGATACAATACAGACAGTTGAGAAGTTACCTTGCTCACTGCCAACTACGGCAGATGGTTAAGCATGGTGGATTAAATATGGGCATCTGTTCCTGGATGGCATGAGGGGAGTGCACTTGATCTATTTTAGAAGATAAACACATATGTTTTACGACATTTTGTAGGCGAATAAACAAATAGTGGTACAAGATAATCTTTGCTTGCAACGTCTATTTTTGTTGAAGTTTGGAAAGGCGGTGGGTGGATGAGAAGCAGCCATGACTCACTGCAGTGTGGAAACTCATGTCACAGATTTTAAATGCATAGTTTAAGCTTTATTATGTCCTTATTTGTTTTAAGGAAATGAATTACATTTTGTCATAGGCTAGGAAGTTCTTATGCAGCCAATTATATTTTTCAAAAAATAAGAAATAGAATCAGTGACACAACTGACTTTTAGTGTTTCCTCAGGATGCTGTTTCATTTTACTGTTTAGTTTTATTCAGGAATAATCTTCGTCCTGTCTTGTATATTCACTAGAAAAAAATGGGGTATAAATCAAATACATTTATACATACGTACATATATAAAATCTATTTATATGTAGTAACAGGTCTACTGAACTACAAGCTGTTTTCTCCATGTCCATGATCTAAGGAAGGTGCTCACAGTTGCATTCCATCTGTACATGCTGGAAGACATGTGATTTTGGTCCAGTATTTATCTTCTACTGAGGAACCATTATCAATATGCTTATAAGGTGACCTGTGTACCACAACTCCCTGAAGCCACAAATTATGACTAATGTTGTCTATGCTAGGAGGCTGAACAGCACTGGGCATGGTTAACATTTGGATGAGAGGCCACCAGGGAATTCCCAGACAGTTGCTAGATTGTGAGGAGGAGGAGGAGGAGGAGGAGGAGGAGGAGGAGGAGGAGGAGGAGGAGGAGGAGGAGGAGGAGGAGGAGGAAGAAGAAGAAGAAGAAGAAGAAGAAGAAGAAGAAGAAGAAGAAGAAGAAGAAGAAGAAGAAGAAGAAGAAGAAGAAGAAGAATCTCAGAAAAATGGAATAGCAAACATTTCTGTGCTATTGCCAAGAAAATTACATGGATATGCCGATGTAAACTGGAGCTAAGCTCAACTCAGAGGGTGTGTTTACCATTATGTTAGAAAACACTTAGATTTAAAAACAAAATTCCAAAATACTCCCTGCAAAGGATAAGAACTTAATTTTCTGCATAGATGCTTGGTCATGCCTGCAACATATCCTTGACTATTTTCAGAACCTTAAAAAAACCTTTCAGAACCTTAAAAAAAAAATGTGTCTCTCAGGTCCAAAAAGTTGCCCATCCCTGCTATGACACATAATGGTAAGTACCCATTGTCATTTATGTCTCATCAGAATAAATGATTGTAGCACTTCCACTCCTGTAATTATGCATATTACAATAAAGTACAATAAACTGGGTGCATAGGTTTATAGAGGGTTGCAAAGAGATGATTCTGATGGAGCTGATCTGTGATCCATATTCTTTTCTTATAGTGTTCTTTCTCTCTCTCTGAATTGTATAATGGTTATACTTTGGAGTGAGCTCACAGGTTATCTCAGTGATGTGGAGGATATGAAACTTCTTTGTGGGAGAAGCCCATGCTTTGTACTTCAATAATTTAAAAAATGATATGGCTTTATTTATTTATTTTGTTTAAAAGATTTGTATGGCCACCCATCTTGAAACAACTCTGGCTGGCTCACAACAACAATAAAACTACAAAAACCATAAAAAGCATATAATAGCCCAAATCGCAAATTGGCTTCTATTGCTCATGCTGTGCCTTTGTTATTCATCTTCTCTAACCACTGGAAGATTTAGTTGGCCAGCTATGTGTCTGACCTTTATGTTGTCCCTGAATTCCATTCCTTGAAAGATTTTAATTGCTTTTGTTATGTACTGTATCTCAATAATTATATCATCTATAATCATATGAGATCAGCTACCTTGAGTGCTTTCCTTCAGAGGGGAAAGCCAGGAGTGAAACCCCATAATAAGGTAACAAACAAATATGGTTGTCCTTGGCAAGCTAATATGAATTTTAATATGGCTTTTAGAACACACGCACACATACACACACACACACACAGACTAGAACTTGGCACTGGATCCCTTTAGATTTCCACAAAAATTAGATTCTTCCATAATGCACCATTTTTACCTGCTGAAAAATTGATTCATTAATTCAATAGAAAGCTTCAGTCCTTCTAATATGCTAAGCTAGCTGGTATTGTTCAAAGACATATGATTCAAAGGGAGCATTCTTTTCTTTTCAGTTGTTTAGGAAGAACAGTCATATTCATTATGGGGGTGTGGGTTGAAAATAACACCTCTAGAAGACATTCTTAATTAATAAAGAACTCCCAGTGTGGTGTTAAATTATTCATCTTGCTTTTTGTATTCTAAAAGTCATTCCAACTGGGATAATACTAGGAAATGTGCTTACCACTAAGTTTGGCACTGCAGTTAAAACGCACAGCATAATTGATAGCTTCTTACTATTCGTATATGCTTTCCAGTTTGCAGCTTGCTACTACTGTATGCTTATTTTTAACACCCATTAGCAGATAAGAAATAATAATAATAATAATAATAATCATCATCATCATCATCATCATCATCTGGCTGACTGGGAGACCAGCAATAATAATAATATCTGTAAACATACATGCACACAGAAATAACTGCTTTGTCCTTGGAAAAAATAAATCCATCCATTATTGTCTCTGCACCACTGCTCTAATTTTTTGTTCTGGTCTTTGAAGTTGGAAAGCATTTCATGCATAGAAAATCCATTGTTCTAGACCATCAATCACTGATCTGATAATTTAGATTACTTCTATTACACTTTGTAATTGCATATGAATTAATGTTTAAAATATGCAATAGTGCCACATTTGATCTCTTAGAATCACATCCACATTCTAAAGTTAGGATTCACCCATTTATTTCTCTCCCCTTCTCAAAATGGCTATTTTTCATCCCACAAAACAATCTTGCTAGGCTGCTGTTATTTTAAGTGAAATAAAGAATGCTTCCTTTCCCCATACAGATTTTTTTTAAGTCTTCAAAATAGAGTTATTGCATGTCACTTAATAGACTTAGCAACGGCAGCAGAAGTGATTGAAGTTGGAGTGTTTCATTAGGTTCCCATTTTAATTTCCCTCTTTGTCCCATTGTATTATTCTAAATTGGACACAGTGTGGACATTCAAGTTGTAATCTCTGTAATTATCCATCAGTGATTGGATTTTGGACAGGAGGTGGGGTGAACCCTACTAGGATACTGTGTTACACATTGCTGCAGGATTAATGTCAGATCACTTGTGATGTAAGCGCCATATATATTACCTGATATTTCCTCTAATGAGATTACTATTATAAGCTATGTTATATGGTGAAGGAGTTGTAGTAGTCACAGAACTATGACCCACATTTTAGGGTATAAATTAGTGAGCCACAAATGAAATCCTTGATCTCTGCACTGTAAGGGCTATCTGTGGACCTGGTGGGTTCTGGCAAACAGAACAGTAGAAGCGGGGTCCTCTGAGCTGCAGGCTTCTTTCTTTATTTATCAAATTTATATGGCTGCCCATCTCATCAGAGGTGACTCTGGGAGGCGTACAAATACTAAGTAAAATAACAAATATATAAAAAACAATCATAAGAATATAAAATGATCATTATTAAAAATTAAAATATTATTAAAAATTAAAATATTATTAAAAATTAAAATATACAAACCACAAGGCACAGAGAGAATAAATCTATCAACTGCAATAGGGGAGCTGTCTTGGAATGTCACTGGTTCCCTGGGACCTCCAAACCTAGTGACATAACCAGATCTTGAGGGACTTCTGGAACATTAACAATTCTTGTGGGTTCTTCCTCAATTCAAATTAAATTAAGATTGCTTAAGCATTCCTGCTCCTCTTCAGGTTAGGCACTGAGTTTTTCCAAGGCCACCCATCCCACTCAATTATTATGTTAATGCATGTATTTCTGCATACTATGTAAATCAATTGGTTACAACCATGGAATGAACACTGGTATTTCAGGCATGGGATGGGTATTTGGAGGTCCCCTGTTTGCATGGAATATAGGCCCTGGCAGAGGACCTAATGTAGAGAAGGTGGTCTAATGGCCCAGCCAGTTCAAGGGTATTATGGCCCAGATCATTCTGACACTTTGATTTCCTTGTGCTATTCCTAACTGGATGACTGGTGATGGATCATGCAGGAGGCATGAAGGCTGCATTTGCACAATATTAAATCTAGACCCTACGCAACTTCAAAATTCATGTCAGTTATAACCAGTAAGGTTGTGACCAATATTTTTTCGGAAAAAAGTTGCCATGTGTATTATTTGTTAGAATTCTATGGGACCCCATCATTGCCACTTCCTTTTATGGTGCTACTGGGCAAACTGGATTTGGGAGATCAGATTTCAGAGTTCAGATCACAAACAGTACCCACTCTCTGGCTCATTTCATAACTACTTATATTATTATTATTATTTAAATTAATTAAAGGAAAACATTATGTTAACTGAGGCAACTGATTGAAATTGGGAAAGAAATTTCTATCAAATAACCCAGTGTTTGCATTTTATAACTTGCAGGAAAGGCTTTTCATTAGCCCCGCTGTTGCTGTTATGTCTATTCAGATACTAGTTTACATGAAACTTTAGCACTTGATATTTAACAATGTGTTGGGACAGATTATTAAATGAATAGTCAGATTGCTTCATAAGTTTAATTCCCATTAAATATCCCCTGAGATCCATTTCTTCTTCTCTACAAAATGATGAGTTCTTTAGTTACCATTTCAAAGTAGTATAAACCTTAATTAAATCTCACATCATTTTTACCAAAGCTGGATTCTAAGTTTAATGATTAAATTATGAGCAATATAAAAATGTGATGATATAATGAGAGAAGAGAATATTGTAAAATACAGTCTTTCAGTGGTTGTAAAATAATATGTCTTTAGATGGATCAAAACTGGACTTTTCTCACATTATGGCAAAAGAAAATTTCAGAAGACTCAGTGCTGAACATTAGAAGCAGCTGAAATATCTCTTCACTAATTGTTACAATAAAGTAATATGTTATAGCTACATCTGAAAATGTTATAAATGTTAACCTGTATAAAACAGATGTAGGTGGTATCCCAATACTCTTTGCATGCATAATTCAGAATTATTGGCAGACAGTGATAACGATCTCCAATGATGTTACAGACACAGCTCATTTTAGAATGATACGATATGGTAGATTAGCATGGCGATTGTTATACAAGATATTTTTCCAGTTGCCTTGCATGGGAAAATTATCATGCAGTAAACAGATCTAAAATATTTTCATTAATAGCAGAAAAGGCTATTTGAAAGAGAGTCCCAGGACGGATATACAAATGGTTGCTCATTACAGCAAAAGGACAGTTTCTCCAAGACCCAGTACTAGAGCCACATCTTCCCATCCTTATTTTCTTTTGATCACTGTGGAAAAAAATTCATTTTCACACTCGTCTTCTCCTCTCTTTTTCTTTCTGTGGGATACTCACGGACATCCTCAGGCTCCTATTCCATCATGCTGTAAGCTCCACCCCTTTTAGACATTCATGCTACCTCATTAAGCATATACAAATGGCATGGGGCTTGCATCATGATCACTCAATGCTGCTTTAGTGAGACTGACCCATTTAAGCCCCCCTATAGATGCCATGGCATATACCCCACTGCTTCACATCATTAAGCATACCAAATCTTGTGGTTTCAAACAGTTTACCACTTCCCTCAGATTGGCACTCCCCAGGGATGACAAACAGCTATGCCCCTTTACTACTATGAAGAAAACAATCCAACTGAAAGAGAGAAAGTTGGATGGCAATAAAACATCCTGTGCAAAGTCTGCTTTGCTTGAGCAGTGAGTGAAGCAAACAGTAAAAGCATTTCTGATACTGCATCTCATTCAGCGTCTCTTCTTGGGAAGCAGGAAATATGGAAAATTGGATCAGAAAGCTTTGTGCGGATATGAAATACAAAGACAAAAATATTTTAGCATCTGTCAGTAAGAAGAAGGACTGAGAAAGATGAAGGATTGAGGAATATGAGGAATTGAGCAGCACGAAATATAGCAGGCCATAAAGCAATGGCTAGATAGGTTTTGTGGCCTAGATAGTCTCTATTTTGATTTTATGTCCTGGAGTCCCTGTGTTGGCAGGATATTTCTAATTGTATTTCCAGGCTTTGGTGATCTTTTGAAAAATAATCACAACAGACACCATATCAGCTTATCTTCTTCTGTTGCCACTGTACATTCACTTAAATTTTTTCGTAATCTAAGTTGTATCTATCTCAGAGGAAAACAAGCAGTGGTTCATATCATTCTCTTAATTTCTTGCATTCTTCTGTTGTTCTGAGAGCAGGACAATAGGCAGTAATAATAAGGATCAGGAAAGTAGGAGTACAAGAACTCAAGGATTGATAAAACACCATTGACGGAGCTATGGATCTTGAGCGTGTCCAGAGATTTCAACTCATTTTGCGGGCACGGCAATTCTAATATCTCACCAGAGAAAAATCTGGCAACTGGTGCTAAGCAGAAGAATATAAAAACAGATTTTTATAAACCTTAATTCCCAAGTCAGCGACTTGGGTTTTATGGACACTAAACCCACCCTAAAATAGCATCTGTAAAACCTCAAAACAGCAATATTTTTAAATTGCTATTTTAAAATTCTTATTTTTTAAATGACAGACAAATTACAAGTTTGTGAAATTGGATGAATTCTCAGTGTCCAAGATATTTGCAAAACTACCTAACAGATTTGGCGGGGTGTGTGTGTGTGTGTGTCAGATTTTGGTCAACTATATTTTCAAACTTTGTTTTCCTGTCATCATCACATGTAATTGCACAGTGATGCCTGTTGCTTGAAAAGCTGGTTTAGAATCATAACTCAAGGCATTTTAACAACTGTCCATAAATACTAATGAATCACAGACTTTTGAGAACTTCTTGATGCAGATCAGTTAAGCTGTTTGAGTTTCTTTCAATATACACAAGTACACATTTGTTCCAAATATCGTATATTGCTACAAATACTGTAGTTTACTGATTATTCATACACCATAAAACTGAAATAATATTTTCTTTCTAATACTAAATAGAGGTGTGTAACCTTTCTCTTTGGGTGCTAATTTTACTTTTTAGCAATTGCCCATAAGGAAAAAAAAAAGTTGTTGTTCTTTCTCTTACATACAGTATGACTGACATTTATTCTTGGCAAGGTAAATAGTATTATGTCTTTCATTTTCTTTACCATTTCAAGTAGGAAGGAAAAAGACAAACTCAGAAGTGACCTGACTTTTCAGTAAAAGACTTAAAGCTAGGTGGTGTTCTTTTCAGCTGACCATCAGGAATTCTGAGCTGCAGGAAAAATACAACAGCCTTTTAAAACATAGATATCTTATGCTAATTGTCATATTAAGTAGTGACAGCCAAACTGAAAGTACCTGCATATTTTAGATACATGGGACATTAGCAGAAATTATACATAGGCAATACCAAGGAACACTTTCTGCTGATGTGATGATTAATTTAAATCTAGCATAGGATGTTCTGTGGAAAGTATTGATTCCTCATACAAAACTCTAGTAAAAAGTTGTTAATATTTTTGACTTTGCTCTTGTTGGATAATAATTATGTACCTTCCACTAAACTGTTCCCTTTATGGTGCAGAATAAAGGAGGTATCGCCTGGTGTCCTACATGCACCTCTATTCTGCTGCTGTTATGTACATAAAAGGGTTAAAGCCAGAGTGCCCGAAGGCCACGCCCCTTGGGACTATCCATGTCAATCATCCACAGTATGGTTTCCAGGGCCTCTGGAAAGTTCTGTGACTTTTGATATAATTATATAAAGATACAGATAATGCAAATTCTTGCCTGTTGTTCATATTTCTCTCTGCCTGCTTTTGCCTGCCTTATATCCTGTATTGCCAGTTAACTGTTTCTGATGTTTCTGACATTTAATAAATATACATAAAGTATAATTTTGGTAGCTGAACTGGATTTGAGTGGTGTGTTCCAGACTATACATACCATGAGCTGTGAATGAATTGAGGCTTGAATTTTTAACCATCTGAAGTTTTCATATTGCTAATACTATGGTATGGTAACTTGGCAAAATGTGATGCTGTCTGTGACATACTTAAGGAGAATTACCCAAAATTCCATGTTTAAGTTGCTTAATTTTGCATATAGATTTTGATAAGCAGCATTTATTTATCTGACTTGTACCTACCTCAATCACAAAAGATTCTCAGCAGTTTACATATAAATGACAATAAAGCATTTATACTAATATAAAACCAAACAAACAACTACTTAACATAATTATATATCAACAGCTAATCAAACAATGGTGTCAATTCCTACCCCCTAAGACTGTAAAATAATTTTATTTTTAATAATTTATAGAAGCCAATAGACTGGGACCTGATTTAATTTCTAGGGGAAGACTATTCCAAAGCATGGGTGCATCAACAGAAAAGGAGTACTCATAAGGTTTACCTCCATTATTCACAAAAAAAGGGTACCAAAGCAGATTTTTGGGGACATTTGAGGTGGATAGGTCAAAACCAGTTGGAGAATGTAGTCCTGCAAGTACTCTGGTGCTAAGCCAGGTGGGTCTTTAAAGGTAAAAAGCAGCACTTTAAATTGCACTTGTAAGCTAATTGGGAGCCAATGCAGGGCCTGGAGCACAGGTGTAATGTGTCCTGCCAGGAGGTTTCTGCCAACAACTGGACCACTACAGTCAGAGTCAACTGAAACTTCTGGCAGGTCTTCAAGGCATCCACATGTAGATTGCATGACAGTAGTCCAGGTGAGTGGATAAGGACCCAGGTAGGGAGGAATGTAAGTTCTGCCCATCCAGGGCCTTCATCTGCTTATCCAGCAGTAGCAGTGAGTTGAACAGTAGCCAAAAGTGGTGGCTGTGCCCCTTCATCAACAAACAACATTAAATACATCAAGGACAAACAGCAACCCTGTTTTGTTTGGTTTCAACTTCAACCTGTGTTGTCCCTTCCAGACCCTCATGGTCTCCTGATACAGGATTAAACATTGACTGCATCTTCTGCAAGACCCAGGGTAGCAATGTACAGCTGAGTATCAACAGCTTATTGATACTATACCCTGAACCAATAGAAGGAAAGAGGAGGAGGGCCAGCACCAAGATGGATAAACTCAGTTACAGTGGCAACAGCTGTATATTGGACCAGGTTAGGGAAGGATATTTTTGAACAATGGAACCCACTGGAGACCACTGTCTTGCGGTCTCCTGGAGAGGAGTAACTGACTGGAGCACTTGCGGGTGATCTCAAGTCCTCTCCTTGTCTGGAGAGGAATGACAAAGAGCCGGTCTACTCACTGGTTCTTCATTCCACCGCAGTTGTTGTCTCCACTTTTAGCGGAGCCATCTTCAGTTTGCCATTTCATCTTTTGATGCAATAGAGAAAGCATCAGCTGCTCTTGAAAGAAAATTTGCAGAGAGAGCAACAGGGTGAACAGTTGACATCTTACATAACAGATGTTCAAAGCAATGTCAGCATAAAACTCTCATTAAACAGGAGAAACAAGGGAACAATATCTTAATGTAAAAAGCAGAAAATACTCCATAGCCCTGACTTCTATTCTTGAACAATTGCAAAGCTGTCAAAATTGCTTTTAAATTACTGAAATAGTCAAGGAAACTGTTGAGTGACTTTACCTGAATTGGTTTCTTGAGGTTCCAGCAATGTCTTCTTCTGAGTTACCATAGTTCTTTAAAACTGTACTTCACTAAATACCTGAAAAAACATATATGAGTGTTCAAGTTTCTCCCAGAAACCTGTTCCTCTAATTTCAGATGTAAAAGATTGGAATATAATTATACATTATATTAGTTTTGTTTTCTCTTCATACGAAATAAACTGAATGTTTGCATCTACAAGCTATTATCACTGTTTCAGCTACTACTGGGATAATAATACTGAGATGTATTCAAGAACTGCATTAAGGGTAATTTAAATAAACGTCTGCTGTTTTAAATATTCCTATTCCTTATTTATCTGATATCTTCAGTATTTTTAATTATTTTAATACTTCCAGGGAGGAAGGATTGCAATGTGTTTTTTAATAGTAAACAAGATTGGAGAGTAAAAGCAAAAGTTAGAAATTTGGAAGAAAAGAGTTTCTACAGATTGTTATGGCATGTTTTATAATTTAACAATGTTATACATGAAGCAGGTAAAGATCTTGATATCTGTTAAAAGTTCTTACTGAACACCTTACAAATTTGACAGAACCTTTTGAATTGTATTTTTCATCAAAAGACCCACACCTACTGTAAGATCTGGAATCCATTTCTTTTGATTAAATATAATTTAAATTTAACTGTAACTTCACAGAATAAATTGTTGGAAGTGGCTACTGATGATGAATGGAAGATGAATTTTGAAAATACAGCATCACTTGCCTCATTTTGGATACAAATATGAATATTCTGAGCTTGCTGAAATTGCTTTAAAATGTCTTCTTCCATTCCTGTCAACATACCTCTGTGAGACTGGTTTCTGTACTAAGAATGTTATTAAAACAAACATAGAAAGAGATTAAATATAGATTATCCCCTGTGAGTAGTGTTATTGTCAATCCTACCTAGATTAGATAATTAACAAGCAAGAAGCAAGTTCATTTGTTCCATTAGAAATTTTAAGTATTTATATACCTAGTACTTGCTCAAGTGTCCATACAGACATTTAATATGGGGGAGTCACTATTTAACTCATAACTTTTGCTTAGGTTAATTATGATTGCAAATGACTAAAAGTTATGAGTGTAATAGTGATACTCTAATTAATTGCCTATATGTACACTTTCAATCAACATGTATAGTTTTTGTAATTCTTTTTTTTTTCTTCCTATGTCATGTTTGTTCTGATTGTATTTATTGAAATGTAATTTTACTGTATGTCTGTTGCATCTAATAAGAATAATAAATGGGCTTATATGTTTCATGTCTTTTATTTAATTTGTCTAATAATTAGTTTTTATTATATTTAACAGTCTGCTAAGTATCAGTCTGCAAGGGACTAGAAATTAAAAAAAGGTCCTTTAATACAGATTGTTTGAAAAGACTGCCACAGACAATCCAATTTCTGTACAAAACATTTAATCTATTTTATAAATGTGCTTTCTTAAAAAAATATCATAGGTTATCCAAAAAGGCCACTATGTGCACTGATGAACGTAAATAAAGACATTATTGTATATACATACATTATTATTTTTTAAACCAACATAGTTGGATATAAAAAACCACCAATATTTTCCCTTTCCTCCTTTTTAAAGCAGGATTCCAGTAGTGCAGGTGATGGAAAGCTAAACATGAAATTACTTATAACTCTTCTCACTTTGGTTGGAGTCAGGCAGCATCAAAAATTGAATAAATAAATAAAGTTGAAAAGTACAGTATATCTTCTCTCATTCTTCCCAATAAACCCAAATTTTAATTGACTGAACTAGCAGTTTATAAAGCTAAAAGCAGGATAGTCTACTCCAAATTAAAAAATTAAAAAATGGACATTTTTTCAAACAAGTGACGTTAATATTTATATAGCACGGAAGTAAGCCAACAGTATCAGCAGTTACCACCACCACTATCCTATCGCATGGAATACAGGTCCTGTTCATCATAAAAAAACAGTGCTAATGTATAAAGGCAAACTTTAGAAATGAAAATAACACGTCTACTCTTAAATCAAAAGATATCGTTACAGTTCTCCCTTGCTTTGTTTTATTACATGAGGTTCTTTGCTGCTATAAATTCTGTTCATTCATTATGATCAGGAACAGGCAATTTTTGGTACCCTGGGGATTGTACGTGTTTTTTAAATATTCCTTTTTCTATAGTGACCTAGAATTGCAGGTGACATGATGATGTCACTAGAGTTAGCAAGACTGAAAAGTGGAGCTTTTTATTTTGTTTTGTAGTCTTCCAGATTATGCTTGATATTAGTAGATGTGTTAAGCCTATGGGAGGATTAGTAACTTATTTTCATTTCCCACTAAAACCTGGCAAAAAATTGTGCCACTGTAATTCTCTGGTTGTCCACTAAATTTTGGTGGCAAGTTCTTTTGGAATTCCAAGGACCAAAAAGATGGATCTCGGGGATTACTTGAGATTCCTGGTCTTTGAGGTTCCTGCTCCTGATTTAGATGTCTGATCCTCCCCAGGTTCTCTGTTAAGGGAAATGCAGATGTTAAGGGTAGCAAAATACTGGAAGAGCAAACTGTGTAGGTAACTAGCTTGTCCTGTGTTTCTTAAGGTAGACTGCCTTTCACAAGAAGATACTTCCACATTAGTATTCATTTGTCTAGGTATATCACTGATTGCCTAGTCTTTTAGCAGTTCACAATAAAAGCGAATTTACAATCAAGACATTAAAACAGTTAAAATGCAAGTAATACAAAGCAGAAAATTAACAGTTAAAATTGCCCATTAAATCTACAGCTAAAAGCCTGTTCAAAATATGTGTCTTAAAAGCCATTTAAAAACTGATAAAGAACTTAGGCCCTTCAACTTTGCAAACAGCACAGCCCCCAAAAATTGAGCAGCAACAAGAAAGCTTTAAACTCAAGTTGCTCCTGCAGACAAGCTTGTAGTAACTACTGTATGTGTGAATCTCCTCTGATGATTTCAATAAGTGTAAAGATTTATACACAAAGAGAGCCTCTTAAATAGCCTGGGCTTAAACTATGGATAGCCTTAAAATAATGACCCGAACTTTGTATTTTGCCTGGAAACAAATTGGCAGGCAAAGCAGTGCTTTAAGCAGAGTCTTTTCTGATCTTTCTGAGGTCAACCTGACTGCCAAATTTTGTGGCAAGTGAAGTTTCCAGACTAAACACAGTTCAATGCACTGCTATCAGCAGTTTTAGAAGGAAGGTACAAGGACATTCCATCTGGATCCAGACTATGCCCATGTGGAAAAGCAGCCACTGAAACCACCAGACATGTGCCATTATACTATCTGTTTAATGCTGACACCCATTGCAAGTTACTAATTCCACATTTAATCAAATTCCCTGGTCAGTCAGTTTTATTTACAGTTCTTACTTTTGGATTCAAGTGAATCTTTCTCTTTAAGTTGGCCAGATTTGCCATATAATATGTAAGATACAGTTTGATTGATATATGCACCTAATTAATTAATTCATTAGTTTTATGTATGCAGTGTGTTTTATGGACTGGTCATTGATCGCAATAAATAATGTATCTACCTATAGTTAAGCCTGAAGTTTGCTAATAAGTACACTAACATTTTGAGATCATTTTCTTCCAGAAGGGGACACAGTGAATCCTCATTCTAGGAAATCAGACAGAGATTTAGATCCAGAAGTTTTAAAAGGAATTACAGTCTTCCCCAAATTGTGCATGCATTTTTTTCTGGGAGACTGAAATCTCTTTCAGAATATGAGGATCTACCACATGTATGCAATTATGATTTTGAAAAGCATTAGAAACAAAAGCATTATAAACATAATAGAGCCCTAGGGGACACCTTATAATTGCTAGCTTTTTTTGGGGGGGGGGGGGAGCATCTGTCTTCTGTATCTCATGTAGATCTACTCTTTGTTCCCAGATCTTTCAGGCAATCCAGAAGGATATAATGATCCATGGTACTGAAAGCTTCTGAGAGATCAAAAGGAACCAATAGACATTATGTCAGTCTTCAAACAATTATAAGCCATCAGGATAACCAAGGCAGTCTCAGTTCCATAGCTTAGTCTTGTAACAAGCTTGAAAGTAATCATTTGCTTCTTTCAGGACTTTAGATTCACCTTGTAGTTGGGAAGCTGCAATTCTCTCAATCACATTACCCAACCATGGAAGGTTAGGTTAATATGGCCCATTTTCCATATTAACTAAGGTGTCTTTAATAACTTTCTGGCTACAAACTTTCTGGCTACAAGTTAAAAGCCAAATTGGACAAGGATCCAGATAAGACAAGCAGTGGAATGTTACATTCTAAGTGTACTATCCATGTCCTTGACTATCACATATTCAAATAGATCCAGTCCAACTACAGTATATAAGAGGAGATACTACACAACTTAATAGTGTACATCTGTATAGTGGTGATGTTTTGACTGGCCTTAATATATATACACACACACAATTAAAAGTAAGCCTCTGAGGGTTCTGAGAGGAAGAGATAGGTATGCAAGTCAGGTCCCTAGAAGCCCAAAACAATGTGTTTGGATGCAATATCTGCAATGAAATGGACTGCTTTGCTATATGTACCATCACAGTGTACACCTTTAAACAGGATTTATGCTGGGCCTTATCAGATATGAGGCAGGTGTTCCTCCACCTGTCCTCTGCCATCAATCTTATCAATTCACCTGTTTACCACAGGGCCATTTTTAAAGAAGGTTGAGAAGGCATTAGGAACAATTGTGCTGACTGCTCCAATATCCTGATAACAATCTGTTTATTGAAAGTATTGCTGGTGGGCAGCCAGGGAGGCTGCAGACTGATAGAGATTAACAGCTCCAAACCTTTCTAGTCTAGCTGGATCCAATAACCCTTACAGACAGACCACTGTAATAGTTTCATTGCCCTTACAGAATTGAGGTGTAGCCCCAAATCCAACTATAACTAGATGGTAATTAATTTATGATAATGGAAGAACCTGATATATCCTTCCCTCCAGAACCTCTCCCTGATCAGAACAAAATCGAGCATGTACCTGATTCATGTGTTGGTTCTTTGACCTATTAGATAGGCCATAATTCTACGGCCTGAATTTCTAAGCATTCCAAACAAACCCAAAGTATATATTAAAACCCATCAGTACTAGAAGTCTAGGGAGATAGTTGGTACACTAACAGAATCCCCAGTCTATCTCTGGTCCCAAGGCTGAGATGCACATACCCAGTATAAACCAGTTGTCTCACAGGTATCAGAATAAGTGTGATGGAATGGAATTATGAAGGCCAGGCTCAGGGAGATAAGCGCGTTCTTAGTTCACCGCAAGAGCGTGGGAAGTGCAAGAGGATGAGCCTGGCACCTCCCTGAGGAATTCACGGTGTTGTGACTGGCTGGCTTGGGAGCTAGGGTTCAGTCTGGGGAGATTCTTTCTAGAGGTTGTAGCTAATAAACACAGCAGAACTGAATTTGCATTGTCTCTTGGAGTTCTTTGGGCTAAACCTGACAATAAGGGTTATACTGTTTTTATGAGCACAGCCACAATACCTCTCCACCCACTTGCCTGGCTTGCTATGAATGCTAAAGAGCATTCTACCGGGAGAAGCTGAGCCATCTGGCCCACCTGTACCTGCAAGGACTCAATCTGATTAATGTATTTGTATGGAAAGAGTGGACACTATCTTGTTCTTCAATTATGTGATTCTGCTCTTTTTCACTCTTCAGTAATTCTATCTATATCCATCCATCCATCCATCCATCCATCCATTCATCCCTCCATCCATCCCTCCATCCCTCCACCTACCAATATATCTCTTCATTTCTCATGTATCAATTCAATGTTAAATTTTGAAATAATCAATTTTTACAGATCTAGTGCATCTTCCCTTTTTGAGGCAACTATATTATAAACAAATGACTTGGTCCTGATGTGGCTTTATTTATTTGTTTTAAAGTAACAAGACTTTAGAATAATTTAAATTGGAACTAACAAGGTGAAGGAGGAAAGTTAATCCTATTGCCCAGTACCATTTTCTAATTGATATCTCTCTCCTTTTCCCAGAAGATGCTTTTTTTTTAAGCAAAGGAAGCACCACAAGCAAAAAAGACCTAAGTGGGGACAGAGGACATATTGTTCTAAACCAATTTAACAAAGAATTAGCTTTCATAAAACTAGATCTCCACCATGATATATATATACAGTCTACTTCAGAGAGGACTAAAATGAGGCAGCATGCACTTTCAGTTACTTGGATTTGATCTGGATATGGATCAAATGCCACATGGTGCATACACTTGTTTTTTGTACTAATGTGCACCTGATCACGTATAAATACTAGAGCAAATACAACCATATCAATATAATACATTTGAAGCATACCCAGTGATGGATGTGAAGTGACAAATGTATGCAAATGTCAGTGAAAAACATTTTCTAGCCAGTTGGAAGACTTTTAAGTAGCAGCATATGTTACTTTCAAAGGAGGGGGGGAGGCTGAAGGATCGCATTTTCCCAATGCACTATAAAATCAAATTACTTTAACCTTAATATAATGATAATACTGGCTCATTTCAAGACTGAATATAAGACATTGAATATAAGATTCCAATTTTATTATCATCATAAAGAAGAATTAAGTAAATTATCATATTGTAGCAGTAGCAATGATAAAATAATGTTAATGCATTCTCTGTTTAAGCTCATGCTAATATCCAGGTGTACTAGGCTTATATGGTTCCCCATATTTATCATAGCAGTAGCAATGATAAAATAATGTTAATGCATTCTCTGTTTAAGCTCATGCTAATATCCAGGTGTACTAGGCTTATATGGTTCCCCATACCCATATTTTGGGTATTCAGTTGAAAATGTCTGCCAAATCAACTGCAAATAATTCATCAAAGTTCTTGTTCACTGTTTCAAATAGCTGTCACATACAGTATAATTAAAATTCTGCCACCCTTAAGTATACAAATACCAGTTCAGATTATTATTGGAAATGCTTCCTTGTATTTAATAATGTTTGATTATCTCAAGTCAGTAACATAGGCTTTTTCCTTCCAGAGTCTCTAACGTAATCCAATTGAACTTGGCCTGTTTATATAGTCTATAAAATCAAATACGCTTATGTGAGTGATACAATTGATTTCTATAAATAAGCATTAAAATTTATTTTTTTGATTTTTGACACCTTGTGCTTTGTCTGTTTCTCTCAAGTTAACATACACAAGATTATAACATTTAATTCTCACAATAACTTTTATTTATTTGCTCATGTATGTGTAAACATTACTTGGGATAGTTTATTACCTGTGCTCTGATCCCACTCTTGCATTCATTTAGTGCTGTTTATATTATGAAGCACAGTAAACCGTAATTTCAATGGAGCTCAGTTTAACAGACTTGGATGTTACAGACAAATGTTTCATCCCCATTTAATGGACCACTGTTGGTTAAATCAAGGGTTTGCTTACTAAAGCAAATTGAACTTTGAAGTAAGCACCCCTTACCTCAATTATGTAATTATGTAAGTGACATAAATTAATGGAAATAATAATTCATATATCTGACTTTGGATTCAGTGGATTCACCTTTCGCCAAATGGTCCATTAAATAGTGATTTTACTACACAGTGTACATTAACTTGGATGGCTTTTACCTTGGATGCTTGTTACCTATACACAGCAGGGATAGAGAATATGACTGGGGCTACGTTTTCAAAAAAAGGTAGACCTTAAGGGCTGCAGTGCACTGACATTAGTGGAGACTATGGCCAACATTTTCAGTGCTTAATGTTTTACATCTTTTATTCAACAAATAGAAGGAAAAAAGGTGTAACTGCTGAACATTGGTGATTGTTCAACTGCAGTAAACTGATTTAGGGGCTGTGGAGTAGGGAATGTAATCCTGGGGGGCCACATAATATGGTTGGGTTGCCCACTCCTAATACACCAGACATCATGTTCACTATTTGATAGAAATAACTTTTTATAATTTAGCATAATTGCAAACTAGATTTTTTACATCACCTCGTTGTTGTTGTTGTTGTTTAGTCGTTAAGTCGTGTCCGACTCTTCGTGACCCCATGAACCATATTGCGCCAGGCCTTCCTATCTTTCACTGCCTCTCTCACTTTGCTCAATTTCATGCTGATTGCTTCAGTGATGCTATCTAGCCATCTCATCCTCTGCCGTCCTCTTCTCCTTTTGCCTTCCATCTTTCCCAGCATCAGGGTCTTTTCCAAAGAGTCCTCTCTTCGCATTAGGTGACCAAAGTATCTGAGCTTGAGCTTCATTATCAATCCTTCCAATGAGCAATCAGAGTTGATTTCCTTTAAGATTGACTGGTTTGACCTCCTAGCAGTCCAGGGGACTCTTAAGAGTCTTCTCCAGCACCACAGTTCAAAGGCATCAATTCTTCGGCGTTCAGCCTTCTTTATGGTCCAGCTCTCACAGCCATACATTACTACTGGAAAAACCATAGCTTTGACTATGCGGATCTTTGTCGGCAAGGTGACGTCTCTGCTTTTTAATATGCTATCTAGGTTTGCCATAGCTTTCCTCCCAAGGAGCAAGCGTCTTTTAATTTCATGGCTGCAGTCTCCGTCTGCGGTGATCTTGGAGCCCAAATAAATGAAGTCTGTTACTGCTTCCATTTCTACCCCTTCTATTTGCCAGGGATTGATGGGTCCAGATGCCATGATCTTAGTTTTTTTAATGTTGAGTTTCAAGCCAGCTTTCGCACTCTCCTCTTTCACCCTCATCAAGAGGCTCTTTAGTTCTTCTTCACTTTCTGCCATTAGGGTGGTATCGTCTGCATATCTGAGGTTATTGATGTTTCTCCCTGCAATCTTAATTCCGGCTTGTGATTCTTCCAGCCTGGCATTTCTCATGATGTACTCTGCATATAGGTTAAATAAGCAGGGGGACAGTATACAGCCTTGTCGTACTCCTTTCCCTATTTTGAACCAATCGGTTGTTCCATGACCGGTTCTAACTGTTGCTTCTTGGCCCGCATACAGATTTCTCAGGAGACAGGTAAGGTGGTCTGGTATCCCCATCTCTTTAAGAATTTGCCACAGTTTGTTGTGATCCACACAATCAAAGGCTTTTGCATAGTCAATGAAGCAGAAGTAGATGCTTTTCTGGAACTCTCGTGCTTTCTCCATGATCCAGCGAATGTTGGCAATTTGATCTCTAGTTCCTCTGCCTCTTCGAAACCCAGCTTGTACATCCGGTAGTTCTCGGTTCACGTACTGCTGAAGCCTAGCTTGTAGGATTTTGAGCATAACCTTGCTAGCATGTGAAATGAGTGCAATTGTGCGATAGTTTGAGCATTCTTTGGCATTGCCCTTCTTTGGAATTGGAACGTAAACTGACCTTTTCCAATCCCGTGGCCACTGTTGCGTTTTCCAAACTTGCTGGCATATTGAGTGCAGCACTTTAACAGCATCGTCTTTTAGTATTTTAAATAACTCAGCTGGAATACTGTCATCTCCACTAGCTTTGTTGTTAGCAATGCTTCCTAAGGCCCACTTGACTTCACTCTCTAGGATGTCTGGCTCAGGGTCAGTGACCACACCAGCATGGACATCAGGGACATTAAGATCTTTCTTGTAGAGTTCTTCTGTGTATTCTTGCCACCTCTTCTTAATCTCTTCTGCTTCTGTTAGGTCCCTGCCTTTTTTGTCCTTTATCATGCCCATCTTTGCACTAAACGTTCCTTTGATATCTCCAATTTTCTTGAAGAGATCTCTAGTCTTCCCCATTCTATTGTTTTCTTCAATTTCTTTGCATTGTTCATTTAAGAAGGCCTTCTTATCTCTCCTTGCTATTCTCTGGAAATCTGCATTCAGTTGCTTATATCTTTCCCTTTCACCCTTGCTTTTCGCATTCCTTCTTTCCACAGCTATTTGTAAAGCCTCATCAGACAGCCATTTTGCTTTCTTGCATTTCTTTTTCTTTGGGATGGTTTTAGATGCTGCCTCTTGTACAATGTTGCAGACCTCCGTCCATAGTTCTTCAGGCACTCTGTCTACCAAATCTAATCCTCTAAATCTATTCATCACCTTCACTGTGTACTCACATGGAATATGATCTAAGTCATACCTGAGTGGTCTAGTGGTTTTCCCTACATTCTTCAATTTAAGCCTAAATTTTGCAGTAAGAAGCTCATGATCTGAGCCACAGTCAGCTCCTGGTCTTGTTTTTGCCGTCTGTATAGAGCTTCTCCACCTTTGGCTGCAAAGTATGTAATCAATCTGGTTTCGGTATTGACCATCTGGTGATGTCCATGTGTAGAGTCGTCTCTTGTGTTGTTGGAAAAGAGTGTTTGCTATGACTAGCTTGTTCTCTTGACAGAACTCTATTAGCCTTTGCCCTGCTTCATTTTGTACTCCAAGGCCAAACTTGCCTGTTATTCCGATTACTCCTTGACTTCCTACTTTAGCATTCCAATCCCCTATGATGAAAAGGACATCTTTTTTTGGTGCTAGTTCTAGAAGGTCTTGTAGGTCTTCATAGAACCGGTCAACTTCAGCTTCTTCGGCATCAGTGGTTGGGGCATAGACTTGGATTACTGTGATGTTGAATGGTTTTCCTTGGATACGCACTGAGATCATTCTGTCGTTTTTGAGGTTGTACCCCATTACTGCCTTTCCCACTCTCTTATTGACTATGAGTGCAACTCCATTTCTTCTAAGGGTTTCTTGCCCACAGTAGTAGATATAGTGGTCACCTGAATTAAATTCACCCATTCCCGTCCATTTCAATTCGCTGATTCCCAAGATGTCAACGTTCAATCTTGTCATCTCATGTTTGACCACATCCAGCTTGCCTTGGTTCATGGATCTTACATTCCACGTACCTATACAATATTGTTCTTTACAGCATCGGACCTTCTTTTCGCTTCCAGATACATCCACAGCTGAACGTCCTTTCGGCTTTGGCCCAGCCGCTTCACTCTTTCTGGAGCTACTTGGAATTGCCCTCCGCTCTTCCCCAGTAGCATATTGGACACCTTCCGACCTGAGGGGCTCATCTTCCGGCGTCATATCTTTTAGCCTTTTAACATTGTCCATGGGGTTTTCTTGGCAAGGATACTGGAGTGGGTTGCCATTTCCTTCTCCAGTGGACCACATTTTGTCAGAACTCTCTGTCATGACCTGTCCGTCTTGGGTGGCCCTGCACGGTATAGCTCATGGCTTCACTGAGTTACACAAGCCCCTTCGCCACGACAAGGCAGTGATCCATGAAGGGGTACATCACCTCATAAAGACTCAAATATTTGGCCTGTCTGCTTCTGTATTGTTTACCCTGATTAGCAATAGCTCTGGAGGTTTCATACACTCCTATGTGTAACTGGAAATGCAAGGGCCTGGTCTGTGGATCTCCTTCTTGCAAGGGAGATTCATGCTCTACCATTTGGGGATGGGACTTCCTTGCAATTTTCCATTCCATGCCAGGCACTAACCATACACAGTGTTTCATTCTGGATGCTAGGAGGTACTCTGGCACTAGTGATAGCTCTTCCCATTGAGCAGTAGAAGGAAAACAGTCCAGCTTTTCCTGGTTTTGCTTCTGATCTCACTAGCCGTAGTAAACTATTCTCTGTGCAGGGGCTTAACAAGATAATGTAAATAATTCATTTGTGTCCAATGCTCTCTCTGCCTCCCCAGCTCTCTCTCCATATATCAGTGTGTGTGTGTGTAGAAGCAAGTTCAACTGAATGGAATGATCTTATTTCTGAAAGGACTTATACAATGCTACAACCTCAGGATATAAGGTGACAACTTATTCTTCGTTTGTTAGTTTTCAGTGGACTTAGTAGGTGTTTTGGGAGAGCCTTCATTTTTCTTATAGATTGCAAAATAATAATAATAATAATAATAAAAAAAGCTATGAAAATTCTGGTCCTTTTGACTAATGCATAACTCCATGAATAAAGTATGTACATCCACCATCAAAGATAAATGGATACTGTTCCGGCTATATTAATGGTGGAATTTTCCCAACTGAGCTACTTAAGAAATAAAATGAAGCACCTAGCTGAAATAATAGCACATTATCCCTCGTTTTCAGAAATGCAGGGCTCTCTCTTTCTCTTTTCCACCCCCCTGCTCCCTCTTTCTCGCACACAGAGGCATGCATTGTAGTAATATAATGTTAACTTCATAATGTTAACAGTAATGTGACTTAGCTGACTGGACCCATGCATTCTGTAGAAAAATGAGAATAACATTATGGGTTGGGACTTTCAGCGTAATTATGCTTGTGGTGCTGGGTGTCTTGCTTAAGCATAAACATCCCTGAAACAAAGGCAAATTGTTTTAGGTTCTGTGCTATACTAATCCTTCTAACAGATTTGAAGGTGTTTCTAGAACTTTCTTTTTTTTAACTTTCTTAGGATACATCTAACAAGTTTCATTCAATTTCTCAATTTCCAGCTGTGTTCTATTCCATTTCAATATCATTTCACAATTAAAGGAAAAAAAAGCTCCATGAAAATATTTAAATGTATTTTCATACATATTTCTCCTAATTGGCACACTTTTTAACAAAGAAAACGTGTGACTTTATAACATGGACTTTTGTCCCTACTTCCCTGTAAGACTTTTATTCCTATAATTATTTTTGGAAAGATGTTGGGAACTTGACAGAATTTAAAAATGTGAAAAATGAAGATATAGTTTTAAGAGGTGCAAATCTCTGCTTTGGAATTGTTTCCTCTGAAAAGTGAGTTATGAAGGTTATTTGTAAGTATTATAAATACTTAACTTTATATAATTTAATAATAATTTTTTAAATTTAATAAATTTATAAATGTAATAATTTTTTTAAAAAATTATTCAACTTTCACATTAAAATGCAAACCAAAATCAAACATTTTCCTTATTCCAATTTCCTAAATATAATGACCCAGATTCTAACTACATTGACAGAATAAATGGGGAAATCTAAGGACACAACTGGACCAAGGGAAAAACCTGAAAATATCAATTCTTTCCAAAATTCAGATGGTAACACCCTCCCCTCCCTTAAGAGCTATCATTGTTGCCTCTGGTACTGGTTTTCCCTGAGCACACATGTTTTTTTAAGCACAACAGCTTCATCAGAAGAGGTAGAATCAAACATAGCATCTTGACTGGCAAACTATTGAGGATAATTACTGGTTTTAGATATTTACAAGTACAAAGTTTTTTAACTTGCTCTACTAAATTGCCAAAGCTTAAATTTGCTGTTGAAGGAGCTGTCCATGGTATTAATCTTATAAACTTAGTCTGCCCCCTTGCATACGTTTCCCATACTGCAACAAGATACTGTTATAGAGTAATGTAAGTCAGATTGTCTTTTAAAAATATAACCAGTCTTTATTAAGGTTGTGCATATTTTACTCTTAAACATGCAAATGCCATTTTATGTTAAGAAAACAAACTTGCCATTGAACAACTTCCTTATTTATTGATGAAGCTGCATCTTTATGAGTTTTAGATAACCTCCCCTTTGATGTCAAAGGCATCAAAACTAGAGAAAATACAGTACGAATTGCCATTTTGATGGGGCCTGTATTCTGGCTACTGAGCTTAGGAATCTGCAGAAGATACACAAAAAATATTTGCATGCTGAGAAAGCAAAGGTCCAAAAGATAGGGATGTATGTATCTTTGTCTGATAGAACTTTTATTTGCAGTACTGACTAATTTGACAAAGGCATGTAGATATAGCCAAACTTCTTCCTGAATCATTATCTTTCCTCCAAATTCAAGTCTTCATTTCTGAAACCTACAATAATTCTGAATGTGTGTATTATGGTGCAAGTCTTTTACCTTTTACTGCTGACAACTTTTATCTTGGATAGAATGGCTTAAATGTAGAAAATATAATAACAAATCAATAATGTTCCCCAACCTAGCAGTGGAAAACGTTTTTAAAGCCTGCCTCAACTATGCAGTTAGAATAGATATCAATTTGTTTTTATTGCTCTTTGGACTTTCATTCTTTTTTCTATGGTTTGTGGATATGGATTTTCCATGAAATAAGGACATTCCGTGAAAGGAAAGTATTTGTTTCATGTAATTTCATGTACATAGAGATGCAGGTTTTCCTGGCACCCTGAAGGCAACCTGAGCTTCCCTTTTCCAACATTAGGGCTCCAAATTGCCAGCGCCTTGCTGGTAACAGACTGGCAAAACAGAAACCAGTGAAGAATAACATTTGCTAGCCTTTTAACTTTTTTGGAAAACACACACATACCAAAAATTTTTCTCCTTTGGGCAGAGCAATACAAGTATATTCTTTTAGGATTGATCAAAATCCTGGAAGGACATGTGGATCTGCAAATTCACCCATGCCACCAGCACCCACATCAGCAAAGTGATTGGCACAAGCACTCCACAGTAGCAAAGACTTAGAGGTGAGAGCTCTTTTTCATATCTTTAGAGGGCAAATTTCCAATATAGTCTGTGACCCTTGGTTCATAGTATGTATTCTCAAGTTGCAAGCCGATAGGTCTAAGGTGATCCTTTTAGGGATCATAGGATTGCTTGGATTTCCTTCTAAAAGTGCAGAGAAAGAGTTAAAATCTTAGAGCAGGAAACTGGATGTCAACAAAAGATTCTCAAATACATTTTTCAGGTTTTCTAATGTCAGAAACTCTGATACCAGAAAAAGATAGATATGGTAGAAAACACTCAGCTTGGACCTTTACCTAAAGATAACAAAGGGATTAGAGCAGGCATGAATGCAACATTTAACTCTTTCCTATTTCACTGCATTCCAGAGAAAATTTGTCTTCTAAATACTTCAAATTTAGCTCCGAAATAAATACTCTATTTATTTGCAAAGCGAATGCTAACGAGAAAAAAAATGGCTTTCTTATGATAGCAGAAGGAAATGATTGGGTTAATACTTTAACCTTTGATGCCTACTCTAGACACTTTAATGAGAATTTCCCCCACTCAGCTGATAGGAATTACTTTTGTTAAAACCTGAATGCCAGATATCTTTAGACCATGTGTAGTCTGAAACTTTGTCATCTATCCAAGTGGAAGTGATCCATCACCAATCAGCAAAAGAAAGAAAATATAGGTTGTGATTGTTGGCAACTCTCTCTTAAGAGGCCAAGAAGTTCCCATTTGTCATCTAGATCTTTCACCTCAACTTGTATGGTGTGCCCTATTAGATACCTGAATTTGAGATGTGACAAAGACTGACAAGACTTATTAGACTTGCTGATCACAGATCCTTCCTATTCATCCATGTAGACACAAATGATATCACATATCAGGAATGACCATGGTTTGAGGGGGGAGGTTAAAAGATTTTCGGGCTCAGATAGGGTTTTCATCAATACTTCCTACTGAAAGCAAAAGTTGAGCAAGACAAAGGATTTTTTTTCAAGTACACACCTGGTTTCAACAATGGTGTAAGCACAGAGGTTTGGATTTTTCAGCAATAACACAAACTCCAGGGATGAGAGACTGCCTGGCAGAAATGGAATTAATCTAATGAAGGAAGGAAAGTACATCTTTGAATGATGGCTGGTTAACCTGGTCAGGATGATTTTAAAGTAAAATACAAGGGATCAAGAGTCATAAGAACATTGGTTAATAATGAATTGTCAAACCATGCACTGAATACAGCAGCAAAGCAAAAGGTTTTGGAAATTATTAGTTTAGCAAAGACGCAAAAGAAACGCAGGCATAAAGGAAAAGGGAGGCTGAAGGTAGGGAGTCTACACCTTAAATGTCTCTACACTAATGTAACAAGCAATATGAGTTTTTTTTTTTTTCCCTGCACACTGCAGAGGATTGGACTAGACAATCCTTGTGGTTCCTTTCAACTCCACAATTCTATGATTTTATGAATTCCTCATCCTAAATAAATGGAGTGTATGCAATTCCTATTTTCCACATTTAAATACATTGCAGTTCATTTCCCTTAAACTTTTTTTGTTTTACCTTAATTCTGACTCAAGTTTATCCAGTCTACTTTAAACTTAATATTGATTACAATCTTGCCCTTTATTGAAATTGATCCATAATGGACTACTTTCATAGAAAAACTTTTTTCCATTTTATGGAAAAATGAAAAATCTTTATGAAACACTGCAACCCGTGGTCAAGCACTAAAGGCAAGAATTTTAACTACAGTCAAGTAAGATGTTTGTTGAATGGTTGGTCCAAAATAATTGGCTGAAAAGGTATGGGGAAGAATCCATTTGAAACAGGTACAGAAATGAAATTAGCCTGAAGCTGCTAAGCTTCAGAAGGCCTGTGACATATTGGTTATACTGAAATAGTCTCTGGTGTATTTTACTGTTAAGGAGAATATTCCATATTTAATGTTACAAATGCTGTCACAAAATGTAAATTTGCATCTTTTTCTTCACAGGCTCTTCTTTTTCCTACAACCTTGACATTTTCTCATCCATCTTATTCTATCTAAAAGTAAGCTTGATGCATTTTTACTTTTCATTAATCCTATTGATTAGTGACAGTGCCATCTACATTTTATGAGGATTAATATCAGCATTACATTTTCTGCCTCTTCCTCAGATATTCCTGAATTCTTTTTCCTCCCATTACACACATTCTCCATATGAGCTGCCTGCAGTCATCTTTCTGAAACATATTACATCATTTCTGAAAATGCACCTTTTAAAATTTAATATCTGATAGTGCCTGTATTTTACACCAGTAGTAATCCCATGTCATGCCATAGCTATGGATTCTATATAAAGTAATTCATGCAATATTTCTGGAACAGTTCCTTCGTAACAGACCATGAAGTATATTAATACCATTAATACATTTTTCAAATATTTGTTTGCAGTAAAACCTATTGCTAAAGGACATTGCTTAGAAATGGTCACCTATATATAAAGGAAACAGATTCTATGCTCAGATAGAGGAGCCTATTCTTCTAAACATTAGTGCTATAAGAGAACAAGATAACCTAATAAAGATGGGCACGTGGCTAATGATATTGCAGCAGACTTCATATAGCACATTTATAGCACACCTATTACAAGGACACAAGAACACACAATTTATCTTTAAGCATAAAACCTCTAAGGAAGAACATTCTAACAAAGCAACATGCTTCTATTGTATATGTGTTTCCTGCCACAATCTGAAATGGAAAGCAAGTTTCATAGCTAGAGGTGTTGTAAACATTGGGAAGACAATCTAACCAGAGTTCAGCACTTTGACATCCCATTGATATAAGAGCTTGTACATTTTTCGCACCGAATTCAGTGGGACCTAATAAGTGAGGTCTCCTCCTTTCTTGAAATGATGAAACCAGCTTATTGCTTAAAGGATAAGAAGTAACAGTGAACTAACTCTCTCCACAAGAAAGACCTTCATTGCCCTGACCAGAGTAGTGTCCCTGGGTAGTGTCCCAGAGAAGAAAAAGGCTGCCAGATGGTTGTTTTTCTCTAGTTTTAATGGGCTAGAAGCTGTCATGAATGTATTAGACTGTCAGAGTCTGCACACTCATTCCCAAAGTTCAGTAATCCGTTGGAGACGAAACAGTTCCATCAAAGATTTTTTTATTAGGAGAAGTGCACAGCATCATAGATTGTTGAGTCTAATTCTACAAAGCAATACCTTACCTTTTTAAGCCCAAATTCCCCCCTTCTCCTTTCTTTTCCCACTTGAATTCTTCGCGCCTCTCTCCGCCTCTCACAGTGCTCGACCTTGGAAGCGCGCTGAAGAGATAACAGCACCTGGCATCTTCTCCCCCTCTTTCTCCTAACTTCAATGGCAGGACAAGCAAGCGGCCTGCAATTAACATTTTACTGTTAACCCTTTAACATACATTGCTAAGCTAAATTAAAAGCAACTAAGTGTTCTAGCTTGTGTAGATCCTGACATAGACTGCAAGGCAGGACAGTCATTTTTAAAATAAGAAAATCCTCTTTAAGTGGCTAGATTGTGTCATATAGCTCAGTATTTATTTCAAATTACATTAGCTCAGTTTTTAAAGCAAGTGATTAAGCACATTTTTGGCTTTGTTTATAGCCTGCTTAATAATGTTCTGGAACATTCAAACTTTGCATACCACTTTCGGAATCTTCATTAACTCTGTTGACTTTTTTAAAATGAGCTGATAGGTTTTCCTATTTTTTTAATCTCTTCTTTGATTCCCAATAAGTTTACTACTTATATTTATCTTTTGTTTGCAGTTTAGATCTAACATAATTTGTAACTAGGCATCCATGATACTTCTTGGTTTGTAGAAAAAATTGCTTGCTCTCACTGGCTTTTTTTTTTCATTTTGAATTACTATGTCCAGCATGACTCTGATTCAAGGTTGATTGCTCAATAAACTAGAAAAGGAGCAGACCTTTGGCACATCTAGGAGTAAAAAATGCTCACTTAATGATTCTACAATTACTGTTTCAGTCAATCTCCTAGGTGATAACTGAAATCCCCTCAGATCAATGTTCTAACTATACTTCAGTAACTCCTCTCATAAGAGCATTCATTATTATCTGGTCTACCCAATTCTTCTGGAGTGGACTAATATTGTGTCATGCTGGGAAAAAAAAAAAAGACTTACCAAGAATAAGATAAAGTGCTATTTTTATTTCCTTAAATAATGTTCATCTGACTTTTGTTTTATTTCATCAGAATCAGTTAAGCAAATGTTTAGGTGCTGAAGGCCATGAGCACAGATAAAATTAGTATGTTTTATGAAAATACCCTATTATTTTCAGCATTATTTTAGAGCAAAGGCTACAAAAGGATTAACAGGGCCCAGGATGTGCCCTGACTAGTGAAACAGCAACTGTGAACACCTTAATAGTCTCCTTAATCAAAACCTGCTAGAGACAAGAGATTTATTTATTTTATTTTTATTTATTAAATTTCTCCCCTGCCTATTCCCCCCCCCCCCCCCCACCATGGGGGAACTCTGGGCAACTCACACAAAACATTAAAACCATAAATATATATACATACATAAAACATCAATTAAAAAACATTACTAAAAAAGAAAAGGAGAATCCAAGAGATGAAGAATCTGGGACTGAAGACAGCAGGGCTCTATGGGGCTAGTCATTCCCACGCTTGAAGTATTCCCTCCCCACCCCAGGCCAAGTGGCAGAACCAGGTCTTCAAAGCCCTATGGAAGGCCAGGAGTGAGGGGGCCAATCGCACCTCTGAGGGCAGAATGTTCCAAAGAGCGGAGGCTACTGCAGAGAAGGCCTGCCTTCTGGACCCTGCTAATTGGAGTTCTTTTACTGAGGGGGTCAGAAGCATGCCCTCTCTGTGTGATTGGGTGGGATGGGATGAAGTCATGGGGGAAAGGCGGTCCCTTAGGTAACCTGGTCCCATGCCATGTAGGGCTTTAAAGGTGATAACCAACACCTTGAATTGGACCTGTAAGCAAACTGGCACCCAATGCAGCTCGCGGAGCAATGGCATTACATGGGCCCTCCACGCAGCTGCATTCTGGACCAGCTATAGCCTCCGGATACTCTTCAAAGTATCCCATGTAGAGCACATTGCAGTAGTTTATCTGGGAGATAACAAGGGCATGAGTGCATGAGTGATCGGGGCATCCCGATCCAGGAAAGGGTGTAACTGATGCACAACCCGAAGTTGTGCAAAGGCCCTCCTTGCCATGGCTGCTGCCTGCTCTTCAAGCAGGAGCCGTGAGTCTAGGAGGACCCCCAGATTATGCACTGGGTCTGTCTGGGGCAGTGCTACCCCATTCAGCACCAAAGATGACAAAGTCCCAGATACAGAGGAGCCATTAACCCACAACCACTCCATCTTACCAGGGTTCAGCTGAAGCCTATTTTTCCCCATCCAGACCCTTACAGCCTCCAGGCACCGTGAAAGGGCGGTCACGGCATCACTTACTTCACCTGGGATGGAGATGTATAATTGCGTGTCATCAGCATACTGATGCTACCTCATCCTATGATGGTGGATGATCTCACCCAGCGGTTTCATGTAGATGTTGAAAAGGAGTGGAGAGAGAACCGAACCCTGCGGCACCCCACAAAGGAGGGGCCGAGGATGGGACCTCTCGTTCCCTATCACCACCAATTGGGATTGGCCCTGAAGAAAGGAGGTGAACCAGCACAATACTGTGCTGCCCACCCCCAATTCCCTGAGTCGTCCCAAATCCAAAGGATACTGTGGTCGACGGTATCGAAAGCCGGTGAGATATCAAGGAGAGCAAGGATGGTTGCACTTCCACCATCCCGCCCCTGCCAGAGATCATCCATAAGTATAACCAATGCCATTTCCATTCCATAACCGGGCCTGAAACCTGACTGGAAGGGATCCAGATAATCCGTTTCCTCCAGAACCCTTTGGAGCTGTGATGCCACCACTTTCTCAACCACCTTCCCCAGAAAGGGGAGGTGGGAGACTGGATGAAAATTGTTGCAGGTTAAGGATTATTGGGTCAGGATCCATCTACTCCATTTTTAGGGACTGTAGCAACAATGCAGAAGAAGGCAAGGAAATTTAGTGGTGTGTATCCATTTTCCTCATGCTTATAGTTAAATCCATCCCTTTCCCATTGCACTTATACTTTATATTATTTAAATAGGTAAATCAATGTTTTATGTGCTTTGTCTTAAGATGCATTATTTAGAGTAACTATGCCTTCTTGCTATTTAATGATATATATCTTAGCTTCAAGATAAATGTGCTATTTATAGTAAATATTCCTTGGTAAAAGCCTATGATGGTTTAGAAAAGGCGGGATGGATTGTTTTCATTATGTTGCTCCAAATATTCCAAAATCTCTAACACATTTCAAACATTATCCTTTAACTGTCTTTTAGGTAGAAACACACATTGATCCTCATGAATAAATTATTGCAAAATTATTTTCAGTCTAACAGCTAAAATTGTTGTAAACAACTTGTAGTCATTATTCAATAATGATATCAGTCTACAATTTCTTGTTAAAGTCAACTTTTGTCTCTCTTTAGGTATTAGTGCTATATTCGCATCTTTCCAACTCTCTGGCAGCTTTTCTCCCTGTAAGATAATTCATCCTCAAAACATTTATAATAAGAACCTGATAATTCATCTGGCCCAGGCATCTTTCCTGGTTTAATGTTTTTTTATGGCTTCAGAAACTTCCCTTATCATTACAGGTCCATTCATAATCTGTTTCTGTTCCTCTGTAAACTTTGGTAAATTTTGTTTCTTTAGATATTCATCTATTTTCTCCAGAGAGATATCACTTCTTGTATACAAGTTGGAATAATATTGATGAAATGCTTTTTGTATACCTGCACTACCTGTTAATACAGTATCTTCCTCTTGTAATTTCAATATCATTTTCTTTTTCTTTCAGAATTTATATGCCAGTCACTTCCCTGGTTTGTTTACAAACTCAAAAAAAAAATTATTTTTGCTTTACATAGTTCATTTTTATTTCCATTTCTCTTATCGTTGACATAGATAACTGTCATTGTAAAAGCTTAATTTGTTGAAAAATATTTTTCTTTTCTGGAAATTTCTTTAATTCTTCTTTTCTCTTTATCTCATCCAAAATAGCTTTGATTTCTCTTGACACTTCTTTCTGAATTCACTATTATGTTGTATAAAACAACCTCTAATAAAAGCCTTACTTGCATTCCAAACCATTATTAAATCAGTACTTGTATCTTAATTATTTTCAAAAAATTCTTTTGATTTCTTTTTACAGTCGATTAGTGCTTCTTTTTGTAGCAACATTTTGTTTAGTCACCATTTAAAAGAATATAAAGAACTAGATTTCCTTTTATAAACCATACTCACAGGATTATGATCCAAAAAAGTCTTTGGTAGTATCTCTACTTTAGAAACCTTAGTAGTCAAATTCTTTGAAATCCAAATCATGTCTATTCTTGAAAAGAATCTATGTCTTTCAGAAAATGAGGTGTACTCTCTTGAATTGCCATTTTTCTGTCTCCATATATCAACCAGCCCTAAACTGTCCATCAAATCAGAGAAAACTTCCAGTGAGGTTTTATGGAGGACTAGACATCCCTGAAGGAGTGGTATGGCATTGCAGTGGATATCAGTGGCCAGATGGTGAATTCTGGCTAGCGCAGTCCTTCCAGATAAAGCCCGCTTTCACTCCAGACAGTTGCTCATCATGAGTAGACTGCAGGAACTGAGGTTTTTGCAGACTCGTGAGTTAAGCAGCTGGGAGTCAAGGGATTTCAACCAAGCTCATAGCCTTAATGCAGCCTATATGAACACAAGGTTCATACAAGCATCATTTCTTAAACTCTTTCAGATATAATTAATTTACAGCTAAAGAGAAATATTCTGAGCAGCAGGATAAGAGAATTCTGCTTGGTGAGTCAACATTTTTTCGGGATTAAAAAGGGAAAAACGGTTTTCAAAGATTTAAAAGATTTTGGCAAAAAGCTTAACAAAGAGTGGATGTAAGAAAGTTTAAAACAGATAAAGGGGATAATTATTTTCAAAGATAATTTTTTTTTGGTGAAGGTACTTTTGAACAAATTGGAATTAAAATAGACAGATGAACCAGATCTTCATGGAACATTTTTTCTTTATTTTTAAAGAGTACAGGCAATTGGTGAATTTTACAAAACAAAAGATAGAGGTAATATGAGCCAGACTGTGATGCTGACTGTAACTACAGAGTGCCATTTGAGATGAAAGTATTAAGGGCACAGGAAGACTAAACAGGAAGAAAAAATGTGTGTGTGTGTGTGGGCGGGGGGAGCTTGCCTTTTACTCTTTCCCTTGCAGTTGAGAAACATTCACTTTTGAATTACAGTATTACAATGACAACCGCCAGAAAAGCAGCAAAAACAGCAGAGAGAAGGAGAGGATCATTAAAGCATCCTGCAGAGAGAGGGATTACACCAGACTTACTTCAGAAAATGTTTTAGGAATTAGGCAATAAGTTAACTGAATCACTTGATACTGAATTGACAGCTTTTGAAAAAAGAATGGATCAAAGACTTGTAAAGATGAAAGAGGAGATGAAAGAAGAAGTTGATAGAAAGCTCTGTAAAACAAGTGTCCTGTAAAACAAATTAATGACAAGATGGAAATCCTGGACAATAAGATAGTAGTTGGGATTTTGAAAGAGAAATAGATAATTTGGCTCTGTTGGAATTAAGAAAGAAGGAAATTTGTTTGAGATTTAGAGCAATCCCAGAGGTTTCTGGTGAAGATATTAGAGAAAAGGTTATTAGAGCTTTAGCAAATTTTTTGGACTGGAATAAGGACAATACAGAGGCAGAAATTGATAAAGTATATAGAATAAATATAAGATTTGCAAGAATAATAAATGTTCCAAGGAATATCTTGGTGCACTTTGTCAAGAAGAAGACAAGAAATGAAGTTTTGCAGCAGCATTTTAATACAAGACTGAAGATTGATAATATAGATATAATCATTCTTAAAGAAGTTCCTATTAGAATTTTGTGTAAGAGAAAAGAGTATTCTTTTTTGACCGATAGAGTAAAACAGAAAAAGATTACATTTCGATGGGACAAATTGGAAGGTGTGATTTTTACTTTTAAACAGCAGAAGTTTTGACTGAATTCTGTCCAGAAGGTGAGGAAATTTCTAGAAAAATTTAAAGATGAATTGGAGGAGATTCAAATGGAGGTGTCAGAAGAAGCTACACAAAAACTTCAATAGGTGCAACAGGAAACTGAAAGGGATGATACTGAACTAAGCGCTAGAGGTATCAACTTTTCTAAATTTTTGGCTTGATTATGGATTACAAATGCCTAACATGGAATATAAATGGAGCAAACGCTCCTCAAAAGAGAAAAAAAATCATTATTTGAAAAAATTAAAACAAGGTATATTTTGCCCACAACAGACACACATTAGAAAAAAGGACATAAAATATTTCATTTATAAAAAATTTAGATGAAGAATTTATTTCATCAGGAACAAGAAAGAAAGAAAGAAAGAAAGAAAGAAAGAAAGAAAGAAAGAAAGAAAGAAAGAAAGAAAGAAAGAAAGAAAGAAAGAAAATCCCCAACTAAAACCAGAACTTGTATTGACTTATGAGCATGGTACATTTGTCGGGGTGGAAATTAATTTGCCTGCGACTAAGATACTGGGAATTTATGCCCCAAATGAGGATAAAGTACTGTTCTTAAAGCACCTATGGAGAGACTTATAGGTTTTTCTTATGAAAATTGGTGTTTGATGGAGAATTGGAATGGAGTGATCTCCCCATAACTGGATAGAGCTTCTGAAAAAAAAAAAATATTAAAATCACTCAAGGGAAAATACCAAAAAAGGGAGGATGGATGATAGGATGCAGAAATTATCATGTAATAATAATTAATGCCACCTGAAAGAAAAGGTGATAGGATGGCACGGTGTAGGAATGTCATTTGCCTCATGTTATATTAATAGTAGGTGATAGTAACCTTATTGAAGTAGATAGCATTCTACTATATAAGTCCTTAGCACCTTTCCAAGGATGAATTTTACTATAGGTCCTGGATCCTGGGAAAGTGCTACATACATACTAGCTTCAGGGAGCCATCCACCACCATGCTTGGAGGTTTATGACAGGCAGAAAGGATGTAAGGATATAATGTGATATTTATTGTATATTTGATTTTTATTCTGTTTCTGTTTATAAAATCCCTCAACTTTTCCCTTATTGCTGTGGTTATTGTCTGAATTCAAAGCAAATCTATTGCCAAGGATAGATTCCCAGTTCAACAAATTTCCGACTGGATTTAGATATTTAAAAGTGCATTAGACCCTTTCATGAATACAGATTTATAATCTGGTGCTTCTGGGACTGATCATGTAATCCTGCACCTTGATAATTTGAATCTAGAGCAGTCCCACCCTAGTCTAACACACTGTTGGCTTGAGTTTTTTTACTATATTTCTATGCCACCGTATTTCCCATGTAGTTTGCAGTTAACATTGGAACACATCACAATTACTCAAAATCGTGAGTAAAATGAAACAAGCCCACAATATAAATATATCAACAATAACATTAAAACTAAAATAAATACATCCTAATTTAATTAGCCCAACAAACAAATTATAAACGTTTCTGTTTTCCAGGCCTTCCTGAAGCCTAGAAGTAAAACTGACATCTGTCAAAGGAGGCTGTTTTGCAGACGGCTGTTTGTGCTTTGCTCCCCATACATCAATGGAATTCAACACTTCACCTTTTTTTTTTGTATCTCCCTATTCTTGCTCCCAAGCCATATACACAATACATGATGAAATTTGTGAATCAGCCTTGATTTGATTTGAATCGATAATCTAAGATTTAGAAATGGCATGATTTGATTTGGTTTTGTACTTTGAGATTCAGAGGCAAAACAACTGGATTTGATCTGCTTTAAGATTTGAGATCAATTTGGGGGAAAAAAAAAGAAACATCAAACTATAATGGGAAAGAATAAAAAAATCTACAACGGGATGATAGACCCTTTAGCAGACATTAACCTGCCAAATTTTAGCAGGCTACCTTCAGAATTTATCACAACAAAGTTTTGAAATGCTCTTCCTACATCATGTTAAAGGTAGAAATGAAAAAGAAGGAAAGCAGTACATAGCACAGCACCCTCCAAACTGAACAATTACTCTAGGAAGGTGGGTGGATAGGCTGGCAGGAACTGGCACACTGAGCATGTCTTTCAGAGCTGAGTAACTGTGACAGGTTGGCAGAGCTGGGTAGACTGCCAAAGTGAAAGTGTCATTCATGAGTTGAACAAGGTTAAACAGGTAGTCCAGCATGTGAACAAATGAGTAGAAACAGGCAAGTACTGAAACTGGCAGAGGTGGGCAGGAAGTGTCATTAAAAGTAAAAAAGACTGAACTAGTAGGTAGATGGACTTTAGCAGGTATATGAATAACAAGAACATGCTTGCACCCTTCATTGGACCATTATGGGCTGTTATGTAATTAGTTTGGTCTGGTTTATGAGTACTTGTTAAATTTTTGCACACACTACAAGTAAGACAAGAAGCATTTTTCTTGCTCTGCCTGGACAAGCTGGCTTAGCCAAGCAGAGCAGGAAGGAAAGCCCTAGAACATGTTTATCACTTTTAAGACTTTGCATACAGGCAAAGCCACAGGCCTGATGAGATCATGCTGCAGGATTTCTAAACAGCCAGCCCATCCAGGCAAAGTAGGAAAAATTAGCTCTATCTCTATTGAACATACTGGGACTTAAGCACCCAATGAAAAAGTTTCTATTGATTTTTTAGAAGAGAAATTGATGTGCATAAATGTGGTCTATGGAGGAACATTTCTCTTCAGATTTAGTTCAATAGGACTCTGGGCCAAAACTGTACTTCATCAGCCCACTTCTAAACAGAAGTGTTGCCTGTGCATTTAGAACTGCAGCTGATGCTTCTTAACTAGTAAAGCCTTTGAAATATGTTAATTAGTAAATGTGTACCATGTCACAATATTAAAAAAAGGAGGGAGCTAAATTAAGGGCAGAATTCTCTTTAAACACTCATAATGTCCCCATATCCATATTCAAAAATGATATCAAGCTATTTCTCCTCATGTTTCATTTCTCTGAATAAAGCAACTGAGGCCAAATGTTCTAACCATTTATTACCATGAAATGCCATCCAGCTCAAAAAGATTTTTAATGTAGATTTGTTGCCTGTCACTCTTACATTCCAAACCCACTGAATTTTTCAAGGGGCTCAATTAAACTTGAGTTAAACTGTATTATTTAGAGCAGCTTCCTGAATTTGTGATATCAAGGTGTTGAGAAATGTTGACAGTTCATAGCACCAGAAATCCCTGTCTTGCTGACATTATTGTGATTTGCACTGTCTTTTGTCATAATAATACAGCTTCTTAAGAGGTGTGCTGGGGTATCCTGATTATTATCTGATTTAACATTTCTCATTCTGAAGGGTTAACATGATGAATTATTGTTGGAACTGGCTGTTGTCTAATTTAGATAACACTTCTGCATGTCCCTGGTGAGCACTGAAAACAATTGGCACAGCAAGAAGAAGGGCAATTCAGGTAACCACAAGTGCAGGCAAACCAAACGGCAGACTTTGACAATGGCAGTTAAAGTTGGCAGGCAGAAGGCCACAGAGCAAGAGACTGGCATACAGAAAGTGCTCTGTCTTTAAGAAAGTTGTGATGCTAGAAAGCTTAGCGAATTAGGGAGAAGTAGACTACAAATGTGTAGAAGTCTTTGGTTTGGCAATAATTTTGTTTTACTAGAATAGCTGAAGTAGTGGGAGATTTGTTTGAATAAATAGTACCGTATTTTTCCGACTATAAGACGATACTTTTTTCTAAAATCCTTATGCTAAAAATTGAAGGGCGTCTTATGCAAGGAAGTAAGCCGAGGAGAGAACCGTGCGGTTGCAAAACTGCCCATACTTTGTCTCTGCAAACAGGCTTCCTCCTATTGCTAGCCTCCAATCACGAGTGAAATAGCTTGACTCTGCAAACAGGCTTCCTCCAATCACGAGCCTCCAATCATGAGTGAAACTGCCCATACTGTCTCTGCAAACAGACTTCCTCCAATCACGAGCCTTATGTAACTGACGTCAGCTGATGCTGAACAAACCAGTTGGAGGAAGTCTGTTTGCAGAGACAAGCTATTGGCAGTTTCACTTGTGATTGAATGTAATCAGTTATGCAAAAGAGCATGGAAATAGAGCTGCAGAGAGACAGTTTGGACCTTCTCCCACTGAATGTATCAGGTAAATGTTATCTAATTACTAAATAAAAATGTGTTCTGCACTATCTTTAAAATATTGATTTCTTAATTTTGGGTTGGAAAAGTGGGGGTCATCTTGTTCATGGGGGCATCTTATTACCGGAAATATACAGTAATTCCCACCCCCAGTTTCAGGTTTGTTTTTTTTTTTTTGGTGATTTCAAGTCAATCTTGACTCCTGGCAATTGCCTGGACAAGTCCCTGCAGTTTTCTTGGCAAGATTTTTGAAGTGGTTTGCTCTTGCCTCCTTCCTAGGGCTGAGAGACAGTGAATGGCCCAGGGTGGCTTTGTGCCAAAAGCAGGACTAGAACTCACGGTCTCCTGATTTCTAGCCTGGTGCCTTCACTGCTAAACCAAACTGGCTCTCCCAGTTTCAGTTATTGGGACCCAAAAGTATATTTGCTTCCCCATTCATAAAAACAGTAAACATTTGGGCCAAGGCCAGTTTTGTTAGCCTTGTGCCCATTCATTCTGTGATGACAGATTAAAAACTGTCTCTGTTAAATAGAATTAAAACAAACTTTGATCCAAGAGTTACATTGCTGAACCCTGAGTCCATACATGAATCGAACTGACTGTGGTATCTATACTACTATTGCTGTGCAGCAGCAGTATAGATAGTTTATCATTGGGATAAGATTGCAAAATGAAATCCTAGCAATTTGGGGAAGGTTTGAAGCCTATGCTCAGCCTTCTGGCCCAATTAAACACTTAAGAGTTGATAAAACATTTAAAGCTGAATCCAAGTCAATGTGCAACCTCCACGTGTCAGAGTTTTAAGACTTGTGCTGAATAGATAAATTACAGAGTCCAACATAAGCAAACAGATAATCAGTAGCAATTGTAGAAGGCCCAGCATCACTTGCTTCTTTTACCCAGCTTGTTGCCTTTCATATAATGGTGAAAGTAGCCTGATGGCACCGGCTCATTTACTGATAACCTTTTCCCCCACAAGGCATCTAAGATGAGAGCTGGAACATTGGAGCAACACATTGGATGCTATGAACTGGGCAAAATTCACCACACTGATTATCTTTGTGTAGTTGTTGCTTCCCACAAAACCATGGTGAACTTAATCTGCTCTGCAAGCCACATCTCCCAATTCCCTGGGAGCAAAAAGTACACATGGTCTTCCACATTAAATATCAGAATTGAAATGTGGGTTTCCTGCAATAATTCCCTCAAATATTCCCTGCAGGTAGCATACAGGGAGGGTACTACTGCTGAGTTGAAGGTGCAAGACCATGGTATACTCTAGAACTACTAGCTCCATTAGTCCAACAGAGCCCTTCATGGACTAATAGATTGGTTGTCTGATGGTATGATACGACCTGTCTCTCTGGATCATTGAATTTGCCTTGCATATGTTCTGTCCTCAGTCTGCCATAGACCCCAAATGTCTCAAGATAGTCAACATCATCTGACAGAGAAGGAGGGATTGGGAATTACTAAAGGGAGGCAATTCTTTAATGTGCCTATGGTTTTGTCTCCTTCAGAGGTGCCAGGAGAAGGGGGTGTTGCCTCTTTACATACAGAACAATGGCAGATTTCAAATGTTAGACTGATTTGTTAGAATCTAACAAAAAGTGTTCTAATTAATCAAGCAGCAGATCTTACACACACACACACATGCACACACACAGAGGTTATAAAATCTGCATATGACAGGTACTGTGTTAAGAAGCAGTCTCCTTTCTCCTAAGTGTGGGGAAAAATGTTTTTTTTAAGATAACATTGACAACACCAGCATCACGTAAAACAAAGAATTTTGCTTTTTGCATAAAAACTATGTTTCTACTTCATCTTCAAATATAGACAGTTCATACAGTTGGATGAAATAATTAACATTTCTGTGATCAAGCATTGCACTATTTTGAATGGATCTGCTTTGTAACAGATACTATTAATGTTTAGCTGTTCCAAACATCATTAATACATATTTATCTTCTCAATACAACACTTCTTTGATATATAAAGTTCCCATGGGAATTATTCTAAAAGAACTTACCAACAAGGAAAGATACAAACTCTTTGACCTTAAGAGGAATGGCAATAATTAATTTCATGCAAGGTCATTCTTCGTGAGAAGAGTCCCTAAAGGGCAAGATGGGGAACTGCTCTCATTCCAGTGACAAGTACCCCTAAAAATCATGGTCAAGCTTGAAAAGATGATAGTTTTTAAAAAAGTGTTCTCCCCCAACCTGAATTTCCAACTGGAAATAAGGACTTTTTATAATGGGAGAATATCTATCATACTTATTTTTAAACCTCAGATACAGTATCAATTTATACAGTAGATTCTGGTCTTGCTGTTTTTATCCAAATTAGCCTTTTCTACTTAGCAGATATTTATTTTGCATTGCAAAATTAATTCTATTCCTTCTTTGCGTGCAAAGTCTAGATTAGTTGCATTTAGCCTACCATGAATCATCTTTGTGGATCATTTATTTTACAAATGATAAATTTTACAGCCCTTCAAGTAGCAGAACACATTGAACTTATCCTTCATTCTGGTCTGGTTGCTACAATTATTTGAGAAACATCTTAATGTGTCCTATATAGAAATCTGGAATGTTAGGTAGGAGAAGCACCCAATTACTAGCCAAGAAAATGATTTTATGTTATATTTACGGCCTATATATATATGTATGTATGTATGTATGTATGTATATGAATCCTATGTTCTCTTTCAACAAGAAATGTAATTAACAATCAGTAGTTAAGAACCCCAGATTTCTTGATCTGAAGCTCTACAGAGAAGTCCTTTATTTCCCATGATTCATTGTCAACATTACTAATAAGTATACTGGTTGGAAGATTATGGGAGCTGAAGTCCAACATACCTCTTGGAGAACAGGATGAGGAAGCCTTCTTTGGTGTTCAGAATGGATTTGGATTCAGGATAAAGGCAAACAAAACAAGAATCAAATGAGAATTACACAGCCACTTACAGCCACTGCTAGGTTTCAGAGGCTACTTTCTTGAACCCTGAATAGCATTGTTAATATGAGGAATAGAATAAATATAGGGCTATTGATCTCATAATTTATGGCAGCTTAATTTTATTGTAACTTATGCTGCAGAATCTTGTTATATAAAAATGTAGACCAAATGAATACCAATAAGAAAACTTACTATTGAATTGAGGCATTCCGCAGAGTATATGAAAAAATTATGAATAAGGATTTACAGTGGTATTATTTTAACTATCCAATCCCATTTCACTCTACCCATCTTCTTTTTAATGCAATCAGTTTCTTGTAGTGGATGCTGTTTATTTAACTTAAGGCTATCACTTAAATTTTGATGCATGCATTGCTAACACATTTAAAAAATATAGAAGTCACTGTTCTCCAAAAGTAAAGGCTAGGCAAAGATGAAAATGAAACAAGTGAAATAGGTGCAGGAATGACAGGTAGGGTGTATTCAGCTCCCCTAAGTAAATAAGGAGCAATTTAAGAAGTGTTGTAATTGGATTAAAGATTTGCAATTTGATCTCACTGTCAGTGACTCCCTTTAGCAGAGAAACTTACACAAGTGAGTTTAGAGGAGCTTAATTGTTCTCCAGAGGTCACATCTTTGTTGAACAGCACACTACGGCATACTGCAACTTTACATCTGAAGTGTTTTGCAGGCTTTCTATGGAGATTTAAAATATACACTATCCTCCCCCATTTGAACAGTCTCCTAATTCTTAAAACAACTTTATTTTTTTCTCACTTCCTTGAAGGGCCTAATTCACTCTGGAATGGGAAGAATCTGTGTGTGTGTGTGTGTGCACACGCACACTCTGTGTGCATGTGCCAGCTATTCAGCATAACAATTTAATTTCTGTGTGAACAGAAGCTACCTGTCAGTTGAGATCAAGTATTATCATTGTTTACCCAAAGGACCGCAGACAATATTTCTAAATATATATTTAGAAGGAAGAAAAGATACATTTTCAGAGACTTTTATTCCCTGGTTAGCATGATAGCAATATAGCAGATGCTTGGGAGACACTCCTGAGAAATATAAGAATGATAGCAGCTCAAGACAGATGTCATCACACACCTTGCCTTGAGCAGACAAAATAGACAACACTGCCTTTCCCTTTTTTTCTGTAGAGATCAATGTTTGATAAACTCAGTGAATGTGAGTGATTTGTAACAATATGCTAAATCATTACTTTTGATTCCCTGGGGTGAGAAAGGTGGAAAAAAAGATGCCATTTAGATACTATATCAAATAGTAGACACTGTTAATTTATGAATTATGTACACTAACAGTGAATTTATTCCCCAAAGCTAGTTCATTACTCCCACACTTACTCTCCAAAATGCCACCAACACATTCAGTTGCTCCCTCTCTTCTGTCCTCTTCAAAGCTCCTTCATTCAGTCAGACCTGAGTGGGCCTTTTTCTGCGCTTAGATGTGAGGGCAATGAAAGATAGACTAACACGGAGTTAGGAAACCTTTTAGGTCAGTGGACAAATTTGGAACATTGGCCGCATGCTATGGACCTCTTCTCAAATGGCTGCAAGAGTGGTGAAGTCAACCAAGTGAAAGGTTTATGAGAAGACCCCTCAGCTTTCTTTTGATTTAGGGGGTGGGAGTAGGAACATGTGGAAATTACAGCAGAGACTGCAGGGATCTACCATTTCCCCAACTGATGGTGGCTGTATGAGACCTACAGTGTTCTTGGATATAATTATGATTGTGGGGGGTAAAACATGCATTTTGCAGCATGCAGCTATTTAATTTCTCTTGCAGTTAAAAGACTCTTTTAAAAATCAAATGGGGGGGTGGGGGGAGGATGTGACAGATACCAATAGAAGTCTCCAAGGGGACATGGGTCCTTCCTGTACTATACTGCCCATTCTTAGACTAAAGCTTTGTTGTTCTCCTTTAGCCAAGGAACCTCATCAAGGATAGGTTAGTGAAGGAACATGGCTCTTTCTTCAGCCTCTTATTTGTTAACAAGTTAAATGTTTGATCTCTTTTGTTAAATCTCATTTGAATCCCAACAATTATATTCACTTTTGTCACCATAAGCCTTTGCTTCTGGTTATAAGAGAAGTTGGAATTCAAATATGAGATAAGCAGGCCTGGGCTGCTAAGACCTTTGGGAAAATATGATGAACACTCCTGTTTATATATTGCTAATGGACATTAGGGACATGAAATAATATCTCTTCCAGCGTTCCCAGCCTGGAGCAAGAAGCACAATCTGATTATCTTCAGTATATACTTTTCTTTTTCTTTTTCTTTTTCTTTCAGAATGCCATGTTTTAATGGAAGTCAGATGTATTCTCTGGGGGATGGTTGTTGATATTCTTGTTAATTTAAATTGCAAAAACACCAAGACCCCATCCAATTCATCAAGCAGAAAATAAATGTTCCCAGTGACTTTATCACTGATGGACTATGTAGAAGAACTAAATATTTAAGCAAATATATTTCATTAGATCAGCCTTGGCAATGCAGGAATAGCCAAGCATCACAGGACAGAATTAAAATGCAATTATTTCACATGTGTTTGTTTGTTTGATGGTACTTGTAATGGAAGAGGAGGAAATGCAGAATGTACCCATTTAGCCACTTCACAGAGACATGTGTATATGCTTTTATAAGTTACTTGAATAGTTTAACATTAAATCTTAGAACTAATATTCATTCAAATACAGTACAATACACATTTGGGTTTGAAATCTACTGATTGCTAAACATATCTATACTTTTAGGTTCCACCATAAAACTTCTTCCTTATATTCACATCCCTTGACACAATTGCATCTGTTCTGATGCATTGGACCAAATCTTACAACTTGAAGATTTATGCCAGGCATTTCCTAGACCTCAGAACCCACCCAATGAAGTGAAAATGCAGATAAGCAGGGTATTGTTTCAAGGATATCCAGCTAGCTCTAGACTGAGCCTGATGGTCTCTCAACTGATAATATTTAGTATGTTCTGGTTATCCCTTCAGAAGAGTTAGAAAAAAATTATAGAAAGCTTTTAGAATCAGGTATTGGTCTAGAAAAGTTTGTAAAAATGTGTAAGACCAGTATATCATATACCTGGAGGTAACTGCTCCAGGAAACTTCATTAATCATTTTAAACTTCTATTATGTATGTATTTTACAAAGGGTAAATGCAACAAAATCAATGACTACAATTTTGTTTCTTTTGTAAGCTTCTCAGCTTGCAGTTAAAATATTTCTAAGCTAAATGATTCCTTTATATGTATAATCATTAGATTCACATTTATTCTGATGCCTAGGTATTCATTAGCAGTTTTCATAATAAAGAAAATAACTTTTGCCTTAAAAACCATATTATAAAGCTTTAGTTTTCACAGTTAATATGGCTTTCTTCCCCTGCCAATTTTTCATGGTTTTTTTTTCCTTTTGCCCATTCTTCTGGCAATAACCAGAATAATTGACTCTTCTATACAAATTTCAGCATTTCTTTTTCTGTATGTAGCTCATCATAGCTAGCAGTTATAGAGGGATTATGATTTGAACTAATTCCACAGAAAATAACACAGAAAACAACATCCCAATGTCTTAGAACTGCTAGCTTTTTTTTTTTTTTTTTAATGGAGCTTCTGGGAGATAGGACTATCCATATACTACTAAAACTCTTGTGTCTGTAACCTTCAACTGGGTGAAACAGTGTGTCCTAGGGCAACAATTTTTGAATCAAGGTACACCAAATGGGCTAATTTACAGAATATGTCCAAAATCCAGGGTGTATGACTCCCATGGGATTGAAATTTGGGAAATTTGTGGCTGCTTCAGCACTGCTATACTGCTGTGCTGCCATGGTCAGCCCAGGTCATGTGACTGTCATGGGTGTATCCCCGATCTTTTTCCTGTGTCCCTCTGGCCCCTGTGCCCAATTAATTGGTGGCAATGTCTGACAGGCAAGCGGCAATTGGCTGCTTTGGAACTAAGGCCAAAATTTGGAATCACTTAAGGGTGGTGGGCATTGAGGGAAGGAGAAGGCAGTGACTTGGATGCCAGCTGGCAAGGTAGGGCTGGATGGGGGCCACTGACAGTTGATGGGTGAGCCCTCTTCCTCTCTTGAGGGAGGGGGTACTTTGGGACACCCTGGAATGGGGAGCAGGGGTGCAGTATTACTCACAGTCTGTGGCTCCCTTTGTTCCACCTCCCTCCAGCAAAGTGGCAGGCAGTTCTGCAGGTCAGTTGAGGAGGAGGAGAAGAAGGAGGAGGCTTCACAGGGGCTCTCCTGAGGGTCATGAGGGGAGGGTAAATGGTGCAAGCCTATATTATATGTGGAAAGGAAAGAAGGAAGGAAGGAAAGGAAGAGGGAGGGAGGAAGAAAGGGAGGGAGGAAGAAAGGGAGGGAGGGAGGGAGGAAGGAAGATTTCTGATGCTCCCTGCCAACTTCCCATAAGCAAAGTCAATGGGGAAACTGGCAGGAAGTCACTCCCACTCCCACTGCTTTTTTGCCCTTGGTCATTCTGTTTCTCTGTTTAGGTAAGGAAATATCTCTGAAATGATGACCCAACAGGTCACAGGTTGTCTAGTCTGAATACAAAGGTTGCCTTTGCAATACGGCTGTTTCATTTCTAAGTTCTTTTCAGGCAGTATATGAAATGAAATAAAACTACAGATAGGCAAATCTATTGTTTGTTTGTTTGTTTATTTATTTAAATTTGTTGGCTGCCCAACATCAGTGGTCTCTATTAATTTCAATATGCTAATTTTGATTAATCCCAGTTTCTTATTTTCCCAGGCCTAAATTAAATTCAGTTCCTCCAATTTCTAAACCGATTAATGAATTATTTTTGACGTTTTCATGAAAATTTATGCACACTTCCAATATATCTGATTTCAGAAGGGGATCTTATAAAATCTTTCACTTCCTTGAGATTTGTTTCAAAGCCAGTGTGGTATGGTGGTTAACCTGTTGGAATAGAAGGGGACATCTGCCCTCAGCTAAGGAAGCTAACTGGGTGGCCTACTTCACAGGGTTCTCATTGTGTAGAAAAATAGCAGAGAGGGAAAATTATGTAGGCCACCTTGAACTACTGAATGAAAAATGGGGTATAAGTCTAGTAAAAAAAAAATAGCGAGTCACTGTTTATTTATTTATTTGAATTTATAAACATGGGGTTATCTTATGTCACTACCTATGGAATTCACCTATCTATGGAATACTATCCTTAGGACTTGCATTCAGCTTCATCATTTTTGGAAAATGAGTGAAACTTCCTTTAGGCTCTTATGTTTAAGCTGGTATAACAATGACCTAAACAGTATTTAAGCAATTTTATGTGTTTTATTTTTTAAAATTTGCTATCTTAATTACCTATGAAAAATGAGACCAAATGCTATAAAAACACAGAGAAGTAAAATAGTTTTCATTGTTATATGCTATATTGTCCATTCTGTACAGTTCATTATGCAGTGCCCATTACTGAACAATAATATAAACGCATTTTGGACATTTTATAAATATATCTATTTTTGTATAGATACACTTTCCATAAAATTTGGAGAAGTGAATGTTGAAGGATGATTGAGTTTTGCATATTAAACTCAAAGTATGAAATTGGATAAGTTTGCATTAGAATACAAACCTAACAAATTTGTCCTAATGGTTATTGAAAACCTAATGACAGTGCTACACCCAGGCTAGTGAGCCTTGTTGCAAATCACACACTATAGGAAGTGTATCTTTGTTGCAAAATAATTGCAATCCCCATCCAATGGCTGAATATTTATTTGTTGATTTATTTCAACAGTACATTCCTAACATCTGCTGAATAAGGCATCTCTGATTTTCCATTAATTCAAGTTGGCTAATGCTTCTCCACACGTCTGCCAATTCATTCATCCCTCTGATCAGGAGACACTTCTTGTTAGATCTTTTCATTGGTTTTTGTGCTATTCTTGGAATGAATGTAAGTTCTTCATCCCTCAAAAGACTGCAAATGTTTTTTGACCAGTCTAACATTCTAATATATTCCTTTCTGAAAATTCAGCCAGTAGCTCAATCATATGTTTGGAATTGCTTCTCAGAAAGTTTGTGAGATGTCTCTCCCCCTTACTTAATTCAATCCCTCCTGAAAACCCACAATTTCCATTATACCATTGATAATTGATCTATTACACCATGATACCATTATACCATTGATATACACCCTGTCCTTTCATAACATGTTACCTACAACCTATTCTAGTTATGTACCTCTGAGACAACTACATATTGTTTCTGTTTATCTATGTGCATAGTTTTCTTTTCTTTCTCAATTGTTTTTCTGTGTTGAACTTTAGACTGCAGATTCATTGGAGAAGGTCCTTTCTAGTTGCACTCTTTAAAGTGTGATGCTTATTGATATTGAAGCCTACTGACACAAACTGAATACATCATATACTTTCATTCTCAGCAACAATAATAAGCTTCTTCCTTGAAGAAGGACATCATTTAATTGTCAGTTCTGTATTAGTGATTTAAATAGGGCATACTCCTTGGACACGAATGAAGGATTACAGCTTAAAAGGAATGGGGAAAAAAGTGACATAGATCTAAGGCAGAGAGTTTAAAAATCAAGAGCCAGTCTTATGCAGAGACCAAACAGGAGTTTATTTGAGCAAAGGTGGATGAACTCCAAAAAGTTATTTCATTCCTCTGCTCTGAAAAGAAATAGCCAGAGGCAAACATTTCATTCTAGAACAAGAAACTTGGTCTTGTGTGTTTTTGATTTCCAGTCTGAGTTTTTCTCTTTAACACCAAATAAAAACATTAGTAACTATAATGGATATTTACTCCCTTTGGGCATCATTCTTATGCAGAAAGGGGAGAAATGAACACGATGAATAAGATACATAACTAAATAAAACGTTATAGTATGACATCGTATCTTCTTGAACGTGCTTTCTAGTATGGGTTCTTTGCTTTCTTAATCAAATTTTTGCAAATATAGTTGGGAATTGAGTGTAAGGGAATTAATAATTGGTACAGTAAGGAGTGAAAAAATAACTGGCCAAAACATATAGAGGGCAACCAGGTTTAATAATATCAATAGGAAGAGACTTGCTGTTAATTGATATCTAACATTCTGCACCGGCATCATTTTCCATTTCTTTACGGATTTGCCATAGTCTTAAAGGAATGAAAGTAGTGACACACATAGAAACCAGGGAGGCTAAAAACCCAGACTCCAAGCTGCATTATAACCAACATTTGGCTTTAACCTTCATATAATCTGAGGCAATTCATTTCAGGTCCTTCTGGGTATTGTATCTAGTAAATCGGTTTCATAGGGAGGGAGAGCTTGCAGCGAGATTCTCTTCTCTTTAATGATGCATCTTTCTAAGGCAAAACAGTATTTCTGCACTTAGAGTTCATTCAGCATTTCTGGTGGTGAAAATCCCATTGTGCAGAAACAGCAAGTCTCATGACACTGACTGATCTGTTAAGGTTACAGTGAGGAAGTAGGAAATGAAAAAAAAAAAAAAAAGGATCAGTTACCCATACTGTTGTTTCATTAATATTGATTCCAATGCTGCTATTTACAGTATTTATAGCTTAAACATAAATTTGCTGTGCAAAGTGTCAGAATAGCTTAAATGTGCTCCAGCATTTGATTGATGTGCTATAAATTTCATTTAAATACATTTGTATGTGAATAGACATCCAGGTATATTCTTTCCAGTCATTGCAATATGACAGAGTCATCATTCTTTAAATGTCTTTTATGACAAGACTGTAAGTGGACTGTTAAACTTTTGACTCAAGGGCACAATAACCCTCAGATCAGCATAATTTAATCATCAAAGTAAGCTAATGGAAAGTTAAATGTGATGTATAAGACAGTGTAATTTTTTCTCAATTCATCTATTCCTTGCCTATACATTTTTCTAAAATGGGTTAATTTTATACATTGAAATGTCTACTTTGACATAAAAGCGTTTAGACATTTTTATAACCTTATTTTCTGAGTTGGAAACTATTCTAATTTTCTCCTTTGTAAGTGATATTCTTATTGGTTTGAAAAGAAAGGTCTGGCAGTAGACGAACCGTGCTAAAAGTCCCCACCCCATGAGATGCAGTGGGAGGAGTCCTACAATGGGAGGGACTTTGAAGGGACCTTTCTCCCCCAAATAAGACCAGCATCTTTGTTATTAAAATTTAGAAGTATAATGAAGTCTTGGATATTTAAGCAGGTATCTGGGGACTGATATGGAGGATACATGTACATAGGATTTATGTGGCATTGCTACTAATGTTTCTGTAGTGATTTTATAGTGGTTGTTTACTAATGTGATATGTTGGGTCTTGGTGTTCTCTGACCTCACTTTTCTTCTTGGAGATTTTCATTACCAGACTGGGTAACATCATCAGTGCATGGAGGAGTGAAATTTGCTGGCTGTTTATATATGGTAATTTATCCTACCAGCCTTGACCGGGACATTGTTTCTTCCTTAATTGGTCCTGTTTATCTGGTGCTGTTTCCTGCTTATCTGGGTATTGGTATAAGATGAGGAAGGATGTGCATAGGTTGCTGGTTGCCCCTTTCCTGGACTTTTGGTTGCTTCCTTTTTTGAATGGTTTGTAGATGGAGTGTATCTGAATGTATCTGTAAATGTCTGATTTGCCAGAGATGCCAAATGTCTAGGAATTCTCTTGTGTTTTTGGATCTGGCTTGGTCTAAAATGACTATAGTTTCCCTATTGGAATTGTGTTTGAACTTGTCAGTGTGTTCGGAAATTAAGGCGTTTTCATCAGGTCTTCTAACTGCCAATGGACATTCATGGATGTATTCTGCCAATATTTTACCTGTTTGCTTTATACAGTCCTTACATTGTAAGTTGTAAATGACTCCTGTTTTGTGTTATTTGGCTGTTGGATCTTTGGATGATTTGATTAGGATGATTTAGATAGATTTTGCTGATTTATGGGCTATTGTGTTGCCAAGGGGTTGTAGTGTTCTCTGATAACTTATGACAAGTTTTTGGTATATGATAGAGTTATTCTTTCCATGTGTTATGCAGATATTGTTTGGTTGCATGGATAGTTACATTTTGATGAAGTTGTGTAGATATCCATTGCATTAGACATGTTGTATGTATGGAGGCTATTTCTGCTTTCTGGAGATCTGGGTTATTGCAGTGTGTTTTTGCTTGTTTGAAGAGTGTTCTTTTGGTTGTTGGGTTGTTGCTGTGATAGTTGAGTACTTGATTAATGTGGGTTGCTTTACTTTGCCTTTGCAAAAACGTTGGTTTGTACTTTGCCATTGTTTTCTCTGCTGATGAGTATTTCCAGAAGGGGTAGACTTTTGCTATTCTCTGCTTCCCTTCTAATTTAATTCCATGAAAAATGTTGATCATTTTGTGTATGCTCTCTAGTTGTTTTTTTCTAAGAATTATAAAAGTGTAATCTATATAATGGATACATATTTTAGATTGTATCTGTGGAGTACCATTGTTTCCAGATGTTGCATCGCTGTCTTTGCTATGAATCCTGAGAGGGGTGATCCCATGAAAGTTCCTCTGATCTATTTGTATATATGTCTATCAAACTGGAAGTAGGTGATGAGGCACAGCTCTGTATGTTCCAAAAGTCTTAATATTTCAATCTTTGTATGTTCTGCGAGGTTTGGTGTGTTATATAGTACTGCTGCAATTGATTCTTTGGCCAGTTTGGGCTTTGGTTTTCTCTAGTCCCTGTAGACCTGAGTGAACATTCCTTTCTTGGAATGGTGATGGTTGTCTTAAATTCAAATTTAACTTGCACTTAGGTATGAGATTGTTGTTAGGTGCAGATAATTATGACATAAACCTCCCCCCCCCCCCCAGGAAAATAGACTCTTAAAAGACACAATTTGGAAGGCTGCCTATACCCCCTTTTTACATTTTTTTCCTTTATTTTTCTTTCCTTCTTGTTAAATTTCTCCCCAGAATATGAAGCCTTCTCCACACCCACTTTTCTTTTAGGCATTTGCCTGTCACAGCACCCTGCCTGCTGTGATGCAAGGCCTTTGCTCCCACAGCTCATTAGCTTTCCCAATCACCTTCTGAAGGGGTGAACAATCAGGGTTGATCCACCAACTGAAAGCTGAACAGCTCATTGACAGCTATCTCAATGTGGTTGACTTTGATTTCTTTGTTTTCGAGTGACTAATAAGATGCTGTTACCTTGTTAAGCAATGCTAACATCTAGAAAGCTCAGTTTTTGTCACGTTTGGAAATCTTGTAAGGAAATGAACACTCAAGAGAAGTAATACTATGAAAGATGCTTTGTTATAATTATATTATGGTAGGAGAATAAAACCTGCAAATTTGCTCCAGAGGGATTACCTAGCCATTTTTTAATTTTCACTTTGTCTGAGAAAAATTTAACATTTCACACATCTAGAGCCAGCATTTAGCTGCTTGTTTTGTGTTTTTCTTTTCCTTTTCTCTCCCCTGATCTAAAAACAGATTGCACAACAGACAGATCTTGAGTTGCACAAGGTATGAGTTGAAGACTCATAACTCTGATTTCCAAAACTTTCTGCCCTCCAGATATCGTGGGACTGCAATTCCCAGCCATGGCTGGGAATTTTGGGGAGGTGTAGCCTTAATACATCTGTAAGACTGAAACTGAAGAAGGTCTGTCTAAGGTAACATTGTATGTGAGCATTCAAATCCTGTTCTTTTATGGCAAATTTATTAGCCAGTGCTTAAAACTTGGTCATGCATCCTTCCTCAGACATTCATTTCTATCAGGATATGAAACATTCTTTTCTTTTTTCTTTCTTTTTTGAAATTCTCTTCTTAGAAGTTCAAACAGTTATCTCTTAACAATCCTAGTTTTCAACAAGTCATTTCTATAATCACTATTAATTTTCAAGCATTGGAGTTATTTGTATGTGTGTGTGCAATCTATCTTCTTAACAATTCTGCATTTATGTCCATCATCCATAATCTTAAGCATTTTTAGCAACTGTTAGTTAATGGCTAAATACCATCTGCATCTGCATTTCAGGATAACGATTCTCTTTTCAGCTATCCTTGGAGAAATCTCACACTGCATTTTAAACAACTTTTGGGGAATGGGGACAGCATATGAACATTTAAAGGGAACTGAGAGAAAACCATCATTCATAGAAACATCTGACAGTTTCCTTTTGATCATCATCTACTCCATCTTTCCCTTTGAACATCTTCTATTCTTTGAAATTTTTTTTTTTTTTTTTTTAATCAGAGGAGTTGAAGGTATAACTCAGGGTACCTAAAAGGATATAAAACTTTTCAAAATATTCTCAATTTCATGTTTGAGGAATGCACCTGTGTTTGCAAAATATACATATCCAAGTGTTATCCTTAACAATGGTTTACTCAATCCACTTTTCTAGATTTGTATAACACACTGAATAGAATATTAACTACACTGCTTCAGTTCATACCACACACTAGCCTAAGCTATGATTGGCTATGTATTTCAGTATTTGTGCAAAATACATACATACATACATACATACATACATACATATATATATATATATATACACACACATGTACAGTGGTACCTCAAGATACGAATTTAATCCATTCCGTGACTCTGATCGCAAGTCGAATTGGTCGCATCCTGAAGCACGTTTTCCCATAGGGTTCAATGTAAATACGGTTAATTCATTCCACCCTCTGAATTTGGTCGCATCCTGAAGCAAATTTCCCCATAAGGTTCAATGTAAATACGGCTAATCCGCCCTCCGAATTTGGTCGCATCCTGAAGCACATGTCCCCATAAGGTTCAATGTGTTGCACGGCTAGGAAATTCCCCAGGCGTGCTTTAGTCAGCCCTACCGCAGAAAAAGGAAGTGCTAATGAAATCTGAGAAAGGCTCCTGCGCGCACAGCCGGGAGCGGGAGCTTCCCCCCCACTCCCCGCGCTGATTCCTCTTAATTCCGCGCTCTTTCCTTTGTGCATAGCCCTTGGCGCGCGCGACAAAAGCACAGTGAAAGCAATGGGGGGGAAGGCTTATGTCGCGCGCACGCACAGCCGGTAGCGGGGGCTTCCCCCCCCCACTGATTCCTCCGCGCTCTTTCCTTTCTCCATAGCGACAAAAGCACAGTGAAAGCAATCACCAGGCCAAGGGCTATGGCCAAAGGAAAGAGCAAATTTCCCCATAAGGTTCAATGTAAATACAAACAGTTCTGAAACATATGCATTTTATTTTTAAACCACAAAACCATGAAAAAAAGCACAGTATGAAGAGGGAGAATGGGGTGGGGAGGCAGTTATTGTTTGGAGGGAGAGTGCCCCTCCAAAGGGACTTCGGGGAGATCTCCTTCAGGGGTTTCCTCTCTTCTTTGCCTCTTAGCTGCAAAGCCTTATTCTTGCCACGCCCGCTCTGCATTTTCTTTGGAGCCATGCTGACAAGCACTCCAAAAACCTTCCAAACGCCACAAAACACACCACAAGCCTCACCGAACGCCTCCTTGCTACTGCGATCTCGCCCACAGGAAGCCGCGACCACGTGGCAGCAGGGCAAATGGCTTTTCCTTTTCCTTTTTCCTTTCTCCATAGCGACAAAAGCACAGTGAAAGCAATATCAGTGCGCACGCACAGCCAGGAGCGGGAGCTTCCGCCCCCCCGCGCGCTCAGATTTCATTAGCACTTCCTCTTTCTGCATTGCTTTCCTTGGGCTTTTGTCCTCCCGCTCAGATTTCATTAGCACTTTCTCTTGGAAGCCGCGACCACGTGGCAGCAGGGCAAATGGCCGTGGATCCGGTTCGTAGCTTGAGGCGGAGTTCGCATGTTGAGGTAAATTTTTGCGGCCGGAGCTGGTCGTATCTTGAAATTTTCGTAAGATGGGGCGTTCTTATCTTGAGGTACCACTGTATATGTATATGTATACATATGTATACACACACAGATGCATGTGTGGGGAGGAGGTCATGTGCCCAAGCAAACTGCAAAATATTTAGTCTACTTCCTACTAAGAGTAACAAAATATTTGTCTGGGTACATAATAGTTTTATTACTGTTACAGTACATTTAGACAATAAAATTAGAAAATTGATATGGTTGATGTTCAGATGTTTCTAGGCTAGACTAAAAGGGGAGCATTTTTGGATAAGTCTGGGATCTATGTCAGAGTAAATCTTGTGAGGTAAGGCTAGGCTAACTTTATTTATTTATTTAAGAGGCTACCCAACTCCAGAATAAGAGTAACTAGATTCACCTGAGATACTATCATGAAAGAACTGATAAAAGAACATACAATTTCCTAGATGGTCAACTACTCAGCAGAAATCTGGTTATGGTGGAGAAGGAGCACCAACTGTTTTGTCACAGCTGGTCAGTTTTGAAATAGCTAGTTTGCTTGGTTTTGGAAGTGTGCTTCTGATTCTCCTCAATGCTGCTCCAGCAGTTTCATAACCTCCAAGATACATCAGAGGTAAGCATGCTAACATCAGGAGAACAAAATCATGGCAAAATGATTTACCATGCTTTGGTAAAATCATGCATTTTAGGCAGTTTACCAAAGAAGTATTATGTCAGGCTTCTCTTAATAGACTAGACTGGAACCAGTTAAACAGGCACACAGGAAACTAGGAATTTATGATAAGGCAGTTCTATTATAAAAACTAAGAAGTCATTAAGACAACATTCCAGCTACTATCATGTCTTATTTATGGTGAAAGTAATGTTCAGATTTTTGCATCTCTTTCTCCTGCCTGACCTATGCAATGGGCTAGACAGCCCTTTTGAGTACTGATCCAGTTCTTCCCTAACCTAACCTAACCTAACCTAACCTAACCTAACCTAACCTAACCTAACCTAACCTAACCTAACCTACCGAGAAGTTTAAGGTCATAAGTCCAGAAGGCAAATGCATTATTTTAAATGGTAGGCCAGCGCAGTGTTTCAGATTCAAAGGAAAAAGGTTTTTTTGAAGTTTGAAGCATTTTTCCCTTGGGCTATGAGAAGCTGAAGAAGGCAGCCATGTGATTCCTATGAAAAGACACACTGCTACATGAGCATCCCCACCCCACTATAAAGCACTTTTTTCTCTTAAAAACTGTTAGTCCTAATAAATCTTTAAGACTTAAAATGTGATTTAAATCAGGTGATTTAAAAGATAAAAATCTTTTAAATAAATAAATAGACATAATATATTTGCAGTTTAAAGCAAATAAAATTCCTATTAGTAGCCAAAGTTTTCAGAGCAAAGCAATGTTCATCATCAACATCAAACATATGTTAAAATTTCTGAGTAACCTTCATAGCAATAACTACCTGTAGTATTCTTTAAACAAAGTTCAAGGCAGCCAAGGTAAAGTTGTCAATGGAGAGTTGTTCCAGCAATAGACTATATTCAAGTGGGACCTTACATATAAGAAGTCCTCAGCCTCCACATGAGCACTGCTGACCCTACTCAACTCTAATTTTCAGTACAGGGTTGTTCCTTAGCAAGCTTGCCTGTGTCAAATGCTTCTCTGAGTAGCTGAGCATTCCATTGCCTCTCTGAATTGTGATTCTTCACAGCTTTCTCATAGAATGAGTGGTTGAAACTCTAGTTTAAGGGCTGAATTACAAGGGTTATGCACAGGAGTGGTTGGTGGCAACTTACTGCCATTGCTAGAGTGATTTTCTGTAACTTGCTCCCTGATTGCCTTGTTGTGATCCTTATGTGTGACACATAACTTCACTGTAGCATTGCTATTCAGTGGGTCATAAGCTATGCTTTCTTCAATGATCTGAGTGTGCAGCTAGTAAATACCAAAACAGATATTCCAAAGGGCAGCTGAACCAAGTCAATCTTGCAGAGTTCTAAACTGCAGTCTAAACAAATAAACCAGTATATATATTGCAGATCTTTGCTTTCCAAAGATGAGATGAGTAATGTGAATGTGATAGAGCAAATGGAGCCAATGAATGAAAAATCAACCAGAACACCTAATATAAGCTGTTATAGAGGAAATATCAAACAAAACCAGAACATTTTCTCCATTTACTTTGGTTCTAAAAAGCTTTAAACCCAAGTTAAGCCAAATTGCACCATAGTTCAGTGTAATTTTAAATCAGAAATATTGTTTGTTATTAAAATATCTTCTGTATATATCCATTTTATATTATATTCCTGAAAGGGTAAAAATATCTGCATCTGAAGAAAAAGATGGTTAATTCCTGTCACTGAATTGTATCTGCTTTTTACAGATTTTTTGGGTACCATCTGTTCATCTGTTTGGGAAAAACGAAGACAGTGAAGTTACTTATGAACCAGTCATAAGTAGCATAGATCATATGCTTGTGGTTGATTATAATTATTTTACTTTTATAGAAAAAATATCAACATGATGGACTACCAAAAATACTCATTGCTTAGCTTTTATAAACCTTTTGTTACTTCTATAAACACCTTTTCAAAAATGGCTTCAGACCATTTGCTTTCCTTCTTATGTTATAGAAGTTTGGATGTAATGCAGAAGTGACATTTCCAGGCCTTTGATCCTGGGTCTGTGATGTCTAGTATTAGCAATCTATAATTTATGTTTCTTGCTGAGTGCCTTATGAAGTTTTATCTTCAGCTGAGATTTGTCCTATTGATTTCAATGTACTAGCTATATGATATATAGAAGATATGCCCAGTAATTTCAGAGCAACAAGAAAAGCATTTTTTCATAACCAGCAGAGCATATATGCATGGAGGGAGACCAGAGCCATGTCCATATATGTATATAGGTTTTCTATTGAGATCTTAACCAAATATGAACTGATGATGTTATTGACCCTGATAGATGAACAAAAGCACTTCAGATTCTCAATATAATAATAAAAACTTCCATAAAATGTTAACAAATGTAAAAGTGCAATGAAAAGCTGTGGCCAAAATCTGATAACCTTTCTACTTAATATAGTTAGCATTGTATAGCTAAGGCACTATTAACTACTAACTATTGGTTAGAGATTAGCAAAAAGCAAGCAAACAAAAACCCTTTGAATTTCTTTTGAAACCAGTTTGACATATTGAAGCAGTTCAATTATTTTTAATAATTATATTCCTCCTATTCAAATAACACCTATAAGTTGTTTTGCAATGGCTGAACATTAGAATAAAAATGGTAGCTCAATATAAAATGGAAACCTCTTTCAACTACTACTCATATTTGGGTATTTGACTTCTGTATGTTCTTAAAGGAAGCCTTCAACAAGACTTTCCACCTCTCTGGTGCAACTACTCTCTTTCTACTAGAAAATTCCACTTAAGAGGTAGACCAAGTGCCAGCCTGGGGTGGTGGTTAAGGCATAAGGCTAGAAACTGGGAGATCATGGGTTCTAGTCATACCTGAGGCACAAAGTTATCTGGGTGAGTTTGAGCCAGTCACTCTCTCTGAGCCCTAGGAAGGAGACAAGGGCAAAACACTTAAGAAATCTTGCCAAGAAAACTGCAGGGACTTGTCCAGGCAGTCACCAGGAGTCAGCACTGACTTGAAGGGACAAGAGACAGACTGTGAATTGAATGTATACTATGGAATACTATATATTGATTATTTGATTATGGGCTGTCAAGTTGATATTTACTCTTAGTAACCACTTAGGTAGATTTTCTTCAGGAGGACTTGTCACTAACCTGGTCCTTCAGGTCTTCTAACAGTATACTATACATTGTACATTAAACATAATCCCAACATCTTAATATATTATTTATAATAATTAATAATAATTAAACTGTAATCATTCCCATCAAAAATCTCTGTCTTGTTAAAGATTAATAGCACAATCCAATGTATATTAACTCAAAACACATCTTGCAGCCTGATCTCATCTCATCATCCTCTGGTCAGGAAGTACATAAGAATTTTTTGTTTCAATAGAGGAACCATTTTTTTCCTGAGATTTATGGATTTATTTTTTCGTCTTGTGTTACAGGGTAAGTTAACAATATGTTTGATTACTGCCTCATTCTCACACTTTGCTAGAAACTTATAAATATAGCCGACTTACTTAAAACTACTACATTGTGAAGAAGCTTTTAAAAGCTACCTCTAAGAATGAAAGTGAGGTTACCACATTCTTTCTTAGTATTTATGCTCTCCTGGTTTGTAATTTCTCTTACCTGATTTGGTATTTTGATTAGTATTTATTCAAAATAAAATTTATTTTTATTTATGAACAGTTTATGATAAATAATTTAAAGAATGGTATATCCTATTAGGGCATCCATGGCGGGGGTGGGGGGCTAACAAAAAGTCAAGATAGGGGCTATAGCTGCATGATCAAACCCCACCTTTTTTTTTTTTTTGCATATGTCACATGTGCAACATATGTAAAAAAGAGGCTGGTCTTCAGCTGTGTGGTTGCAGACCCATCCTAGTGCTTTGTTTTGTTTTGTTGTATCCCCACCTGATGCCTCTGTATTCTATGCCGGTGTTTATCAACCTCAGCAACTTTAAGATGTGTGGACTCCAGCTCCTATGCTGACTGGGGAATTCTGGGAGATGGAGCCCACACATCTTAAAGTTGCTGAGATTGAGAAAAACTATTCTCTGTTAACAGTTCAACTACAGTACAATTAAAAAAGAAAAGAAAACCCTATATTTCAAGTTGAACAACTCCTAGTGATTGCATGGAAGAGGGAGTGCTATGTATGTTGCTTTGACTTCCTACAGGAAAAACAGGCTATACATGTGTCAGCCCTTTAAAGTAGGCCAGGTCAGGAAATAGATATTGTAAGGATTACAGGTATGTTACTTTATAATTGTAGGGTATATTGGAATCTCGAAAGCCTGCCAGAGTTTCTCTCTGCCCCATCTTATATCAAAAGGAACCAAGAAGTGATTATTTCGAGTTTTGTCACACCTTCTCCTTTCCCAGGACTGAGTTGTCTTTTAGTTATTCTTATTTCTTCCTGACTAGTTTCTTTAAAGTTATCTTCACATTCTCCTGTATAAAATCTAATCAATCAATCAATCAATGGCAAAGGATCAATCAAATATTATGCTATTGCTTTTTTTTTTTACTATGCATAAATGTACAAATCATTTCAATTTGCTATTCAAGAAGTGATGTTCAGTCAAGCAAACCTTCTGTCACTTGGCTAATTGTATTGATTAGATAGATGTGGCCCAAGATCCAATTAAGAATTCTAGAACTAAATTTAAATCTAAACTTGGGTTTGATTGAGAATGTTGATGCCAAGGTTAAACTATTTGAAATATATACAGCATACAAAGATAATACCTTCCATATCCTTCTTAGCTGTGAGAACAATTTTATAAAACCTCACTGAAAAGGAAGAAACAGGAGACATAATTGGAACTTAGATACAATTGTCAGGTAAAAGTCTAGCATTTCAGAGTCCCATCCTTTCAGAAAGCTACTTGCGGCTTGGATAGAACAATACTATCCAAGGGATGGGTTGAGCATTTTTTGTATTTTATTATTCTCAAGTGATTCAATCTCTCTTAAATCCAAAATATATTTTAGTAGATTGGCCTCTGATGTCCCCCTCTGAGTTCTTTAAACATATTCTACAACTGAAAAATTGTAAAGTAACTGGGGAAAATTCAGTGCCCAGGTAAATTATTAAAAATAAATTCTTATAGGTGGGGTTAGTAGCTGCTTCTTCATTTACTCCCAATATGTTCCCAAGGACTGAAGTTGGTCAATTACAGTGTCAATTTAGAAGGAAAAAAAAAAAGCAGGGGTGGGGAGAAATGTTCTGGTGAATTTTGCCAAATTACTCACCTAAGTATAATCAGTAAATTGTACAGTAGGTTTCTTTGTTGAAAATTGGTGTAGGGCAGTGTATTGGGTGATGAGCAAGCTGGGTTTAGGGCAGGATGGTCAACTCTTGATCAGTGTATTATTTTCTGCCATGTAGCCAACAAATATTATAATTACCCCTGTGGTATACTTTATGCTGTTTTAATTACTTAAAGATGGCATTTGACTCAATGCCTACAGTCAGGCTTTTGGCAAAACTGGCAGCCTCTTCTGTTGATTGTTGACCACTACAGATTATGAGATTAGAGGAAAATATCTCAATGCAGGCTACGTGTGGCACTCTTGGAAGTCCTTTTGCCCTGATGTTTCTAACCTAAAGAGATTAGCAAGATTGCATCCTAACTCTACTTTTTCAGTGTTTACATCAAGTCTGTAGTTGAAACTTTCAACTATCCTTCCAAGATGGCAAATGAAGCTTTTTCTGTCTTTCTATATGCTGATGGCACAGCCATCCTATCTATAATGCAATGCTGGACACATTGCTGGAAGATTAATGATATCTAAAAAAAAATCAAATTAAGGCATTTAAATACTAGAGAGTTACTTATCACCCTTCTGCTGTTCGGAAAGAACAAATGAGAGCTATTAATGACTGGACCCTAAGATCACTAATGCCACTCTGAATTTGCTAGCAAAAGAGATGGTAACTATGTTCCTGCTGCTATAAATATCTTTAAAGCTAGTGTGATCAACATCTCTTATGTGTCTTACCCATTTGAAATTATAAAGATTCTAGACTTATAGAAGTGGTACAGACTACATTTCTACAAACCATGTTCCAAGAACTTTGGAATGTTTTCAATTCAGTATTGTACCTGAAATCTGGAAGACATTCTCTAGAGATAGAATGCAGCTATTCTGCCTTAAATGGATTTTTACGGATGGCTCCCTTGCCTCCTTGATCCTTTTCAGTAGCTTACTATCACCCAGGAAGAAAGGCATTGAACTGGATCTAAGGTATTGTGGACTCTCGGCCCAATATTGGATCTCACTGGGATTTGGGAGAGCTCTAATTGAATTGAGACAGTACATTTGACAGTGATCACCAGAAAGATTTAAGTACAGCCATCATCTAATGATATAATAGGGTGTTAGTTTGTCTGGAAGACTTCACTCCACAGAAATATTTAGTTAATGTATCATTTCAGAGAACTTTTTCTTTAGCCAGTTATAATGCCCTGCCATCCATGTTAATGGAAGAGATATATAATAACATCCTAATATGAGAATGTTTATGCCCATGTCCAGTGGGGAAACTAAGACAGTTTTTTATGCATTACTGCACTGCCCATTTTATATACATAGTGCACCAACTTGATAATGTTCATTTTATACAATTGCTTTGGTAGACCACATGGAAAGAATATTCTCCTCTTAACAACTGAGTGCTTACCAGAATTTCTAGAAGACCTGCTAAAGTCTGTTTATAGCTTTTGCTATTTGTGGGTTATAGTTATGTTTTTCCTGCACGTCTCTCTCTCTTGATATTTAATTAAGTTAAATATTATTTAATTTAGTTTACCTGTTTGAAAATTTAATTTTCTTGTCTCGATCATTTGTCCATTCCCTGATTATGTGTAATATGTAACTGACATCAGGTCTTTGACCATCAATACCATACCTGCATTTATTTTATTGCTTTAAGCCTCTGAACTACCATGAATGTAACAACCAAATTTGAATTCATTTTGACAGAATTTCATTTTAGAAAAGAAAATGAATTCATAGGTCTTGCTCTGGCCTTCAAACAATCTTTCAGCCTTTCATTTTTTATGAGTTTTACCGTACATGGGTTTCAGCATTCACGCCTGTTGCATAGAAAAGATTCATTTACTTTAATAAGCTTTTGTGCATTTTACTTTTTCCTGTTAGCTTACACTGTAGAAAAAGGCCCTGAATTGTGAGCTTTTGCTCTAGCAAAATAGCTATATTGAAATTATTTTAAAAGTAAAGGTTTTCTGCAAAAGGAGTAAAGATGCTTATATAATTCTGTCCTCTGAATATCACCTTGCATTTTGAGATTCCCTGTTTCTGCAGTGGATTCCAAAATCCAAAGAAAAGAATTATTGACCAGACCACTAGAAGTGTACATTAACCACATTTTAAAAATTGTTATCTGTATTTTTCCTATAGGGTGCTGATATCCCCTATGGATGTACAATCACATTAAGGTTTGGCTTTTGCATTGCGGTTTAATCAGGGATTTTTTGGTGTGTCTGTTGTCAGGGGAACCCCCCTCCCCCAAAAGAATGCATATCAATCCTAGAAACAATTTAAAACAAGTAAAAAGACATAGAACACTGTATGAAACACAGAAAGCCCACGAGACAATAATGTAATGGTTCTGGATCAAGAGGTTTGTTGTCTATTTATTCACCTCTGTTGGTTTGTCAGGTTTTTAAATCTTTGTTATTGTGTAATGCTATTTTCTAAACTGCCTGGGAATTGATTAGAGGGCCAGGAAATCACTCTCTCAAATACAATGATGTGAACAAGAACAAATCAGTAAGCTAGAATGTTACAATATTCTTAGCCTGGTACTGGCATCTTAATGACATTCAATTCTTATGTCTGTATACACCCATTAGAAGCTACGCGTGGCGAATGACACAACTGATACAACTTATGTAATTTGTGCCATTTGCACAGTGATGTCATGACCACGTGATGTCACTCACACATCCATATACCCAATTGTCCTCCTTCTGTAGCACAGCATTGTCACTGTTAAGCAGCTCAACACCCAGAAAATTGGAAGGAAACCTAATTTTGGCAACAGATTAAGTAAAAGATTTTTGCACCCCAATAATAGACAGACCAAAGAAGAATAATCATGGGAGAAAATGATGGAAATACATTTTTCACCCTGTCCCCCTGTCCTCTGTATTTACAGGGCAGTAAATTGAGTTTAGAGTAAATTGTCAGAATTTTATATGCATATCAGATCCGAGAGAAAGAAATGTGAAAATATGACTTAAAATATCAGTCTAAACTCTAATAATGACAGTTACTAAATATATGGATGTATATCTATTTCTGGAGCATATCATTATCACATATAGTCATTTGCAAGTCCTTGTTATTCTTGTTAACTTTCTAATCATTAAAAAAATGCATGAGACAATAGGTTGAAAAATATGTTTGTAAAGTTTATTTTTGGTTGTGATACTAAAAATCCATTATGCGTATACAGAAAGAGTCCAAACATAAATGAATTTCAACTCAAATTTTAAAGTATAATAGCAATGAACTTTTTTTTAAATGATGTGAAAATTCATATTTAAATACACAATTTTAAAAATACTCTCTTACCCACCTCAAAAAAGAAAGAAGGAACAAAAGCTTTTCTACACATATTTTATCACAAAATAGGTATTTTAAAGTATTTACTGGACTTTTTTTGGTTACATCTTGCCACCCCCAAACTAGAACATTGCAAAATTTAGGAAAGTGAAAATTTAAAAAATATATTATGGATCAGATCAATTTGTATGACATTTCTGACAGAAATATGGAGGCCTTTCTAAATAAAAGCACCTTGCCTTGGCCTCAGCAAGAGCATTTTGTACAACAGAAGACACAAAGTTGTCCTTGAGATAAAGGAGTGAGAGTAGTAAGGACCTTTGTCTTATCTCATATATTAGACCCAGGACTTCTGGTACCTGATTGAAATAGGCTTCTGTGTAGGTGTAATGCATGTACAATGCCTATCCTGGCTTTTGGAAGTAAGGGGTGGGTACTTCATTTCACTTTTCAAAGGGGTCCTGGATTGCTTTGCAGATCTGCCCCAGTGGGATAAATCAAGAGAATCACCATCCAATCAGATCTTTGCAGAATTTTATGAAATATAGAGGCCCATTTTCTTATTTCATTAAATATTTCTTATTCATAAGTCACAGGCATATGGCTGAAGAGGCTGCATTGTTGATGAGATATTCGGGTCAGTAATTGACAAAATCCTTTTTTTAAAAATAAAAATCATCTACTATTGTCAAGGGTTTTTTTTTCCTCCCACACATAATTACACACATTAAAATCAATGTCTAAAATTCATCTGCTGAAAGCAGTGACCCAGAACTTTTTATTGTGTGAATAATAGAAATTAAACAAAGAACAGCACAATTTAGTTATGATGTGGAAAAAAGGAGTAAATTACATTTTAATTTGTATCTGTGTTTTTGAATGGTTTCGCTTGAAGAATTTCAAAGCTCACAATGAAATAATCATTTAATCAGTTATCTATTTTTCTTCTGCAGTCAGATCCACTGGGACTGGTTCAGGTTGCAAAACAAAAATTATATTTGATGAAGAAAAATATGCAATGCTATATAATAATTATGTTTTATTGGGGGGTGTTGAGGGAGGACCAGGGCTTAAGCAGCAGCTGCTCAGGAGAGGGAGCATTTCATAGAAGAAAGCGATCACTGCTATGTTGCGGAGAATCTAAAGAAGTTTTGTACTTTGAAGGAGGCATGTGCTAAGTCAGCTGTGGAGGCAGAGAGGAGGGTTGCTATGTGCTGTGATTGTACAGGTAGTCCTCATTTAACGACTGTAATTGGGACTGGCAAATCAGTCATTAGGCAAAGTGGTTGCTAAGTGAAAATCACATGATCGCAACTGTAATGGTATGTGGGAATGACCTTGGGAGTCAGGACAATCAGATGCAACCAAGGGAACAGTCAGATAAAAGGCAGCTTAGCCCGCAGCAGGAATGTGGACAGGGCAAAAGATTCAGAAGGGACTCTCCCTAGTTTCTTGGGCTGTAAAGGGGAAGGAAGGAGAAACATGCTTTCATACTTGCAAGATTCTGTTAATGTAACCTTTTAATAAAGTATAATTAGCTCATCTGGTTGTGTTTCCTGTCTGGTCTACCTCATAAGGCTGATAGATTTACTGTGCTTATGATATTACTTCAGTTTTCCTTTGCTACTTGCTACTTCCTTCAGCCGAACTTTCTCTTTCTCTTTGAGGACATCTTGGTATGGGGTAAATAAGCATGTGAAAATAAGAGCAGAGAGATTCTGAAAAGGTTGTAAGTGCAAGGACTGGTTGCTAAGTTGTTTTTTTAGCACTGTCATAACTTTGGTGACAAATGAGGCAGTTGCTAAGTGAGGACTATCTGTATGCTGTTGTTGCCACTCTGGTAGATTAATGTTGAGTGGCCAGATATGTTTGATATGGAACTGGATCTCTGTTGTTTATAATAGTGCTGATATGCTTGGCCAATCAGCAAGCATATACTGTATCCACAGGGGTGGGGGGCAAACCAGTAATTGTAATTGTAATTGTAATTGTAATTGTAATTGTACTTCTCGTACAACAAAATTAAATGCCACCCCAGTGCACCTTTAGAAATATAAAAACCATAAAACACATACAACACAACCTTCACATTCCATTCACCATTGCATAACCCCTGATGCTGCATTAATATTGCACTATACAGTAGAGTTCAGTATAGTTACAGCTCTGAGATGAAAGCTATTCTTCAGCCTATTTGTCCTTGTTTTTATTATCCTGTACCATCTGCCAGATGGTAATAGTTCAAAAAAAGAATGTCCCGGGTGGGATGGGTCCTTAAGAATGTTTTGAGCTTTCTTAAGGCAGCAGGAACTATAAAGTTCTTCCAAAGAGGGGAAAGGGCAACCAATGATCCTCTGGGCAGTGGTGGTAACCCTCTGGAGAGCTTTCCTATCTGCCACTGTGCAGTTAGCAAACCATACCCAGGTGGAGTAGGTTAGAATGCTCTCTATAGTGCAGCGGTAGAAGGTCACCAGCAGTTTTTCATTCAGTTGTTGTTTCCTGAGAAGTCTCAGGTAGTATAATCTCTGCCGGGGCCTCTTAACCAAGGCTGCAACATGAGCGCCCCAGGTCAGTTCCTCCTTTATGGTAACACCCAGAAACTTAAAACTGGCCACCCGCTCCACTCGGTCTCCACTGATAACCAGGGGCTGGACATCTAATCTATTCCTTCTATAGTCCACTATAAGCTCCTTGGTCTTATTGATATTAAGGGCCAAATTATTGTCTCCACACCACGAAAGCAGCCGGTCCACCTCATCCCAGTAGGCAGACTCATCTCCTCAGTCAAGCAGCATTGTGGTGCAAGCCTCATAGGATCATGACCACACACACAAATCCCCAAAGGGGCAGAGCCTGTGGCATGATGCTGCTTTCATCATGTTGATGAAAGCAGCTGGTACTGTGGACATTCATGTGCGTGCCTATCTACTACTGATCCATTTATGCTCTTACAAACATAAGAAATTGTCTTATATTGAGTCTGAGCTTTGATTTACCTATCCAGTGTTATCAGCAATGATTTGAGCAGTTCTCCATTTTCCTGTTCCAGGAACACAATTTAAGTTATTCTGCATACAAAGTGTGTGCTGTGCTATGGCCTTCCCACTGCCATATAATGTCCATGGTAACTGTACCATCTTTCCACAGACATATCACTCTATGAGTTGAAAAATATGATTGCTTTAACTTGTTGGGTGGATTTAACGAGAAACAATTTCACACACAAAGTGGCAGATTGATATATACAGTTCATTTGACACAAAACAGTCTAAAATAATAGACTAAAAATTTCATTTCATAGGTGTTATCATAGCTTGCACGATAAACTTCTAAAAATGCATCATATCATTGAAATAAAATATTATATTTTAATATGATGTGCCAAAAATGTTTTGCAAGTAGTCCCTTATTGTGGCATCAAGATAATATGTATTGGCATGATTAGGAAAAATAAAGACTGTGATTTATCTATATAAATAAGGCATAGCATTACCTGAAATACAATATTTTTGATTTAAATGTATTTTTCCTCCCGTAGCAGTGAGAGAGTATATTAAAAACCTCTGCAAGTAAGGATGCAAGAAGATTATTTTGAATGTGTGACTAGCATGCATATAAATGAGACTTTCACTCATTTCTTAGTGTATAAAGGTGCCCCAGAGGTCAGAGCAAAGGTTAAGAAGTAAAAATGCCACAGATTTCAAAAGCAGTTGCTAGTTCATAGTGCTGGCCAGACATAAAAGAAAAGGCTCTGAGCATAGATGGTCTGTTTAATAACATGACATTGGGTCATTTTGTGTATGCAAATATAAGAAAGTATTATCCAGGATAACCTCTTTAACCTAGAAGGTCCTGAAGAAGTTATCCTTATGGAACTTGAGTGCAGGTTGCCTCCAGACATTGAAATGGATTTATTGCGCAAAGGTCTCAGAATTGGAGTAGGTCAGAGAGAGGGCAAGCAGGACTTTTGAAAGGACAATACAGAGGATTTCTAATTCAAGCTGGATTTCTAACTCAACAAAATTATAAGCTACCATCCTGCCATACAACAATCTTCTCTTTGCTTGACTACTCTTCATGAAGCGAATAGCCATATAATTCAGAAGGCTATTATTTGGAATTAAACATGTAGGGCAAGCAGCAAGGTAATTTAATTTAATTTATTTGATTTAATATGGCTCTGGAAGACTCTGGGTGGCTTACAGAATCCATAGAAAGAGTAAAACAATTTAAACGCACACAAATAGGCAGCCCTGACTAAAGCAACCAGGATAATAAACAGTACAAAAAGACCATACCACAGGCGCTTGACCCATAAATCACACCCACATTAACCTTAGACCTGGGAACATGCTGTTCCAAAGGATTGGGGCTGCGACAGAGAAGGCATACTTCCTTGGTCCCACAAGATGGCAGCATTTAATTGAAGGGAACTGGAGCATGCCCACTGTATCCAAATGTACTAGGTGGGCAGAGACAAAGATAAGAGTTAGGTGGTCCTTCAGATAACCTATGCCATGAAGGACTTTATAGGTGGCAACCAGCACCTTGAGTTGCACCTGGAAGCTTATTGGCAACTGGTGCAGCTTGCATGGCAGCGGTGTCACATGGGCACACTGTGAAGTGCCCATTACTGCTCACACAGCTACAGTTTGTACCAGCTGTAACTTCCAGATGTTCTTCAAGGACATTGCAGCTACGTGGTGACCATGGTGTGAGTGATCATCTGAAGGGCCTTCCAGCTGAGGAAAGGATGCAGCTGACACACAAGATAAACCTGTACAAAGGCCACCTGATTACAGCTGTCACTTGCCCTTCGTGCAGGAGCTGTGAATTCAGGAGGACCACTAAATTGCGCAGCAATCTTGAAAGGGACAGTGCAACCACATCTAGGATTAAGAATGGAAACATCCCCATCCCGGGATGCCAGACAGATACAGACACTTACTCTTGTCAGTGGAAATCTATTAATCTCCATCCAGAACTGAACTGCCTCCAGAAACTGAATCAGTACATCAGCAAGTTCAGCTGCACAGCCTGGGTTGAGAGGCAGCTGGTTAAGTTTAGAACCTGGACTCTTAATGGTTGGGAGACACATTCATTGGATAAGCAATGGCACCATTCTTTTCTGGAAGGAAACATATCATTCTAAAGTTAAAATAATAAACTGAGCAGCTGTAGCTGCAATTGTTTGTAAGAAGAATGCTTTGAACGGTAGCTTGAAAGAAGTCAGTTTTTCCCCCCAAAGTGCAACATTGCTGGCTATTGACTTCCATAACTGACAAGCAATTTAAAAGACAGTGCTGACCGGATTTGGTGTTTTTTTGGAGGTCAGAGTGCTGTAGATTTCTGTCTTTTAAAGTTTATTTATTTGCAATATTTGATTAATACACAATACAATAACCAGGAATAACAGATAAAGTCCTGTATAGCTTGGGGCCTGATTATCTGTGGGACCATTTATTCCAGGTAGAATGCAACCAAAATACGTGGGCAGGGAATGCCTGCTCAAAGTCCCAATTTGCTTGAGGTGTAGTGGGAAGGAACTCAGAGGTGAATATCCTCTAGCAGGGCTCCTCTTCTCCTGCAATGAAAATAGCACCCTCCTTTTTGATTTTTAGGAAGTTATTTAAAACTGTTTTAAAAACATTTCAGGATGGACAAGTTGGATAGATGCTGTCTGAGATAAGTGACAGGTGGTGGTAATAGAGTTGTAATGATTACAGACTTTGTAGTCTTTTCTAAGTATTCTTAATTGTGTTCATATTATTATGCTATTGTTATGTATTAATGGACTTGTAAGCCATTTAGATCCAATTGGTACTTCTGTGCTATTTCAATTAATCTAAAAAAAAAGTTTTAATTTTTATGAAGCTTGTGTTGATAACAGCACTAAGTTCTTTGAAGAATACAAGCATCTTTCCTGGTGCTTCTGGGAATGACCATTTGCTGGAGCAGGTAGATGATCCAACCTTGATCTAGACTCTGCAGAAAGCCCCCTTTTACTCCTTCTTGTCCAAATGGATCCATAAGCAGCCTGATTGGATAGACTGAAGATATTTCACTGACAAACTGACCCCTGAACTTAATTGGCTTATCACATAAAGCAGGAGTCCACAGAAAAGCTTTGAAATCCTTCTGATAAATTATAAACATTCTTTAACATTTATTTCAATTCTTTTATTTTTATTTTTCTAATCATGTAAACGTTAAAATTGGCATTATGGGAGCAAGCTTAATTACTTAATCAATCTAGATAATTAATCCAGGACGTTGCAGAGCCTGTGTAATGACTTATGAGGAAGGTTGGTGGTGTATCATCCTGACAACATGGTCAGAAACAAATCCCCCTATATATAGCATCATGTACAGGTACAGAAGCTGTAGCACATTCAAGAGGCTTGATATGTTCAGTGAAGAGAATAGCTTTGGCCATATATATCAATAATAGGGACTATATTTGTACAGAAGCTCCATATGCCTAATAACAATGTATATAGCTTACTAGATAGTTGTGACAGTATCTGGAGTCCAATGAACAATGGCAAGCTAGGATCCTGCTCTGCAAGTTGCAATTTCCTCTTGCCCTTTTATTTTTCAAAAGCAACCATCTCAAAATATAAGCCTAGGTTTACTACAGCTATTCATGTGCATTATGGTATGCAGAATGGTTAAGTAGATTGAATATATTAGATGATGTCTTTATTTTATACATGACACATGTATTTACAGCAAGCTGAAACAGAAGCTGGTAGATATGCAGAAAATTATAGATCATGTACCTTTTCATGATGCTTGAACTGTATTCAAGTTTCACAAGAATATAGTCTAAATCAGTGTTTCTCAGCCTCAGCAGCTTTAAGATGTATGGACTTCAACTGGGGAATTCTGGGAATTGAAATCCATACATCTTAAAGTTGCTGAGGTTGAGAAACACTGGTCTAAATGATAGTGGCCATTTTAGTTTTGAATAGCATATTTTATCAACTCTAAATATGATGCTAGCTCTGTGTTTTACATTAGCCCATATAAAGGATGCTTAAAGTAGGTTTCCTGAGTGTGAAACTAGTCTGCAGCTGTACTGAGTAACTCTCCCATCTGGCATTATATTTGGTGAACCTGCTATTACTACTTCCAATGGTATCATAAAAAGAACTACTGTATACACACAGATGCTAGAGAGAAATGTGATGATATTAAAGAAACACTAAGTATCCACTGGCTATCAGATAGCACAATTATTATGTCTAAACATAAGGCTGAGCTTCAAACAAAGCACATTAAAATGTTAATGATGCATATTTCAAAAATGTAAATATTTTAAAACACTAACGTTATTTTGGCTATTTTTAATCATAACATCCATTGATGAAAGGAATGCTTCCCCTAACTCTCAAAATGTATAAGAGGTTGTTGAGAGAGAAAGAGAGTGTGAGATTATCCTATACATTAGTGGAAGTTCTGCCTTGCCTTTAATGCTACTTTTTTGTGTGTGTGTGTGCTTTTGAGTCAGTCTTTGACTCCTGGTGATTGCCTGGATTAGTCCCTGCATTTTTCTTGGCAAGGTTTTTCAGAAGTGGTTTGCCCTTGCCTCCTTCTTAGGGCTGAGATAGAGGGACTGGCCCAAGGTCACACAACTGGCTTCAGGCCTAAGACAGGAATAGAACTCACAGTCTCTCAATTTCTAGCCTGGTGCCTTAACCACTACATGAAACTGGCTCTCAATGCTATAATACTAGTACTTATTTTTGTGAGGACTGGATGGTTCAGAAAATTAAAAGCATTTAGTTAATTGGTAGTCAACAGTTAATCTTCAGCAGTATCCACAGGGTAGGGTCAAAATGTGCAAGATGGTAGATACAGTGTTGCAATGCCTCTGTTGACCATATAACGAAAAGGGCAGGCAGGGCTTAGATTGTGACACCACACCTACCACCTTGCAGATTTTGTCTTTGCCCCTGCAGATACCCATAATTATCTGTATACAGTATAAGATTTAAACTAGACAGTTCCTCAGTATTAAAATAGGAACTTGAAGTACAATTTCACTGATGTAATTTTTTTAATCCATTTGTTCTTTTTTTCCCACTTTGTGCCTAAATGCTCTTAAAATGCATTTTTCTTAAGATGCTGGTAACCTCTTTGTCTCTGGTAGCCACAGCTGGTTGTGGTGGGGTAGCTGAGATAAGATAGTAACATTATTAATAAGGGATAGGGTCAGAAGTTCTGTATTTTTTTTTTTCAGGATTTGTGGGTTTTGGAAGGGCAAGATGGATGTATTCAGCTGTTAAGACTCCATTGGATGGATATCCACCAGATGAACAAGAAAAAAAGAAGTTGAATCAGGAAACCATGGGCACTATGGTACTAATCATATACCTGATCAAGGATGTAAGTATGGAACCAATTCCTACTACTTCTTTGGAATTTGTAACTGATCCTGAAGATACCCCACGTTCCCCATGGAAATGCCAATTGTGAGCAACAAACAGAAATGCAAGCTCTAAGCAAGTGTTTCTCAACCTCAGTGACTTTAAGATGTTTGAATTTCAACTCCCTAGGAGTTGAAGTCCACACATCTTAACATCATTGAGGTTGAGAAACACTGCTCTGTGGTTTGCTTTCATGGGGAAAAAATGGCTTCCTAAGAGTCAAGAACTGTTTCCATAAGGCTAATGATTATTGGCTTGCTGCTTGACTATTTTCTACCCTGATCTTCTGAATGTTCACTGGAAATTGGCTATTATTGCTGTGCAGAGTGATTTCTTGTAGTGTTATAGCAGTCCCATTCTTTGGAAGGCTTGGAACACCTATTCTGAGGGCTGGCTGTGACTGAGAGTGAAGCAAAGCAGATGTGCATGTATGTTCATAGGACAATCTTGGAAAGCCCTTGAGAACCAATGTGGAGTAGCGTTTAAGGTATTAGACTAGAACTGAGGAAAGCTACACCATCAGGGTTCTTATGGCAGAAAAAAAATGGAAGGTTGTAGGTCATCTTGAATTTCCGGAGGAAAGATGGGATATAAAACTAAGGAATAGAATATAAATGTATAAAAATAAACTGAAACAGCTGCTCCAAGGCTTCCAGAAAATGTTGCTGACTCAGAGTTTGAGGGTAGGGAATTGTCTACCCAGTTTCTTTCACTTTAGGTCAGACTAAACTAGTAATCTCTTCATATTCACAGTTCCAGGGGATCAAAGTCAAGCCAATGCACACAGAAATGTTTAAAAATGAAACTTTACAATTAGAAAAATGTGTTGTTTATATTTATTCATCAAGATATGTTACAGATCAGTGAACGTTCAAAATCATCCCTCTGTCTTTTTTGTTGAATCACTGCATGATCACTAATTTTCTTTTTTCCCTTTAGTGATGTTTGCCTTTGATGAATATTGACTCTTTGGGATTAGCCTTTATTGTGCTTGTTGAATGTTTAACAAACTACAAATGCTTTTACTGTAAATAATTCAAAACAATAACAATAAATTAGCAGTGAGTACTTTTCCAAATGCCATCTTTTGTGTTCATTAGTAGCATTTTCTTTAACAAAACAAGGTACTGATAAATGAAATCTGCAATTCTGTACATGAAAAAGCAAGGTCAATAATACCTAGACATGCAAATATGGACTCATAATAGCTTTGGTTAAAATGTTCCTTGTAAATTTTTTAGTATTACTGGTCATCTTCCAAACTATGCTTTTTCCAGTCTCCTAAATTGTGAGATTAGCATGTTTAGTGCTACTGCAATTCAAGATAGCCGTTAGATGGTGGCAGCATGGCAGTGTTTTCTTTATTTCTTTGCTACCATCTAGTTCTCATCTAGATTTGTATAGTCCAGTTGTGGTAGCACTAAGTCTGCTGTCCCTGCATGATAAATTTTCTTCACAACTGGAGATTTTTTTTCAGGAGTGACGAAGATATGATGGAGATGAAGCACAAGGAATTTACATCTTCTATTTCCACTTTGTTCACATTACAGGTAGTCCTCATTTAGCTACCACAATTGGGACTGGCAACTGGTTGTTAAGCAAAGCAGTCACTAAGTGAAACTGTGACTGTGCTTATGATCTTACTTCAGCTTTCCTTTGCTTTACAGACCTGCAAAGGTCATAAATGTGAGGATTGGTCACAAAGTTCCTTTTTCATCACTGTCATAACTGTGAACAGTTGCTGTACAAGGCAGTCGCTAAACTGTATTTCCACACCTGATCTTCTTGGTCCTAAACTTTTTCTGACGCAGATAGCTTTCCAGTTTTGAATCACTAGAAGTTAATTTGCTAACAAAATTAATAATTGGCAATGGTTCATATCTTGTCTATGTACTTTTGTAAGAGGTTAATTCAAAGGACTGACAAATGACCTACAGAATATGAAAGCATTTTAAAATGGCATTTCTGAATTAATGAATTATTGTTCTCTAATAGTCATCCTTCCCCTAATCTTCCATATTAACAATTGCTACACCCTTTTAACAAGTTTTTAAAAGCATAATCTTGTTGAGTGAGGATCACCTGCCTGGTAAGGGCACTATATCTTATTTCACTTAAATTCCTGCCTCTTTGTCTTGTGCAAGGATACTAAGAGGTAGTAAAGCTGGACTACTCTCACAATCTGTAGGTTTATTCATGCTTGAATCTGATTCTAATGGCTACATTTGAAATGGCTCACTCCTACTGACTATCTCTTCTCCACCTATTTGCCTGGTATTATGATAAACTAGCAGAACTGATAAGTATCATTGTAAGTGAGCAACTGTGATTATTTTCTGTCATTAGTACCTGTAGATATCAATAAGCTCCATGTTTATTTCCTCATGGTACCTGATTAAGAAGTTAGAAATAACTCTATTGCCCATTCATATAGTTCTTCCTGATTCCATTTTGCTGTTATACTCCTAATAGGAGAGTTGAATGAAAAGTCATGCCCACAATGTTACAAACTGCCAATAGAGGTAGTATTGACACACTAGAAACTCTGATGTGTTCTTCAGTATCTATTCTTTCCCTTTAATTAGTGGAAAGTTGCTATGAGAAAAAGTTCCCTTGCTTTTATTCACGAAATGGAAGCCTGCAGTAAGTACTTGGCAGTGGGTTTTAAATAATGAGCCATTATTGCATTTTTTACTGCTGAAGGAGTTTCTCCAATTGAAGTTCACTAGCAAATGCAAGTTATTTATGGTGATGACAGTGTTGACATGAGTACTGTGCATCACGGGGCCAAAAAATATAAATATGGTCAACAGGGAAGAGATTATTTATGTGCTCAAGAATGAAATGGACTACCTGTCACAGTAACTGACACATTTCACATAAGGAACATTGATGAACTGATTAAAGACAATTGGTGGATCACTCAAAGGCAAATTTCTGTCAAGCTTGTCATTTTACAGGAATGGCATGAGTCACGTTATTCACGTTCCTCAGTATTGCTGGTTTGTGGAAGATGAGTCCTTCATATTCTGACAGCAGAGATGAAAGTTTCAGAGTTGAAATTTGCCAGCAATTGTTATTGTTACAAGAATGAAGGTGAGAAATTTCTTTACAGCATCGCAACAGCTGACAAAACAAGGGCTTATTATGATTCAGACACAAAGTGTCAATCCATGGAATGTCATTACAAAGACTTTAAGAAAGTTGTCCATTGTTGGCAATAGTGTGTAGTGAATGGTGGTGATTTTGTGGAGAAGGTAACAAAATACTTCATTTTAAAGATTATTTTTCTGCTTCGTTTATACATATAAAAAAACACTTGTAAACTAAAGTTATGGAGGTGGGCGCCTATACTTTTCATTCAACTTTTATAGACTAGTCTTCATTAATAGACCATTCTGCCTGTAACATACATTTGTTTTATTACATTTTAAGGCCAAGAAAGCAAGTATGTACAATATGGGTCCTCTGACTCAGCAAGTTTTTTTTTTTCCTGTGATCATCTCTTGCATTAACCTTAGCCTCTTGTTGCTATTGATCTTTTGCATACATACCAGCAGGCACAGCATTGACTTTACTTGCAGGTCAATCACTTTGGAATTTTAGTCTTCACATGTTATTCAAACTACCCCCCCACTTCCCCCAAGTCTCTCTCTCAAACACACAGCCTCTTCAAAAACCTGAAGCATACTGAATTTTCTAAGTTTGCAAATTGGTATTCACAGTGACCTTACCAGTGGGGGCAGATCTTCCTGTAGATTTAATCTAGGTTTATTTGTTTGAGCGGTTCATAGTGCATCTAGAGATTTTATTCTTCTCTGGTTTGTTTTTATGTATCATACTTTCAAACTGCCAATAATTACAGTTCTGTGAAATGTCCCTTCCAGACAGATTTAAAGAATATGATTTCCCTCCAACATTTATACTCATTTTAGGAGATGGTATTAGCCTTTTAAAATAATTAATGGGACTGTGGATTTAAAAGCAAAATGGGACTTGTGCACATGCAGAGGTAATCAAGTAGCACCTGTCTGAAATTCCTAAAACCGGGGGTGTTATCTATTCAATTCAGTTCTCATCAAGCACTTAATTTTTTAAACTTACCTTGGGGTTCATACTAGGGCCTGATGATTAGCTGATATGCCTGATCCAGACAACCTGCTTCTCTTCTACTACTGGCAGGAGAATGATGCCTTGCAACTAGCTAGGCAATTTAGAATAAGATACTTTTATTAGATCCATTAATTTGCATTTTCCTGGGCTTGTGCTCAGAGAAGCAGCCTTGCAAGCTGCTTTAACAAATTGCAGACAATGCTCTGTAGGTGCTCCAAAGCATCTATTGGTCTGTGAAGTAGTAATGATACTACTAATAACACTTTTAGGAAAAAGTTTCTGTTTAGGATAAAAAGTATTGCAAGAGAGGAACAAATTATGTATACCAGAGGTGCAAATCTAATGGCACTGGCTCTTTGGTTTGACCTACTGAACACAAAGGAGCAATAAACAAAAGGCTAAGAATTTATTCTCTGTCTCCTTCTTTGTCCACCACTCTGCCTATTCTTTGTCTAAGAGATTTCTAAGCTGAGGTCACTTTAATCTGCGTACCTTCCCAGGCAAAAACAAACAGTACACATGTTCTTTGACTCTCCTGGTAGGATTTAGTTAGCTAAATGACAGGCATTTTCCTATCCCTTTCATGTATTTTCTGTAAATAAATCTCCTTTCTGCCATAGTTTCAAAATTTGCTTTGCTTGCTCAGGTTATATTCCCACTCTCAGACATGCTCATGGACATACATAGAATGCTTCAACATCTGACAATATAAGCATTACAGTGTTAGTTTTTATTTTAAAATAGCATAAATGATTGTGGCACCCAATAATTCACTAGAGATGGAAGCTGCTATTATATCTAGCAGCAGTCTCTAGTTGGCTGAAAGACTTTAAACTGAAGATTAAAAAAACAATTATTTTGACTATCACACTAAGGTGATTCCATATTTTTTCTTGAGTTTTTTCCTCTCTGTACTCAGAATGAAGACAAGAGATAAGGTCTATGTAGGTGTTTGCTTGAAACCCAAGTATATTTGGGAGACAGAAGGATAGGATTTGGGTATATATATAAATCCTATTCTCAGTGTTCCCAGTACAAAATATATTCAGTGTGACGAGGCTGTAAATACCTTTACTTTTTTTTTTTTTTACACTTTTTAAAGAATACTTTCAAGACAAGCAGCTAAGATTTCCAAGTCTAAGTGTCTTTGTAGCCAACTACAAAGGTTCATTGCAGTATACTTCATGATCCAGTTTTCTTAAAAGAAATGTAGTTTCAGATAGGGAAAATGAAGAATTTTATTCAATCCAAATGTTTATATGAAATTATCCAACTTTTATTTCCTGAAACTACAAACAAATCAGAACACACCTATGCACTAAAATCCATACTTTCTGAATGGGTTGATTTAGCTCACAACTCAAGAATTTAAACGAAGATGTGGACAATAAAGAAAAGTGAGTGTTATGCATATTAGGGCAAATATGAACACAATTGCTTGGAAAAAGTAAAGACCAGAAAAAATGTGTATAAAAACTGTGTGCATTAAAACAAGTGAAAACAAAATCATTTTTGGAGGAAAATATATCAGCTGTTTCAGAATGAAGCTATGGTTTGGAAAAAGAGAAACTGAGCAAAACTGGACAGATTCACTCATTCATAGCTGTTTGCTCAGAATTATAGTTATACATTGCAATATTCAACAGATTGCCTGTTGTTGCTTTCTTTTCACTTAGAGGAATGAAATTCCCTATCTTTCCTAAAGGGGAGTTTTGGGGCCATAGTCATCTTCAGGGATTAGTAGATCCTGCAGAGTTTTATAGTTCTTTGTTGATCAGTCACCAAATGATTTGTACATAATTCCTTAACACTCTGTCTCTAGCAGATATTGATTAAATTGTCAATTGGCAGTAAATGATGACTATCATTTGCATAAAATGCACTCCCTTCCAGGCCCTTATGAATTTAGTCAAAAAGACATCATTGAGCTACAGTTTTCCACAAACTGTTGGCTTACAAGCATATTCAGACTAAAGTTTATTAAAATTGTAGCAGTAGCCAGAGAACTACTATGGACATTTTTATACCAGGTATTATTATGATTAGTCTGTAAAGCAGTTGGGAATCCTTTATTTTTTCTTTAACATTTCTTTATATCTGATTGGTGCTGTTAAGTAATTGGAAAGCACAGCTGATCAATTTCCCAGTACCATCTGGGGTTCTTTGTTTGGTTCTTTCATTGCCACATTTTGTAGATTTTATATTGCAAAATCATGGGCTTCTCTGGAGTGGAACGAACTGAAAATCCTGTTTCTATGGCATTTCATAATATTGTTTGCTTTTCCTCCATTACCCTTCTTTCTCATCCCAGAAACACTTGATAACCTTTCTGAGAAAAAGCTGCTGTATTTGTGCCAGCCTGGTAAATAGACTTGGCAAGGCTTTGGGCAATAATTGATCGTATCCAAACAGTAATTGAATTCTGTTAGCTGTGACGACAAAAGTAATTCATGCCATGCAGTTGCTTCTGTCACAGTCGCCTCCCAATTCATCGTATTTGTTTCATTGCTTTGGTCCATCACTTCTTTGAACTTGGAAGTTTTTGACTTTGGGTAAGCGGTTGTCGCTATTATAGTAATGTAAATGTAAATGTACATGTAATCAAATGTAAATTTGATTATGTAAAAATTAAATTATGAATATTTTTTGAAAGATCTTCAAAAAGGATTAACCCTTTAAGACCTACTTTACAAGGAAATACCATTTCCTTATATTTCTGCATATAAATAATTATTGTCTATAAATGTACATGGTACATGCTCAAACATATGCATTGCAGGATGTATGAAATATTCACATTACTTTTTGTTCCTCTAGGATAAGTCACCTTGAGCACTTTGAAGAAGGGAAACTCATAAAAGTAAAAAACGACAGTAATTAACTGATAAAAATACATGTTTAACATCTTATCTTTTCACTGGAAAATACATATTTAAAGTTGATTATATTTCTTAGAGTTAGAACTTCTTTTCCTATTGATACCATAATTGCATTCATGTTCACAAGAAAAAAAAAAAAGCAAAGGGGAAGGGGAAAAAAGGCTATTATAGGTATTAAAGTATGTGTAAAAGAATGTGTAATATATTGGATTCATTAGAACTGTTATAACCTTTGCTGAAATTGTGATGCAGTACCATTTACAATGCTGCCTAGCAGTAAGATTGGCATTACTAGAGAAAACCAATTTTGGTAGAATGGAGGTAGGGGTAGAGGTAGGGACTATAATTAAAAATAACATTTCAGAAATTCACAAAGCTTTTATCAATGCATAATTTGTAATTTCCATGCTATATAAAACAAGATATTGTGATTGATATCTCCATTATTTTTCTTAAAAGCCTAAGCATCTTGCGGCAGTCTTAAAAAAGTCTGAAGGAAGAATATGGTTTTTAGTTCTTTCTTTCCCTACACTTTTTGTGACAAAGGAAACATCACCTGCACAATTTAATTGGTAAAGGAATATTAGTGAATCAAATATAGACAATTTCTAAGATCTTGCTGGCATTATTTGATGAAAGCTACAGAGGATACTAAAATGTGAGGTACTGGAATCTTGAATTCTTTGTTTGATTCTTAGATAGATGGACCTACAGCAAGTGACAGAACAGCTGTTAAAGTATTCAATTTATTTGGAATGTAATTTTACCTAGATAAATAGACATCAGGGAAATATACATTGATAGAGATGTTTGACAAAGAATCTATTATGGTTTGGGAAAGACGATCTCACATTATCTGATCATACTGTAAATAACTGGAAACATGAACTATTCTATCAGGAAAGACATTAAAGCAGGTGAAAGCATTTAAACTATCCAAAATGGAGAGGTATCGACAGATCTCTTTAGAAATTTAGTTTAATTTAGTTGATGTGGAACTATGTTAGAGATTTGGTGATGTGAATGCTGTGCTAAATTAATTGTGTTACTCCTTGAGGCAAACTTTGTGTATTTTGCACTGAATTTGTGTTTTAGTAAGAACAAAGGTAGCAACACATGGCTGACCTTTATCTGGGGTCCAAAGCTAAACAAAATTAGGAAAACATGAGGCAATATCATGGATAGGGGCAACACTGAAAGGCTGAAGAAAAAAGAAACGTAATGGAAGAAGACATATTGTTCCCCAAAAAACTGCCAGAAAACTATTACCAAGAAAATAGAAGTCACATAAGTTGAGCTTGACACAAGGGCAACTTTGTCTCTGAAAAGAAAGTTACTTTTTGCCTCAAGATATTTAAAGATAAAGTCTCTGTGTTTAATACCTTAGTAGAGAGAAGTCTCTTTAAAAAGTTGGGCCATTATAGTTCAATATTCTCAGTATGTCTAATAAACTGTATAATAGTCTAAGTAAACAGAAATACAAAAAAGAATATTTTTGAGAACAATCACTCATACTTTTTTTTAGTTCACAGTTATATTGTCTGAGCTGATCTTTACCATGGAATGAGGCAAATATTGTGAACTTATAGAGGAAAACTCAACAGAGACATTGATTTTTGTATAGGAAAGGACTTGAAAAAATCTCTCCCTTTGCAAGATTTTTTTAAAGACAGTATTCAGCATCACTGTCAATTCTTGAGCAGTTACAGTCTGTTCTATTACCTCAGGTTATTCAGTTGCATGTATAGACCAGTCTTTAGATAGTTACCTAACAAAAAATTATAATTTGTTGCAGGTTGTTCTATACATGAATGTTGCTATAATTATATTAGCTTTCTTCAAGGTAGTCATTCCAGTTGTCTTTCAGCTAGCATAATTCCTGTCAGCAAAAGTATGGTGGATATATAGGGCTATGTATTTACCTCCATTTTAAGGTTGCATAAGTCTTCCTGGTTCACATGTTGGAAGGGTAATGTGCAGTTTCTTAGCTGAATTCCTAGACTTGATCTTTCTGGTTTTTAAGTTGGTTTGAAATCCATAAAGGAAACAAAAGGCTTCCTCTAGGTGAAGTTACCTTCACCCATACTACCTCAGGGGCAACACTCAACCTGGGGCACCACAGACCCTCTTGTCGTCTGTTTGCTCCCACTGATTAAGGATTGGAGCAATGCTGAAACTAAAACAAGGCTTCATTTTAGCTAAATAAATTTCATTATTGGAAGAATTTCTCATGAGCAAAGCAATCCATTGACTATAGAAAAGAGTGAATCTATGGCAGATGAAGCTTTTAAGAAACACAATTGATTCCATCTCGTGTTAGTAGTACAGAAAATGAGCATGGGAAAGATGAGCTACTTCTGCTTTGTACCTTTGTTTCTTTGACACCTTAATTGCAGCAAAATAAAATGCTGGGAGTAGGATGCACTCCCATCCTACTCCCCATTTATATGCATAGAGAATAGCAGAACTAAGGATCTTACATTACAGAATTCTGTTTCTGCTTCTGGAAATCTTCTCTATGGATGGAGAGGGAGAGAGAGAAAGGAGAGAGAAATTTGAATGTCCTCTCAAGGATCATAAGATGGTTTTCTGAATGTGTCTAATAAATGCTTAGGAACATTGTTTTATGTTCATAAATCTGACTCAATGGGAAGTCACTCAAACTTGATTCATTTGTTTTATATTTAAAGAAGTCAAAGGGCAAGAGAAATGATCAGAAACTATGGCTGTGCAGCATTTTGGATTCAGACAACACTTTCCAACAACTTCAGAAAACAATTGCATCCTTTTTTCAGAATCATGTGGCTGCCCTCTATAGCTGCATCATGATCTCAGGAAAATAATCTTTGGTTTCAGAAGTTGGAAACAGGTGCTACTTGCTCACAGCTGCATGATCTTAATTACCTTTTGGCCTATAAATTTGAAGCACAGTGCTTTAAATTCCTGTTTTGAATCAGAAACAAAACTTCTATTCCTTTCTTTTGTTACAGAAAATCATCTCTTTTTATGTTGAAATAAAGGGTTAGGAATAATTAATTTTAAAAGTATTTTATTTAAAATAACTAAGTCAAGAAAAAGATGAATCTTTTTCACTGCTGCCTTCATACTTAGAAACAAAAGGTCAAAGGCTACTTATTAAGAAAGAAAGCAGTGGTTTTACACACACACACACACACACTGATCTATCATTTATTGGAAAGGAAATCTCCTACTTATATTTGAACATAACACCATGATTTTTTAAAAAAATATTCAAGCTGATTAAAAGCTTCAGCATTTTCTCACATTATTCTTATTCAGGTTTTTGGAGGTTTTCAAATAGAGATGAAAAAGTGCTATAAAATAAATCAATCCGTTATTCCTCCTCTTGACAAGGAAGCTTTTAAGAAACACAAAAATTCTGAAAATTTGATTGTATCAACACAATTAATACGAAAAGATTGTAGGTAAAAACTAATCTCTGTGACTCACTATCATAATTTTTAATGTGTGGATAACACCAAGTAATTACTTGCTTCATAGGAGCTAGTTAATTAATTAATGTAAAAAATAAAGCTGTGAGCATGATGTACTGAACTCTCATTTTTAGAGTTGGCAAACTGAGTTTCTTTTTGAAGAAATCAGTGACTGTCCCTTCATGCATTAGGAAACATGATAAAGTGATTGTGAAATTCAGAACCTTATGAACTATTAGAAAATATTTAAATGTATTCTGCTGTAAAGCAAACCAGAGAAAGCACTATCCAGTGAAGCACTCATCAATTTTTCCCAAAGTACCTTCTCAAGCTAATTGGCTATAACTAAAAGAATTATTATAAAAAACTGGAAGAGTATTTCCCCTCCTGCTGTGGAGAAGTGAATAGTCATTAAGTGTTCCCTATCCTTATATTTGGAGGGGGGGGGGCTGCATCAGAGAGGCAATAAAGAAGATTCGCAAGTTAGTTGTTTGTTCTGTGACTATAATTGTGATTTTACATTATACTGTTACTTAAAACCTTCCTTTTTGTAAGGGGACCCCCCCCCCCACAAACCCAGCAGCATGGCCAATTAATATCTTTATAAGATTAGAAATTCAGTGCCTACAGTATATGGAGTAATTCCAACTTCATTATAAAAATAAGACAAAGCACCATTTCACAGTTTTTGCAATTCCTTTCACTACAAATTACAGATAAATACCATGGAATATAGCACACTGGAAAAGAACATGTGTTTTCTTTGGGATTTCAACTCAATTTTGTAATCTCTGTGTATCTTCATCTCATTGAAAGGTTAAGATCTCAGTTACACTATTGTCGAGACCTGATTTGGATCTGGTTCTAAATACTGGCATTTGAATAATAAATCCTTTACATGTTGAAACCTCGGATTTTAATCTAGAATGAACAAGGGCATCAGAATCCAGAGCGATTTACTGCTAGGGTTCATAAACTTTCAAATACAATTTTGTGTTTTGCTAACTGTAATTTCATAACATATCCCAGCTGTAATGAAAAAAATTTAGAGTTAAGGTCATTAGCCACCTGTTATACAGTGTGTATATTTGTTATGACTGCAACTTAAGTTGTATAAAGGTAGTTCATTCTAAATTTCTGAGAACATTGTTGTAATCTGTTGTACAGGTCTATCAAATTCCTTGCTAACACTGGAATCTGACCTAATTTCTGTGGAGATCTGCATTTTAGATAGAATTATTGTACACCAGGGTTGGTCCTAGTTAGTCTAGAGATGTGGGACATTTGGGAATTTGGGATGTTTGGCTAGATAGTAAAAAAAAAAAAAAAAAATCCTGAATAAGGCAGTAGTAAACAAACTTCTCTATAATGCTGTGAAGAAAACCGAATGTATTCAGTCCTCAGTTTGTTTTTTTTTAAGAACAGAAGATATATTTGTGAAGCCACTAATAATGATTAGTGCCACTCATTTGTAACTTGGACTGAAAGACTGAAAGATAAGCTACTAAAAAGTCTTCTTTTCAGAAAAGATCAAGAATAAGGCCGAATCCAGGATAAAAGGGAAATCCAGGATAAAAGGCCGAAACCAGGATAAAAGGGAAAAACAGCAGAGCCCAATGAAAGAGAAAGTATAGGACAATCTTTGAGAAATGGTACAGTGCTACCAGAGAGGCTATTATGTTAAGCATGTTGTCATACCTAGAACTGTAAGTGGATAGTATCAATTATTTGTACAAAGAAACAAAAACCTATATTCAGGTTTAGATAGATTGAGCAAAATGTACGTAGGAATACTCTAATATTTTATGACAAATTATGAACTAATGACCAGATTATAAAAAAATATAGTTTCCAAAACTAGTCTATTTTTGAAAATAAATATCTTATTAAGCATTTAATAAAAGCATAAATTTGAACATTGCATCCATAATGGAATTCAGAACAATTTGGGGGATATCTTTCTGTACATTAAAACTTATCCAGAACGTTGACAAGAGCCAAAAACAGTTTAAATAAAACTAGCAAAATGTATTGGTTTCATTTCAAGAAATCATTTCATCTTACCTGATCCCAATTTCTAATTATCTGAAACAAACTGGAGCTGTGTTCCTCAGGACAACAATCTAAGGAATTTTAAAGGAAAGTAAATATTTTGAAATGACTAGTGAAATTTCTTAAAAGTTGCATAAACCCTTCCCTAATACTACAAAGTATTCTAAAAGAACTACTACAACAAAAACACTCTTTTAAAAGCGTTTTAAACTTATTTTTCACAAAAAGCAGAGGACGTTATCTTGGGGAAACTTACTGATTGGAGTAGGTACAAATTATTGAAATACTGCAAGTAAGTCTTCTTAATATTGTTTATGTTGAACTATGTTTTGCTAGTGGCAGATGGCAATACCCTGTAGATCGCAGTTCTAGAAGTCCTATAAGACTTAATTATGTTGGTTTGTGAGGTAAAATGAAACCTGACTAAATTCTGTGATTCTTTCCACTACAGTGTGTCATAGGCAGCCCTTTAAGTGGATATCCCAGGTTCACTGTAATTTGATGCATGTTACTTTTATTTCTAGACATGAATTCTCAAATCAATGCATTAAGCATTTCTGACTCCTAAATTATGTTGTTCTAATCTAAGGTATATAATTACAGGTAGCCCAATGTAAGACATTAATAACAACCTGCAAATTTTAGGGTGTCATACTCCTAGATTGTCTTCAAAAATTACTACTACTTGTATGAAGTATGAGCAATGGAATCATATTAATTTATTTCATTTAATGTCAATCTTTAAATAAAAAGAAATCAAATCTAGTTTTTTTCCATACTTTGCCTACTTTCTGAAATTTATGGTAGGAGGAAAGCCATGTTAGTTCATGGTAACTAAAAATCAGGAGACTGGTAGCGCCTTTTCAAACTAAAAGAAATTTTATTAAAAGGCATAAATTTTGTGCACTAAATAATAAGTCTAAAAGGGTGTTACCAGACTTTCTCTGATTTCTGAAATTCAGTCTCCAGCTCAAAGCCAAGTGTATCTTTGGCCTGGAAAATGTTGTGCACTCATGGTGTGTTAAACAGATCATAAATAAATGGTTTAATCTTCCTTAAAACTGAAGGGGAACCCCCCCCCCCCCACAGTGCCTATTTCTACATTGAAAGATAGCTAATAGGATTGTAATAATAGCAAAGTGGAAGGGACTGAACTTGCTTCCATCAAAAATCATCCAATTTGGCACAATAAGGAAGCTATCATTTGCATCAAAGTAATGCTAAAAAGAGTTGAGGGAGGGAGGGAGGATTATTTAACAAATGTGATATATATATGTATGTACAGTGTGTGTGTGTGTGTGTGTGTGTGTGTGTGTAAATAAAACATCATCTCAGGTTGTGCGTGAATGCCTGAATTGCCCAATATCTATCAGGGACATCCAGATAGAAGGCAAATTTTGCTACATGTGCCTTAATGTCCTCATGCAAATAATGCAAGTTATAAAATTCTTCATATCATAATACAAAGTAGATGATCATTTTATCTGTGCAATGATTTCATGGCGCATGCATTTTCATTTTGATGTCACCATAGCTTATAACAGATGCATATGCATCTCAGTCATATTAAGCCCTTTTAACATTCTCAAGTGAAAACTAAAATATGCCTTTGAATGATTTTAAAATTATTACAAACAAAGCATTTAATTTAGGTTGAAAAATTTCTTTTGCTGCTGCTTTTAAAATCATTGTTGATCTACTGTACAAGGTTTGCTTGGATTTTGTTCAAGCAAAAGCTTACCCTTAGATAAAAAATGTCCATAATTAGACTCTAATATTATAATCTACTCTGTTAGAAAGATGTATAAATCTAAAGCTGAGCTCATTTACTAAGTAATGTGACTTAATATGATCCAGAGTTATACCCTTTCCTAAATATTTCTTTATGGAAGCAGACTAAAAAATGCTTAGTTTTGAACAAGTCATGCTCATTGTTGAGTGGACTTATAGACCACTGTTGTAATAGGAACATAAAATTCATTTTCTTCTATCAGAAGTGGAAGGTTACAGTCACTTGCTATAAAAGGAATAGATTACTTTTTGATGGCTGGAAGCTGCAGTTAACATAGGAAGTGGAGTTGAAGGCTACAGTTGGTGGGGCATTTTGGTAGGAGAGGTTTTTAAAAACATTTTTCCTAGATTTGTCAAGGTAATTTCTGAGTTTTTATTTTTTTAAACTGCCAATCCTGGTTTAGGAAATATACAATTGGCATCTCTGTGTGTAGGTGTATGTGTATGTATTTTCTGCTACATAATGATAGGAAATTGCCATTCATTTTTGGCACTTTTATTCAGAAACACGTGCATGCCATAGGTTTTCACTAAAAAAACCACAGTGAGTTTGTCCAAAATACAGTTCTGTACAACATTATCATGTTCCAAAATCCAAATGTCATGTCTGTATTTTTCAGATACATTTTTACATACACACATATGCACAGATAACCCACACACTGTAAAAAGAATAAAAATGAGGATACAGTTAGCACATTTTCTTTTAAGAAATTCTCAGTGGCTTCTGTTTGTTTATTAAGGATGAGGGAAATTCTTTATATCTCAAAATGTGAAAAAAGAAGAGTATGCTTAAAGTAGCAGAGGGGTAACCTATACATCTCTATTGCTGCTTCATGGGAAACAACCTAATGAAATGTTAGAAGTTCTGATTTATTTTCCATTAAAATTATATTTCTGACATCATATGACATGCTTGGATAACAGGAAAAGTTAGTTTAGAACTCTAGAAAGGCAGTAGAGTAATTTCATCTTTCAGTTTCTTTAACAACACTAGATTGGACAGCTAGGTGAGGTCTCCTCTTCTTTTTACTTACAGACACAAATCCATTACCTTAACAAAGAAAGGCAGATTGCCAAGTTTATTTTTTTAAGGCAGAGAAACCTTACATCCAAAGAGCTTTAAAATGTACCTATCAAGAAGCTGAGTATATAGTAACTTTTACGATAGTACATTCTTTATAATCTTCCAATTTTACATTATCATTCATTCTGTTTTGAATGTGTTGTTTCTATCTTCTTATCACTAGACAGAGTTTTATATCAAGAGTGGGTATATCTTTCCTTTAGGCCTTATGTGCTGTAGGATTTCACGGAATGTCTTTGACGATCTGGGACACACATAAAGGACACAGGCACTCTATCCGCTGTGATAAACACCCCTGCGAATTAATTTGGGTTTTGTATTGCTATCTGGCAATTGCACCTGCTCGAAGACAAGTATCTCACCACTTCAGCTGATCCCATTACAATCATTTATGTGGACACTTGGCAATATCAGACGGAATGGTCATGAGCCAGCAAACTGCAAGGAAAATGACTTTGCATTATCAACTGAAAGAACGGCAAAGCTCCATTCTCACAAGAGCAAATGTAAATCTGTGCAAAGCCCCACATGCAGCAATAACCTCCATCTTTCTAGAGTGCCTCACTGATACATTTGTGCTGTCGTCGTCTTGTTCACTTCCTTGGTTTAAAAAACAAGCAAGCAAGTAACAGCAAAACAAACAAGGTTTCTCTGCATTTACAAAATTGATTTGGTTCAGCTGTCAGAAAAGTATGGTATCCTCTCCTTGGATCAATAAAATACCTCTTTTCCCGATGTGGCAGTTTATGCTGCTCTTCCTAAGCTGTTTTATATTGCTTTGTTACTGAAGTGATGCAAGGAGACGTGAAGTTTGTGAGGACTGAGCCCGTAAATAAGTTGCATGGAGGAAGAGGAGAAGGAGGAGGAAGAAGAGGTTAATACAGGGCCAGCTCTGCCACTAGGGAGAATGCAGCTACTATCTCAGGTAGTGGATGGCAGTGGAAGGAAGAACATTATGTGCACCAGTCAACGTGCCCTGAGCCTCTCCCTGTCACCTTCCGGGGCAATGCGGTAAGTTTCAATTGCAACCATGTGAAGCATGGACTAGATATGAACTTGTTGATAGGCAGTTTTGGGCTGGTCTTTCAAATGCACAAATTCAAAATTATTTCACAAATTAACGCAACAATGATGATGTTTCCTCTTCCTGCCCCTCAGGAGAAAACAGCATTTTGTGTCTGAATATCTAACATATGGCTCTAATTGTAATTGAGCAGCATCCTAAAAAAAAAAAAAATTTCTAAATCCAAATGGCTAAAACTGCCTGATATAGCAGCAATTTGTACTTTAAAAAAAAAAAAAAAATGAAGTCCATTGTTCTGCTGAAAGAGATTATTGTATTCTTTGACAGCTAATTTTCTAGTGATGAATTGTCTAAAAGCCTTCACTCTTATATTTTAGTATGCCATTAAATGAATGGCAAGCTAATTTCTTGTATTCCTTTATAAATCAGTCTTTTTTTTTAAAAAATGCTTCCAATCATTTACTGATAAGTGCTTACCAATGAGAATGAGAAGTACTTTTTTTTTAAAAAAATGTAACATAAGGATAGTGAATCAACAGTCCACCAGTCTTACCCAGCACATCCCTAGTAATTTTTACTCTGCAGTTAGGTTTTCTGCATCTTATTCGTCAGCAGCAGTTCTCAGGATTCACTCTTAATGTGCTAGTTGCTGGCAGAATGAAAATGTTGTGCGCTAAGCATCACACAAATTACTGTAAAAGCTAAAATAAGAAAATAAACTCAGGCTCTTCAAATACATATTTTTACATTGTAGGAACTTGGAGCAGGCTAGTGGTGCTGGAATTACAGTTAAAGAAATATAAAGAAAGAAAAGGGAAGAACTGGGAAATAAGGAGAGAGTGGTTTTGTCAGGGCAAGTCTTTGGGTTGGGGCCCTATCCAACCAAATGAATTTATCCCTCTTTAGAAATTAAGACTATTGTCTACAATTCTATATTTGCTTAATGGACTACACAGAAGGGAAGAAGGTGAAAAGGTTATGAAGATGCAATGGCAAAGTAGAAAATGAAAAAAAAAACTGATTGCAAAGGAAAAGAAAGAGAGAAGACAACAGCACTATAAATGGAGAAGTGTTGAGAAAGAGAAGGGAGCAAGTAAGAAAAGGCCTAGAGACATCAATAGAATTCAGTCTTCTGGTTGTTGTATATTATGTGTGGATGAAGATGAAAAATCCAGAAATTCTTAAGCGAATCAATACTCCTTACTGCTTCTTGGTTGTTATTGCAGAAAGTGAGAGATAGGTTGATGAAAACAGATATATGGGCACCCTTTCAACCAGCTGGCAGCAACAGAAAGATACCAGCAATTTTATTAGATGTTGATGATGATACCTCAATAAGTAGGATGATCAATTATATCTGATTTCTCATTATGGTTCTCACTGTAATGCTTTTTAAAAATATTGATTCATGTTTTAACAATTAGAATGGGCAAGTGACTTGTATCTATGGACAATATACTTGTGGAAATCTTCCTTGGCATCTGCCAGGTCCCTGCCCTGAGTTTATTTCTTTATTTATTTTTAATTAGGATGCTAGCATGCTGTAAAACAAAGTGCCAGCCTCTAGCATATTTATTTTCAGAATATCTCTGATTGCCCAAGGAAACCCTAGGTATCCTTATAAAATAAAAGTGATCAATGGCTGTAGTCCATATTTTGTCTGGAAATATTACCCCTTTCCCAGAACAAATAAATGCAAAAGTAAGTTGTGGTGGTAGAGAGCATTCTGAGAAGCTAGAGGAAGGTATGGAAAACAACTTCTCCAATTGCCTTCTGGTAAATGAGTATTTTATGTTCAGCTGTTTTATGTTCACTATGGCAGCCTTTGTCCAAAAAAAAAAAAAAAAAAAATCTCCAACCCCTTGCAGATATTTTGAATGACCATCCATGCTGTGCTTCAAAATTCCAGTTACCAGCTCTGAAATAGTTATTTTATCCTTGTGTTGATGGATAGGGCCACCATATATTAAGGACTGTCTTTATCTGAAGGTGGAAATATATGCTCAAAGGGACTGCATATCAACTAGGAATAGGGACTGAAGAGGATATAGTGGAAGGAAAGTGAAGTTAATGGAAGACTGTACAGGTATGTAGAAATGCTGAGTATCTCCCATTGTGGTCTACACACTAATATGGACAGAATTTGATGGATTTCTTTATAGCAGAATTTATTACAGGATGAAATGACATGATGGCTCACTACAGTTTCTGAAGCAATCATCATCATCATCATCATCATCATCATCATCATCATCATTCCACAAAAGAAAGTTCATATCTGCTCATTCTTCATAAAAAAAAAATCCTGATCTAAAGCTCCCTGTTTCAAACCCCAGAGGCCGGAAAAAGACTACTTGTAATCAGAAGTGCTTAAAATTTGAAATAAAAGCCATAAAACTTCAAAACATACAATAAAATAAAATTCCTAGGAAAAACACGTTATTTTTCAAGACAAATGGGGAGTGGCAAATACATCAAACCTTATTTATAATTTTCAAAGTAATTACATTTATTGTTCCCATATCAATGGTTTGTATTCCCATACAAAGCTTCTAGTCACATCTTGGAAGTCAAATCTACATCAAGGTCTTATTTATAAACTGAGCTTTTTGGAAACTATAATACTTCCATTATCTTTCTGTACAATATACACTTACTAGAACAACAACATGGAAGTTCAGAAAACTTTTTAACTTATTTATTTATGGCACTGTTGAGGCAAGAAACAGACACCAAACCCATCATTAAATTCTGCTCCCTGAGACTGTCTCTCACATATACTTCAAAAATGTATAGGAAGGAAAGTTAACTCATAGCATTCCGGTTAATAGATAACAAAATATAGATTTCAGGATTCTACCTGTCAAAACTATTATGATTATGTGTAAAGACAAAGTAGATCTGATCCAAATGAGTACTTCTTGCTCTTTCTCACTTGAGAAAGACAGCACTACATGGATTAAGGCCCATGTGGACAAATGAACTGTTGAGAATTGTAGTTTGAATATATCAGTTATTTCACTGAGCTGCAATGAGAACAACATCTTGTACTTTTCTTGGAACAAATTCTGAAATAATTCAGAGCAAATGGTTTTCATATATAATCAGCTTTCCCTGTATTGCATTTCATCAGAATAAACATAAAATCACATAATTATAAATCTAAATACAACAGTACTCTTAAAGATAGACAAAATAATGATCTAACATGGGTTTAGATATTTCAGGCTTTGCATACATCTGCCTCAGCTCAGACAACTTGATCTTGATGCATCAATATTTATGATGGAAGGAGAACTGGAAACTTTCCTGGGCAATTTGAATGATATCTCAGACTGATCAAATTTACTGCATCATTTAATACAAAGCAGTTACATTACTTGGACATAAATGGCAGAAAATGGAAGTGATACATTTGTAACTAATATGTACTGAAAAAAGAGGCAGATGGAAATAATCTACAAGCTAGAGACCTTTTCTTATTCATGATAAGACGTATCTCACTGCCATGACTTCAGTTTATGAAAGACATATACAATCAAATCAAATGATAGAGGGTGTGAAAATAGGAAGAGTTGAGTAAAGCTGACAGATTTATAATGAGAATCTAAAGACAGGACAAATCATAGTTATGGTTATTAAGTGATTAATAAAACAGTGTATCTCTCTTAGAGGCAACTTCTGGTTCTTAAAAAGAAAAAGGAAGGAGATGGAAAACTGTTAAGGTAGATCCCAATTCCATTCCCAAGGTCTGTCCTTAAGTTAAATTTGTACTGTATGTAAGCCAGAATAGTATTATTGTGTATTTCAATTATAGAACATTATATTCTATGTCACAAACTGAATGCCTTCCAGATGTGTAGGAATATAATTCTTATCATTGATCATGATGTTATGAATGCTGGAAGTGATAGTTTAATACAACTGGAGATATCAACAGACTGGTGAAAATGTAATATTAGTCCAAATTTCCTCCATTGCAGGAAAAAAAATTCTGCTTAGTATTTGTGCAAAAAATACAGTAATATTCTCATGGCTACCTGTCTGATTGCCTTCCCTTGCCCTTACGTTTTAATAGGTTTTGCTGCTTTGACCTCATTCCAGATTTGCACCATATTGGCCTTCCCCCATATTTTCTGTTTTTTTTAAGATTGACTCACACTATTGAAGAAAGAAGCAAGAATGAAGAGGAAGATACACTAATGTGGCAGAAAACCACTGGAATAAGGAGAAACAAAATAACTTTTATCCAATAAGGTTTGTTCATATATCCAGATGACAGAGTGGAATACTCTTGGCAGCAGTAGCAACCAATCTGTTGCAAGTCCCTTGAGACAACAAGTCAGTAACTGAGCGAAAGACTCCAGAAATGATCACTGAAGGTAAGGCATGAAGAATGCTAATATCTGGGCTGCAAAAATTCATACAACCACTATAAAGTGGAAATCCAGTTTTTGCTGACCAGATTTGGTAGCTTTATAAACTACAACATCTAACAGAAGGCCCATAGTGAGAACTGTATGATTGTATCTTTTTTATTTGAGGGGGGAGAATTAATTCTTAGTTTTGAAATCAGCACCCAAGAGATACACGTATTGTACATAGCTTTAGGCACAAAGATAACACAAGCTGGCAAGACTATTCTCTCCTGTTTCTTAAGGCTGGTGTTATGCTTTACATCATGCTAGCATCCCATTTATTTGCTTTTGCGAATGCTATATCTGGCTAGGTCAGAAGCAAATAACCTGAATGCAGACTAGTCCATTACTATAACAATACCCACAGGTTCACCAAGTAAGGGGTTCTCCCAGGGCTTTGGCAAGGGAGAATAAAATCTCATTCCATCAGATCTTTGTCATCTTTTATCAATTTTATATGGATTGTTTGATTGTTAGTGACTCCCAGTCACCAAGGGTCACTGGGAGTCAGACAGCATACAAGTTTAATATATTATTATTCTTAGCCTATGAGAATACTTCTCCAACATGAGTAGGAGAAAAAGGCACAAATGTAAAGCTTGCTTCCACGAACAACATATGAAGAGGCAAGAGGGAGCCATAACATCACATTCATTGTAATGTCACAATGTTTGCATCATTTGTGTGATGATGCCATAATACTGTACACATGCCATAATACATATGACATCATTTTATACTTGGCACCTGCTGGACTTCTTCTTTAACAACTTTTCTATTTCTTGCAATAAACTTAACTAATCAAAGAGATTATCATTGACATTTATTTATTGATTTAAGTTTAGGTACTGCCTGACTCTAAAATGACTCTGAGTGGCTCACAATATAATAAACAATACAGAACAAAATAAGATGGTATTCAGTCACTTTATAAAAACTGTCCTGTTTCAGGTATGAGACTCACACATAGTTGCTAGGTGAAAATAGCAATTTATGCAAAGCTGAGTAGATAATAGCAGACAAGAAAAGGAATGTAAATCAAAACAGAGCCTCTGGGAAAGAAAGCTTGCCTGAGTAGTTTTGCTTTCAGCAGGAACACACAGAAGAGAAGTCAATCTAGTCTGAAGTTCAGAGAGCCAAGTCAGGTTTGTCAGCCAGTTCAAAGGTTAGGGTTTCAGCAATCATGAGCAGAATTACAGGAACAACACACCAGAGCAAGGATCAGACTGTTGTTTCCAATGGAGAAACATGGTCGGGACTACCTCTTAAATCAGGCTGTGGCCAGCTATCTTTATTTAGAGAGTTACTCCCTTGCTTGTCAAGGAGCCTCATTGACCCTCTTTGCTCTGCTCTACTCACTGAGTCCAAAGGCTTGAAGACCATACATCATCTGACTGCTCCAGCTGTTCTGATGGTGCCTATGTTTGATCAGCCTCAGGTGATTCCTAGCTTGTTGTCTCCTGAGGCTGACATTTTACTGGTTCAGCTGGAGCAGCTTCTTCAGAGTCCTGGGCCATGACAAAAAGATGTCCAACAAGGGGCTCCATCCATCTTAACCCAAGGCCTGGAAGAACAACCAGATCTTCAAAGCCTTATGGAGTGCCAAAACAGTGGAGCCCCTGCCCAGTGACCATCCTCAACAAATGTCTCTTTTTAATCTTTTCTTGGAAACCTTCAGTGATGGAGCACCTACAAGTTCAGGGGCAAACTGTTTTACTGCTTAGCAGCTCTCACAGTCAGGAAGTTCTTCCTTATTTCATGTTTGGATCTAAAGCTTTCACCCACTGGTTGTTGTCTTACCCTCAAGTGCTATGGAGAAAAAGTTCCACACCTTGTGTTGTATGACTGTAGCCTTCTCTTTTTTTGCCTAAACATAACAAATTCCTTTAACCTTTCTTTGTAGGACTTAACCTCTAAGCCCTTTACCATTTTTGTTGCTGTTCTCTGCATTCTTTCCAGTTCCTCAGTGTATTTTTTTATACTGGGGTGACCAGAACTGGACACAGTATTCCAGGTGTGGTCTGACCAGTGCAGCATTGAATGTACTATCACTTTCTGTGATCATGACACTATACCTCTGTTGATGCGGCCCAATACTGACTCTTTAACAGCTGAGGCATTACTGCTGGTTCATGCTTAATCTGTGGTCTACTAAGACACCTGGATCCTTCTCACAAGAACTACTGCTAAGCCAGGTACCACTAACTTGTCCCTGTGCATCTGCTTTTCCTTGTCTACGTGTAGAATCTTACATTTGTCACCATTGAACAACATTTTCTTGGATAAGGCCTAATGTTCAAGCCTATCAAGAAGCTTTTGAATCTTGAGGCTCTCTTCTGGAGTATTAGCGATCTCTCCCATCTTATCCACAAATTTTATAAGTCTCCCTTCTATTCCCCCATCTAAGTCATTTATGAAGGTGTTGAACTCCTTACTTTTAAGAAACAGAAATAAACCCTCTTTTTAAACAAACTTTGGAATTGTAACTGGGCTATTATAATCATCTAACAGTTTCTTGCTTATTTTATTAAAGTGGACTGCAAATGATTACCTTACTCTCTTCTCACTAAATTTGCATATCTATTTGTCTGTAATGGGTATCCTGATGTGTGGGATATAGCAATCTGGGCAGGGGTTGGTATTATATGGGTCTCTTCTCTGCCCAGTACTTCAGAAAACAACAACAACAAAAAAGTATTTATAACTTAATCCTAATACAACCTAATATTTTAATACTGTACTAGATTTTTTAACTATTCAGTTTATTCACAGTTCATTTTATCATCAACATTTTCCTTTTCTTCTTGTTTCTGTCAGAATTCTCTTTCATCTGTGATTTTCATTTAGTGGCTGATCTGCTAATCCCCAAGGTCATTCCTTGTAGCAGCATCAGGGGAATCTTCCTCATCAAAATCTTATTTATATCCTGAATAGTATACATTGTTTCCATTCCTAGTGGTTTCAATATTGTAAGTTTAAAGGGAAATCCCCCTTTTATATTGAATTCTTATTTATAGGAAGTTTAAATGCAATTGTTTTTTGTGAAGTAGTTTGGTTAATGCCTTGAAAAAATAAAACTTTGTCTCCTGACCTATTTGTTTTGTTCAGCTTGCAAACTTCCTGAATAAGCTTATGAGATAAATAATTATTTAGGAAGCCAATAGTTCATATAGGTAAAGATAGGAAAATAAATAAAGGATAGGAAAATAAAAAAGTAGAATACAGATGATTAATTAAGATAACTACATAATCCATTGTGTGCAGAGGGCATGAGAGAGAAGCAAAACACTTCTCCCTTAGACCAAAAAGAACACTGGCTGGGAAATTCTGGGAGTTTAAGTTCACATATCTTAAAGTTGCTGTGGTTGAGAAACACTGATGAAGACAATAGATTACAAAGTATGCATTTTACAACGGAAATTTAATTTCAAATAAAAGCCTATAATCCTGCTAAAGATGTGAGTTCCTTCTCTTCTAATCTGTCATTTTTAATATGGCTATGTGAAAAGTCCCCCAAGTGAGATAATTAGCTGCCTATTACAAAACTATGGTGCATTTCAAAATGCCAAGCATGCATTTCCAAAATAATCTCACTGTGTAAATAAAGTTTTAAAAAAATGTAATTGAGGCCTGAAAATTTAGTCTGGGTTTCAGTGTCAGGTTAATCAACTTTTCTACTGAGGACATACCTCCCTTGAATTGTTGAATGCTGGCCCTTTCTGCCATTTTTCATGTAGCTGAGATGATAACTGGTGTATTCAATGCAATTCATCCCAGAGGATTTCCATCAAGCATGCAAATGAGCTTTCCAAAACTGACATCTGGCTGCTTGGCAAGTTCCATGGGCAGATGTACCAATGGCTCTGAAATTGTTTATCAGATAACCATCAGCAGAATTGTGTTTTGGCTTCTTTAGGCTTCCTTGGTTCCTTGGCCCCATTCAAGATAATAAGCTGCAATCAACTGAAAAAAATAAAAACTTCACTGCTATTTTGCAGAAAGAATTTACCTGCCAGTTGTTGACTGCCTATACAAATTTGATTTTGCAGTAGCATGTTGAGTTCAGTTTCCTTCAGGTGATGTGGTTGAGGGGATCTTTCATTATAATGCAACCTTGCATTTTGTCACTTTCCTAAAGCGAATGGCCAATTCTATTCCAGAGGCAGTCAAGAAGCAAACACTATTACCTTCTAGGTCCATTAGAATTGCCTCCCTGCTCATAGCTGCTGCTTCACGTATTTTCCTAGCTGCCTGTCTCAATTGTCTCAATCCATAGACATAACACCCATCACAATATCATCTATTTTGACGGTCACACTCTCCTGAGATTTTACAGAATTAAGGGGCAAAAAAATCTAGGGAAAAGATGTTGTCAGAGGAAGGAAAATTTATGTATTTGATTTTTATCCTACCTTCCTTTTGGATCAACTCAAGTACATTCATAATGCTCCTACTTTCCCCACAACAATTATCCAATGAGGCAGGTTGGGTTGAGACAGAGTGACTGGCCCAAAGTCAACCAGCCAGCTTTTGTGCCCAAGGGAGGACTAGAACTCACAATTTCCCAGTTTTTAACCCAGAATCTTAGCCACTACACCAAACTGGCTCTCATTTTTATTGTAGGTCAAACTTGACTGTTGGTCACATTATTATCAGGTCCAAAGGCTAGGGTAGCTGTTTTACTTATTTAGTAATGGAACATATAATTAATTGGCCAATACTGTGAATATATACTGTACATATTTCACATGTTTTCAAAAGGAACCTGATTTTCATTGACTGACATTGTACAATATTCCTAATAAAACAGTGATTTATCATGATTTATTATTTAAATTTAAATATGACCTATCTACCTCATGTCTTTTAATTGAAACACCATATTATATATGCTTGGCATGATTGAGAACACTCGGCTTCTGTCATGTGACTTAAAAATGTAGGGAATAACAACTGTTTCAGTCTTTGAAGTGGTGCAAAAGTTTGTTGTTTTGCATAATTAACTTGGATCACCCTAACACAGCAGGTCTTCTGTTGGGTAGGAGATATTATTGCTGCTTTGGCTAATTGTTCTTCACAAATGGGATTTCCATGTTGATCTACTCAATTGGTAGATAAGAGAAGGAGATGCAGTGCTAGATGATATTCCAGTTACTCCAGTCTGCTAACTGGAGGGGAATAGAGCTTCCCTAGTTCTAATTGACAGCAGACATACAATTTTATTGATGTGTACCATTATGAGAAAGTTGGGAATATTTTGAAGTACAAATATACTATTTAAAATAATGCGCAGTATTGTGAAAAAAAATGTAGAATCTCAGGAATCCACATCAGTACTCCTACTAACTCTAATGAAAACAAATGACTCTTTTCCCTAGTTCATGCAAATATTATTGTATATCTAACTGACTATATTATCTACAATTTTCATTTCTCTAAGGTGCTGCAATCTGTTTTTTGCATCTACATTTCTACATTTATACCTGTGGTCCTGAAATGGCAAATTAATTCCAAGATTTGATTACATTTTGTACACCCTGTATTACAGTAATATTAAGTAAAATTGGGAGTCAGAATGTTGAAACATCAGCCTATTAAGAATTAAAGAGTAACTCCAAACCAAAGGAAACTGAGCTATGCTGGAATCTGTCATATAATTGAATTTACCCATTTTGGGGCATGCAGTTGGTCATTTGCAAATATACTTGCATACTTTTTTGTTTTTAATATCTACTTAGTCAAACATGAACAAGGCAACTATAATAATGACTATATCTGGGCAAAGGGGAAGGGAATCTTAATTATCAATAATTGTTAGATGATGATATATATGAAATATTCCTATCTCTAATAGACACATTTCCTGTACTTTGACTGTAGTTTATTAATAACTTTCAACCCTATTTCAGTAAGATTTTAAAAGGGTAAATGGTCATTGACTGACTTAGTGTATTTGTGAGATGCTTAGGCTTGTTGTAAATAAAGTGGTTCCTCATTTGTCATGGCTCAAGACTAGGTGAATATTTTGAAGAGCTAGATATGTCTGCAGCTATTCACTGTGCTTCTGTCTATGCAATCCAGCATAATATACTCAGAAGCACTCTGTTCCCTACACTTGATAGAACCCTCCATAAGAAGTGTCTGAAATGGTCTATCATTTTCTTCTATGAGAGCCAAATGGTCTATTCTTTTCTCAGTGTTTTCACGTAAGTGTCACTAATTTGAGTCAAGAGCACCTTGGGATAGAAGGGAAAGCAATACTCCTTTTTGATAAGATGTAAGGGAGGAAAAATGTTTTGTGAGTACATTGGAAAAGACAGACAGAGACAGAGAGAGGAATACATGGAATAAATGAACGAGATTCAGTGCTATTTAAGTATGCTTCTTACTTCTGAGTGGTAAGGATTTCCAGGACAGCATTGCCAACTTGGGATCCCTTTCAATGAGAATTCGAGTGTGTCCACATTTTAATTGTTTTGTTTATAAATACTCTAGCAGAGTATCTATGCCTGCAGGTATCTCCCTTAGTGCTCACGAGGAATCCTATCCTATCTAAATTGTTTTTTTCCCCAACATTTTAAACTAAAAAAATTAATAAAAAGCTGGCATGCTGAAAAGCACCAGCTTCCCACATCATAGTCATTCTCTAGAATGCCTCTGGATGGGTGGGTGGATGTATTTATTTATTTAATGAGATAATAAGGCATCCTAAATGAGTTATGTAATTAAATAAAAAAAACTTACAGAACTTCCTGTGGGGTGGGAGCCATCTAGGGAAAGCTGTTCCAGAGGGCAGGCCTTGTGACAGAGACATTGCTTCTGGGGTCCCACTAGGTCAGTGTTGTCCAAACTTGGCCACTTTAAGATGAGTGGACTTCAACTCCCAGAATTCCCCCAGCCAGCTCAACATTAAAAAAAACTAAGATCATGGCATCTGGACCCATCAATCCCTGGCAAATAGAAGGGGTAGAAATGAAAGCAGTAACAGACTTCATTTATTTGGGCTCCAAGATCACTGCAGACGGAGACTGCAGCCATGAAATTAAAAGACGCTTGCTCCTTGGGAGGAAAGCTATGGCAAACCTAGATAGCATATTAAAAAGCAGAGACGTCACCTTGCCGACAAAGATCCGCATAGAATAGATCCAAGATGGCAACCGCCAGCAACCGCCGAGCGCGGACGCTGCTTTAGGGGAAGTTTGTAAGATTATTCCCCCCCCCCCGGGATTTTTTCCATCTCCTAGGGCTGAATTGGGTGCGGGGGGAGACCTGGGAGGGGTTTTTCCCCTTGGATGGGTCCCCCAGGCACAAGCCCTGGGACTGGTAGCGGAGCAGTGGAGCGCGGCGGAGAGCAAGCGCAGCAGAGAGCGGCAACACCGGGCAAGCAATGGGCGACAGACCTGGCTGTTTTCGGCGCGGGGCCAGTGTGGGGCGACTGGCCCCATCTATCCCTAGAGTGGAGTGGGGTCGATGCGGCGGGCCCTGGGACGCGCCGGTGGGGCATGGTAGGCCCATCAAGTTTTGGAGCGGCGCGGAGAGTTTGGCCGGCGCAGAGAGTTTGGCCGGGCGGCGACCAGCAGCAAGCTTTTAGACTATCTGCCCCCTGTGGGGCACAGCGAGCGGCAGGGAGCCTAGACGAACCGCAAACTCCGAGTGTGGCAAACTCCAATAGAATGCAACGAACTCTGGTGGGGCCCGATACGGCATTCTCGACCCCAGGCCCAGCAGGCCTATCGACCCAGCGGACTCCAGGCCGATTAAGACCAGCAGCCCCCAACGAGCCTCCGACGGTGCGGCGAACTACAGCAAGCCCCGTTGCAAGGCGGCTGCCTAACTGTAGAGGAAGATCCCTCGGTTGGAGGAACAGTGGGGCAGCAGGGGGGGTGCAAGGCAGCATCCCAATTGTCCTTGTTTTAAGAGGGGCAAATTGGGGCTCCAGGATCCAGCCACCCCTACTCAACCCGCCCAGTGCCAGTGCAGAGCCGTGGGGTCCCTCCAGTGGGTATTTGGGACTCCCCCCTGGTAGTGAGAGTCTGGGGGGGACTCTAGGATCATATGGGGGATGTGAGGCTCCACCTGCTGGGTGAGAGCCAGGAGTGTGTGTATGGGATGCCCGCCCTGCTGACTAGTGAGAGGGGTTGTGCAGGGGGGCAGAGTGTGATTGTGATGTGAGGTTCGTGGGGGGTGGGTCTCAGCCTGCGCCGAGAGCGTGAGCTGGTGCATGGGTGAGATCTCCCCTCATCTGGGAGTGACTGGTTTTGAATGGAGATGTGTGATTGGATGGAGGGATCTCTACCCCAGATTGGGAACTCCGAGGGCCTGGGACTGGAGGTATTTGGGCCTGGTACCCCCGGGGATGATGGGGGGGGGCTACAGTATCGAGGTGGTGATGGGTAGGGGACATTATGGCGGGAGCAGGGGGGCGGGCCATCTTCGGGGAAGACACCCCCGGTGTGTGGTGCCAGTGGTGTGTTCCGGCCCTCCTTGCTCACTCCCAGGTCCTGGCCAGCAGGTTCATAGGGACCCTGGCCTCCGGCTGTTGCTGCTTAATGCCAGGTCAGTTAAAAACAAGGCCCCCATCATAGGTGATTTAATCACTGAGGAGGAGGCAGACCTGGCATGTATTACCGAGACCTGGCTGGGGCCTGGGGGGGGGGGGTGCCCCTCTCGGAAATGTGCCCAGCTGGGTTTACAGTGTGGCACCAGCCGAGATACCAGGGCAGGGGCGGAGGGGTGGCTGTTGTCATCCGGGACTCTCTAGTGGCCTTCAGGGGCATTGCTCCACAAGTGTCTGGCTGTGAGACATTGTTTCTTAGGTTGGGTGCCCGCAAACAGTTGGGAGTGCTGCTACTGTACCAGCCTCCCTGCTGCGTGGCAGCCTCCCTGTCTGAGCTGCTGGAGGCCGTCTCGGGGTTGGCAGTGGAGTTCCCCAGGCTTACGGTTCTGGGGGACTTCAACCTGCCATCCCTGGGACGGTCCTCGGAGGCAGCTCGGGAGTTCATGGCTACCATGGCAGCCATGGGCCTGTCTCAAATTGTGCGGGACCCAACCCGAGATAGTGGCCACATGCCAGATTTAGTTTTCTTGTCTGAGCAATGGCAAAGTGATCTGAGGGGAGATGTACAGCTTTCCCTGGTGTCATGGTCAGATCACGTCCTGGTGACCCTGAGTTTCTCCTATGCCATCCCCCTCCACAGGGAGGCTGGACCCATGCGATTGGTCCGCCCCCAGCGCCTGATGGACCCGTCAGGGTTTCAGAGGGAGCTGGGGGATATTCCTGTGGACCTGCTGCATGGTCCAGCGGAGGCCCTGGCTGCTGCCTGGAATAGAGAAGCGGCCGGGGCCTTGGATAGGATCGTGCCTTTGCGGCCTCTCTTGCCACGTCGGCCCCGACACTCCCCGTGGTTTACGGAGGAGCTGAGGGAGCTGAAGAGGGTTAAGAGACGCCTAGAGCGCCGCTGGAGGAAGACAAGGACGGAATCCGACCGAACACGTGTTAGAGCTGCTATTAAGGCCTACATTGTGGCAATAAGGGCGGCGAAGCAGCAATACTTCTCCGCCCTTATTGCGTCTGCAGAGTGCCGCCCGGCGGCCCTGTTTGGGATCACCAGGTCCCTCCTTGGTAAGGGGGATCTGGTGGTTCACTTGCAGGGCCGCACGGAGGAATTTGCAGAGCACCTGCAGGATAAAATCGCTTGGATTCATTCCAAGTTGGACTCCAAGCATGGTGCAGGGTCTGGGGAGATACCAGGGGATCGTTCTTGCCTTGTTATCTGGGAATGGTTTGATCCTGTGGTTCCTGAGGAAGTGGACAGGATCCTCCGGACTGTGAGGGCCACCACTTGTCATCTGGACCCATGCCCCTCCTGGCTCGTGAAAGCAGCTCGGGAGGTGACATGTGGTTGGATCCAGTCGATGGTTAATGCATCCTTGCAGGAGGGAGTGTTTCCGGCGCCCTTTAAAGAGGCGTTGGTGCACCCCCTCCTCAAGAAGCCCTCCCTGGATCCCATTGTACTGGACAACTTTCGTCCAGTCTCCCACCTCCCCTTTTTGGGGAAGGTGGTTGAGAAAGTGGTGGCTTCGCAACTCCAAAGGGTCCTGGAGGAAACAGATTATCTGGACCCCTATCAGTCAGGTTTCAGGCCCGGCTATGGAATGGAAACGGCATTGGTCGCACTTATGGATGATCTCTGGCGGGAGCGGGATGGTGGAAGTGCGACCATCCTTGCTCTCCTTGATCTCTCGGCGGTGTTCGATACCGTCGACCATGGTATCCTATTGGGACGGCTCAGGGATATGGGGGTGGGCGGCACGGTTTTGTGCTGGTTCACCTCCTTTCTCCGGGGCCGATCCCAATCGGTGGTGATAGGGAGCGAGTAGTCCCATCCTCGGCCCCTCCATTATGGGGTGCCACAGGATTCGGTTCTCTCTCCGCTCCTTTTCAACATCTATATGAAACTGCTGGGCGAGATCATCCGCCATCATGGGATGAGGTGTCATCAGTATGCTGATGATACTCAACTATATATCTCCATCCCTGGTGAGGTAAGTGATGCCGTGACTGCCCTCTCTCAGTGCCTGGAGGCTGTGAGGGTCTGGATGAGGAACAACAGGCTCTGGCTGAACCCTGGCAAGATGGAGTGGCTGTGGGTTAATGGCTCCTCTGTATCTGGGACGTTGTCATCGTTGGTTCTGGATGGGGTGGCACTGCCCCAAACAGACCCAGTGAGTAATTTGGGGGTCCTCCTGGACTCACGGCTCCTGCTCAAAGAGCAGGTGGCAGCCGTGGCCAGGAGGGCTTTTGCACAGCTTCGGGTTGTGCACCAGTTACGCCCTTTCCTGGATCAGGATGCCCTACGTACAGTCACTCATGCCCTTGTTATCTCCCAGATAGACTACTGCAATGAGCTCTACATAGGGCTACCCTTGAAGAGTATCTGGAAGCTTCAGCTGGTGCAGAATGTGGCCACGCGAGCAATTTTTGGGGCCCGAAGAAGGACCCATATAACTCCTTTGCTCCGCGAGCTGCATTGGGTACCAGTTTGCTTCCGGGTCCAATTCAAGGTGTTGGTTATCACCTTTAAAGCCCTACATGGCATGGGGCCAGGTTACCTGAAGGACCGCCTCGCCCCCACGACTTCAACCCATCCCACCCGATCTCATAGAGAGGACATGCTCCGGATCCCTGCGGTAAAAGAACTCCGACTAGCGGGGTCCAGAAGGCGGGCCTTCTCTGCTGTAGCCCCCACCCTTTGGAACATCTTGCCCCCTGGGGTGAGACAGGCCCCCTCACTCCAGGCCTTTCAGAGGGAGTTGAAGACCTGGCTCTGCCATCTGGCCTGGGGCGGGGAGGGAGGATATCAGAAATGGGGTTGGCTGGCCCCTTAGCAGCCTGGTGGGGACCTACTGGCCTCTTGGAGTTTTTAGCTTTTTATTTCTATTCTAGTCTTGTAAATTTCTAGTTTTTATAACTTTTATCATTTTTAAACTTTTTATAATTTAATTATGTATTGTGATTTTAGTGACTGTAAGCCGCCCAGAGTCCCCCATTGTAGGGGAGATGGGCAGGGACAAATCAAATAAATAAATAAAATAAATAAATATATAGTCAAAGCTATGGTTTTTCCAGTAGTAATGTATGGCTGTGAGAGCTGGACCATAAAGAAGGCTGAACGCTGAAGAATTGATGCCTTTGAACTGTGGTGCTGGAGAAGACTCTTAAGAGTCCCCTGGACTGCTAGGAGGTCAAACCAGTCAATCTTAAAGGAAATCAACTCTGATTGCTCATTGGAAGGATTGATAATGAAGCTCAAGCTCAGATACTTTGGTCACCTAATGCGAAGAGAGGACTCTTTGGAAAAGACCCTGATGCTGGGAAAGATGGAAGGCAAAAGGAGAAGAGGACGGCAGAGGATGAGATGGCTAGATAGCATCACTGAAGCAATGAGCATGAAATTGAGCAAACTCAGGGAGGCAGTGAAAGATAGGAAGGCCTGGTGCAATATGGTTCATGGGGTCACGAAGAGTCGGACACGACTTAACGACTGAACAACAACAACAACAACATCTTAAAGTGGCCAAGTTTGGACAACACTGCACTAGGTGATGTTGCTTAATAAAAGGAATCTGGAGTGCTCTCACTGTGCTTGACCTCACTGGATGGACAGACAGACTCTCAAATAATCTACAGGAGGTCTTCAATGTTTCTGAAAATAAAAATGACAGATAAATGCTGCAGTCCAGGGTGTTCTTTGAAGGGACCCACCGGTATAAAGAAGTCAAAGGTAAGCTGGGAGAGAGAGGAAGTTTTGCATTCCCAAAATGGACCCACTGGCCTAAAATGTTTGGGGGCACCTATTTATTCAGAATATTTCAAAGTATATCAATACTTAGTAAAACAGTGAAATATTTATTCTAAATTAGACTGAGAAAAAGGAACTGTTTAATTGTTTTTTTTCTTACTAGGTTTTCTTTGCAAGGCAACAATGATTTAATGCACACTTATATAAATTCCTGGGGTGGGGAAAGAGAGAGAGAGACGGAAATTTGCAGGGATGGAGTTTCCCTGGTTTAGGACTTTAGTGCCAGCAGAGTAAAGGATAAAGTTGTTTTATATAGCAGTAAAATTCATTCAAAAAACATTAGCCATAAAAGAATTCCCCACAACTACCCACAGACGCTCCAAAACTATAGCGTTTGGGACTTTTGATTTTTCAAAGGCAACCTGGTACATGAGACTTCAAACTTAATTTATTCATTATTCATCTGCAGGGTATACAGAACATAGGACTAAGTAAATTTTATTCAACAGAAGCACAGTAGCTTTCGATGAAAAGGAAAGACACAGGGAAATATAATTAAACAGCATGAGAAAGTGCCCTAACTTATATTTTATGTACTGGGAAATGTATGTTAGTCAGTAAGTAACTCTTACATTAAATACAAAATATACCACAGGTATCTGTTACCAACTACATTAATCTAAGAACAAATGCAAGATGCCTGCCTCTCCAATTCACATGTAATTTCTGCTATACCTTCCCCCCATGTTCCTGTCAATAATTGTGCTATATATAAAAACATCCCTTGCAATTACATTACATTTGCAGGTCAATTTGATAACAATTATGTGGCTGTTAAACTATTTAAAACCAGAGCTCTGGGTTTGTTGCTATATCGTGTTCAGTTGTGTTTCCTAGTTTAGAAGCAATCCAATCAAAATTCTTGAAAATTTTCTCACGAGTTCCTTATTCAACTTCCAATGCCCTAACACAACTAGAATTAGGCTGCATTTCTTTTGGGGCCCAATTAAGACTTTGTTGTCTTATATTCAGGCTAAAATAAGACTACTGGGGAACTTTTCCTTAGTTCATTTCACCTTGCTGGATAGGTTCTCTTCCAACCTAAGAAGACAAATAAGTGGTGATTTGGCATATTACAGTCTTACTTTGCCAGCAAGACCTGCTTTGGAACTTGATAAAATCCTGGCTGAACTAAAGCAGAACATTTGGAATCTAGATTTCATTTACGTATTTATTTATATTTCAAATTTGGTCACCGCCCATCTCACTAGGAAGTGCCTCTGGGCAGTCACATCCAGAATGACAGATCCAAAGTCTCCCATTCCTTTAATAGCACAATTGCTCCTCCTCCCTGGTCTGTTCCTGGATATAACGTCTTAAATACTCCACATAGGAGGCTATTTACTTTGGCCTGAATTGGGGCGCTGTTCAGTAGGGCAACAACCAGTAGATACATAAGGCTCCCATATGATAGCTGAACTTGTTTCTATTCAGACTTGTGCCATTAAAATGTCCATTGTACACCCAATGGCGATCAAGTTTAAAACTTCCAATTGTTAATAACCCTAATTGACATTCTGACCAGGAGGCTGTTACCTTTCTCCTGGGTGACCACTCTTCATAAACCCCTAAGAAGTTTGCAAAATTCTTCTCAATAGCTATAGCTGTTAGAAACTGTCTGGTTCCTTCATGCATTAATAGTTAGCTGCTAATTGTTTTGTGATTTTCTTGCAATTTTACAATTTCTTTTTATAGATATTATATTGTATGCTGGTCTCTTACTGTGCTTGGTCTTGGACCATGAATAAATTTTGATTGATTGATATAAAAACATGCAAAAAAAATTAGTTTTTTGTCTTGATTTGACATTTTGGAATAAGCTCATGAGGTGCTATTCAAAGGCCAACAAATGTTCTTGGTCCAAAGAGAGTTGTGCATCATGTTTCAGAAGAAGTATGCAATGTTTGGCTTCTATCATGTAAAATTGCCACTGAAATTACCATCTTTTGATTACCAAAATCCTGAGAGTTTGTAAAATTGTAAAATTGCCACTGAAATTACCATCTTTTGATTACCAAAATCCTGAGAGTTTGGGAGTGGAAAGGAAATGTGGAGTGAGGGACCTGAAGACTTTCAGCAGGCTGGCTTCTACCCATGAAAAAAAATCAACTCTCTGTGTGTTCATAAATGTTGGCATGATCTCTTTTTTGAACGTGCAATTATTCTGGGTGGGCATGAAAATATATGACTGCTCAGCTTGCTCAAAACAATGCCTTTGGGAGCAGTTATGGATGTTATTCTGAGCCTTATTAATTTATTATCAAAAGGCTGAGAAGCAGCTGTTAGGCTAAAATTGACAGGCTGAAGCAGCCTTCCCCAACCTAAAAAAATTCAGATGTGTTAGAACTATAACTTCCAGAATCCTCATCCAACATGGCTAACCATCTGTCTGCTCAGGAATAAATATCCACTGAACTCAACTGGGTTGACTCTTAAGTAAGAAAATTTAGATTTTCACATTAGCAAAGTTTAGTATCATCCAACCATCACTGTGGTATAGCATATATCATTAATACAGACATACTTTTTATCATCAGAGGCGATGCTCTAAATATCTACTGCAGAAGTGCTTTTAGGAGTGCAACCTATATAATGATCTGTGCCAACTGTAATTCCTATGATACTTAAATTTAATTGGGAGAATAGTTCTAAAAGACTATCTTGCTTTGAAAATATAGCATACCACAAGGGAAACAGAATAAGAATGTCTCTCAAAAAATTCTGCATAGTCTATATAATCTTAAGAAAAAATATTTTTTATTTGCACAAAATAAACCAGGAAGTTTACCTCCTTCATTCAATGAAGCACAGCTGTCAAAACTAGGCAAACTAACAGATTCTTTCCATTAAATTTTTAAAAGCCAAAGCAGTTTCTTATTATTCTTTTTGTATAAAAATATAACTTCAGAGATTTTTCATACAAGTGTCTGTGTTTGAAGAAGAGATAAATATAACAAGCATGCTTCAGCATGCTTATGTCTTTCATAAAAGAAGAGATGATAGAAAGGATACAAAATAAAGTTTGACAATTTTTTAAAAAAAGCAAATTGTCATCATCTACTAAGATAGAATCTATAGCAGCAAATCAGAATACATAATTCAGGCCGTTTTCTATCTTTTGAGTCAAAACTTGCATACAAATCAGAACTTCTGGAGGTGGTATAGTGAACTGAAGATGGCTCTGTGAAAGCAGAATCTACCACTGGCAAAGACCAAGGAACTGGAGAGTAGACCAGTTCCTTGGAATCTCTCTGGATAAGGAAAGGAGATCACCTACATGTGCTCCGGATGGCTTCTTCCTGCGAGGAGACTGCAGGACAGCAGTTTTCTGTGGGTTTGAGTGCCGGAAGACAACAGGATTAACCAGGTTGCTCACAACCGTAGTGCAGACTTCTGAAGGATACTAAGTTCGCAAACCTCACTTTCTCATCACTTTTGGAAATTGCTGATAATTCTCATACTTCTAAGTACAGGACATTGCCCATATTTGCTCATACTTCTAAGCTATTAGAGACTTCTGGAATGACAAGTTTGAAAGTCTGCCTTTAATCCTGAACAAAATAACATTTTAAATACAAGCTTAAGAATTTAAAGAATCTGAAATAAACCGCAAAAAGCTAAATAAGGTTTTGATCTTAGAAAGTTATAAACAGACTAAGGAACCAGATAAAATTGGAATATTGAAACTTTTACAATAAGATTTTGGAATTAATTATAAAGTACAAACAGCTTCTTCCGGGAAATAGATCCTGTTTTAGTTGTTACAAGACATTAACATAGATAATTTCATGATTTCAAAAACTGGACGCTAAAGGGGACTAAAGATTTTAGGTAGAGGAAAAATATACAGGCCTGAAAGATGGTGCAAAATGTTACGACAATAAAAATACTGAAGGAGAGTTTTGAAGAATGGAGTCAGAAGGTAGTAGCCACAATATCAACAATGTCAGTAATGATGTCTGCTTCTATGGTTAGACTATGTTCAAAAGATGTTATTGAAGAAATGTCAGATGCAGAACAAATTTTATCTTACAAGATAGATATGGTATTGCAAGTGGATTTACAACTGACAGGCCAAGAGAATGATTTAGAAAAGGATGCTTCACTGGATCTACAAAAGAAACTGGCTGGTTTTAAAATGTAAAAAGGAAATACAAATGACAAACCAAGAGAGTGACCTGAATAATTTTTTCCTACTGGATTTACAAAAGATGCTTGTTAAAGCCTTGAAGAACTCAGTGCAATGGGACAAAGAAGAAATGAAGAGAAATCAAATCCTATGACAATATTTGAACAAACTAAAGATTAAGACAGAAGTAAAAGGAAGGAATATAAAGTTTGATTAAGATTAAAATAAGATATGCTGTTACTTCTGGCTACCCTTTTTGGACTTTCTGCTGACACCAGGACTGAAAAGATGTTTTATGGATCTGTTTATAGATAACAGATGGGGTATGGGATGAAGAGATAAATGTTTGTAACTTTAGAGAGGGTGAAGAGTTACTAAATTTGTTTATACTTGTGATGAAGGTTGGAAGTCACTTCTTTATATATTTCTTTTCTCTTTTTTATTATATTCTTACCTTTCTCTTCTCTTTTTCTTTTTCCTTGGACTTTTTACTCCTCCTCTCTATACTCTTTTTCTTTAGTTTGTATTAGATTTTACTATTATAATTAAAATTCTTAATAAAATTATATATTTGTATAATAATTATGCAAATCAAACTGCAAAATTCATGTTCATATGATTATGCAGTTTATAGTTTAGGATGGATCTTGGAAACAGGCTATTTAAGCCTAGCAGCCTCACCTGCCACCATAATCTACATCCATACACCATCACCTCTTTTCATACTGTAGAAGGCACTTAGCTTGTAAAAAATACGTAGAATAGTTTTCCACCTGTAGACCAGATTTATTTGTGAAAGATTTCTTTACTATTCACTCTGCTATATTTACTTTGGGAGATATAATGCAAATAAGACATATGTCTTATTCTTTGTAAAGATTAAGTACATAGTACATGAGATAATTTCATTATTGTACAACAGAAGTTTCAAATGTGTTAAATATATTAATAAACAATAGTGCAGAATAATACTGTGCTTAGTGACATTGTCAGTGAAAGATTATTCCTTGTCTTCCAAACATGGATTATAAATTGTCAAACAGCCACTAACAAAAATATTATTGATTCTTTATGCAGCAATTTTTCATTTACTCTCTCAGATGCTTACAACAAGGCTAGGATTTCACACAGTATCTTGAGTTGCTATTTTCCCTATTTCAATGGAAAATTTACCCCCAAACCCTTGTATTTTTCCAGAAGACCACCACATATAGAAATCAAATGTGGCAATTTAATTTTTTTCAAGTTTTGCATGATGAAACCCAAAAGTCTACATGCTTCTTGTTGAAAAGTGGTGCACAGCTTTTTCCAGATTAAGGGCTACACTTGGTGGCACCTCAAGAGCTCCAAAAGTTGTGGTACATATCAGATGTAACTCATCTGTTTTGCTGTACCAGAGACAACTGCCCACTGTGCATGGTAATTTTTCAAGATGAATATTATATTTTATAGTTAGGGAAGCCCCTCTAGTAAGATAACCTATTTAAAGTTGCCTTGAAAGTTACTTTTTTAACAGCTGGCTGGATTTTGCATTTAACATCATACTGACTGGTTAGATTGACAGTTATCACAAAAGAAGTCATCCCCAAATTTACTTTATTTACAATAGCATATTTACTATTTGATTGCAGAAAAGTGTGCAAAAAGATGGGAGACACTCTTATTTATTTTTCATGTAGCTGATCAACCTTTTCCCCAATACAGAGGAGATAAATAATAGCTAACAAATATTCACTATTAGTTATCTACCCTTTCAAGAGAACATGTGAGTGGAAGTCAGCTCATGGAATGCAACCTTCTATTCCACCTTGCAGCCAATCCACCAGACTGTCCACATTTGCTTCAGGAGTGTTTTCCAATCCTCCAGCCTCATTTGTCTTATTTTGACAGCAATATAGGAAAACAGAATAATTGCTCCTCTTCATTTCACTTAGCAGCAATTCTTTTAGTGAAACATCTGTTAAGAGATAGTCTGTAGCTATGAGTCCCTGAAAACATCTGGTGAGCTTTTAGATGAAAGGTGTTCTAATTCAGCAGGGTTCTTCACAACCCTGATTTTTCAAATTCTGTACTATCTTACAGATATGTGTATATGAACAAGCAACAACTTATCATAACTTTAACCACCTATTACTACTCTAGATTTCTTTAAGGTAAAGGCATCTACAATATCTAAGCATTTTGCATATGGAAATATGAACAGTTTGAGATGTTTACATAGTTACTAATTCTTACATTATAGCTTGATAATATGGTAGGACATCCTACAATGAACTTACAATATATGTTTTACTCTCTTCTTCATCCCTACATAGTTTTTGAAAACAATTGTACCCTGACTTTAGGCTAGGTTTGCCAGTAAACTGAGAGAAAAAGGGGGCTTTCAAAAAAAATATAGGAAATTTAATAAGATATATCACAGTGGAACTGATTGTAGTTGTTATGAATTGGCAATATGACTTTCAAAAGCATTATTATTTTGATAGGCAGTTATTGGGTTAGTGCAATATGGTACAGATACACAAACATTAATAAACAAAATAATTAAATGTCATCACAAAATTTCCCAAAAGCACAGAACAGGCACAATGATTTACTAGAGGAATATAAAACAGAAACTGTCTTTGGTACATGGGGAGGGAACAAATAGAATTTAGCACCTCCTGCAGTGATTATGAAAATGAAGAAAAGAAATGAAGCAAACAATACATAAATGAAATTTACATAAATTACCTTTCTAGTAGGACAAGAGGTAATTTTATTATTTTAAAACAGAGAGAGTTGATCCTGACCTGGCATTTTACAGCTGACTTTAATCGTCATGGTAATTTTATAATGAATCCTAATAATGTTGTAGACACAATATCAGCATCGATTGCAAATCAGAATGTGAAAATAATTTGCTTTCTTCTTATATTTCAGCCCACATAAATTCTTATGTATCCCACCATTCTAGTGCTTTCTTACAAATCTGTTGTGAATATTAAAAACTACACTCCAAAGAAACACCTAAAGGAAATCTTTTCATATTTGCAGTTCTATTATCCAGGATTCTGATTTGTATGGTTCTGGATAATTTCCCTCAATAAATAAATAAACAAGTATAATGTTTTTTACTCATTTGTTTAATTGGGTTTTCTTTATCTAGTTTTAGGACTTGTGTGGAGAACAGATCATGTTTAATGTCATATTTTTGCAGAAATATTGAAAATTCAAAGAGTTCACAAACTTTTAAGCTGTATCAATTTCTGCCCATCCAGTGATTTCTTCATAGCTAACATTGTCTTCAAACAACCAAAATGATGCCTTTATACATGGACATACCAGGTGGAATATAGGAATCAACTTGGCTAAATTATTGCTAAAAGGAGGTGGAGGAGCTCAGTTATAGCATTAAAGACATAGCCAGGTCCTGACTGTGGAACACATCACAAATTGCTCATGTGCAAGTTCCAAGTTAAGCTAAAGAAGAAGAAGAAGAAAGCCAGTCAGTTTCCATGATATGATACAAACCCACCATTTTCAAGGAGACCATCAAGAATGGCTTTGAAGTTCTAAACCTCATTACTAGAGAATCAGAGGAATTATGGAATGAACTTAAAGAAGTTGTTAAGAATAAGTGTGAAAAGAGATTGTCAAAAATGAAGAAACAGAAGAAAACAAGCTGGATGTTGCAACAAACCATGGAAATTGCCAAGAAGAGAAGAATAGCCAAAGCCAAGAAAAATGAAAATAATAAAGGAACTTAACAAAGAATTCTAGAGAGCTGCTGTAAAAAACAGTATTACAACAAAATCTGTAAAGATATTAAGATGGATACAGACATGGAAAACAAGGAAAGTCTTTCAAAAGACGTCTGAACTCAGAAGGCATTTCCAACCTAAAACTGATGTGCTAAAGGATGCCAATGGGCAGATAGTAACTGATTCAAAGGAGATCAAAGCAAGATGGAAGGAGTATACTAAAACACTATACAGTAGAGATGTCAACATCCAAGATACCTTAGATGTTCCTTACTTACAAGAACCTCTAGTACTAGAAATTGAAAGTATATCAACAATCCAGTCATTACCAAGTCAGAAGGCTACAGAAACTGATGAAATACCCACAGAAATATGGGAAGCAACAGAAGAAGAATCAGTAAAGGTTCTAACCAAGCTATGCCAGCAAATCTGGAGAACAACACAATGGCCAAGAGATTGTAAGAAGTCAATCTATATTCCAGTACCAAAAAAGAAGACTTAACAGAATGTACAAACTATTGTACAATATCCTTATTTTCACATGCTAGCAAAATAATGCTTATAATACTCTAATTCAGATTATAGCCCTACATGGAAAAAGAGATGCCAGATGTTCAAACTGGCTTTAGAAAAGAATGAGAAACAAAAACATTCTTGCTGATGTACACTGGATAATTGTGAGAAAACCAAAGAATAACAAAAAGAAGTTACTGTTACTAGGTGCTTCATTGATTATAGAAAGGCTTTTGATTGTGCCAATCATGTCAAGCTATGGAATACGGTCAGAAAAATAGGAATCCCAGAATATCTCATTGTCCTCATGAGAAACTTATGTACAGATCAGGAAGCCACAGTATGTACAGAACATGGTGAAACAGACTGGCTCCGGGTTGGCAAAGTAGTGCAAAAAAGCTGCATACTATCCCCTTATTTATTCAACTTACATGCTGAAAGGGAAGCTGGATTGGAAGAAGATAAGCATGGTTTTAAAACTGGAGGAAGAAACATTAATAACCTGTGCTATGCGGATGATGCTACCTTGATAGTGCAAAAGATCTGTAAACTCTAGTAATAAAATATAAGGCGTGAAAAAAAGGGTCTAAATGTAAATATAAAGAAAACCAAACTAATGACAACAGGTAGAACAGGTAGCCTTAGAACTGATAATGAAAACATCAAAATAATAGATAGATGCTGCCTTTTAGGAACAACCATTAAAGGAACAAGCAGTCAAAAAATATGCTGCAGACTAGCACTTGGTGGAGCAGCCATGAAGGCCTTAAAAAGATATTCAAATGTCATGGTGTGTCTATGCCTACAAAGGTCAGAAATGTGCAAGTCGTGGTATTCCTTGTTACACTCTATGGAACTGAAAGTTGGACTTTGAAAAAGCAGCATAGGAAGAGTATTGAAGCTTTTGAACTCTGGTGTCAGAGGAGAATCCTGAGAATCCTGTGGATAGCCAAGAAAACAGATGGATCATCAACAAATCAACCCAGAGTTCTCAGTCAAGGCACAAATGATCAGGCTCAAATGATCCTACTTCAGACACATTTTGCAAAGAGCTAGCTCTCTGGAGAAGCCTCTAATGCTGGGAAAAGTGGAAGGAAAGAGAAGAAGAGGACAGCAGGATGGATACACTCAGTTACAGTGGCACTAAATGTGCCACTAGAAGACCTGAAAGACCAGGTTAGGGACAGATTGTCATGGAGAAAAATCTATGTGATTGCCAAGGGTCAACAATTACTTGATGGCACATAATCACTCAATCACTCATTAAAACATTTTCTTACTTGTTATTATGTTATTAACATGTTATTAACCACTATATTTTATGTGTCTTGCTAGAAGAAAAAAACATGTTTAGTTAGCATCACTGTCCATTGTGGGGTGGGGGGCAAGAGACATCACATGTTTCATCTATCATGATGCATACAATGCAAATTAAATAACTTGCATGATGAAGTTATTCTGGCTTGGATTGGATGCCTATGATAACCGCTTCAGTGTCACACTTCTTATTTAACATAGAAACATAGTTCTGTGCCTCAGGTGCAGTGGCAGTTGCTGGATTGGTACACTCTGTATATGTTACAGTTTTGCCAACTCAGTAATAATACCTATATTGTTGTTCCAGTCTAACACTATACACTGTGATTATCTATTTCATTTGACTCGGCCCATTCTAAAAATGAGCTACAAGTCTCCTCCAGTGAACAAAAAGTATGATCAAGAAGAAACGTATTTGCTTTCTAGCGGTCCCTTTGAATGTGTATATGTCAGGTGACTAGGCAGATTCCTGATGCCACAGAAGCCCAGATTGGACTTTAGGTCTTACTATGCAGGCTTTCCAAATGTCTCTGCCCCTGTTGATATCATTCCCAAGGCAGGATTTTTCTGCAGAATTTCATGTGTGGGGAAAATGCAAAATGTGCTTTGGAAACTGTATTAGCAAGTCCCTTCTCTCCAAGGCTCAACATGAAAACTATTTGGGCTTTTGGCATATCCTGTAAACTGGGTAAGAGTTACCAATAGGTAAAGAACAATGCCATCTCCTAGCTGAAAGGAAACAACCTTTTCTTTCTCCTAGCACACATACAAAATCCCATATTATTAAGACTATGGTTTATGCTTTTCAAGGGTTAGAGCCTATGTTCCAGATGTGCTTTCCTGCATAGTGGACTACCTTCCATCTATTTCTCACGAACCCTTTCCCAGAATTTTGTCACTTGCTTAACCTGGCTCTTTATTCCAGTGGCTGTACCTACTCAGTTTTGACTGATCTCAGAAAGCTAAGCAGGATTGGATTTGTTAGTATTTGGATATGAGATTACCAGAAATTACTAAAAGTTGTAGGAAAGGTTTTTGCTTTTTCTTACTCCCTCAGAGCATTAAGGCATTAAGCAAAAAGATGTTTGTACCAGTGGGTCCAAAACTGGTCCAGGATTTTCTAGTGTGTCAAACAAAGTGCATATGGCATTTGTCCCAAGTCAAAGTACCTCATGACCCAACTCAGACAAGATATTTTGGCACCTGAGGTAGACAATATGCCCCTTCCCCTTCCTGGCAATAAAATATAGTCATAATACTCAATGATTAAATTTGCTGTATCGTCATGATTCCCCCAATCTGCAGTCTGACACAACCTAATGATACACCTAATGATAAGGCAGGACCTAAATACCCCTGTGTGCCTCTGTTTACCAAAAGCATGACAAGAACAATTCTTAGAACTTCTCCTTCGTACTCTTGACTCAGGTACAATAATTTCCATGGATTACCATCTGACAACTAAATTCATTTTAGTAACATTTTCAAACTGGAATAATGCTGCTAGAAAAGGAGGGTGAAATCATTGTTTTGAATATTAATAAATGAGCTCTACAAAGAAAGTTAGGCTTGCCATTAAGGACTTTATTGCAGTTTCAGTATACTAATTATTTGGCATCCTTGGAGGATTTTTGCCATTGTTCTGTAGTTGCACCTCACATTTTAACTAGGGCTAAAGCACAAAAATGAAAGAAGGGATGCAATGGAGATAAAGTTTCTTCATGAAAGGGACAACCTGGGATTTTTTATATGTGAAAAGATTTCCAAGAAATTACCACTGAGATGCTAAATCCATCTAATAATAGCACAAGATAATTATCATTTATTTATTCATAAGCTTACTTCATAAAACTTGTGTAATTACTCTAAGCATGTTATTAATTACTCATCTCTTTCATTTCATTTCATCTAGAGAGATGCACTCTATCTTTTTTATTTTTTAGTATTGTTTAAGATGAATGTGATTGATGGATGTATTAAATGCTGTCAGGAAGATGTACTAGTATTACAGCTTCTTTGTGTTTTGATTAATATCAACTTGAGAAATATTCTATCTTCTGGCAATAACTGCACTGAAGGAAGCAGACTTGTGCCATTAAAGTTTTATTAGGACATAGGTGCTAGAGAGTTTCTTGTTTCATCTTTATATTCAAGTTTTAACATATTTTGCTTCCATTCTTGGGGTTTTCGGTTAAAAAATAACATTAACAAATTATATTCATACATCTCCCCAAAGATGCTTCTAGAAATGGAGTTTTTAAAAACCTTGGGAATATTGATTTTTAAAAAATAAAATAGGTTATTAATAAATATGGACAAATACTGAAAGTTAGAAATACGCTCCAAAGTTTAAGATTCAAATGTTACTTATATTTTGGGAATAAAATTGTTTTTTTAGATATCTGATTAGTCCTCCTCAGTCAGATGCTTTTATTATGCTTGCTGAACATTATTGGACTTTGAGGCCAACACACTTTAGAGATTATGAAGATTACCTGAGATTAATTAAGGTGGGTTCTCTAAATGACTGTTTTTATTTTTAAAAGTCTGTCCATATGATGGACAGAAGGAATAACCTTGAGGAACAGGAAAAGAGCCACAACCAAGGAAATGATCAGATAATCAGAAAAAGAAACCTCAGTCTGGGGTAGAAATGTAATTTGAGAAAGCATCTCAGACAGGACCCTCCCTAGTTCTCACAAAGGTAAAGGGAAGGGGGGCGGGGAGCGTATTCAGTAATAACTAAAGTATTTACTAAAATAACTCAAATGCATAGAAAAAGTGCCAGTCAATATTCAAAAGTTCAGTCCTTAAATAAACAAATAAATACCCTTCCCCACCCCAAATAGCTGCCACGGTAATAAACAAATAAATAAAACTTGAATGTATGAGACCCTGAGAGTATCAGTCTGATCCAGGTCCGAGTGAATCATTTCTTCTCTGGCAGCCAAGAGGAAAGAAAAGTATATCCTAAGGCATTACACTAAAGATCTTAAAGGTATTGGTTTGATTGTGATTCCAAAGTATTACATAAAAGAATATCTTAGAACACCATTTTGATACGAATCCTTGGCCCTGTAAGTCATTAGAAATCACAGTAGAGGATTGCTGGAATACTGTTGCTTGGTTTTTATGTTGCTACCATTCCCTTTCTCTTCCAGAAGTATAAACTGTAGAAGACTAAATTAAATACATGGCTAGACACATCCGAAATGGTCCTCACAATACCTTACAAAATTATTGTCTTATAATCAATATAGGGACCTTTAAATAATGGTTCCCTAATAATATTCCTTCCCTCCAGCTTAATTATTCTAAATTAAAATAAAAGAGCCTTCAGATGATTCTGTTTGCACAGATGTCAGAAGGAGAGAGAGATGATATTAGATGAGTGATCCACTCTGCTGAATTCAACACAGATTAAATTAACTATTTGTTTTGGGATTAAAGTTGATTAGCAGTCTGATTTTTTCTTTTTGGTGGGAAGCATTTCCATAACATTCTAACAATCCAGTGTTAATTATCACAGATTAATCAGACTGAACTCTTCTCATATTCATCTATAGAGATTAGAATTAAACTTTTCCTACAGTAAAATTTTAATTAAGGACACTGACAGCCTCCTCTGCATCTATTGTATAAGACAGAGAGAGATGTATGTTTTCTGAACCTCAGACTTCCAGAGAATTTCTCCCAGCAGATTTTGAGCTTATAAAGCAAGGTGGTGGTGATGGTGAAGAATACAACCTTTGGATCCTCCAACACAACTGTTACCTATGACACCAAGGATCCCTGAGTACCACCTACTGATATTGATAATTGAAATAGGAGCAAGATCTCTGCCAAGCAGTATCTTCTATTGCCTGCTATTGAGATAGCCATACTATCCCAATTTGGATAGCCCATTTAGAAGAATACTATGATGGGGAGCATTGAAAGTCACCCAAAGGCTTGGAATAGATATAAACCCAGGTTGTGTCCAAAAACACCTTTATGGATCTCAGCTCAAGAAGCATATTATAGAAGAGAAATGGCAGATAAAGATAAATGGTTGTCGTACTGGGACTCATTGGAAAACTATCAAGGGGAGTTTAAAATCAAATTAAGAGAACAATTAATAGCAGGATATAGCTGTCAATGGTTTTCCCATTTACAGTTACTTGAAAGATTTAAAATGGGTAAAAAGACTTATGGTATGGAACAAAGTAAGTCAGAATTTGAAATACAATTGTGTACTGATAATGAACATGTAATTGCTAAAATGTACAAACTTTTGTTGAAATTTGAAACAGAAGATGAGCAGGTTAAAGAATGTATGAATAACTAGAATTATTCTAAGAATTTTGGTTACAATATACAGATGGATCAGTGTGAAAATATGTGGTTAAAAGGGTTGAAATTCATATTGTATTATGATCTCAAAGAGAATTTTTATAGAACGATTTATCATTGGTACATGATGCCAGAGAAGTTATTTAGAATGTATCAAGGCATTTTAAATGTGTGTTGGAAATGTGAACAGCATGAAGGGACATTTTATCATGCTTGGTGGACATTTAAAAAAACTAAAAAATTTTGGATTCAAATACATACTTTGATATAGAGGATTTTAAAGATAAATATTCAGTTGAAGCTGGAACTTTTCCTTTTAGGATCAATAGACAGACAGTTAGAAAAAAGCCATGGAAGATATTTCAATATATAATTACTGTGGTGAAATTACTGTATGCACAGAGGTGGAAGGATTCAATGCGACCCACTATGGAGGAATGGTTGGAGAAATTGAGAGATTTTGCTGACTTCTTTGATTAGAGAAAAGACACTATCTACATTTATTGGTGACTGGAAGCTTCTTATGGACTTTTTGCATAAAAATGAAAAAAAATGAACTTGGGATTTATGGTTTTGATGATTAGACAGGAAAGATTATAGAAAGAAGAGTAATATGATGTAACATTAGACAGAGAGGTTAAAATATATTTGTACTTATAACTGCTGTGAAGAATATCAGAAATCACTTCTTTATATCTTCTTTTCCTTTCTTTTCTATTTTTCCTCAACTTTTTTTCTTTACTTGCACTTTTTGCTTTTTCTTTCTTTCCTTTTCCTTTTTCTTCCTTACTTTATATTAGTTTGTATTAGCTTTCATCTTCTTGTTTAAAAGCTTTAATTATACACACACACACACACACACACACAAATATATATATATATATATACATATATATTTGGATGGCTCTCTCTCTCTCTCTCTCTCATTATTATTAAAGCTTTTAAACAAGAAAATGAAAACTAGATAGATAGATAGATAGATAGATAGATAGATAGATAGAAAGAAAGAAAGAAAGAAAGAAAGAAAGAAAGAAAGGAAGGAAGGAAGGAAGGAAGAAAGAAAGAAAGAAAGAAGGAAAGGCACCCAAAGGCCAAGAGAGCACATTCTTATTTCAACACCTCCTGTCAAAATCATCCAACAGGATATAATCTGAGTTTTTTTCTCCCAAAGTTACCTAGTCTGAAAGGGAAAAGAAAACCACTTTCATCTGAGAACAACTAGAGTCAGCTGGACAGCACTTTTTTAAAAAAAGCAGAATACCAATTTGTAATTACAGAGATATTTTGGAAGCAAGCTAGTTTTTTTCAAGAATTATTGAATTATACTTTATTTTCAATAAGTAAGGAAAATACGCAGGCATTTATAATCTGGATCTAGTTAGATGGGCAGCCACTCTCCACTAGATTTAATATCATCCAGGAATCTTATGACCCAGTATATGACTTTATCTCATTTTATAGTGGCTTTGTCTATAGTTTTGCATTTCTCCTAGATTTGATAGTTTGGATCAATATACTTTTTATTTTACCTCCTTAAAAAATCACTTTGCTCTGTTTTATTACATTATGTTCTTAGTGGTTGGCTCTATAAATCTTGACTTTAGCATGGTATAATGCAGTAATCCCAAACTATCCCCATGATATGTCATATCATGACAAATTTTTAAAGTATTGTAGTTTCTTTATCAGCAAATTATTATAAACTTATTGTTGGAATATTATTGTGGGAAATTTCTAGTTTAGTTTGTACCCAGCAATTCTCAGTCAATTCAGATCAGAGCAAATACACATGCCACTTAGTTCAGCTTGCAAAAATATTTTTGGATGTTCACTTATTGTATATTCATGTTCAATCAATCAATCAAGCAATCAGTTTATTACAGTCATTGACCAATACAACTAAAAATGCACATAGCATATCTACTTAAAAATCTTAGATATAATAATATCAAGTAAAATCTATATCATAATTATAATTTGGCCACCTAAATATCACTTATACATGAAGTCAAACGGCCTATCCTATAGTGTAATTATTACTCCATAAATTATGATATCCTACAATTATTGATCATTAGCTAAAATAAGGTGATGATAAAATGATAATATCTAAAATTGAAATGTGTTGGTGATATTTCTGTCTGTTTTTTCATGGTCACCTACTTGGTCCACCCCTACCAAAATCGATTCCACTCAGCAAGGCCCCCTGACTCTCGAAGTGGTATTTTCAGGTAATATTCATGTTCATTTTACTATATATTACTTTATGACCCTGTAAAAGATTATGATGGGATACAAATTTGATAATCAATCAATCAATCAATCAATGTATTAAACATCACCAAACATCTGAATAATTTAAGTGGCAAAAACAAGGCAAAAGCTAGGGAGAGGGAAATGACCACAATTGCTTTGTGTGAGATGGGCGGCTATATAAATGTGACAAATAAATAATAAATAAATAAAAATTTACATTATCTATATCTCTACAGTGTCTATAGTATCTATTTCTCTTTATATAACTGTCCAGAACTGCTGAAAATGGTGGATAATTAGCATGGACAGGCCTAAAGGGAATGGCCTTTGGTTATTCCAGCTTTAACCCTTTTATCTACAGAGCAACAACAGCAGAATAGAGACAATGGGTGATCTCTCCTCTATTCTGCACCATTAAAATTACAATTTGGTAGATTGGGATGATATAGTCAACACTTATAACATTAGTTTTCAGGATTAAGCTCATTCATATATTTGTGTTTCTTCATGAAATCCAGTGTGGCAGAGTCTGTAAAGTGAAGCCACTGTATAATAAAGGACTATAAAGCTTTGATTTAAGCAGAAGGGTTTTTAGCACTGAACAGTCCCTCATGTGTTGGCAGAAAGGTTTGAAGGTTTTTATGGGTTGGCAGGGATAATAAATAAACAAAAATCCTCAAGAAGGTCCAAGGCATTGATTTTTTTTTTTTAACCAGCTAAAGAAATTCTTCTATATCTCAAGCACTTGACAGTCATTTACAGGCATTGCAAAGTGATGGAATATACAATATACTCCAAGGAGTGTACAGAAACAGTAAATTGTCCCCTAGTTCCTTTTGATGGGATAGACCTGTTGGAGAGGTACATTATTGACATAACCAGCAATCATAATAATTTTTCATAAATGTTCCTCCCATGGTTTATTTTTATCACATAATTTGTATTTTCTAAACTGCACATGATAAATGCTATTTTAGGAGTTGTATTTCTTTTCATTTTTTTCATACACGAAAGAATGGCCTCTTTTAAGGGGACAAGATTGCTGCAATTCTTTGCTTTTACCTCAGAGCAAATTATTTTATTTATCAATTTAAAGATATTTAATTGACCAATTAGTCTAAATTATTTAAATATAGTGCAATCCTACAAATTTAGGATTTGATTTAATGGATGCTTTTGATGAAATTACTGGAAGGTAAGCTTGGTTTGAAGGAAGATTTTTATGTGCCTTGTACATATTGGCCTTCAATCATGTGTTTTAAAATAATGCTTCAGTAATTTCTCTTGGCTCCCAAATCAAGAATTAGTTTTTGCTGGTGTACATTTTCAGCTGTTTAATTTTTGTCAGTCTTTCAAAATACATGGAACAAAACACAAAACAACCTTTCAAACAAATTATCATTTTATATTTTTAAATACCTAATGTTTCACAGTCTGTGGGTGCTTCTATTTGATTTCCTTTCTAATGGAAAGATATTGCCTGTGATTGTTTTTCTAGCCCTATTGCTGTGAGTTCATGCATTTGCAAAGACTTCTTGAAATCTATTTACTGCTCATAAACAATCATGGAATTAGGAAACCGTTAAATGCTTATTATTTTGTGCTAATATGCATTAAAACATTTAAAACTCAGCTATTGTATACAAATGCAGATAAATAGCTATACTTTTTTAAAAATGTAAATGCCATCTGCATTTTAACATCATCTTTTGTCTTTTGTGAAAAAGAAAATCCTACAAATAGGAGATGCTTTTCAGAATGTCTGGAAATGGTGATGAAATCTAGTTCCTCAATTGAGTCACAGTAATATCAACACCTTCTTTGCTCCCGGGGGTTCAATTTAATGCTGAGTTAGAATAAAATGTCATTATAGAGTGAAATGGCAGATATAAGACTATACATATCTATTAAGAAGCACGACCATGATCCGATAATCTAAAGCAGTTACACTTTTATTAGGTAAGAACTTTCATGTTATCTCAGGTTGTTTGATGGAGTTTGGTTTGAAATTATAAGTACTCTCTGACTAATACATCATCATGCATATTCATGTCAATTTTTCAGTCAGTAGGAAACTATTTGAAAACCATGAAGTCAGATTAACCTCTTTTTTCACTTCTTACCTTTCATCTTTTATTCAAAAAAAATTAGCAGTATCAGGGTAAGCATGAGTGCTTTTGCTATAGTTATTCAGCTGTATCTCATTCACAGAACTGACTAAGCTTTGTGTACTATATCAGAACTTGGTTTCATTGAGTTCCAGAGGGTTACTTTCATGTACATTAAATATGTAATACCAGGGCACAGGTTATGGCCCTAGGGCCCAAGAACAAGTCCACTGACTTCTATAGCCAAGAGTGATAACATACTTCTATCCCCCCCCCCCCCCCCGCAAATGTTTACATATTGAGCTAAATATTTCAAAAGCCCTATTTTAGTCATTGGTTCATCTACTCTTTATACAGAGCAATTATCGTGGAATGAAAATGCATGAGTTTTGTATTAATATCCATGTTGGCTACCCAATCCATCAATTCTCTCCCCCCCCCCCCCCCCACAAAACATAGCAGAACTCTTCTTTCCATTTAATTACACACAGAGACTATATTTATCCCAGGGTGATACAAGAGTCTTATCATGATCCAGCTTGCCTTGGCGAAATTTCCGTTGGTATCTAAGTGGCAGATGCTGTCTACCAACTCTGCTGCAGCTGGCAGGGGCTGGCCCGTGACCAGTGCACTGGCAGGCTTTCACAAATGTACTGGCAAGATTTAAATCTTCTTGGTAAATGAGCAGAAATTGTGGGTGGTTATATCCTTTTTTTAACCATTTGAGTTTACTTGCCCACAATATTTAGTTTTACTGAAACCATGAGCAAGAGTTGACAGTCTCTTGTACAAGGACAATGAATCTCTTCAAAGCATTGTACAACTTACTGATAAAAAATTGATCTACCAAATAAGTCTTCTAAATATGGAAATATCTTTAATAATTTATCTGTGTAGTTGGTGTCCTAAGTCCCATTCTTAGTTGGTGGGCTGTTAGAGGAATAAATGTAGTAGAACTTTGTACAGGTTTTAGCTAATCAAGAGTTAAATTTATGGAAGAGATTTGTTTGTTGTTTGTTGACATATAATGCTACCTAAAAATCAGTAAAAATGTATAAAGTATTCCTCTGGACAACAACCTGGGATTTATAATGCATTTTAAAATGCTAAGTGTTGGTGGCTAGATCATACATATGCAGTGAGAGCCACTAAAACTGGCACTGGGATTCTGTAAAATGAGGTGGTTTGTAGATCAAACCCAGATAAGGTTGTATCAGCATATAAATTGGATCAGAACAAGAATGTCATGCTAGTCCAAGGTAGCATCAATAAAATAAAGTATTGATATTGCATTGTGGATTGATGGTGCTTTATACAAACAATCACACTCTTTCTTTGTAACTTAAACTTAGTACTCTTTTAATATTTATATAAAAATTTTACAGATGATAAAAACTGATAAGAACTATTTAGAGCAAAGGTAAGAAAAAAAGAATATATATACAGTATATATATATATATATATATATATATATATATATATATATATACGTGTGTGTGTGTCTCTGTGTGTGTAAAACAAAGAAGTACTTTCCATATTGTGGGGAGGCAGATTATTGGCTGTTAGTTGGATGGTGCTGTTCCCTTGTGAGGGTCTTTCTTGATCAGCACTGTCCTTCCTTCTGTTAGGCAGTCTGGGTGAGACCCTGTTTCTAGCAGCTGCTTCATCTATGCTGCTAGGCGTTCATGCACTGCTGTTAGTTTCTTTAGCCAGTAGGTGTGGATTATGGTGCTCTCCAGCTCTTCATGTTCTTGACATGCTGTTGGATGTCTGTTACTGTGATGGTCACTGGTTCCTGTTCTGGGACATTGCTGTGGTCTGCTTTCAGGTCCTGCAGCCACTTTGCACTAGTGTTATGTGTCTTCTCTTTCTCCCATATGTTTTTCCAGTGCTGTTCAGTTTCTGCTGCTGGTGGTTCTGCTGTTACTGTGTGGTTGCACTGCAGCTGGGAGTACACCTTGGATGGTTCTTTGGAGAACAGGGCACTTATCTTCTTGGCTTCTGCTTCTATAGTGTATCTCTTTAGCCTGGCAGCCAGTGCAGTGAGCCTTTGTTTAGCAGTCTCTTAACATATCTTTTTAAACTTCAAAATTATTTTGAAACAACGTACAATTCATATTTGTCATGTTAATATCCAAGTATTTTACTTTCTTCTCAACCTTAAATCCCATTTTATTCATCAATTCTATTTGGTCTTGTGTCCTCATTTTTTTGTTAACATTTTCATCTTCTGTTTGTTAGTCTTGAAACCTGCTAATGCACCAAATTCTTTTAGTTTTCCCATTAGTATCTTGATTCCCTTTAAGGGATCTTCTAAAACCAACACCAAGTCATCTGCAAAAGCTCTTAATCTAGAAGTCTCTTTGTAAATCTTTATGCCCATAATCCTCTCATCCTGTTTTATATCTCTATTCAGTATTTCAAGAACTAAAATAAACAGGAGATGGGACAATGGGCAACCTCGTCTTGTTCCTTTTTGTATCTCACATGGTTTGGTTAAATCTCCATTAACAATTATTTGTGCCTTCTGTGAAGTATAAATTGATTTTATAAAGTTCTCTCCAAAGTTCATATCTTCCAAAACTTCAAATAAAAAAGTCCAATTCAAATTGTCAAAGTCTTTCTCTGCATCAAAAAACCAAACCAAACCATTAATGCAGCTTGTTTTCCATTGTGCTGTTCTAAATATTCTAGGATATCCAACCCAGTTCTAACATTGTCTTTTAACTGTCTGTTAGGTAAAAACTCACATTGATCTTCGCGAATAAATTCTTGTAAAATTGTTTTCAACCTATCAGCTACGATTGTTGTAAACAACTTATAATTATTATTCAGTAGTGATATTGTCTGTAATTTCTTGTTGATGTCAAGTCCTCTAATCCCTCTTTAGGTATTAATGCTATATTTGCTTCTTTCCACGTCTTTGGCATTTTCTTCTGTAAAACAGAATTCATTGTATTTTGCAGAGGTGGTAAAAGTTCATCCTCAAAACATTTATAGTAAGAACCTGATAATGCATCTGGTCCAGGCACTTTTCCTGGTTTCATCTTTTTTATAGCTTCAGAAACCTCATTCATTGTTATGGGCCCATTCATAATCTGCCTTTGTTTCTCTGTAACCCTTGGTAGATTTTTTTCTTTTTAATTTTGATCTATTTTTTCTAAAGAAATATCATGTCCTTTATACAAGTTAGAATAATACTGATGAAATGTTTTTTGTATTGCCATATCATCCATTAGTACAGTGCCTCCCTCTTGACTTTTCAATATCATTTGCTTTTCTTTTTCCTTTCTTAGTTTATATGCCATTTCCCTTATTTATTTGCAAATTCAATTTTTTTTTTTTTGCTTTGCATAGTTCGTTTTTATTTCCATTTCTCTTACTGTTAACATCAATAGCTGCTGCTGTAAAAAATTAATTTGATAAGAGATATTTATGTTCCCTGGAAATGTCTTTAATTCTTCTTTTCTTTTCATCTCATCCAGAATAGCCTGTGTTTTCTCTTGGCTGTTCTTTTTAAGTTCAGTATTATGTTATATGAAATAACCTCTAATAAAAGGTTATTCTTCTAAACCATTCTTAATTCAGTGCCTTTATTTAAATTATTTTCAAACAATTCTGTTAATTTTCTTTTACAGTCTTCTACTATTCCTTCTTTCTGTAGCAACGTTTCATTTAATATCCATCTAAAAGAGGTAGATTTCCTTTTATAAACCAAACTCATAGGGCTATGATCAGAAAAAGCCTTTGGTAGAATCTCTACTTAGAGATCTTAGTAGCCAAATTCTTTGAAACCCAAATCATATCTATTCTTGAGTTATGTCTTTCTGAAAAGTAAGTGTCTTCTCTGGAATTACCATTTTTCTGTCTCCATGCATCCACTAGCCCTAAATTGTCCATCAAATTAAAAAAAAAGTGCTTAGTAATTTACCTTCAAAATATCAAAAGTAATTTTGATATTTTTTTCTGATGTTCTATCTAATTGTGGGGAGATCCCTCCATTCCAGTGCCCCATCAAACACCAATTTTCATAAGAAAAACTTATTAATCTCTCTATAAGTCATTTATAGAAGGTCACTTTGTCCTTATTCGGGGCATAAATTCCCAGTACCATAGACTTAGCCCCATGTAATTCAACTTCCACCTGAACAAATCTGCCATATTCAATACAAGTTCTGGTTTTAGTTGGGGATTAATATGCAAAACAACTCCATTTCTTTTTTAAGGCCCTGCTGAAATAAATTCTTGACCCAAATTTTTATAAGTCAAATATTTTGTAACCTTTTTCCTAATATGTGTCTCTTGTAGACAAATTATATCTTTTGTAATTTTTTTAAGTAGTGATTTTGTAAAAATCTTTTGCGGAGTATTTACTCCATTTATATTCCATATTAAACATTTGGAATCCATAGCCAAACCAAAAATGTAGAAAAATCAAAACCCATAACACCTAATTCCATATCATCTCTTTCAGAATCCTTTTGCATCTGTTGTACTTTTTGTGCAGTCTCCTCTGTAACCTCCATTTGGACCTCTTCCAGTTCTTTAAATTTTTCCAAAAATTCTCTCACTTTTTGAACAGAATTCAGTTGAAATCTCTGCTGTTTAAAAGTAAAAATCACACTTTCTAATTTGTTCCAGTCTAATGAAATCTTTCTTGGCTTAAATCTTTCAGTCAGAAAGGAGTATTCTTTTCTCTTACATAAAAGTCTGATAGGGATTTCTTTTAGGATAATTATATTTGCATTATCAATCTTCAAACTTGTGTTAAAATGCTGTTGTAGAACCTGATCCCTCATCTTTTTCCTCACAAAATATACCAAAACATCCCTCAGAACATTTCTTGTTCTCCAAGTCTTGAATTTATTCTATAAACCTTATCTATCTCTGCCTCTGTATCTTCTTCCCAACCAAAAAAGTTTGTCAAAGCTTGTATAATACTTTCTCTAATGTTTTCATCAGAGCTCTCTGGAATGGCTCTAAGTCTCAAACAGAATTCTTTCTCTCTCGATTTCAATAGAGACAAATTATTCTTTTAAAAATTACTGTGCTGAATGATCCTCCAACCTTCTGCTGTATAAACTTGATTCCTTTCAGTGGAAAAAAATAAATAATTACATATGCAAGAAAATAGATGGTAGCTTGATTTGGCTGGCATTCAATCAATCATTCTAATTCCTTCCAAAAATATTAAAAGCTTCTTAACTACTTAGCTATAACCCAGTTTGCATTGGAAAACTCAGTAAACATCTTATTTTTCATTCCTGAAAAAGAAGGAAATATGCTGTTAGGAACCAAATTTGTTTTGATATGTGTATGAGCTATTTAGCATGAAGACATCTAAGGATTATTTGCAAGAGGAAATGGTGGGTGTTATTATGTGCATGCAATAAACATGGTGGCCACCATTCTACGCATGTACAAAACTGCAGCCATGTTTTTGTGTGCAAAAAGTTAGCAGCCAACATTTTGTAGAGACACAGAACATGGCAGCCATTCTGTTCTGCTATTAATTTCCTAACTCCATGGGTAGTCAAGTGCCACGTCATGAACCTCTTATAGACATCATTTTGGAAAAAGCCATGTTTTTGGAAGAAAATGTATTTGTTTGTAAAGTAAAAATATGTAGGTGACAAAGATGAAAATAGCCCAGAGAAAGTAGTTTCATTTTTCAGTGCCAAATACTGACCTCATCTCATCAAAGTGCTTCAAGTTCTATTTATTAGATCTCAGACCAAACAATACTGTTGGTGAGATACACTGCTATAAGCCAGCTATGGTTTTACCATTTTTCTCAAAGAACTTTGTAATTGTTATCTGCTCATATGCAGACTTTGCTTATCTTCCATACATCTCTTAACTGATTTATATATAACGTCTTCAGGAACACTTTCCTATGTGGTGAAAGCCCTTTTGGAGTCTCTTCTTTTTATATAGGCACCTATTAAAAAAATAGCAACTTGCTACAGGCATTTTCATAGGCTGTTGAATTTACTTGGCTTGAGCTTGAATTTACTTGGCCATAGACAAGCAGTAGCATAAGAATAACTTTTTATAAGAGAAATCTGATAAGTGAAAGGTGAAATCAAGAGAAATATTAACTTCATCTTTCCCTCATATGATATAAACTTAACACCAGGCCAACATATATTTTTGTGAGACAATGAATGGTTTGAGTTGGGCTTGATTTGGGATTTTATCAAAAAAGCAAAAGCATTTTCAAAGCAATTATAGGATTGCCTATTCATGCATAGAAAATTCAGATTTCAATAACAACAACAGCACAATAGCATTCTGTTTCTCACACGCATTTGTTCTTCTGCTTTTTACATAACTAGGCCAATATTAATGTGACATAAAAGCATGTTAACCTAACTCTTGCAACTGAAGCCAGTGGGTCTTTTTTAAGCATGCTGAATTAATGATTGTTTGCTTCGTGTAGAATGAACAATGACCTATATTTTTTTGTGTTCACGTATTCAGCCTTTATAAATAGGGATTAATACGCTACATTATAATTATGGGCTTTACTGGCAAATCTTAATAAGCAGTGGCTGGCAAGTTGTCACACATATTGGGCACCAAACCTCAGCTCCAAGAGTTATCCTTATGAATAATTTTGCAAGGAAGCGGACGGTAACTTTGGAGACCAATATACTTCTTCTCCTACTGCAATATTGTTTCCACCTCCATAATCCAAGTAACTAGAATTTCCAATGCAGATAAATCATAAACATACATGTTAGACAAGATCCCAGCTGCAAAAATTCCTCCTCAAAGACACGGAGGCTGATGGGGCTGGTGAACAAAATGAAACTGTATGCTTTCTATCACACAATTCTAGCTATGTAAGTGATCTGGATAAACCTCCAAAGTTCCCATATTATGTATGGTAAAGAACATGTAATTCTTACCTGAAGATTTTTCACTATAGTTCATGATAATACAGGTAGTCCTTGCTTAACAATGGTAATTGGGACTGAGAACTCCATCACTGAGCAATGCAGTTGTAAAATCACATGACCATGCTGACTTATGATGGCAGTTTCGGCGATTCCAGTTGCCACTGTTAAGTGAATCCCAGATGGTTATTAAGCAAGGATGTCAGTAGCTAAGCTAGTCGCCCAAGTTCCTGAGCAGAAATGTCACTCCTCTTTCTGCAGCAAGCCTCTCCCCATCCTCCTCTACATCATGCTCCTAGGGAAGCCCAGAGGGCCCACAGAATGCAGGTTGTGCTTCAGAGGGGAAGAGAGAACCAAGGCAGCAGGCAGCTACACTCTGGACTTGAGAAAAACAGCAAAATGTCCTGAAGGACATTTCCTTACCTCTCTTCTTTAGGTTGCTCACTTTAACACTAAGGAGCTCAAACTATGAAAATAGTAGATGTTTTCTAAAGAATGTATGTAATCTAGGTTTTATTTAACATGTCTAGGTGACATAACAAAACATCCAGGTTACCAAACTGCTCTGGTGTGTTTCTAGTTCTCCACCTTTTCTGAAATATTGGAACTTTACAGGGGAAATCTTTCATTGTTCATTAATTTTCATTGTATGCTGAAACTTTCCTCACAACTTATGTCATATGCCACAATAATGAAAAACAATCAAATGGTCACATAGGTAATTTTTCAGACAGCCTCTAAAAACAGGACAAAACCTGAATAGGAAAAAATAAATCTGCTGTTTTGATTCTCCTGCCTTTGGATCTTGGCTTAGTAGTACTCACAAATTTTATTTATTTCAGTGCATATATATCAGGCGAGCATAAAGGGCGAATAAAAAGACTCTTAGAACTGAATTAATGGATGTTTCAAAATACAAACAAACAAAATCTCTCTCCCCAAAGTGATTCTGTCAGATCTTTGGCATGGCTGCAATAAATATCTCAGAGCTGGAAAGTTGACTGAATGGTAAATTAAGAAGCTGCTTATTCTTGCCAAATGTAACTGGAAGCTTGCAGTCTACAATTAAAATTTATTTATTTTTTCTTGATGTAAATATCATGTATGCCAACAATTCCAAGGATAATACCAAAATCTGGCATCTTTGTCTATCCATGTTCCCATGTTTCCCTTAACATCTTTCTTGTTACATTATCATCCGATTAGTCAAAACACTTGTTACTCTTTTTAATGCTTTAAAGCTTATAACCAAAATGATTCAATTCAAGTCACTCATGAGATCAAAACTTGGTTCGAAACTCTTGGGTACATGGTTCATCAGGTGAACACAGCAAGCCACAAGCCCTGCTCTTTTACGATCTCACTTGGTTTATGTCTTTCAAGAAGAGAAACACAGTACCTTTGTGGGAAGGTTTCTCTGATATACAAATAATGATAAATGTGTTCACTGTATTACTTTTTTACCATGTCACTTATTCACTATGTCACCCAATATTCTTTTGATTTAAAGCAGTATTAATTATATCCATGATAGGTATTTTAATAATGTATTAAGATCTCATTCTGATTAGTGATATAGACAAAAGAAATGAGATCATCAGAGTGAAGAACTAATTATTCTCTGAGCAGCAGAGAGTTGGGGAAACTTGCCAAAATAACCCTCAAGGTAGGTCATTTGCATTGAAAAATAATTTATTGAAAAGTCTTTCAAATTACCATCCGTTTAAGCCACTTAATACATTTGGAAGTACAATATGAAGAATTTCTTCCTGATTATGAAGCAAAGTCAGCCAGATTGGATTGTTGTACAAACAATTATGCAGACCCATTTCATTTCAATGGGAATTGGCTTGAAAAATGGAATAAAAATCAAGGATAACTCTAAAAGATAGTAGAGGAGATATTGTTCCTCTGAAATACTCCCCACCAACTTTATTGCTTTTCCCAGCCTTCAGTCGCAGAAGTCACAGAATTCTCATTGCCAGCCCTTTAGAACCCCTAAACAATTCTCTCTCCTGAAATGGGGCTTGGTAAAAACAGAAATCATGAAAATATTCTTAAAGCTTCAGGTTTTTGCACATTTCGGTTAAGGATTCAAAGCATTAAAAAACAACAACAACCCTGCTTTGGCCTTTAGACTCCATGCATTCAAGCAGGGATTTGAAGGGAAGATGTACTTTCATTCATTAGTGAGCATAGCTTTCCAGCAATAGTAAAGTAAGGTGGAGGATTGTGCTAATAGCTACATTCATGTCCCCCATCTCTCATTCAACTTTCCCACTTGAACACCCAAAATGTGGAGGGAGTCTAAGTCATTCATTTTCTCCTTGCTTTTCAGGCATTCAGGGAATATCTGAATAGAGATTTGAAGAGAGGCTGATGTGAGTGTTTTGTAGAAATACTGTAAAGGATAATAAGAGCAAAATAAAGAAACAGAAAAATAGCCCAAGATGTATTGAGCATGTTCTGTGTTGATCAAAGCTAATGATTTATTGAGACAGCAAAAGAAGAGAAGACAAGAAAAAAATAAATAAATTAATGCAACTGGAGAACATGCTTAGTGGCTGCCTAGAATCATTAACTGAAATATTCTATATTTAACTTACATGATAGCTACAGGAAGATTTTATAGGTGTTAACTCTACTAAAATGCTTATTTAAATAAGAACGAGTGGAATGTACACTGTGTAAATGCATAAAAGCCAAAGGTTTCATTATCAATCCAAAATACTATTTTAAAGAAACCATTAATTTGCATTTACTTTGTCTGTACAAGGTAACGTTAAGATGCTATCAAGATTTCTAATTTATTTCTCATTCATTCCAACTGTTTAACATATACTGTATTCTCAAAATCAGTTGAAAATTTGCAAGACTGCCAAATCTGGATAGACTTAAACCCTTTAAAAATGTATTTTGTACCGTGGATCATCTGCAGGACCTTTAAAGATCATCAGTAGAACAAGATAGAACCATATATTGTTAAATAAAAGTATTGAACAATGTAGTTTCAGGGAGATGTTGTTAATCTTCTTTGTTCTGTTTAATTTGAAAAGCTTCTAACATTATTCATTCTTTACTATGCTTTCTCAAAAGATTTAAAATGACAATGTCAACAGCATGATATATTTTAGCCAATTGTACTGTTGGATATTGGTAATATCTCTAAATTTTAAAATATTTTCTTTTAAATTAATATGAGATAAACAAGTTGGTCCATGAGTGAAAATAAAACTTCCCAAATATTGTGAGAGTTTCTGTATTAGAATACCTTTCCAAAGAAAGAAAGACAGCATATCAAGCAAATAAATAAATACAAAACTATCCTTGAATAACAGGTTGAGTTATTCTTTCTTTAAAACATTCAGTTTGTTTTTTATTTTCCTACTATCATTTTGAGTTAAAAATCTTCTCATCTCAAGGTCTTGTAACCAAGATGAAACTTGAGTTTCCGCTAGTTTAATAATTTTACAGTATTCAACTGCTCTCCTTCAGCATAGATCCTGGGAAGCTTTTCATATCTAGTCCACAAAATGCATTTCCATTTAGCTGAATGGCACAATTCAAATAAAAAAAACCGAAGCAAGGATAATATTTCTTAAAATGTATAAGACTGCTGAAATGCTAGATATTAACTGTGAGTTTATTGCAACATTTCCCAGGTAACTTTAAATTAGAAATTTCAGCAATACCCAAGAGCTATTTGGCTGAAAGACCTATAATAAAATTATCCACATCATAATATTGAGAAGAGAGATAGCAGAATATATAACAACAGTTGGACAATTTAAATATAATTGTGGCATGCCATTTATTAAGTCAATAGCATAATATTGTGGAACTCATCATGGCATCTTGGAGCAACGTGCTTCTAGACATGTCTTTTGGTGCCCATTCAGGCTTCTTGTTCCATTTGATTTTTTATTATTATTTTTATTATTTATTTATTTTTACTTAAAAAAATAGAAATGCTGACATGCTGCAGTACATCCAGCATTACCTTCATTTCCAGGATTATTCAGTGTGGAATACTGATTATCGTGTTAAATTAGGATTAGTGAGATAATGTTTATATCCCCATTTAGTCATGGATTTCACTGATCAAGAAGTATCTCCTGGTCCTCTCCCTTTTGCCAATATGCCCCTTTTGTATATGATTGCAGTGTTATAACCCATATACAAAAGGAGTGGAGCTTACATCATACAATGTGATGCTGCTTTCATGGGTAGACCATGCTTAACAACCATGACTGGGACTGGCAACTCCATTACTAAGCAATGCGGTCATTAAGCGAAACATCATGTGACCACGATAGACTTACGACCTCACTTCTGCTACAGTCATTAAGGAAATCACCTGCAGTTGTTAAGCGAGACATCATGTGACCACAACTTGCAGTCTTACTGCTGGCTTCTCCATTGACTCTGCTTGTCAGAAGCTGGCTGTGAAGTGTGCAAATGGCGATCATGTGACCATGGGACACTACAATGGTTGTAAATGCCCACTGGTTGCAAAGTGCCCGAATCTTGATCAAATGACCACAGAGATGCTGTGATGGTTGTAAATGCAAGGACTGGTTGTAAGTTACTTTTTCAACACTGTCGTAACTTCAAACGGTCACTAAACAGGGCATTAGTTAAGCAAGGTCTACCTGTATATCATTGCCAGTATCTTACAGCAATCAGGGACTGTTATGTTTTGTTTGGAATTTTAGGAATTCAGGATAAATTCTTAATACACCACCCCATGTGTGCTTTTAAAAGGTACCCCCTGCATACTCATGTAAGCTGCATCTACTACCAAATCCCATATATATGAACTTCTTAAATCACCCTTGTAAAAAAACATTCACAGCAAGCTGAAGTGGTTTGAGTGGTGACAGGGAGAAGACTCAGAAACCTGTGGCCCAATAAACCAAATTATTTCTATTCACTGACCATATCTCAAATATAGTATGGTAGCATGCTGACCTAATAGGAAGGCATAAATAATAATAATGTCATGGATGGGTTTATCTGAAATATTCCAGTGTCACGTAACTTCCACTGTGTCTGCCTTTTTCTATGTCTTGTCTTTGCAATGTAGCAGCCAAAGGTATATAAGCTCTGGTTCTGCTTTTTCTCATGGCTGTTCAGCAAAGTGCAAAGCTTTGCTGGGATCCCAGTATATATATTGTATTATTGATTGCATGCCAATAAAATTATGTTGTATCTTCAAAGTGATTTCCTTGCTTTAGGTGAGCCATGTATGGCCACAACACATGTCAGCTGGAGATGGGCCATTATCTAAGTCTTGCATGTTGACATTCTGAGCAAGGAATGCTTGAATGCCCCCTTGAGGTTATAAAGCTATTTTAATCTCATCATATAATATCCATATGCTAAACAGTTCTGGACCTATAACAAAAATCTCCTAAAAATGTGGCCAGAAACTTGAATGAGGTACACCATCTATTTTCATGTACTTGCAGTGTAGATTACAAGTGCTAATACATGGTAGATTATTTTTTGAAAATAGCTGGGGAGATCACTTTTTGGCAGTCAGTGCCCCCCCCTTTTTTTTTCTGAAAAGGGCCTTAACATGCAATGGTATAGCTTGCGCACTTGTTTCATTTTTGCTGTACAACATGTCTTTTTGTTAAGCAAGGGCTACAGTGTTACAAAGTGGATGGAATCAGATCAGGGGCATTCACAGGAGGGAAGTCTAAAAAAGTCTACATGATGCTTGCATGTAGACTTGGTGGATGCAACCATATGATTGAAGCCCCATTTCTTTTTAACATGCAACATACGTAAAAAGAGGTGGAGCTTTACTGGCGCATTTGTGACCAACGTCTTGACTTTTGACACTATACCCCACCCCACAAGAGGCTGGGCCAGATCATCTGTGTGAGCAGAACTGAGTAGTTTTGGGAGAATTTGCAGGAAGACTTTTTCAACAGTGTTACTAACGGTGGAGCCACCTCAATATTTCACCAAGTCCTTCTGGGGTCCCCAGGCCTGATGGCACAACCAGGTCTTGAGGGACTTTCGGAAAGTCAGAAGGGTTGAAATCAGCCTTACTCTGGGGTGGGGGGAAGAGTGTTCCATAAAACAAATTTTAAAGCTTGCACTAGAGTTTTCATGTGTTTTTGCCCTTCCCTGATGGGAAACATTGTTGGGGCTGTGAGGAACATAAAGAGTGGACTCTTTTTGTCATGTTGCTCTAGTGGTTTGCTAGAAAAAGTTAATCAGCCTTGTCTTTTGGAGGGGGCATATATACCCACATTTTCCAATTAAGTTCTTAAATATATAAATCCCCATTTTTAATGTAAACCTATTTCTCTGAAATACCTGGTTATAACTTGAGCCAAAAAGACTGTTCTTGCCACAGGTGAATTCAAACAAAGACAAACAGTAAAATCTATGTAAGTCTCTCCTTTATATTTCTGAGCTGTTACATTTGAAATTTTTTCCTGACTTTATTTATAGTAAAACATTCAATATGTTTTAATATTTTATATAGTAAATTTTTATTTACTATAAAAATGTACAGTAAAACATTAAATATGAATCTTTCTGAAACATGACAAAAGCCACAAGCATGCAATCAAAAATATTTAAAATTTGCATAAAGAGGTTTTATGCATGTAGTAAAACTACTAAAAATGAGTGCAGTATTAAAAGCTACATAGTGCTTTGCAACAAACTGATTCAACTCACTGCTTCACACCCTGTTTCAATTCATAAATCTGCTCCGATAGGATTATTTAATCCAAATTTAACTGTAGCACCCCTTAACAATTTTACACAACCTTACAAAAATATTACTTCTTTTTTTAAATCACCACAATTCTTTCTCTCTTTTTCATATTATTGCTTTAATGTACAAGATTAAAAAAGGAGAGAAAGAAAGGAAAAGGAAAAACAGGAAAACACAGGAAAAAAGGAAAAAGAGACCCACAGAAATGAATTAAAAACAAAGAAATAATGAAATGAACTACATTGCATACAACAACTGGTTCAGATTAACTTTAAACATATAATTAAATCACCAACATATTCTTGATCAGTCTTTCCATTACATCAGCAGAGAAGTCATAAACAGAATATGAATACAAATAATGCTCCAAAGATTAGATAGCTTCCATCTCAGATTAGTATAAACCATAAAACAGTCAAGAAACAAAATGCAAAATGTAGATGGATTAAATCCATAATCACCCTCAGCAGTTGCTTCCAATTAAGTTATATCTTCCACAACAAAGACTGTTGAAAAAAAATACAATATTTATACAAGTACAGCCTTCAGTCAAATGTTTGTTAACTGGTCCTCCCACTGATTTCTTTTTTCTTTTTCTTCCATGAAACTGTGTTGGAAAATAATAAAATAAAGCTGGAAACTCTCCCCTCTCCCCTTGCCTCTCTTCTGCCCCCCCCCCCTCCTGCAATCTCTTTTCTCCACTTCCTTTTGCCATTCTTTGCTCATGCAAAACAGGATCAGTTCCAGGCTATTGCATGACCCAAGACTGACCATGTTCTACTGCCAAAAATAGCCCTCTTAACACTATCATACTGAAACAATGGGAGGGCCATCAGCTGTCTGCTTAAGGGTTTGCTGTGGTTCTTATCTCACAATAGAAAAAAACCATCTATCCCCCATTTAACACTTATCCAAACCTATCCTCCAGTCAGATCCCTCAGATTATCCACCTCTCAACCTCAAAAGTGTATAAATCCTATGCTTTTCTGTTGTTCAGGGTCCCTCTTTCTTGAAAGCAGGCACCCAATGATCATCGCAATCAACATGGTTCTTCTCCTCAGTGTTGTGCTCCTGTCTTTGGCAAAAATTCCACAACAAAACATAAGCAATAATACAAACATAAGCAATAATAAAATCACACACAGACACAGACACAGACACGTACCCATAAAGGCTTCCTAAAATAAAATAAAAAAGCAGCATGTCTGTTCATAAGAAAAAAAATCTTCAAATTCTTGTTGTATTTCTTTTGCAAAAAGTTGATTGTTTAATAAAGATACAAATGCCATCTAGGAAAAAATGGGATGATTATTTCTTCCAGTAATCAGTAATGCTGCTGGGGCATGTTTAGATATAATATATATCTATATTACCTATATTTCCTTTATTAATTTATTACTTTATTACATTCAAAATCAACATATCAGAATATAACTGAACTGAAATATAATCTAAGGTGGAAGAGAAAAAAAGGTAAAGATCACCCTACATCGACCATATTAAATTCCACCATATAAGCTCACAATACTTTCCACATATGAGAATTAGATCTAATAAAGAACAAAACAATTGATTAAAATCCCTAGCCATAACTATCTGCTCCACAGCCAGAGTAAATGATGTTGAAAATCCTCAGTAGAATCATAACATTTGATAAATGCAGGACAACTGTTACAATAGTCATCAATATTTAAAATATTCTGGGCCACTTATTTCTTGCACCATTGCAACTTTTAAGCACTTGGTAATCAAAATTACCACATATATACTTGGCTAAGTCATCCCCTAGATAGAAGATCTTTCTGCTTGTGGGAGAACATGATTTTCTTGCAAAATAGCAACTTCAGGTTTTAAGTAACTGAATTTGGTGTATATCTTCTCTTTCTTGGAGAGGATTTTTAAGGTCTGTCAAGTTCCATGAAACAAATAGAGACATGATGTTGTGTTACCTTTTTTTAAAAAAACAGTATAAATACAAATAGGCACACACCTATCTGAATATTTTTTTGCTTGGAATTAAATTTGAATTAAGTTTTAAAAGCTAAAAACTAAAATGAATAAAATAAAAAAGTGTGTGTGTGTGTGTGTGTGAAAAAGTAAAAATAATTAAAAATAGAAAAAAAGCTAGAAAAAAGGCAAGGAAGTTTTATAGAAGACTAGACAACCTGTGACCCATCGGGTCATCATTTCAGAGATATTTCCTTACTTAAACAAAGAAACAGAATGACCAAGGGCAAAAAAGCAGTGGAAGTGTGAGTGACGACTTATGACTTGCTGCCAGCTTCCCCACTCACTGACTTTGCTTTTGGGAAACTGACAGGGAGCATCAGAAATCTCCCTCCCTCCCTCCCTCCCTCCCTCCCTCCCTCCCTCCGTACATATAATATAGGCTTGCACCATTTGCCCTCCCCTCATGACCCTCAGAGAGGTCCGGTGAAACCTCCCCCTCCACTTCCTCCTCAGCTGACCCATGGAACTGCCTGCCATTTTGCTGCGGGGTGGTGGAACAAAGAGAGCCACATTCCATGAGGACCACCCCTGCTCCCTATTCTGGCATGTCCCCAAGGGCCCCCTCCCTCAAGGGAGGAAGAGGGCTCACCCATGGACCCACGGGTGCCCTCCAGCCAGCCCTACCTTGCCACTCCCTCATCTTCCACAGCCATTAAGAAATTTCAAATTTCTGCCTCATTTCCTTGCAGCCAGTTAATTGGGCACAGAGGACAAAGGGTCATGCCCATGACAATCATGTGACCTGGGTTGACCATGGCAGCACAGCAGTGTAGCAGTGCTGAAGCAGCCACAAATCCCCCAAATTTCAATTCCACAGGAGTCATGGGTCCTGATTTTGGATGCATTCTGTAAGTTAGCCCATTTGAGGTATCTTGGTTCCAAAATTGTTGCCCTATAATGCACTGTTTCAGTCAATTGAAGGTTACAGACATGAGTTTTAGTAATATATAGATAGATTCAAAATATCTATCTATTTATCTACCTACCTACCTACCTACCTGGAGTCTTGGCTATACCATACTGAAATCATAGGACAGGAACTCCACCCTGAGGTGAAATTTGTGAAGCGGTTCTGTAACTCACTCGCCCACTTTAACAGGCTTCTCTGTGTACATATACACACTTTTATTGAATAGAATCATGAATCTGAATTAAACTGCAAATTTGAATCAAATCATACTACTAATTCCAATTGAATCACAAATTCAGTTCAGGTCTTGGTTGATTGGCTCACTTGTATGATCTAGATCTATCAATATCTTTAGGCACTGGGAATAGAAATGGACATTGAAGAAATGCACTACTGAAGCCTGGTAGGATGTAACATTTCTATAATATGATTTCCTGTAAAACCCATCGCTTCTCTCTAACAGGAAAGAACAGCTGTTATTTGTTACCCATTATCCTCCATTTCCTCTTTTATTCTGAAGTCTAAAATTATTTCATATTATAATAATACAATGGAATGCTTCTTTGAGAACTATTGCAAAATACTGAAAAGACATTGATTTTAAAAACATTTATCTGTGATCATAACAGTTGCTTGTGTGTAATTAATTTTTTTACCCTCCCCAGTTGTTTAAGCTAGCACAATGCAAAAGTTAAAATACTCCATCCTTAATATTAAGCTGTGTTCAGTACTGTTGAACTTCTCTTTTCCATGTTTGATCTATAAACATATGAAGAAAAAATGAACTTCATAAATCACTAGTGACAGATTCATGAAAGTACTGTTCTTTTTAAAGTGAGGTGTAAGTGAATATGGTGAAAAATCTAAAAGGGAGTTTGGTAATAAAGGTCCATTATTCTTCAGACCTCTTTTTGACCTCTGCTATTGTTTTCTAAATTTAATGACTACTCATTGCCTTTTTTATCATTCTACAGTCAGTATAATCAATTAAACAGCACCTGGCTTTCATTTATCTTGCTGGTGTTTACTTGTTTAGGTGTTAGCTTTGATTCTGGGCCCATTAATTAAAGAGCAAAACACTTTGAATAATACTAATTCTCTTCCAAGGCAAGGAGACATCTAAATAATCTCTTCTGCAGAAAATCCCTATAAATTTTATGGAGATTCATGGAACCTAAAGCATTAAGATTATTTAGTATGGCCAATTGCCCAAATGATGGGTCTGATTTTCACCTTTTAAAGCTTATGCAAATAATTTGCTTTAGAACTTAGTGGAATTCTCCCTATTGCTTTTAGATGTCTTCATAAAGCCTATGGACAAAAATAATCAGACTTATCAATGGTATTCAGTCTTGTTCTCAACAGTTTGTAATCTCTTGGGCATTCTTGCCAGGCTTAACTTGTTCAGTAAGAAGAATTTTGAATAAGTGATTATAAAGGTCTTTCACTCTCTGGAGGCTAAAAGATTACTATTCTTTTCTACCAACCTATTATTTCATAGATATTTCCCTGAGTGATAGTTTTAGCATTATTACTGTACAAAGCTTTTGAATGCACCAGTTAACATTACAGAATGATAGGCAGATGTTTCCCTGTTTATTGTTGCCATTTTGAAGATAAGCTTCACTTCCTGTGGAGGCATCAGTGGGATTTATGATGTCACTCATTTTATTAACAAATGCCTTTGTGTTAATTCTGCACCTTCCTGATGTGGATAAGGTGTTGTTCCATAATGCTGTGGCAGACTCACAGTAAGCTACAAGGACCACATGAGAGTACATGTATGAAATGCTGTGTGTTTCTCATCTATTTCTTCTTGTCAATTTGTTAGAGCAAAAGATATAGCATGCAAAGATGTGAACTGCTTGAGAATTGTCCTTGTTGGACCATTGTACATATATACAATGGTCCAACACATTCACCTCCTTAACTACTCACAGTTTCTGAAAAGCCCCTATAGGATTGCACAGCCCTTAATTGCAGTAGCTGTTCCTGATTGGCAGGAAGTTGAACAAGTTGGATTTTTATACTTTATTACCCAGTAAATTCTTTAAGGGCAGTGACATCCATAACAAGCCATCATGACATCAAAGTGAGAAGACAGGATTCATGATGTCACCATGCTGAGAATGCCACTTAGTATTTATGTCATGGTATTAGATACAAACAGGTAAGCTGTATTATTTGCATCATTCCTCCCCTACCCCTGCAGATGTCCATATTTCAGTGTTGGAAATCACCTTTACCCTCTTCTCTTCCTAGAGCAACTTCTATTGAGTTCCAGCTTGAATGGAGCTAGAATTAGAAATGTAATGTTTATCTAAAGGTCAAAATGAAGTGCAGTGGTCTGATGTCTAATTATATCCTCATTCAAATTAAAAGGTCAGGAGAAGCTGTTCTAGATCAAGAACTGTAACGGAATGTGAGAGTGACCTTGGAAGGCTGAAGGGGGAGAGATGCTGCCTAGGGAACAATCAGATAAAAGGGGGAGTAGCCTGCAACTGAATAACGGGCAGAGAAAGAAACTTAGAATGGACCCACCCCAACTGATCAGGTGGTAAATAGGGATGGTGGGAGATTTGTACTTTCAGACTTGCAAGATTCTGTTAATGTAGCCTAACAATAAAGTAGACGTGTTCATCTGCTCGTGTTTCCTGTCTGGTTTATCTGGGAGGGATGACAACAGCAGTGTGTATGATTTAATTTGGTGCCTCTTTTGCATCAAGGTACACCCTTTGGAAAGGAGAGGGAAGGTCTGGCACTTCACTAGTCCAAAAATGCAGAGCTTTGGACCATTTTTAATTCTTCACCGTTGGATACGTTACGCATGAATATATTCTTTGAAGAATTTAATCATTTAAATATGTATTCATCTACTTTGGTCAAGTGACTTCATTATTCAGTGGAGGTTTATTATGTCATGAAAGTTTCTTTCAGAAGGAAGGAAAATTCTTAATAGCTTAAGAATTGTCTACTTTTCTTTCAACCCCACTGTATTATTTTCCTCCTTGTACAACATACCAGTTTGGGCTATCTCCTAATATTAGCTCATAATTAAATTGGCCATTCTATGTATATAAATGGACTAAAAATGCAATTCTGAATCCATTTATCTAAGAGTTATATATCTGAAACAAATGAGACTGATTTCTAAATGAACCAATAATAGTATTGAGCCAAAATGTACCATTTTCCCCTTATAGTACAAAAAAATGGTTATTTTAAAACTATGCAAACTAAGATTACATATCATAGCAATGTCTTACTCTATTAATAAATATTTACCATTTTTTTGTAAGTTAAATAGCACAGTAGGATGTTATTATAGTTGCCTTAGCTCAGCCCTGCCTTTTCACCCATTAAACTCTTGGTAGCATATATAAGGTCATCTATCATTCAAGAACTGAACAACTTCAGACTTAATTCACTTGGTACATTTGCAGTATCATGTGCCTTCTTTAGGCCATGCTGTGAGAGTAAAGAGCTTAATAATCATGAACCAGAATCCACTGCCACATTATATTGGCTTGTATTTTTAGAAATTTATTAATAGTTCAAGAAATGTTGCACTCTTGAAAAATAAATTTGGTTGCTCAGTATTCAGAGAAACACTCACAAGTTATTCAAATTATTATGCAAATTGAACTTTAATGTCATTGCCTTGATTTCCTGCCTTCCCAAGACTTATATTAGCTCAAATTGGATTAGATAAAGAAAAATATTGATATGGAAAATAACATTTATTTCATTTGCATCTTAATATACAAGTAGTCATTTTGATTTAAGAATAATACCATCAGATTTTATATACTTTTGGTTGTGCTTTACATTGGGTATTTTTCATTAACTTTACCATTTTCTCGGAATCAATCCATCAACTTTTTCCTTTTTAAATGTTTGCTCTGTGAATCAGGGTAGAACGCATGCTTGACAGCAGGTCAATATTTATATGAGTGGAAGGAAATTACATATCATCATTCTGATTCTTATCCAGTTCTTTGGTTTCAATTGTTATTAAAACTTTGTACATTTCAAATATTTGAAATTCATGATTATGCTATTAAGGAAAAGCAGGAGAATGGAACCTATAAATTATAAAGTTATGAGAAATAAATTGCCCATATCAAAATCATATGGATTTCCTTATCCATTTTGGTGAAAGTGCAGTTATGTGTGTTCCATAGGTGGTGTAAGCAGAATGGCCCCCATGGAAGATAACAGGGAAACTATTGCTGGTAGATGGACACCATGTGAGTAGGAGGAGTGGCTGAAAAATCTACTCCATCAGAACTTTCAGATGAATGAATGTTATACCTGCCAAGTTTATTATCTATGTATTAAAAAGGCTCATATGGATGCTGATCATATATTGAAAACATCCTTGGATGGCTCACAGCAAAATCAGTAAAACACAAAAAAGGTAAAACAGCAATACATATCAATGTTACCATATGTCCCATGGCACCCCCAAAATAATGCTTCCAGCAGTTACATCATATATTTGCTGGGCTCCATTCACACCTTAAACCAACACTTGGGAAAGAGCCAGCTCTTTACAGTCTTCCAGAAAGCTAAAAGTATGGGGTCTGTCCATATCTCAGGAGGGAGGCCTTTCCACAGGGCAGGGGTAGCTAAGGGAAGGCATGTCTTCTAGGCCTTGCCAGATGACATTTAAAGGAAAGGTTGTCAGGCACGCCCACCCTATCAAGTCTGGTGGGATGGGCAGATACCCTCTGAAAGAGGTGGTCCTGCAAATAACCTGGCCCCATACTATTCAGGGCTTTAAAGGTGATAACCAGAATCTTGAATCCATCTGGAAAGAAACTGGGAGAATTTAAATCTCCACTCATACCAAATTAGGTATTTCACAACACAGGTTTCTGCAAATGTTCATAAAATAAGAAGTAATACAGTACATCCAAAAGAAGCAACAACATTTCATGCTGTGTGTGTGTGTGTGTGTATATTTGTGACTTCAAGTCACTGTTGACTCTTGGCAACTGCCTGAACCAGTCCCTGCAGTTTTCTTGGCAAGGTTTTTCGGAAGTGGTTTGTCATTGCTTGCTTCCTAGGGCTGAAAGAAAATGACTGGCCCAACTCACCCAGCTGGCTTTGTGCCTCAGGTGGGACTAGAACTCACAGCCTTCTGGTTTCTAGCCTGATGCCTCAACCACTAGGCCAAACTGGCTCTCACTTTGTATGTATACTTACATATATATCCATTATGCTCTTCACTTTGGAGATCAGGAGCATTATGCAGAGTACAGAGAACAAGTAATAAACAATAAGTCAAAGAAATGGGAGGCATGAGAAGAAAAAGAAAAGAAGAAATACATTTATCCATAAATCATTAAGGAAATATTATACAGGTGAAACTCGAAAAATTAGAATATCGTGCAAATGTTCATTTATGTCAGTATGGCAACTCAAAAGGTGAAACCAATATATGAGATAGACGCATGACATGCAAAGCGAGATATGTCAAGCCTTACTTTGGTATAATTGTGATGATTATGGCGTACAGCTTATGAAAACCCCAAATTCACAATCTCAGAAAATTAGAATATTACATGACATCAATAACACAAGGATTGGAAATAGAACAATATCGGACCTCTGCAAAGTAGAAGCATGCATACTCAGTACTTGGTTTGGGCCCCTTTTGCAGCAATGACTGCCGCAATGCGGCGTGGCATGGATGCTATCAGCCTGTGGCACTGCTGAGGTGTTATGGAAGACCAGGATGCTTCAGTAGTGGCCTTCAGCTCCGCTGCATTGTTCGGTCTCATGTCCCTAATCTTTCTCTTGGCAATGCCCCATAGATTCTCTATGGGGTTCAGGTCAGGCGAGTTTGCTGGCCAATCAAGCACAGTAATCCCATGGTCATTGAACCAGGTTTTGGTACTTTTGGCAGTGTGGGCAGGTGCCACGTCCTGCTGGAAAATGAAGTCAGCATCCCCATAAAGCTCATCTGCAGAAGGAAGCATGAAGTGCTCCAAAATCTCCTGGTAGACGGCTGCATTGACCCTGGACTTAATGAAGCACAGTGGACCAACACCAGCAGATGACATGGCTCCCTAAATCAACACAGATTGTGGAAACTTCACACTGGACTTCAAGCATCGTGCATTGTGTGCCTCTCCATTCGTCCTCCAGACTCTGGGTCCTTGGTTCCCAAATGAGATGCAAAAGTTGCTCTCATCAGAAAAGAGGACTTTGGACCACTGGGCAACAGACCAGTTCTTTTTTTCTGTAGCCCAGGTAAGACGCTTCTGATGTTGTTTGTTGTTCAGGAGCGGTTTGACAAGAGGAATACGACATTTGAAGCCCATGTGCAGGATCCGTCTGTGTGTGGTGGCTCTTGATGCACTAGCTCCAGCCTCAGTCCACTCTTTGTGAAAGTCCCCAACACTTTTGAATGGCCTTTTCCTGACAATCCTCTCCAGGCTGCGGTCATCCCTGCTGCTTGTGCACCTTTTTCTACCACACTTTCCCCCTCCACATAACCTTCTATTGATGTGCTTTGATACAGCACTTTGGGAACATCCAACTTCTTTTGCAATTCCCTTTTGGGGCTTTCCCTCCTTATGGAGGGTGTCAATGATGGTTTTCTGCACAACTGTCAGGTCAGCAGTCTTTCCCATGCTTGGGATTCCTACTGAACCAGCCTGAGAGACCATTGAAAGGCTCAGGAACCCTTTGCAGGTGTTATGGATTCATTAGCTGATTAGAGGGGGACACTTTGAGCCTAGAATATTGAACTTTTTCACACTATTCTAATTTTCTGAGATTGTGAATTTGGGGTTTTCATAAGCTGTACGCCATAATCATCACAATTATACCAAAGTAAGGCTTGACATATCTCGCTTTACATGTAATGCGTCTATCTCATATATTGGTTTCACCTTTTGAGTTGCCTTACTGACATAAATGAACATTTGCACGGTATTCTAATTTTTCAAGTTTCACCGGTATATCTTTGTCTTACTACCTGCTCAGTGTTGAACCATTTGCTAAGCATTCCACTGATTCTCACGCATGCTTTACTCCCCTCATATACTGCTCTTATCACATTCAACCACCAACCTCATATTTGCACAATTCCAGCCTATTCACTTTATTACACTCTATAGAAACATAGAGTAAACATCTTCTTCACATCCTTATATTTCTCAGTGACTTGCCACAGAACAAAAGTCTGGCCTGTATGCTTTGGGGGTGGCATATAGCCACACTCTACCTTCCAGGTTTTCTCATTGTCACCTCTTATTCTCTTCCCCGGGACGGTTTGTAATCACTCTTGCTGCCTTTCCCTTTGTATAGGGGCACAATAATGGCGTCCTTCCAATCAGGCACAGGAATGATCTTCACACACATGTTAAGCAAGTTTCACAGCAACACCATAAACAGACTATATTCATAGTTCAACATTTCTCCAGGCTCAGCATCTATTCCTGCAACCTGACAATTTTTCAGTATTCTCATAACATTTGTGACTTCCTTTCCATCAATTTTTCTTGGAAGTGAACATTTATAGCATTAATTTCAATTCCAATCCCTGGTATATCACTTTTATTTCCACACAAATCTCTCACATACTCGCTCCAATATTTTCTCACTTCAGTTCATCCAAAATCATTCATCACTTTTATTTTTAATTCCATTCATTCTGCTGGAGGCGCTTTGCTTTGACCTTTTCATTCACTTTTAAAACAATTGTTTTTATTTTCCATCAAAACTGCTCTGCATTTTTCCTGCCTTTCTGAATCTTAACTGTTCCTTGCTCTTTTTGACTGCATTTTCCTGCAGCTATCTTTTTCTCTCTGTGCACCTTGTACAATACCTTGACTTATCATCATTTCTTGCAGCAATCGTTCTTTCATATAATTTTTTTTTCTTCAATCACGGCATATTTTACCATCATCCCCCAAATATCTTTTTTCATATTTCCCATTATATTTTATACATTATGTTTCTCATTTTTCATACTCCTGTGGCCCTGGGTAATTTTTTTTTCATTCTGTTCCAAGCAGTTTCTACATCCTCTTGCCTTACACCCACTTTCCATTCATACCAACCTCATGTTTCCTCTTCTTGAACTTTTTCTACTTTCATTCTACTTTCTTTCAATTTCTTTCTTTTTCTTCACATTCATTTACACTACCCAAAAATACTCTGTCCCACATTCAGAATCTCTCACTACCTTATGTCCTTTATTAATTCTCACAATCTTTCATTATAAACATTCAAATCAGTCATGCTTTTAATCTGATACTAGACAACCCATGACCCATTGGGTCATCATTTCAGAGATATTTCCTTATCTAAACAGAGAAACAGAATGACCAAGAGCAAAAAAGCCATGGAGTGTGAGTGACTTGTGACTTGCTGCCAGCTTTCCCACTGATTTTGCTTGTGGAAAGCTGGCAGGGAGCATCAGAAATCTTCCTTCCTTCCTTCCTTCCTTCCTTCCTTCCTTCCTTCCTTCCTTCCTTCCTTCCTTCCTTCCTTCCTTCCACCACCAACACCCGCCAGCCAGCCGTACCTCACCAGCAGGCATCAAGTCACTCCCTCATCCTTCCCTCATTGCCCACAACCTTTAAGAGATTTCAAATTTCAGCCTTGTTTCAAAGCAGCTAATTGCTACTTACCCATCGGGCCTTGCTGCCAGCTGATGGGTTTAGGGGACAGAGGGAGGCAGGAAAGAGGTTGGGGATATGCCCATGATGATCACGTGACCTGGGCTGACCATGGCAGCGCAGCAGCACAGCAGTGCTGAAGCAGCCACAAATTTCCCAGATTTCAATCCCACGGGAGTAATGGGTCCTGAATTTTGGACATATTCTGTAAGTTAGCCCATTTGAGGTACCTTGGTTCAAAAACTGTTGCCCTATGATGCATCATTTCACCCAGTTGAAGGTTACAGACAGGAGAGTTTTAGTAATATATAAATTCATCCCTGCCATGTGTAAATATGAAGAGACCCATGCTTAAATCCCATATCTGAAATGACCTTTTCCCAGGTGGATACTCACGCAGGTGGATACTCACGCAGGTGGATACTCACGCAGCAAGCATTATGTTTCATTCCTGGGTTTTTGAATGGAGTATAACTGGAGTATAACATGCAACAATCATCTATCTATTGGTTTCTACTTCAATACACACACATAATAACCTAGATTTCATTTCATTTTATTATTTGTTAATTCATGCTTTTTACTGTTTAGTTCCCTTAGATTCCAAGATTAAATTTTCAATATGCATGGTCATCATCCAATGGCCCCACAGATACTGACCCCTGCTACCTATCATGGCCTTGAACAGCTGAGGCTTTTACATAATACTGTTTAATTTAGATAAGATGTAGACTAGGTTACTAGCCTTAATTGCACCAGTTTGCAAAAATATGTGATAAGCAAATGATAAAGGGACAATGTGAATGATGGTTATGATGCAGTTTTAGGGTCTTCTCTGTTAGAGATGTTGAGAATGACATAAAAGTGAAGTTATAGATTCATTGCTGATAAATAATGAAACTGAACTGGATGCAATTTAGAAAGGAAATACAAAAAACAAGGGGAGGAATATCCATTTTATAATGGGATCCAAAGCTTTAATTTTGCAATACAATAAGCATACATAAAGGGAAGCATTATAAATGTTTCTATTAAATTTGGATAAGCAAAACACAAGAGAAAGGCTTGAATGGCATCCTAACTGTTCTAGGTAGACTTGTGCATTTGTCTCTAATTCTGTGAGAGTCAGTGCGAGAGGGGTTAAAAACGTACTCTCATCGCCAGAACAAAGAGGAGGAGATAAGAGAATGAGACTGGCTCCTCCCTAAAGAATGCAAGGGAGGTTGGGAGGGTGACCCTGGAAATTGCTCTCACTCTGAGAAGATTGATGTCAGGATTAGCCCAGGAAACTCCAGGAGACAGTACAGATTCAATCCAGCAAGGTTTATTGGCTTCAGTCCCTTTACAGAAATCTTCTCAGAGTGAGAGCAATTTCCAGGGTCACCCTCCCAACCTCCCTTGCATTCTTTAGGGAGGGGCCAGTCTCATTCTCTTATCTCCTCCTCATTGTTCTGGCGATGAGAGTACGTTTTTAACCCCTCTCGCACTGACTCTCACAAATTCCTTAATTTTATTTTCTTTTGCTCCTTTATTTCAGACACTACAATCTCTTTAGAAATTGACTAATCTGTTAGATGTTGTCAATAAGGGCAGATTATGGACATGATTCCCATATGCAAAAGGTGAAGCATAGCTGTGTTTTGGGTCCCTTGGAGGCCAGCTAAAATCCTGGTATCTAACAGAGCCAGATGGGATCCTGAATGCACTTGGAAATTACCATATCTTTATCAGTAATTATGTCAGTGTTCAATTTTTGACTGATCTTTGAATACAGAGAAAACACTTAGGCAGTTGTCTCTATTTTGCTAATAATGCTCTTTTTGCAGAGCAAATCAGAGCCTTGGTTTACTAGGGAGATGAGAGTGGTAAAATGGATGAGGTACCAACCAGAGTGCAAGTAGAGGAACTCTTGCGATGGATCAGACATTGCGCAGAGTGAGGTCTGCACACCAGTGGAGACACCACCAAAAGTGCTTACCTTCTGCCTACATTGCATCCACACAGAACAGGCTGGCATTACTTTTGGGTACTATGTAGCACCTCCTCTACCAAGTATGCTGATGATATCCAGCTCTAGTGCTGCTTACCATCCATTCCAAGGATGTTGCTTCAGTTTGATAATAAACTGTGTGAAGGATAACAAACTGAAATTATGACCGAGATGCTGGAGTAAAACAGGAAATTGGACTTGGGGACTGACGTTCAGGCTATTTTGGATGGGTTGCATTCCCATTTAAATAGCAGACTTTGGAACTACTGTTTATCCTCTGCTGTGGCAAGAAGCTCCTTTACACAATTATGTCTAGTGGGTCAGCTGTATCCTTCACAAGCTTAACAGATTTAGTGACAGTTATCAATGCCTTGGTTACACCCTGTTTTGATTATTGGAATGCACTGTACAAGGCATGGCTTTGGGAAAGTGGCTAGAAACTGCAGGTGGCAACAAGTCTGCCAGCTGGTTGAAGGGAGGGAACATATGATCCTATTCTGAAAGCCCTGCACTGGTTGCCAGTTGCTTACCAGTCATAATGTAGAGTGATTAAAACTCACAGAAAGAAGCCTTGTCTTTGACTTGCAAGAGGGGTATTGCATTATGTTGCTCCCAGGTTATGGAATATATTCTATTAGCCCTACCCTTTCAGAGTAACTCTGTAAATATTCTGTAATATGTAAAGATTAATCTCTTACCATCCTTTGCATTGTCAGATTCATTTTATCATATTTTGTAATTCCTATTTAATTTGAATATTTAAATATCATTTTAAAATTTTGTTAGCATAAAAACAATATATATGTATACACCCCACCCCCACCCCCAATTTACACAAGTAGTATGTTGGTAAAAAGTAAAGCCTCTTAAAAGTAAAGTCTCTTTTGAATTAAGCTTGACTCCTGGTGACGTTACAAACATTTCCTTGTAGTTTCCTTGGCAACCCTGGATAAGTGATTTTCCATTGTCTTCTTCTATGGTTCTTTAACTTCCTAGACTAGCTTGTGCTTAGCTGTTTTCTAGCGTATAAAGTCAACTAAGTGTTTTTACGGATTTGTCATTTTAGCTGCCTGATCCCAACTAAAAGTTTTTTAGCTGCTTCCCTATTCATGGATTATTTGGCCTTTTTTATTATTCGAAGTAAATTTGCACTCAGAAGAGAATGCCTTTCCATGAATTAATTATCCAAAGTTCAAGAATGTTTGGGTTTCCTGAAGAGATTTAAAATCATAGGTGGAGCATGGATAACAAATAATAGAAGATGTATTATCTTCCAAATGCCTGGATCCAGGATGTCATAGACAGGAAACCAAGGCTTTTCAAGCTCACCAATAACTATGACTTTCTACTGATTCCTGTGGGGACTAATGAAGTGACTTCAAACAGATCTCGAGAGACTATGAAGCTTTGGGCAGAAATGTGAAAGAACTGGGAGTAGAAGTGATGTTTTCATCAATGGGGTATAATGAAAGGAAAACAGGATTCTGGAAGCAAATAACTGGCTAAATAGAAGGTGCCACCAAGAAGGATGTGGGTTCCTTGACCTATATAAAGGATTCCTGGCAAGAGACTGACTACTTCATCTCATGAAGACTGGGAAGAACATGTACAACCTTGCCCATCTCATCAGGAGGGTATAAACTATAGCAAAAAAGGGAGGGTGACAAAAGGTCAGAGCTGGTCAGGGAAGACTTTTACAGTTTCCTGCAATTACTCACACAGACAAGATCATCCTTTCTGATAGCCCCATTTTTCACAATGTGCCTTTTGTTTTTTTTATATAATTTTATTAAAGATTTTTTTAAAAAAGATAAAAACTAATACAAATTAATATAAAGTAAGAAAGAGGAAAAAAAAAAAAGAAATCCAAGAGAAAGCTAAAAATTCAAGAAAGGAAAAAAAAGTAAAAGAAAAGAAAGAAAAAAGATACAAAGAAGTAGCTTCCAATCTTTTCAGCAGTTATAAGTACAATTATAAGTTTACCTCTTACTCTATGGTTACAACATAACTCTCTTCTTTCTATAATCTATTCTGTCTAATCATCAAAACCATAAATCATAAGTCTATAAAAGTCTATAAGAGGTTTCCAGTCAGCAATATACATAGATACTGTCTTTTCTCTGATCAAAGATGTCAAGCAAGTCCCATCATTTTCACCAACCATTCTTCCATTGTGGGTAATGCCGAATCTTTCCATCTGTGTGCATACAATAATGTACATGAACAAAAACATATACAAAAACAAAGTTCCATGACTTTTTTCCAATTGTTTGTCCATAAATCCTGAAAGAAAAACCTCTGGCTTCAATTATACAGTATATTAACCTTTTGTTGTTGTTGTTCAGTCGTTAAGTCGTGTCCGACTCTTCGTTGCGCCAGGCCTTCCTATCTTTCACTGCCTCCCTGAGTTTGCTCAATTTCATGCTCATTGCTTCAGTGATGCTATCTAGCCATCTCATCCTCTGCCGTCCTCTCCTCCTTTTGCCTTCCATCTTTCCCAGCATCAGGGTCTTTTCCAAAGAGTCCTCTCTTCACATTAGGTGACCAAAGTATCTGAGCTTGAGCTTCATTATCAATCCTTCCAATGAGCAATCAGAGTTGATTTCCTTTAAGATTGACTGGTTTGACCTCCTAGCAGTCCAGGGGACTCTTAAGAGTCTTCTCCAGCACCACAGTTCAAAGGCATCAATTCTTCGGCGTTCAGCCTTCTTTACGGTCCAGCTCTCACAGCCATACATTACTACTGGAAAAACCATAGCTTTGACTATGCGGATCTTTGTCGGCAAGGTGACGTCTCTGCTTTTTAATATGCTATCTAGATTTGCCATAGCTTTCCTCCCAAGGAGCAAGCGTCTTTTAATTTCATGGCTGCAGTCTCCGTCTGCAGTGATCTTGGAGCCCAAATAAATGAAGTCTGTTACTGCTTCCATTTCTACCCCTTCTATTTGCCAGGGATTGATGGGTCCAGATGCCATGATCTTAGTTTTTTTAATGTTGAGTTTCAAACCAGCTTTCGCACTCTCCTCTTTCACCCTCATCAAGAGGCTCTTTAGTTCTTCTTCACTTTCTGCCATTAGGGTGGTATCGTCTGCATATCTGAGGTTATTGATGTTTCTCCCTGCAATCTTAATTCCGGCTTGTGATTCTTCCAGCCTGGCATTTCTCATGATGTACTCTGCATATAGGTTAAATAAGCAGGGTGACAGTATACAGCCTTGTCGTACTCCTTTCCCTATTTTGAACCAATCGGTTGTTCCATGACCGGTTCTAACTGTTGCTTCTTGGCCCACGTACAGATTTCTCAGGAGACAGGTAAGGTGGTCTGGTACCCCCATCTCTTTAAGAATTTGCCACAGTTTGTTGTGATCCACACAATCAAAGGCTTTTGCATAGTCAATGAAGCAGAAGTAGATGCTTTTCTGGAACTCTCGTGCTTTCTCCATGATCCAGCGAATGTTGGCAATTTGATCTCTAGTTCCTCTGCCTCTTTGAAACCCAGCTTTTACATCTGGTAGTTCTCGGTTCACGTACTGCTGAAGCCTAGCTTGTAGGATTTTGAGCATAACCTTGCTAGCATGTGAAATGAGTGCAATTGTGCGATAGTTTGAGCATTCTTTGGCATTGCCCTTCTTTGGAATTGGAACGTAAACTGACCTTTTCCAATCCCGTGGCCACTGTTGCATTTTCCAAACTTGCTGGCATATTGAGTGCAGCACTTTAACAGCATCGTCTTTTAGTATTTTAAATAACTCAGCTGGAATACTGTCATCTCCACTAGCTTTGTTGTTAGCAATGCTTCCTAAGGCCCACTTGACTTCACTCTCTAGGATGTCTGGCTCAGGGTCAGTGACCACACCAGCATGGACATCGGGGACATTAAGATCTTTCTTGTATAGTTCTTCTGTGTATTCTTGCCACCTCTTCTTAATCTCTTCTGCTTCTGTTAGGTCCCTGCCTTTTTTGTCCTTTATCATGCCCATCTTTGCACTAAACGTTCCTTTGAGATCTCCAATTTTCTTGAAGAGATCTCTAGTCTTCCCCATTCTATTGTTTTCTTCAATTTCTTTGCATTGTTCATTTAAGAAGGCCTTCTTATCTCTCCTTGCTATTCTCTGGAAATCTGCATTCAGTTGCTTATATCTTTCCCTTTCACCCTTGCTTTTCGCATTCCTTCTTTCCACAGCTATTTGTAAAGCCTCATCAGACAGCCATTTTGCTTTCTTGCATTTCTTTTTCTTTGGGATGGTTTTAGTTGCTGCCTCTTGTACAGTGTTACAGACCTCCGTCCATAGTTCTTCAGGCACTCTGTCTACCAAATCTAATCCTCTAAATCTATTCATCACCTTCACTGTGTACTCACATGGAATATGATCTAAGTCATACCTGAGTGGTCTAGTGGTTTTCCCTACATTCTTCAATTTAAGCCTAAATTTTGCAGTAAGAAGCTCATGATCTGAGCCACAGTCAGCTCCTGGTCTTGTTTTTGCTGTCTGTATAGAGCTTCTCCATCTTTGGCTGCAAAGTATGTAATCAATCTGGTTTCGGTATTGACCATCTGGTGATGTCCATGTGTAGAGTCGTCTCTTGTGTTGTTGGAAAAGAGTGTTTGCTATGACTAGCTTGTTCTCTTGACAGAACTCTATTAGCCTTTGCCCTGCTTCATTTTGTACTCCAAGGCCAAACTTGCCTGTTATTCCGATTACTCCTTGACTTCCTACTTTAGCATTCCAATCCCCTATGATGAAAAGGACATCTTTTTTTGGTGCTAGTTCTAGAAGGTCTTGTAGGTCTTCATAGAACCGGTCAACTTCAGCTTCTTCGGCATCAGTGGTTGGGGCATAGACTTGGATTACCGTGATGTTGAATGGTTTTCCTTGGATACGCACTGAGATCATTCTGTCGTTTTTGAGGTTGTACCCCATTACTGCCTTTCCCACTCTCTTATTGACTATGAGTGCAACTCCATTTCTTCTAAGGGTTTTTTGACCACAGCAGTAGATATAATGGTCACCTGAATTAAATTCACCCATTCCCGTCCATTTCAATTCGCTGATTCCCAAGATGTCGACGTTCAATCTTGTCATCTCATGTTTGACCACATCCAGCTTGCCTTGGTTCATGGATCTTACATTCCACGTACCTATACAATATTGTTCTCTACAGCATCAGACCTTCTTTTCGCTTCCAGATACATCCACAGCTGAACGTCCTTTTGGCTTTGGCCCAGCCGCTTCACTCTTTCTGGAGCTACTTGGAATTGCCCTCCGCTCTTCCCCAGTAGCATATTGGGCACCTTCCGACCTGAGGGGCTCATCTTCCGGCGTCATATCTTTATATTAACCTTTAAAATCCCCTGAATTAGTGAATGTATTTGAATCCAGAATTTTCTAGCTTTTTTATAACATTATAAAATGTCCCTTCATGTTGTTCACATTTCCAGCATAAATTTGAAGTGCCTTTATATATTCTAGACCATTTCTCTGGTGATATATATCAATGGTACATCATTTTATAAAAATTCTCTTTAAGATTATAACATAATGTAAATTTTGATCCTTTCAGCCACATTATCCCACTGTTCCTTCTGTGAGTTGTAACCAGAATTTTAGCCCACTTTATCATACATTATTTCACTTGTTCTTCTTCTGTTTCAAATTTCAATAAAAGTTTATACATTTTAACAGTTACATGTTCATCACTTTACCCAATATTATTTCAAGCTCAGTCTTACAATGTTCAAAACCATAAGTTCTTTTGTCTACTTTAAATCTTTTTAATAACTGTAAATAAGAAAAACATTGGCAACTATATCTCTCTGCCACCAATTCTCCTCTTGATTTGATTTTATATACCCCTTGACAAAAATCTAGTATCTCACATTAAGTTAGCCAATTGTGCTTGCTTATTTTTTCTCATCTATAAAATGCTTCTTGTGCTGAGAGCCACAGAGGTGTTTTTGGGCACAAGCTGGGTTTGTATCTATTCCATATTCTCAATATGGCACATCTAATATCATGATTTTTAAAATTCACGTTGACTTTGACTTTGTCATACCACAAATATCAATGCCACCCAAATCTCAGGTCATGTCCTTCTAACTCCAAAAGCTATTTCTCAGCAGCAGCCACTCTTTCATCCAAATCCAACAGCAAGCTGCAAAATACAATTTCAAATCAGATAAACCCAATCCTCCTCTTTCCTTTGCATCTTGTAATGCCTTATATTTAACTTGTGTTTTTTTCTCCTGCCACACAAATTTAGATATATTCTTCTGCCACTGTTTACATGGTGCATCAGTCGTCAAAACAGGTATTATCTGAAAACATCATTCTAGGTAAGACATTCATTTTTATCACAGAAATTCTCCCCAGCAATGACAATTGTAATTTCTCCCATCTTAACATATCCTTTTTAACTTCATTCCATGTCTTAACATAGTTATTTTGAAATAACATACAATTCATATCTATCATAATCATACCCAGATATTTTACCTTCTCCTCAATCTTAAAACCCATTTTATTCATCAATTCTGTTTGATCTTCTGTTTTCATATTTTTGTTAATATCTTTGTCTTCTGTTTATTAATCTTGAAACCTGTTAATGCACCAAATTCTTTTAATTTGCTCATTAATATTTCAATTCCTTTTAAAGAATCTTCCAGAACCAGCACCAAGTCATCTGCAAAATTCCTTAAAAAGTTTCTTTTTAAATCTTTACTCCCACAATCCTCTCATCTTGTCTTATATCCCTATTCAATATTTTGAGAACCAAAATAAACAAGAGAGGGGACAGTGGGCACCTCTGCCTTGTTCCTTTTTGTATCTCACAGGGTTTTGTTACATCTCCATTAACAATTATTTGTGCTTTCTGTGAAGTATAGATTGATCTTCTTCATTTTATGAAGTTCTCTCCAAAATTCATATCTTCCAGAAACTTGAATGAGAAAGTCTAGTTAAAATTATCAACAGCCTTTTCCACACCTAAGAAGATCAGTGCAGCTTGTTTTTCATTATGTTGCTCCAGATATTCCAAAATGTCTAACATATTTCTAATATTGTCCTTTAACCGACTTCTAGATAAAAAATGCACATTGATCACAAAGTGCCATTTGGTAACAGTGTTTATGTGTGATACAATTGCCATGTAAAGGCAGGACTTTGATCTCTACTTGTTACTGGGTCAAGGATAGATGTGCTATCCTTCTGAAATCTGAGCAGAGCACCGAATTTTTGTGCGGGGGAGAAACTGCCAGCAAAACCTCTAAAATAGATAAAATAGGATCAAAAGCACATATTTCTAGCTCATGTTTCTAGCTCATAAACCCCTCTATGGGCTGTGAGTTTCCTAGTCCATCACATTCATTTAAGCATTCAATATATTCAGACAGCAGTAAGTAAAACCTATATCTGCAAATACTCTGGTGTGGTTTTCTTACATGCTGACTTACAAGTAAATGATGCAGTTAAATACTCTTTCCTTAGCTTACTTAAAGAATTTTGCAAGGTTTATTTAATAAACATACAACCTATGAGTAAGAAAAAATTCAAGGGTAAGAATATACCTAGATGCAGATATAAAAGTCAGTTGGCCACTCTGCCCTTTATCCAATGAGCTTCAGCCTAGTTGGAAAAGAAAGATGACGAAGCAAGGAAGTACTGGATGACCAGTTGAGAGAGCAAGACACACATCAGGAGATACAGTAGAGTCCCTGTGCCAGGGAGATAGAAATGCAGGACCTTTAAGTCCTCAAACATCATCCTTGCCTCCAAGGGCCTTAGTGTTGACTGGTCCATCTCATCTTGGCTGTTCATTGACCCCAGATTGGGACCTGCCAATCAGTCCATTTTGGTGTTGGCTCCTTCAAGCAATATTCAAACATTTGGGTCTTAATGATTGCTGCAGAGGGATGCTGCATAACCCTGGTATCTTAACATCATGGTGTCCATGTCCTTTTTACCTTAACCCATTAACCCCCCCCTTATTGACAATAGCCAGTCTCATTTCTTAACTTTCCCTACTTCCTAGGACATAGCATTTCCAGCATTATGAAGTTCATGAGAATAACACAGGAACATAAAGAGACACTGTCCTTTTAGTTAGTTTCTAATTCACAAACTCACAACAACAACAATAATCCATCAGTGTTGCATGTTAGTATTCAACAGAGATAACACAAAACTAATCCATCCAAGTCACATTCCAGTATGAAGTAGAAATAGGAAGAAAGAAACAACTCAAATATAGTTCAGTCATAAGCAATATAAGCAATATAATAGGCCTAGTGCAACATTACCAAGAAACCCAATGTACCCGAACCAAGTATCGCACCAAAGACAGCCAAACAATGCAGGAGGCAAAGGGAGAACCAAGAGGGAAGGATGGGAATTTAGAGATTTTCAGAAAACTGTGGTAACAAAGCCAGTAGAGAGCACCATAATAACCTCAGAACTTTTTATACCTGTGCCCAGAGTATAGGAAACAAATAGAGAAACCAACCTGAAATCTTAAGCAAAGAGGACAAATATGATGTTACAGGGATCGCTGTAACTCAGTGAATTGGCAAATATTATACATGGTTATGGAAGGCTATAGTTTTTCCAAAGGATTGGTGTCAACAGAAGGGAAGGTGTGTTGTGCTGTACATAAAGAATACTTGTTCTGAAATTCACAAATTGCAGCCTGGAAATCCTGTTCAGAGCATTTGAGTAAAAATAAAAGGAAAATAAAATGAAAGTGATATTGTCATGGGGGTTTATTACAGACCAGCCAGACAGGCAGAAGATATCTATAGATGAGTCCTTATTATGTCAGATAATCTGAATTTTAAATGTCCTAGATGGCATAACCAGAACCAGTGGGTAAAAATTATAAGGAAGATCTCAGGAAGAATCTCAGGCTAGATCTGAGAAAGAAATTCTGATTGTAGAAACTGTCAGCCACAGAACAAGATACCACATGGAATGGTGAATTCTCCTTACTGAAGGTCTTCAACAGAGGCTGGAAAGCTGTCTGTCCAAAATGCTTTAGCAAATGCACTGACAGGAAGTTGAACTAGATGACCTCTGAGGTTATTTCCAGTTCTGCGACTCTATGAATCATACTGAACAAGCACGGCTTTATAAATAACATTGGAAGTATATACCAATTATTTAGCTGAAAGTGCAGCAAGAAATACTGCTACTGTTAAAAAATTCTAGTTGGAAGGTGGTTATTATATCTTCACCATCTCTCAAAGTTGTTGAGGCCAAGGTTATATAAGTAGTTACACAGTGCTCAAATTTATGTACCTAAGATTACAGCTCATTAGGGGCCACTGAGACTAATTTTTTAAATTAATTTTGGCTACAGCTAGCTCTATGCCACATGCTGTGCTGCACTTAGAATTCCATGGAGTTGGTCTCAGCAGAGCCCCAGACGTGGTTTTATCTATTTGGACGTTGGCTAAAATTGCCTACCCACCCCCACCTGCCCCAAGCCTGTTTAATTCCACTAACGCTAATTGTTTCAAGTCTATAGGGATGGAAATTCTGTTAAATGAATTTTGTCTCTATGGATTTCCTTTGGAATCTCTGGTCCCCAATGATCCAAAGAAGGCAAGGAATGCTATTAAAAAAAATAAATCAGGATTCTACCTATCTGAAGTCCTTAGGCACCCCTAACAAATATTGTCTATGCATGAGTCAAAAGAACAGTTTAATTTGGTTCCCTGTTTTGTATTATGTTATCAAAGCAATGTAAGATCTTTATACTTTCTAGCCTCTATAATGTTAATGTCAGGAGTTTGTCATGGGAAGAAATTCATCCCATTATCTGTACAACAATATTATGTCTACATGGATCATGTAAACAACTTGTGATTGTGTGTTGTGCACATATAGTGCTCTTTACTGCCACCTATTGGCATGTGTATGCTAGTTACTCAGTGGGGGGGTACATATTGGCAATATAATGGGAGGACTATATGCCCAACCTCTCAGTAGATTTTAGCCACCATGTAGTTAGTTTTTATGGGTTATGTAGTTGTAACTAATAACCAAGTAGTGCACCTCTTCTCTGAGAGTTTTTGGCTAGAGACTTTGTAGTGGATAAGTCTTGGATGCTGGATTTATGAGAAGAAGTCTTGTTTTCTATATTTTGTATGCAACTTGTATTTTATAAAGTTTTGCATTTTTATCAATAAACACCAGTTAGTATATATTTTCTGGCTGGATTTCTTTGGAGAACAAAATATGGACATTGCATTTTGTAAAGCTTTCATGCTGATGTGTATTTTTCCTGAGCACATTTTTTGGGAGCATTGTTGTACTCTGCACAACAGTTAAGCAGTATGTATAAATTAAATATATGAAAATGGAGTATGAGCAACTATTATGCCCTTATAGCAGTGATGAAATTGAAGCAAAGGAACATGTCTTGCTGTCCTGTTCAATGTATAAAGAAATGCAATCTGTGTTTATTGCCTCTACTGGATTAACAAGAATATGTCATATGGTGCAGGCCGATTATACTGTTCTATATTTCTATTATACCAGTCTCTCAGTGTCTTGACAAGAAAACTAAATGTTGCATGGCTGCCAGTTTGGCAATGGTTTGGTTAATCAGCTGGATGCATTTCTTTTGGCAACCTAATTTTTTAGTTGGTATGCTCTGATCAAATGTGGATCATTAGGCAATATCCACAGATGAATTTTTTACATTTAAAACTTTTATTGTCATTCTGATAGATATCTGGATGGGGTATATATCCTTTTATGTACATTTGTTGTGTTTTTTAATTTAATATTACTATGTATCTGCTGGTTGAAAGATCATGATCACCAAATAAATTGATCCATGCAGATCAATTTATAGAACAATCCTATGCTTAGAAGTAAATGCCAGAAATAAAAGTGGCTATACCTATTTAACTAAGTAAAAGTCCCATTGAACTCGGTAAGACTTACTTAAATATGTAAATATGTTGGATTTATCTCTTTGGCTGTTGTTATTAAGTCCAGCATTATTAAGAAACAGAATCTTCTGCAAGGCACACTTCCCAGTGCATTAGTACGGAACTGTTTTAATTAATATTCTTTGGACCAAATTTAGTGGATGGATTGAGTTATTATTTTATGTTTTACTTGTTGAAAACCATCCAGTGTCTTGGGATTGGGCAGTATACAAAGCATGTAACAAACAAATGAATAAATTGCTCTCTCAGTCATATTCTCACCATTTTTTTCATATAACCTGCATAAAGCATGCAGTATTACCATTATCTGATTCCATATCAGAAGGATGAAAATCATCTGTGTTTGTTTATTTATTAAATTTGTATGCCGGCCATCTCTTGAGCCAGAAGTGAGCAAACGTTGCTGCTCTAGAAATTATAATCTGCCACCGAAGCATGCTAGTGGTGAAGGATGTGAGCAACTATAATTCCACAATAGCTGGCGTATCAAAGTTTTCTGCCCAATCCCAAGCACTTCTTCAATTATTAACAATTTGAGTATTTAAAAATATTGTTTCATTGATGACAGATAGATAGATAGATAGATAGATAGATAGATAGATAGATGAAACTTTATTATGGTCTTTGACCAACATGTATACATATACAGATACACACACACACACATTATATGAAATATACATTAAAGATGGCAATTAAAATAAATTGTATGAACGAAAGAGAAAGAAAGGAAGGGGAAGGGAAGGGAAGGAATTTTAAAGGTATCAAAGTAATGCAGTTTTGTTGGACAGTACTTGTTGTCTCACTATTATAGTAGCGACACAGAATTTGGCGACATAATGGGTGATAGTGCTAAAAGGTAGGAGACATAGCCTTGGTCACCTCTCCCTGGGAGAGAGAGAGGATCCCTTATACAGGATAGCAACATGACATTAGTTTAGCACCAAGACTACGTAAGTCTTGGAGACTGTCTTATACCACCAAACCAGCTGATTATTGTCAATCTCTAATAAACAGTAGACACTGCAGAGCATTTGCTCTGGCCACACTCAATGCACTCCCTTCAGCAGTTATTGATGGTAAATATCAAAAAATTCTCTTCCACAAACAACTTTGCCCTTGTGACTCCCATGCCACAGAGGATGTTCAACATGTCCCGTTGTACTGTAATTTCTATTTGAACCTGCATGAGGTATTAATCCAGCTACTCATTGATCATGAAAAAGCAAAAAGACTTACTTAATTTAATTAAGCCCATTTCTAGACAGATGTCAGTAAATTTGCAGGTGCCATATGTAGTAGCTCACTCACTGAAAAAAACGTTAAAAAGAGGTACCTGTTGCTGTCAGAACTATTCAGTATATTGTCATTCGATATGTCTGGGTGGCTGGAGAAAGCTGAAACAAGAGATTATGTTTGGGCTGTGGTATTGTTATAATTATATTATTGCTTCCATGATGCATTATGATATATCTAGTGCATGATATTGTCAGTGTTTTTTAAAAATAGATCACAATAACCAGAGAATGCTTACATAGTGGTAATAGTTTTCCCTATATTTCTAATTAGACACGTGCACACTTATACACAAAGACTTAATTTTTAATGTATCATTAGCTAGTGGCCTTTCTAAAAATGCAAGTATGTGGTGCTATCTCTTTCTTCCCATTCCTTCTTTCTTGTGTATTTCTATTGTGTAAAATGTTGCAATTAAATCAAGAATATTAAAGGCCACAAAGGGCTTATATGCATCAGCATCAGGTAATTAAATATGTAACACTGAGGACTATAAATCTCTAACCTTTGTAAAAATAGATATTTGGCAAGCTAGTAACTCCCCTGAACAAGAACTAGCACCACAATGCTGTATATAGCCCTGTTATAGTGCCACAGAGTTGTTAATAAAATCCTTTTTAAGAAATCAGCAAATGTGCCAACATTTATCAGCATATATGGATTCCTAGAATTGAATGATGTTATCAAATGGTATGATATGTAATCAAACATTGAGAAGAATATTGCAATGAAGCTTCAGTTTACTGGACATTGTTCAAAAGCTGATTTAACATTATTTGCATAATGACATGAATTATATCATTTGCATCAATTTATATCTTTACAAAAATTACACTGATGACATATAGTAATCCATGTAATTCACAAAATTCACTTGATAGATTCACATAATTCATTTGGCAGAAATGACATTTATTCATGCCAATTTACGTCATTCACATCATGCAAAATCTAAATGATGATATACTCTTTGATTTATCAGACATTTGCAAAAAACATACAATTCTCTCCCCAGTTAATTAGTTAAAATGAAGTTTCACATTAATGCTAAAACACTTGACAGAGTCACAACAATTTTCTTTCCATTGCACTTCCTGATTCCTCAACAGATCATGCTATTATATTATATATCATAATCTAATGTCATCTTTTAATTAATACATTAAATTGATACAAATTAATGTATCAGTTACAAACAATATAAGATTTAACAAATATTAATATTATGTTTAATTCCTAAGAAAGAACAATTAGGCACTGTGGGATCTAGTTTAGTATTTGTAGAATGCTGTTATGTGTGCAGGTATAGAACTCTTCAGATCATGTGGCTTCTGTAATTGCTATTATTAGCTTGTGCCTGATCCATCCATTTTTTGCATCATATGCTCTAGCATAGGATGATGATCTTTGTTCTAACCTTGTAACAAGGCTGCAGCCTGACATCCCTCTTGGCTATCTGAACAGATGACTCAATAGTAATCTTGTCAACCATGCAGGAACTATCTTTTAAAAATTATTTCATTCTAGTCCACTGCTTCAATTAATTATGCTCACAGAAGGCAAAAGCTGTCAGTGGCAAAGTATCTCATCTGTGATATTTTGACTGATTGAAGTACCGAGTGATAATTATTTTTGTAATGACTTTCTTTTGTTTAGAATATTAGAAAAAGCATTAATCACCAGTAAGATTCCATATTTGGGAAAGATAACTTTTTGCCTACCTAATGGCAATTTTGTTTTTGTTTTAATTTAATAAATTAAAATGCAGAAATGGATACCAGAATAATTTTTAAAATGGTCAATTTTCTTTTTGTTTCTGAAGTGGAAGAACACATTGAATAATTGAGGCTTAGTGTTGCAATTGCATTAAGACTATCCGTCTGGGCAACTGCACATGATGAAATGTACATCCCAACATTGTAATGCAAATTCCATCTCTTCTGTACTTGGGCCCCAACGTCATATACAAATATATAAAGGAGGCACTAGTGTCATGATGTCACAATGCATATTTCATCATTCTGATGAAAAATTGGCTTGTTGTGGACGCCCCTATACACTAGAAGATCTGCATCAACCTTGTATGTTTGAATGATCATTCTTTTTACTGCTAGATGTTTATATTATAAATGTTTCCTGCTAGATGTTTATATTATAAAAAAAATTAGCATTCTTTTTACTGCTAGATGTTTATATTATAGTACATGTAATATCGATTTATGTAATTGGACCAATTTTTGAAGATACTATTTTAGGACTTAATGGAGAATTATTGTTTAATAGTGCTTGGATTCACAAGAGTGATACCAAGTAGATTAAATGAAAGTTACCAGTTACTATGAATGTTTGCTTATGAATTATATAATATTATACTTGAACTGGATATATTTAAATTTACTCATTTGCGATAATCCTTTTTAGGGATAGACATCCTGATGTTCAATAAACATTATTATGAAATAATAGAATATTCTATTAATAGATGATAGACACTGGTTTTTGCGGGGGCATACTGGTAGAAACTGGCTTTTCAAATTCTTTTTAAAGGCTGGTTTATTATGTGGAATACTTGCTTCCATCTTGTAACAATTTATATCTCATTCACATTTTTCAGATAATTTATGAGCATTTATCTGTTAAAGCATAAACAAAATGTTCTATGGAAACTTCAAGATTAATACAGCTACTTTAGGAAAGGTTAGAACATTTTGATTTGTTTTTCAATATTTCAATATTACTTAAGGCCTATGAGCCAGACTTTCTCTTTTCCCTGTTTAATACTAATATTAATTTTCCTATGTAATATTATTACTATTAATCTTATTAAAGTATACTGGGAAGTCTGGGAAGCTTTGAAAAAAACTCTAATGACTGAAGATTATGGAATTATACTTCTTTTGGTTTATTTTTGCCCTTTCAGTTGGATTATCTGTATACCAAGTTAAATATGATGATTTAATATTAATTAATCTTAATATTAGTTTCCTTTTCAATATATAATGTTAAATGGCTGAGATTTCCTTCTAAGCATAGCTAAGTGTTATCTAAGTTTTTTTTTTTATAATGGAAATGGAAAAGGCTTTTTTTTTTACAGGAGTCATATTATGCTAAATAGCTTTTATACAAAGCTTTGGAGGGCTATATATATAAGTAATAATTCAAAGTCTACAAGAGGTTATTGAGATGTTGCCCAGGAGATTTTCCAAGCTGATAGCTGAATAGTAAGATCAGATAAAGAAGGTTGTTTATTAATATTTGTTGTTAACCTGGGAGATTAAGCTCTAGCATTGTTTTATCAATATGTTTCAATCACAGATTTTCCAAAACTGTTTTTAACATTTGTACCCCAAGTCAGTGAACCATAAAATAGTTGGAGAGGATCTTAATCTAACTCTAGTTTTCTTTTTAGATTATGATACTCCTCAGCTTTCAGTTTCATAAAATTTTGCAGGGTTATATGGTTAAATTTAATTTAGTGAATATTTGGTATTCTAGTCATCTTCAACTTTTTCCTTTTTCTGCTTTGTGATTTCTAATATTTTTGTATCAAAATTTAAGGCATATGATATAGATATTGTAACCATTTTACACCATGCTTCTATGAAGTTAAGAGACACATTTGAAAATAATTTGCTGCTTTGTTGCCTGATGAGCATTTTATTAAGCAGATGGAACAGGAAATGGTAGATTTTTTTTTGATACGTACTGACAGGTACTCCATTTAATCACTATCTCTTCAGGGATATAACAAAAACAAGTTATATGTCAGATTACAGCATGTACATCTCATAAAAAGAATCAACAATCAATTAAGTTAAATTTTCAGAGAACAAAATGTAAAGAATAGTTAATTCTTTGCCTGTCTCATCAATCTCCTGAGTGGTACTGATTTCTGTTTTTTACTAAATATGCATTGTATGCTGTTGAAACATAATGTTTAATGTATTGTGCAACCATTATAAGAAAGGGGAAAGCAAGTAATTGGCTTTTACTTTTAAACAAATTAAGCAATTCATGATAAATGTAGGAAAATGTAAACAGATTCTAGATCAACAATTAATCAACATTTAAAAAAAATATTTTAATACTGTCTAGACTCTTCTACAGAATTCAGAAAATCTACCACAACTGTCACCAAACCAAATTTTACTTTACCTCATTCTCTTCAAGTAGTTGTGACTACAAATGCATTGATAAAAGGGGAATAGAATTGGCTGTATAGATTTCCTTTTATTGGTGCAAGAAGTATTTTGGGTTCTTATCTCTTATTTTATTGGATGTACATTTCAAGGTGTTTTTCAAGTAAAACTCTTCCTGTTAGTTTCAGAGAACCAAATATTTCAGCTGGGAAAGGATCTTAGGATGTCTTCCAATTATAGATCTATTTCTTGATATGAGTGGATGTTAAGATTTTAACAGCTTTTTTGGCCCGTAGATTTGTTGGAGTGTGGGAAAAGGATAAAACAGATCTGAACAACACAGAGACCTGGGATACCCACAAGTGTATTTTATTATTACACAAAAACTTATACAATGGATAATTTATAGTATTTGTGTTCAATTGCAGTGTCCTTATCTATCCCATTTGGGTGTGTAAGGGTGATTTCTTAATTATAAGTCTAACTTATAAATAGCATACATTTATCTATAAGATTCCCTGAAGTCATTTAACTACTTCAATTTTTTCCTCTCTCGTCCTTATCCACACAATTTCTAAACTTTATCTTTGGGCTTTTTTATATTAACTATTTCTCTAGAGAGCTTAGCTTTACCTTCACGTCCCTACTACCCCAGTCTTTTCTGAGATAAAGAGAGATGGAAGAAGGAAAAAATTAATATTTTTTCAGCCTTCTTGGAAATCCAGCTCCTGGGCTGTTGCAGTTCTGGGTTGCCCTTCCAGTGTAGCTCAGCATTGTCCATTGTCCAGTTCCTTCAGAGCTAGTTCACCCACAGATTCTTCCTTCCAGACTCTGATCGATATTGCTGGGGGGTTGTCTGTCACACATCTTTCTTTCTCCTTTCTGCTCCAATGTCTTCTCTTCTGTCTTTGGACACCCTGCTCCCTTGATTCAAAAACAGTACCTCCGGTAGCCCACACAGAAACACAAAGTAAAAAAATTGGTGAAACAAGCTTGTTAATGTACTGTGCTGCTTATGTTGTCACTAAAAATTTTGGACGTGAAATTAAGGGGAAAAAAAGCAAGGGGAAAAAACCCTAAATTTTAGTGTAGCTGGATCTAAGCAATTTGAAAACCCTAAAAACTAGGTCACATGAAAAATGAACAGCTAAAACCAGACCTAAAAAGTGATATATCATCAGGACCCAACTGAAGTTCAAGAAGAACTAAAACAGGTGGCATTATCAGGAAAAAAAGATCAAGAGGTATGATGGCCAATAAAAACAAAAGTACAATTTAGAACAAATAAGCATTAGTTCTACAGGATTATTGGCTCCAAGCACCATCAGAATGGGAAAAAAAATCTTTTTGACTTGACAATTTGCATTTCTGGAGAATATGGTGGGATCACCCCATAGAACATAACAAGAAGACACAATGGATTTATACTACATAAGTAAAAAAACCAACAACAACCTATGGGGAATTTAACTATAACAAAATAAATGATTCAGAAGCAGTGAAAGAAAATCAAGAACTGGAGTGCACCTGGGATTGATGAATTGCATAAATGTTGGCTTAAATGTCTAACCTACATGCAGTTGATCAGTTTAATGCTGCACTAAAGAACAGAACAAATTAAGACTGGATGATAACTGGAAGAACCTCTTTAATAATGAAAGACAAAGAAAAATGAGCCATAGACCAAAACTTCAGCCAATAACTTGTTTGCCTACCATGTTCAACATGCTTACTGGAATGATAGTGAATTCAGTGTACATTCATCTGAAGGATAATTCTCTCTACCCAGCAGATCAAAAGGGAAACCACAAAAATTCACACGGAACCAAATACCAGTTTCATATTGATAAATAAATAGTTTTAAAAAATCAAAATAGAGTGAATTTATATATAGCTTGGGTTGATTAGAAGAAAGCATTTGACACCTTTCTACACAGCTGGATCATGAAAAGTGGAAATTTCTGGAAATAATAATAAAAGCATGGAAGACAAAGTTAATGCTTAATGGCAATAAATTATATAAGTCAAAAAGGGAGGCCATTCATTATCACCTTTATTAGTCAATTTGATGATGAAGCCATTGACAAGGATGATCAATTCATTAACACATATACACACAACACCTGTAATCACAGCATTTCAATCACCTTTCCTTAAGGCTCAAATTATCAGGCATGGGTTGTTTATAGAACAAGAGACTGTCTGTCCATGCAAAAGGATTTTTTGCCTTTAATTCTGTTTGAACACTTAGAGGATTACAAGTGACAATAAAGCATTATGTAGGAAGGTGAAGTAGTTAGAGGTACAAAGAGGGATTTTATCTCTCTTCCCCATTGATGGTCAAGGAACAGGAAAGGAAAACAGGGTCCTGAAAATAAACAACTGGCTAAGAGGATGATGTGGTTAAAAAATGTATGGGTTCATAAACCATGCTTTACATCAACAGTATAGTGTAAGGAATTCTTAGATAGAGATGAGCTGCACCCCACAAAAAATGTGTTTGGCAAGAGCTTGAGGAACTCAGCAGGAATAGAGAGAGACAGAGACAAAGATTGATGTAGAGAAGTGTTGGGCATTAGAAACATGGCTGCATACAATTATGGAAGCAAAACAAGGAAGAAAAGGGTATCAGAAATCCTTATGACAGTAGCGGGATGGATAAATAGTTACAGTCCCAGTTACCCAGACTATAAGTAACAAACAGGAGGAAGTGGAAATCTTGAAAGAAAAAAGTAAATATGACCTGAAAGATATCAGGGAAATGTGGCAGGATGAAAGTCATGATTGCAACATAACTGTTAGAACTACATTAGCCATCTTTCCTCAGGACTGTAAAGATGCATTCCTGAGCTCAGGACAAGGTAGATACAAAAGAAGTTCTTACAATGATATTAATGTCAGGCTCCTTGGCATCTGCTTAAAACGAAATATAATTCCTTCCCAAGCATGATCCAGTCTCTTTAGCAAGTTGTATTAAGAATATGGGGATATGTACATGTTCAGCTTATGTTTCCTTAATTTAAGTTTATGGTCTTTATATTAAGAATCTATAAGGATCAATGAAGCTCTGGGCCTGCAAAATGGTTATAACAGTATCATTGTGGGGTGGTTAGTGTTACATTTCCAATAAGCCTATGACCCTGATATGGTATTTCCTGTGGGACAGTGTGAAAAAAAAGTCATCTCCTTATTGTAAGATAGTTGACTTTGGAATATTTTCACTATTGTTTAGTTGATATGTAAATTGAGGTTAGCAGGAACTTTCTATGGAAATGCAAAGGATGAAGTCACCAGCTTATCAAGGTCAAGGACCATCTACCCATGTTATCTAATTGTTGCCCTTGTATCCCTGGGTCATAGATCAATTATTCATAACATCTTTGTGACACCTTTAACATTCTCCCTTTCACTATATAATCTTTATTTCTTTGAATGCTCAGAGATGTTTTGGCTATGAGCCCAATGATCACTACATTTTCTAGCATGTTAATGACTTCCTTGCAAATCTTCAAACGCTTTGGTTCTTCCTGAGGATGGGCATTTTTCCTGAAGAATTAATACAGTTATAAGAATTCCAGCTACTGTCTGATCCCCAGCTCTTTACTTCTGGCCCTTACAACAGTGTTTGAAAGATATTGTTCAAAAGAAAGAGACCCAACAAAAAGAGACATGGGATGGCTTTATATATAAAGAAATTGCATAGCTGTAAAGAAATTTATGTCCCTGAATATTAGATACAAGATATATTATAGAGATTTATTTATTTATTTATTTATTTATTTATTTATTTATTTATTTATCTATCAATCAATCAAATTTACTGCAGAGGATAAGGATGATTCCTTTCATAATCAACTCACAAACTTCACAAAACAGCAGTGCTAATAAAGATTTTAACTACCCTGATATCTTGTGGAAAACTAATTTAAGTAGAAGTACATTTCTAAAATCTTTTGCTATCTATTTCATTTTTGCAGAACATAGAAGAAGAAACATGGGCTTCGGCTATTCTGGACCTAATTCTGTCCAACAGAAAGAAATCACTTGATGGCTGAAGATGGGGAGGGAAGGTCAGGCACTTTGGGAGAAAGCAACTATGTCATGCTGGAACTCAGAATGAGAAAAATAGCTGAGAGAGTCATATATCCTGCATTTCAGAAAGGCAAGTTTTAATGAACTCAGGGAAAAGATGGTAGTGTACCATAGCCTGATAACCTAAAGGATAAACAAGTCAAAAGTGGATGGGAGATGTTGCAAAAATGATCTATTGAAAGCCTAGGCACAAATGGTCCCAGGAAAAGGAAAAATGGGGAAGGTTTAAGAGACCTGTATGGATAGAGAGCACAGGGACAAGTTGAGCAAAAAAGAGATGTATATTAAATGGAAACAGAGACTGACAACTGAGGAGGAATATAAACTGGTAGCTTGAGCCTGTAGGGATGGAGTCATAAAGATTAAAACTCAGAATGAGATGAGGTTGGCAAGGAGCGCAAATATAAAAAAGAGTTTGGGGGGATATATGCAAAGTAAAAGAAGAATCAAGGAACCTGTTGGTCTGTTGCATGAAGAAAAGGGAGAATAATAATAGAGAATGGGAAAAGGGAAATGCTTAATACTTTAATTGCAACCAGCTTCTCTCAGACAACAGAGTGAGACTTTCATAACAAAACTGGGAAAGGAGAAACACAGTCAAGATTGTAGCAATAACCATCTTGCTATCTTAAAAGAATTCAAATCTCTAGAGTCAGGTCAGATGAGTTATATCCCAGGTTGTTGGATAAGTGAGCAGCAGAATCTCAGAACTGCTGACGTTAATCACTTAAAACTTCTGAAAACTAATAAGTGCCAGGAGATTGAAGAACAGATATTGTCTTAATATTCAAAAGTGGGAAGAGAAAAATTAGGAAACAATAGGCTGGTTAATTTAATGTCTGTATTGGACAAGGTACTAGAACAGATTGTCGAGGAGAATGTCTGCAAGTACTTTGAAAATAGTGTTACAATTGTTAGGAGTCAGCAGGGGTTTGTCAAGAACAACTCATGTCAGACTAACTTATCTTTTTTTATGACAGAGTGATCAGTGTGTTAGACCAAAGGGATATTGTGGATGTGGTTCATTTTTATTCCCTGTTATTCAACATCTACCTTGGGGAGCTCATTCAGAGCTTTGGAATGTGATGTTATCAGTACGCTGATGACACTCAGCCCTATTGTTCTTATCTTCTAATTCTAAGGAAACAATCAGTGCCTTTGAACATTATTTAATGTGCTGGATAATAAGAGAAAACAAGCTGAAACTAAATCCAGACAAGACAAAAGAACTGTTGGTAAGGAAAAAGCTAGACACAGGAATTGAGATGAGTCTTTCTCTGAATGGGATTGTGCTCCTCAAGGATTAGAATATTTCCACTTTGGGAATACTCTTTGACTGCCAGCTACCACTGAATAACAATTTCTGAATCTAAGCAGTGCATAGTCACTACACCCTGGCTGCATGTGGATATACTTGTGAGTTTTTATTTACATGAGGATGGAGAACTTTAAGTTATGCTTTTCAATTGAATTATGGCTGTATTTCTTCCGTCATGCTACTCTCCAGCTATCTGTATCTGTATCTGGCTCGTCACCCAGTAATAACCCAGCAACCATTTAGAATGCTTGGTTAGGTTCCCCAGTTAGTGGGAGATGAGGAACACACAATTATAATAAATAATAGAGCAAGAACAGAAAGGCAAGACATTGGTACACATCAATAGTCTGGAGTCTGCAGCACTGGATGTCTGACAGTTTATGAAGGTGACCTTAGACACCTGGAGAACAAGTTCTGAATACTTTTTTAACCTTATGACTCTGATGAAATATTTTAATTTATTTTATCCATATTTTGTGCTGCATATTCAATGGGTAATGTCTATGTAATACAGCAATTACAACTAAGCAAGCCGGCTACCTAGATTTGCCACTGTAGTTGGCTTTGATCATAGTTGCTGAAGGAGAGAAAGTTCAAGTACACCGTTTAAGAGAGAACTTAGTTGAGCTGATTATCAATTGAAACAAAACTCAGAGATCAGAAGATCTTAATATTGAAACTGGTAGCTGAAGAAAGCAGAGAGCTGTGGTGTGTGGTAGTGATAAAACTTTAGGGATGCAACGGAGCCTAGTACCAGAGGAACACACTTTGGAGAACAGTCATTGGAAGATTTGAATCCTTTTAAATATAACAGAATATAAAATAGCATATATAAGAGAAGCAGTGTAAGACAGAAGAATATTGCTACATTAAATTCAAATCAAATCTTATTACAATCTGATACAAAATACAGTCAAAACATTGGTAGTTTAAAGGAATATATTTACAGTAATAGTTGAATATCAATAGTTTTTACTGATGTTGTCAATTGTATGGTATTGTTAAGAACATAAGAAGTGCCCTGTTGGATTGGATGCCTGGCCCAGCTAGTCTAGCAGTCTGTTCTCATAGTGACCAACTAACTGCGCATAAGGAAGCCCACTAGTCTTCCAGCAGAAAACTATTGTTATTTTGTGAAGCTGCCCAGAGTTATTTGGAATGGGGTGGTCTAGAAATGTAATAAATAATGTAGCACAACACAATATACAGTAACATAATGTAACGTAACATAATAATCAATAGAAGTCTCAGCTCTTGCTTCAAATAATTTGCTTGAAACTTTGCTATGGAGTTACAGTTATATAGCAAGTCCTTGTTGCTAAAAAACAAAATTGGACAACTAAAAGTGTGACCCTTAGAGTGTCAGCTAACAGGAATTGCATATAAAATTTGTATGAATGATCTGGAAGTATTTTAAATAAGGGCTGAATTAATCTAAGTTGAGAACCAGAGTAAAATTGACAGCATAGTAAAATGTATTCAATTGACTCAATCTTACCCAATTCACACAGCAAAACCTCTGGGAAACTGAGGTTTTATGAAATCTGCCTTATAAAGAAAAATGCTCATCAATATTTAGGATGGATAAGTGAATACAGAAAAACTGCTGAACTGGATCTTTGAAATCACTGAGGGTTGATTTTTTTACATTTGACAAATCATTCTGTAACTCTGTATCTAAGATTCTCTGTTTAATGACTTTTTTTAGATTTGTCTAGCCCTAAAGATAATTAATACTTGGATGAATAGACCTATAAAAATAATTTACTTATGGTTTTCTTCCAATAGGTAGACCTAGTGATACTAGTAGTAGAAACCCAATTGGTACCTAATATAAACTATAATATAATATAAACTAAAATGCATTCATTTCTGGTTATAATTATCAAAGAAGCCAATTAGGAAACAAGGTCTGAGGTAAAACTATTGTGAGTTTATTTAGCAGAGAAATATATATAAGGTGTTGTGGCTAAGCATATTCAACCTAACAACCACAGGTAGTCCTTGCTTAACGATGGCAATTGGGACCAGAATTTTTGTTGCTAAGATGCAATCATAAAGTGTGATGTCATGTGACTGAATCACTTAGCAATGGCAATCACAGCATTCCCCATTGCCATCGTTAACCGAGGAGTGCGGGTTGTTAACTGACGACCTCACATGATCGTGACTTGTGACTGCAACAAGCAAAGTCAATGAGGAAGCCAGCAGGAAGTTGCAAGTCCCAGACAGCTCACAAGCAGGTGGGTGGGTGAGTGCAATGGAGTGTGGCCTGGCAGGGGTGTGCTGTGGCACCGTGCAAGTGTGGGGGGGTAGGGGGTGCTGTGGCATCACACAATAGCAGGTGGGCAGGCGTGCACTACAGAATGCAGTTGGGGGGTGCTGCAGGCAGAGATGCACTATGGAGTATGAGATTTCTGGGATCTCACACTCTGTAGTGGGCTTCTCAGGGGAAAAAGTGGTGGGGGTGACTTACTGGAGACACTTGCAACCTTCCGTGCCAGCTTTCCCATTGACTTTGCTTGTGGGAAGCCAGCAGGAAGGTTGCAAATGGTGATCATGTAACCATGGGATGCTGCAACCATTCTAAGTGTAAGCCAGTTGTACCTGAATCATGATCACATGACCATGGGGGGGCTGCCATGACCGGAATTTTGAGGGTCAGTCCTAAGTACCACTTTTTCAGCACCATTGCAACTTTGAATGGTCAAACAATGGTTAACCGAAGACTACCTGTATGTGGGAGTGTGGAGCAGGGGGGTGAAACATGTACTCTCATCCCCCAAAGAGCGAGGGAGAGATAAGAGGATGAGACTTGGCACCTCCCTGAGGAATGCTAGTGATGTTGATTACTGACCCTGGGAACTGATCTCAGTCTGGGAAGATTCTGTGAATGGTGTGAAGCCGAATAAACCTTGCTGGATTGAATCTGTATTGTCTCCTGGAGTTTCCTGGGCTAAACCTGACACTGTATATATTTATGCAGTGTCATTCTTCCAGCTAAGAAGTAACACCTATTCCCTCATATAAGTTACTTACATCCTTTGTTGATGATGCTTATCTTGGAAGTGTGTCTCCGGTGGTAGCATCAATTCCTTGCTCTCACCATAGGGATCACATCCAGAAATGTTATAATATACAAAAGGCTTACTTTGGCCATAGCAGTTAAATGTGTGCCTTTTTAGAACTTCCTTAAGCAGCATGAGTTTCCATAGAAGGCTGAAAAGTCAACAGTACTGCTTCAACAGAAGTAGTTATTATCCATCTTAAAGGACATCCCCTCCGCGGAAGCTATGCAAGATGTTTGCTGGCCAGTAGAGCAATGAGAAGATTTGAGGAAAGATATGCTGGTGCCCTTTTCTCCACTTTTCTCTCTCTCTTTTAAAATATTATCTTTGTAGTTACATAGCCTTAAGAAATTTGGTACTTATCAATAATTTGGAGACATGAGTATTGACACCTATATTCCCCCACTCCTATCTCCTCTGTTTTAAGTAAAGGTACATAAAACAGATTACTTTTATTTCCTTGCTGGATCGCTTTGAAATTCAAAATAATGCATACTGTAAATGTTCATAGTGTCCCTAGATATACATGTAGATTAATAAGGAAAGATTTTATCATAAATAGAGAAGAAATCCAAGCAGGGCATTTGTTTATAGTTTAGGTGACATTAGTGATGTTATTCGCAATAAAAAGAGAAACAGTGCTTTGGCACCTCTGAGACTACTGATTTATTATTATAGGACACTGACAAATGTGAAATAAAAATACCCATAAACTGCATAAATTACTTGAAAACGCATGTGAAAAACTTTGTTGAGAAGTGATAGGCTCAGTGGGGAATTAACTTTGTGGTGAGCAATTACATCAACAGAAAATTATTTTCTTCACTCTGAAATAGGTTGTAGTGCGCCAAGCTCTTCTGTGTATTTTCCTTTTCATTATTAAACTGAGGAATAAAAGCAAAACATATTACCAGCTCAGCTTCCTCTGTAATATTGGAATTGCATTAAACTGGTTTAATATTTGAGCGAAAGAAGACTTTATGTTTATATTTTCTTTTTGCAAATTTCTTAATTAGAAAGAAGAAAAGTTACATCTGCTACTACAATTATTAGATTTGGATTTGCTCCAGATATTCATAGCAATAGTGACACAACTACAAATGTTCATATATTCATAGTCTTTTCAATATTGTTATTAAAAATATTAACCCATTAAATGAAGGCAGTTCTAGAATATATGTCTGAACACATGGAAGTCTTGTATGTTTTTATTTCTTTATTCCTTGTTCCTCAACCAATTTATTTTGGTTTTATTTTATATCAAAATTCATGTTTACTTATTTATCATCCTATATACTACCTCAATTACTGGTATTTTTATTTATACTACAAATAAAAGTAAACTTATTGTTCACTCACTAAAATGTACATGTGATAATAAGGAAATAAGGAAAACCTGATGTTCCTATGTAAAATGAAAGCTTCATTTTTCTTATTTCTAAAAACTCAGTTCATATCTGCAGGTGGCCATGATAACAGAAATGTGACAGTACATTCAGGGTGATGCCATGATGTAAACCCACCCTTACATCGATCTCGGGCTCAAGTATTAAGTTGTACAGCTTGTGTTGTGATGTCATGACACACATTTTTTCACTTTGCTCCCCTTTGCCCTCCTCCCTTATGAATACCTATGCATAACAATGTATTGTGAATACAACATAGGTGGATATTTTATATCAGCAATTATTCCTAACAGTGCATTCACCAGTGTCTATCTGATGCATGATTTCCGATACAGGCTGAAATCAGGAAAAAAAAAAAAATCTACTATGAAGTTGAAAGGGCCAGAGCCTTATGGCTCTAGCCTGGGGCTATTTCTTCCTTAAGAAAAAAAAAAAAAATAGCAGCACCTATTCTTTATCTTTTCCATGATGTTCCTATGAAGTGTTCAACTATATGTTTGAACTTTTGCAATCAAATGAGTTAAAAAGTGTGAAATGTATAGCTTCAAGTTCTTTCAACAACATGGCTCAACATTCAACATTAAGTCTAACTGTATTCTAAACTACTTATGCAGGAAATTGTATAGGAATTTTTTTTCAGAGGATTCTAGTTTTTTAAAAATGCAAATATTCAATTGTCTCTTGTGGAACTGCCTAAAAACACCATAAGCAGCACTCCCACCTAGTTACACATAACTTGTGGGGAAAAGAAAAATACAAACATGAAGATCACTAGAATATTCTTCAGCATTTGAACACCAGACATTTGGATACTTCACTTAATGTTGTTTGCTGGTTTAGGAAGAGAAAAATGTGGGAGTATTAATAGCACTGTATCTATAGACCATGCACCTGGCTATTGGAAGTTGTTCATGAATTCTGAAGTGCAGATTGAGAGTTCACAATGATGGGACACATTTGAAGGATCTCGAGAGCCTAAACTTGCATCTAGCTGACAATTCTCTTTGAACTGTTATCACATGGTTTAAGGGACCTTTGTGACACAGATTTAACATGCAAGTGAGAAGAGAGAACAAAAATAAAAGGGAGATGTGATACTTTAATTCCAATGTATAGTTTATTGACGTATAGGTATAGAATAGCAGGAAAGAGGAGCAGGTTTATTCAGATGGTTAAATATTTCAGAACTGCTCAGAATTAATGTTTATAATAAGTATGAACATTGGGTTCAAAGCATGCTACTTACAAAGCTTAGAATACAGGTTAGAAAAAGAAGAAATATAGAATATAGAGTTAAGAATAACTTGAGGAACTCTAGATTTGAAACAGAACTCTTTGAGCTCCAAGCCAAACATCTCAAGTGGGGTTCTGAAAAAGTCTGTAACCCCTCTTTCCAAAACACCCTCTACCCTTAGCTGCCTGAAAGTCTTTCTCATTCCCATCGTTCCTTTACAAGTAGGGAAGAGGAGGAGAGTGGTCATCAGGAAATAACAGGGAAGCTACTAGATCCTCTGATTGAGGAGAGAAGGAATAGGAAGCTCTGGCAGTTGAGGTGGTGCTGCTGCTGAGGGGATGGTGGACTTGGAGCAGTGGCATAGGAAGAGTGGTATATAAACAGCAGCAGGGGTAGCTTGTCCCTCACCCTTCCCTCCTTCCTTCCACACTGATCCTTCACTACTGGGAAAAAGAAACTTGTAGAGCAGTGGACTTTATTCCTTTGTATCAAAACCAACTCCCATAAGTCCACCTTTTTGTTCTACCTAGAGTTTCAGAGGATAATGGGATTTTCTTGACCACGTGCTTGCAATTTTCCTTCACTGAAAAATTTACCAAACCCCTTTTACAGTGAGGCCAGCAGATGGTCTCACACCACACGTTACTAAATGACAGATGTCATACCTTCAAGCAATGAACAGAGATTATTTTGATTGTATTTGGATACGTCCTTCTTAGCAGAATTCTAAGGAAATGGTAAGAGAATGGTAAGCACAGATGTTGATGGTTGGGATTAAGGGTCTATCTCCCAAACATAAGTTGTTGGCTTATGTGATTTCTTGTTTGTTTAGTACTGGAAACTGAGCTCAACTCTTACAGTCTCTCTGTGTCCATTTTAAGCTCTTGAATTTCTAAATAAACATATTCATGTGTCCATACGGGGATTGCTTTATTTTATTACAGTAGGAATGTCACCACCTGGAATTTTCTGCAAGGAAAAATAAAAGTGAATACATGAATTAAAAATGAATAAACATAATCATATTGTTCCATTCCCATTCTGTGTGTATAGGAAGCATATGCTTGCATATAAGAGATACCAGATTCATTACCACCTTTTCTATGTAAGTCTGGAAAAATCACATATCTGACACACTGATAACTGCTGCAAGTTAATGCAGATAACACTGAAGCAGATGGACCAATAATTTAACTCAGCCTTCCTCAATCTGGGTGCCCTCCAGATATATGAATATCAGTCTCCAAAATTTCCAAGTCAGCATAGCCATTGCTGAGAATTCTCAAGATGAAGCTCAAACATCTGGGGAGGCCCATGGTGGGGAAGATTAATCTAACTCATAAATATGAAAGGTTTGAAATGCTTCCAAAAGGCCAGAATCCAGGAGCATATTAAAAGATCTCAACATAATACATACAATAAGCAGTGCCTTAGCACTAAATCTAAATCTGTTGGCTCTCTTCCTCATTTTGACAACATCCCAATCTTTTACATATGATAAAAGTTTAAGTAAGATTTATTTACAATGCCTCATGCTTAACCTGCCAGAATTATTCCATAGTGCCAGAAAAAGACTACTCTCAAGCTCCCACAACCTGTTATAAACGATGTGGTATGTCTCAAAGACAATAATTTTGTGGAGGTCAATTTTTTCTTTATTCCCTGTTGAAGTTTAGGAGTTGACACACTTTTTTTCCCCCTTTAGAGACTTATTAGAATCTGTTCATTTCTGAAAGGAGGTGCCAGTGTTAGTCTTTTGTGGGTTGTGTGTGTGTGCGCGCGCGTGTGAAACTTGCAAGAGTTTTGTGACATCTGAAGGACTTCCATTTCCAATGCCTATAAGACTCATGCATTTTCTTTCAAGTTCCAGAATATGATGTAAGTTCATTATGATGGTATATCTTGTTTTGATTGCAGATTTTCTTATTAAATGTGTCAAATAAAATTAACAACAACTAGTCCACATTTTTTGTCTTTTGATGTGAGCCATCAGGGCTTTGGAAAACCCACACTTTCCCTTTTTGTCTCCTATAGCATTATTCTGCTCTTTAAAAATCTGCATCCTATTTCTAACCCCTATCAACCTCACTGTCATACATTAAATATATTTGTAGAACCATGGATAAGTTTCTGAAGAATGTGATTAATAAGCTATAAGATAAAAAGGCATTAGGAGTGGTTTTGATGACTGCACGCAAATGTTGAGCAAATTTACTCACAAATATTCTCTCCATCCTCACCACTGTTTTCTTATTTCAACATATAAATAGCTTTTTAGTCTATCTAGGGGCATTAGATAGGTATGGTCAAAATTCCAGCTACTGTTTTGTTCTGCTTAAAGAACCTCTGATGGTACGTTTTAAAAACCTAGCATCTGTCAGAGGCATGCTAATGAATAAGTATTTAAAGTCCTGATATATGCATATGATACAATGTTGACTTTTATAGACCCAGAGAAAGATATCCCTAACATCAGAAAGCAGAAATGTCAGGCAATAAAGTGAATCATAGGAAACCTATGTAGATGGCATTTAAAAAGTTAAGGATAAAATAGGAAAAATCTCCTGAAAAGATTTTTTTTTTCTAATTTTTTTTAGGGGTATTGATAATTTTTTAAATGTTGAAATAAATGTTATTTCGGTTTTTAAAGGCAGAGGTAATTCAAAAGTATCAAGTAGGGCAGAGTATCAAATAGTGAAAGAAGAAAGAAGATATTCCCAATAAGTTTGTATCTGATAGGGCCATGCAAAGCCCCAAAGGAGTGTTTCCATTATTCAAAATATTGATCAAATCATCCTATTATGGCAGACCTGTGAACCAAACTGAAGACCTGCTTTGAAGCAGGTAATCAAATCAGGTAGCTGCAAAGCACTTCACAGCCTTGCAAACCACTTTACCGATTTGTGGGTTTTCCTTTTTTTCCCCAGTCAGGGTTGTTAGACAATATATAATATTATGCTCAGAGCTCTTTTGGAGTAGGAATGCTGTCATTGCTTTGGGCTTCATCCACTTTCTCAGCTGTTAACCTCTTTAATGTGCCCAGTCATGAGCTTTAACTTCTCTGCCGTTGCACTAATGGAATGCTATATTCCTGCCAACACAACTGGGAGATCAACTCAGTTCTCAGCACTCTGAATGTGGTTTCAAGACTGACAAATCCAATATCCAGTCTTGGATAAAACCTTACTTTTAGCTTCATCCTAACTTAAGCCTCTTGGGATGAGATAGCAGGTACCAGGGTAATATTTATAGGTGCTAACCCAAACCTTTACTAGAATGGGATGGTAATGGAAAGACTAGGAATGCCACTTTCTCTCTGTCTACCTCTTTTTCTGTGCCAGCTTACTTATGTTATTATTGTTCAGTCATTTGGTGGTCTCTGACTCTTTCTTATCAATGGACCCCGTGAAGATAATTTTGCCAGATTACTTTGTCGGTAACACAAACATCATGAATTCAGTCCAGAGTTCTTTATGCATCTTATAACATATAATCCATGATATCTATCCTTTACTTTCACCACATAACCATATGGAAGGAGGTCCTACCTTAATGGTCTGATGGTTTTATTTCAGTTTGACTTGCAATTTTGGGTTGTAATTTTGCAGGAACAAGTTTATGATTTAAGTACAGTCAGCACTGGGTCTTGCTTTTGCTAGCTGAAATCTATGTTTGCTCACTGAGTATATAGTCAATTTGATTTTGATGCTGTCCATTGTGTTATATCCATGTTCAGAGTCAATAAAATTCAGACAACTTGCACCATTCATATTTCTAAGGGTGGAATATCAAGAGGCTTGAAAGTCATGACCTAGTTAATTAACGCATCACACAAACCATTCCATCCATGTTTTTCTACTTTAACACATTAAAGGGAATAATAGATAGCCTCATATGCATTCATTGTGTGCCAGCAAGAGAGGCTGGAAGGAAAACACAGGACAATCCAATAGGTGAATAATTAAAAAAAAAATATGGATCAGACCAAGAGTTATCACTGATGATATTGATGAAGCTATTATGGGTTGTTCATCTCTCATATTGGTAAATGCCTCATGAAGCAAAGAATGGTTGGGTCTGTTTTGGCACTGCAGAAGACAGGCTATGCAATAGTAGTATGGACCCTTTTTTCTTTTAAACATAAGATTTAGTCAGCTGAGGCAAATATGTATGTAGTTAAGAAGCATGTACTATGTGCACATTTAAAAATAACTTAATAGTGTTTGTGGATGGCATAATTGTATCACTGAGCCTTTTATATGTCTTCCTACTTGTAACAGTTAAGATAAAGAGGACAACACAAACTCTCTAACACCTGCTAAGGAAGGAAAGCAATGGCTGCACACTAGAAACAATGTCTCCACAAAAATATTCTTAGCAATGGATAACCTATCTGGATTCCCACATTATTTACCAGATATGGCATCAGATCATCTCCAGATCATCTATTGCCTGCTACAAAGGATACCTTACCTTTAACAGAAGGTCAGTTATCTGACTTCTCAAGTTATTGCTTGGAGAATGCATCAGACCATCTGCTGGTGGTGTCTGCTTGGGAACCTGTCTTAACCAAAATTATATCTGGCAGAGGATCCATTATTTGAAGTTATGACAAAGTCCCTTATAAGATATGCTACCAAGCCACCTCCAGGGATAGTGCATATGGAATAGTGTATATTCCATGTCTCTTAAGAAAAATATAAAAAGATGGCAAAAATTCCCATACATTTTGAACATCGGAATAGACCTAAAGTCCAGGGAAGACGTTCAGCTGCACAACCACCAGCTCCAAGTGCATGTCTGCTGTAATTTCCTTTGGGGAGGTTCCTGGTACACTGAAGAGACAGAGATTGATATACCTTTCTTTCTCTGTAACTCTCATGATATTTATTCAATAAAATCCTTGTACCTTGGTCTGAGCTTATTGCCTCAGAGTCTGAAGGACCCCACTGTGTCCTGGTGGGCCTGGGTGGGAACCCTGTGTCCAATTAGGAATGATAAAAAGTCATGGGAGGCTTTAAGTTATATACTATTAGACAAAGATTACAAGTTTTCCATAGGAGCTATTTTAGAACTTTATGTAAGTTCTAATACATAATAGATGGAAAATGTATGTTCCTTTTGTATGTCTAGTATAAAATAAATGGAATACGTATAGAATGTTATTTGCAGTCTGCCATGGAGCATTTTTTCATCCTTAAAAGGAAGACTGAAAGCTGACATAGACTTTGCCTAGATAAAACTTTAATTGAATTTAAACAGGATTTGAGATTTAGAACTACAAAATGACAGGGCCAGAATCATTCACCCCTATTCATGGTCAATTGCAGATTGACCATGGATGATTGCTAGCTACCTCTGTAGCAACCTACATGTTCCATATAGGATTTTTTTTTAACCTTGGCTTGAATTGGTGCACTACCTATTACGGAGACCATAGACAAATATACCAGTCTCTTGTACAAAAATTGTTTGTGTCTGTTCAGATACAGAGGTCGAGTCAGTAATCCATGTATTGTTACACTGCCCATTGTACTATCTATGTGGTCCAGGATTCAAAAATTATCAGAAATTTTAGTTGTCTTTTGATAAAGAAATTATAATCTTCCTTCTGTAAGACCCAACTTGGACAACCATTATGAAGGTTGCCAAATTTCTAGCAATAGCTATGGTCTGCAGAAACTGAGTGATATCTCTTCTCATTATTGGTTTTGGGTCTACTTTTTTCTGTATTTTAAATTTTGTACAGGCATTTTTTTTGTCTGGGACTGTAAGTAAATGATTCCATCAGTTGTGTTTGGTAGTTGCTGCAGTTCTTTACAGCTTTGTCTCTTTTCCAATCACAACAGTTGTCTGGTTTGACAGTTGTGAGTGCATTTTGAGTGGATGTTGTGTGCATATGCGCACTGATACAATACTACTTAGTTCTAGTTTAGTAATATACTAAATAATTTTAATGCAATTATCTGCCTGCTGGGAAAAAGGTGATATTGATGCCAACACAACTCAAGAGACTAAGAATATACCAGTGCATTTGGTAGCATTTAGCTGCCTCTTCACATTGACAAAGTTAAGTAATTGGGCATTTCTCAATCTTAAGAAAAGTGTGGTATGATAATTATAAAGTTGGATTAGGACTCAGTGACCTCATTGAGCATACACATACACACCAGCAATGAATCTTAGTAGGTGACTTTGGACCAGGTACTATATTTAAGCTTAATGCACTTCATCAAGCTATTGTGAGAATATCTACTCTTTTGAAGTTCCAAAGGAAATGTGAAATATAATAAAATGTAAATATTGAAGAACTAAAAAGCACTGGATGCAAAATAAGTGTATCTTTTAATAGTGGTATCTGGAGCCTAAGAATTGTTGTATAAAATCTCTATATTCCTTACCATTAAAAGAATTGATTGATATATTTATCCAAGTAAACAAACAGCTCAAGCTAATATGGTGCAACTTTCCTGAGTGCAAAGAAATAATTTTAGAACTATATGAGGGACAATAGTTACCTTTCAGAAATTAGATCAGAAATGAGATCATATGGAAGAGATACTTAGTAAACAAGAGATTAAACAAGACACGGACAGACTGAACCACAATTTTAACTGGGAAACTGTCAGCATTTTAGACCAAGCTAAATCCAAAAATGCAAGAGAATTCTTGGAAGCTTGGTATTCAGAAAGGGCAGCAATTAACAGACTCATAGAGATAAACAGCATCTACATACTATTCAAAAGAGACAAAAGATCAGAAGATTGCCTCACCAGCAATCACCACCCAGATAAGCAAAGGTTACCACCAGGTACACAATCAAACAGTAAACATATGCTAATCCAGGAACTACCAGAGGAGCAAAACAAATCCGCCACCCCCACCAGCACTGGCAAGACAGGCCACAGTATATAAATAGAGAGCAAACCCCACCCCATTTTAGCAGTGAAGATGTTACCTAGCCAGGTAATGAAACGTTTGCAAGAAAAGAACCAAGCTCAGAGAACCCCAAGGACTCCACAAGAGATTTCTTGTTGAAGGATTCAAAAAGTAGCTCAGACAATTGAAGGATTTAATAAAGACAAAGTAGCACCACTAGCCAAGCTTGCTGATCTCCAAAAAAGATAAGAAGCATTAGACCTGTAGTGCTTAGATGGGAGACAACCAGGAAATTCCAGAACTCTGGGCTAGATTGAGAAATTTAAAAAAAAAAAAAAAATCCAGGAGAAGGCAGTCACAAATCACTTTAAAGAAGCCTGGATTGCCCCATTCAGTTAGTAGTTGAGCTTCAAAGAAAACTTTGCTTTAATTCTAAAAATGTTTCAATCTATAGCTAGTTTTACCAATCTTTTATCTAGGTAATATCCATCCTTAATTATCAGTAGTATCCCATAGTCCATACAATGTTCATTTTCCAATGTTACTCTCCATTTCATTGTATACACCTTCACAGACTATTTTTTTGCAAACAAGGATTGAAATAATTTTATTTGGAAGGAGACACGATAGACTGATGAATAGGTAAGAGAGATAAATGCTATTTTTCTTTTTTTAAGCTAAAAGACTTGAGAAGACCTTCACATTAATTCAGTGTTGCTGACAAGTAAATCTCTAGAACAGGGAATTTTGATATGGTTAATGTATTCATTTGGTGTTAAGGAATAATTTGCAACTAAGCATCTTAATAGAAGCTGCTTACTAATTCCAATAAGCACCTTTATTGCAAATGAGTTCTACTAATTGCTGATGGCTCTTTGAGTTAGAATTTTTCTGCATGGTTTGGTGAAGGGAAGATGGAATACAGTTAGTCAGTGACCCAAATTTTGACCTAAGATCTTTAACAGGCAAAAAACTTTAAGGTAAAAGGATTGACTTCTCTTGCCCCAAATGTAGTCTCTTAAGAGAAAGATCAACCCTTTCAAATTATAGGCAAATTAGAAAACTAGTCAAGGATGCTAATTTATAATTAGACCATCAACAATTTCAACTTGGCCCTGAGTCAGCAGATCTAAATATTAGAGATAGGCACATTTCAAAAATATTTCAGAAGAATTTCTTCAGATCTCACGCAAACAGGATCATGACAGCAGCCCAACTTTTTCAGGGTTCCATGGCAACCAGGAACAAAATGCTTTAAGGAGTTAGTTTATTGAAATCAATGTGATTCTTAAAGTAGCTGCTTCATTTTATTCCAAGCCCTCCTTAGACATTTCCATCTTGCTGAGCCAGCAATGAAACTGCCTGCATGTTTCTAGCACACACAGTCTAATTGTCTTGGTTGTTGACTTCTCCTGAGACACTATAGAGAAGATATGAAGAAGTTAATCCAGGCTATTTATTTCACAGACAACATATGTTAGGGATGGACAAACAATGCTAGCTGTTCTCCTTTCATTCATTTTTGGTTTATCTCATTTTTGCAAATTTTCTGATTGTCCCATTCCCATTTCAATTTTTTTTTTAGAAAAAAAAAGTTGCAGAAAAAGGTGTGTGTCTTGAAGAAGGCTGAAATAAACAATAATCTGCTGGTATAAATGATGCAAGGCATATTTTTATATTTTCTAAGGCTTTTAATATCTTCTATAACTTGTGACATGTCCCTTCTGCAAAAGCTTAGCTGTTCTAGAAGTAAGGAAAGTTTCAATCACCCTTTTGAAAAGACATAAGCAAGGCAGGTAAATACTGGAGAAATTAAGATTAAATCCAAGGGCACTTTTAATGCCTCTGAGTAAATGTCCAGCTAAAAATGGAGCTCGATTGTTGTTTCAGATAAACAGTGTTTTAAACATGGTCCATTTGTATTTGTTAGTTTGGCTTGTAAGTGTTTATACTATTCTTAATTGGAATAGATATTAATGTGTTAATTGTATGTGAATTAATAGACTGCACCTTAGAAAAAAGAAACATCTGGGTCCGTTGATTTATACACCAGATACCACAATGCCATTCTGTCACCACCCACGTACACACACTTCACACAGAACCATGCAATCTGTCACACTCACACCATTCTGAGCTGGTTGCTGGGAAGCTGCTTGAACATCACTAGTTCTCAGGTGGGGGGAAGAAGAAATAACAGTCAATTTACTAATGCCTAGCTGGCAGATCTTTCTGATGCTTTCAGGACTGCACTTGGTTGGACAAGTATTGGTCTGTGGGTTGACCATCCTGGGTGTGCATAGTAACTAGGAATATCAATAATACACGTAGTTCCTGGGTTAAGAACACCTGGTTTATGGATGACTGAGAAAGGAGCTTATTGTAGCAAAATCTGAGTTAAATACACAGTGATTTGAGTTAAATACATCATGGTTCAAGTGTAATAGAAATTGCAATATTTCCTGTTCTTATGACTTTCCATCTTTCTCTGTCAGTTTTCTGCTTTCCATACCTTTCCCCAAACTTGTTCAATTTGAGATAAAATAATTTGGTAATGTGGGTAAATTGTTTGAGATAGGAGAAGCCAATTTGTGTTGACTCTAGTGAGTGTTGTTCATTATTATTTAATTTTTTTTACAGCTTAGGCTTTTTGGTAGAGAAAGCCACAGGAACATACTATATGTTTTATCTCTATCCTCTTCTTTATTTAAAGTATTCTTGAAGAACACTTTAAAAAATTCTGGTTTACAAAAAATGGGAATGCCTCATTTCTCCCACTTTACTGGAGCAATAGACGAAGAGTCTTGCTTGATAGCAAGCAAAACTAGAATTTCTATCATACGGATAATAGCCAGCTGAGTAGAAAGGGGAATTTCACCACATGTAGGTATTTCTCACCTTGGCATGAGATATAAATATCAAAGGTAGACTAGCCCTATCCTCCCCTGGCTCTAGTTATTCGGTATAGTCACTTATAAAATACTATCCATAATATGTCTGTCTAGGGAGAAATGGGCTATTTCTAGGTTTCCTGACAGTTTGGCTACATCCTTTTATCTGTTTACATATTTCAGAAAAAGGAAAGTGAGAAATGTGATATAAAATATCTTAAACTGTGTCAGTCTAGTAATAACTGGATATATTTCAAAAGTAATATAAATGATGCTAGTTTAAAAATTGGCTATTTGTATATGGAACTTATCTGAACAATGTCATGCTTGAGCTCCATTCCTTATGAGAGTTATTGAAAAGTAGAGTATCTCTTAGAAATATCTATTCAGAATAGTTTCTTTTCTCAGAAACCTATTTTCTGTTGCTTAACTTTTCCACAACATATTTTAATGATACCTACTTATCTATAATGAAGATAACGGGAGGATTGATAATGGTTAAAAGGACACTTCCCTTTAAAACGTTCAGGCAATTTTTAATCCATCATAGAATATAACTTATACCTATTCCTAATATATTATATTTTTGTGGTTGGTTTGATAAAAAAACCCAAAGCATACAGATAAAAAGAAAACAAATTTCATCTGTTTAAAATGTCACGTGGACTAAAACATTCATTCAGACAGACACAATGGAAGTGGATATGCATATAACTGACCTTTAAATAATGTTTATATGATTAAAAAAAAATAATGAAAAATAAATGAATTGCCTCCATGTGCATTTAAATGTCTTGATCATTCCATACCCATTTTTTCTATCTACAACATACTGCAGCTGTATTCTTATTTGCGTTGTTTGCAGATTTGCAGAAATACACATGCAAGAAAATGTAGGGTTAATTAGAACAGACAAAACTTTTCTTACCCCAATGGTGCAAAAATCACACAATTTTTGATGTCACATGATGTCACAACATAAGCTCTGTCCTTGCTTACTTGCATTGCAAATTTGCACACAAGTACATAAGGTGTAGTATTGATTATAACTTTGCAATTAATGTTTGTCCTTCGCACCCTGCCCTGTGGATATCAATGAATTTAGGTCTCTCTCTATCTATATAACTCAGATTTTGTGATGGATAGCCTGAGCGGAAAGATTCTGGAATGGAGCTTCAAGGTTGTCAGGAGGGGGGAGAGACATTCCAGGGGAAGCACCTCCTCAGCCCACAACAAGACTGTGGGAAAACGAAGAGGATGATATACTCCTCCCTAGAGCCTCGCGGAGTATATTCTATAGTAGCTATAGATAAGTTTAGTCTGGCAAGATTCTGTCTATTAGGTACAAGCTAATAAAGCATCTGAACTGTACTGGATGACCTCATTGTAGTTCTTGGGCTGAACCTGACAGATTTGTATATAACTCTCTAGCGCCACTGAATGAAACTTAAAAATATTTATTGTTACGCAGGCTATCGTTTAAATTCCTAAGATTTGTCAGTCCAATCTTTTTTTTTAAATTTCACGTGTTACAGCAACAAGAAACTATAGGACCTAGCCTATTTCACAAAGATTAAAAGATAAACCTTGCATTAACTTTCCCAGTATCTCATTCTCTGCATATAATTAATCAAATAATTAATTTGATTATTTATCAATTTATTTATATTTTTATACATTTTTATTTATAATATTTATTTATTATTTATCAATTATTTATATTTAATTAATATAAATTAAAATCAAAACTGCATCACCCCAGCCTCTCCAGGCTTAGTGATAAGGAAAACCTACATGAGACTTGTTCCTATTAAATGACTTGCTTTTAAACTACATTGAAATATTAGTCAAATTCAGGATGGGTACAATTTGACATAAGCCTTAGTAAGATGGACAAACAGCAAGAATAAGATTTGATACCTTTCAGTAGTCAAACAAAAACAAAAATGGTCAACAGAAAGATACAGCTACTGCTTACTGTGTTTATCCAGCTTGTAGGAGTGGGGCCAGTGCAAACAAAATACAGAAGACTCAGCAGGAAGTCCAATCTGTTCTAGTGTTTTTAATGGAGAAAGATTAATAGCTTTATATTATTTTTATAAAGGATGGCATTGGTAGCAGCCAAATAAAATCCTCCTTACATACCCTTAAGAGCATTTTTTTCTTTTTCTTTTCTCCTTCTACAGATATTTTTTCCAGTAGTAGCAAGATTACAGCACAATTCATCAAAGCCTAATACGTAAGATAGCAAATGGAAGCCATGTTTCTGTGAAATTAAGCAATATGGAAGCAGGTGGCTCAGTTTAAAGCAGTGCAATTGCAGACATGTGAAGTATGAACCTCCATATTTCATCATGATTATCTTCTGCATTTGGTGAGTGTTAAAGCCCCTGAGCTTTCCCTGTAGCTTCAGTTTTAATCAAAGTTGTGTAGGAACCTATGCCTCACAGCGCCACCCACCACCTTACCTGGCTTCTGCTATTGTGGAAGCATTGGGTATGATTATTTCCCCCTCCTCATATCCTTTCTACTTTTCTCTTCACCTGACTGCAGCATCTGTGTGTGTGTGTGTACGTGTGTATGTGTGTGTGTGTGTGTGTGTATGTATGTATGTATGTGTATGTGTATGTGTATGTGTATGTGTATGTGTATGTATGTATGTATGTATGTATGTATATATATATATATATATATATATATAGGCAGGCAGGTACTGGCTAATCAACCAGACATCGTGGTAGTAGACAAAGACCAGAAGACAGCGGTACTGATAGATGTAGCAGTGCCGAGTGACAGCAGCATCAGGAAGGAGGAGCATGAGAAGCTGGAGAAGTACCAGGGCCTGAAGGAGGACATCGAGAGGATGTGGAAAGTAAAGGCCAAAGTGGTCCCAGTGGTGGTAGGAGCACTCGGGGCCATGACTCCTAAGCTGGGAGAATGGCTCCAACAGATCCCAGGAACAACATCCGAGCTCTCTGTGCAGAAGAGTGCAGTGCTAGGAACAGCTAAGATACTGCGCAAAACGCTCAAACTCCCAGGCCTCCGGTAGAGGACCCGAGATTGAGGAAGACACATACCACCCATAGGGGTGAGAGGGGAATTTTTTTATTTTTTGTAAAGCATTTGATGTGAGCCTAGAAACCCGTTGTCCTGGGAAGATTATATTTGCCAGAGCTTGTGACATATGCAGTAAGGTGCAATATGACAGGGAAAAGGCTATCACTAATTTAAGTCCCAGACTTTTAATGAAGGCCTTCCTGTTAAGGAAAATGGAAAAGAGCTGAAGAGAATGAGTTACACACTACTTCTATTGCTTCCTAACAATGGATTACAAATCTCCTATGAGGTGTTTTCTGACTGCTCTTGGACCAGAACAGTTTTTGTGAAGCTACTGGCTTATTAACTATTGCTTGGTATCACAGCTGAATTCAATAAAGCAAGTAAATTGGAGGATATGAGGGGCAAATGAGTAAACATGTATGCTCAGCTAACTCCTGTGAAATGTATGGCACTTCCATATGTTCTTATGTTTTACAGGTTCCTACTGCTTATAGATTAGGATGATGATGATGATGATGCACCACTTGAACATCATCGGCATTGACAACATCACCATCAGTCAATTGCAAAAGGCAGCTTTACCTGGAACAGTTTACATCCTGCGATGATACCTTTAACACAATCAGACAACAACATCTGCCTATTCCAGGTTCTGGGGAAGGACTCAATAGGTGGGTAAAAATGCCAAATCCAGTCTAAACATCTGTCTGACTGTGCGATCAACCATAACAATTCAGTCTGTGTCAGGATAAAATCCTATGAAAGCAGCTATCAGGTTCCATAATGTTCCATGTTGAATACTAAAAGTTGCCCAGACATCAACATTTCTAAACTTCCCTGTGTATTAAAAACAAAAACAAAAAAACGCACATAAAAAATGTGCTAATACATACCCATTCATCATGTAATGCCTTACTGCACTCTGGCTTTCCATCAATTCTGCAATGGTGGTTCTGAATTCTGTAGGTAATTGCACGTCTTAGTTTCTGAGTGGTAAAAATTTTTCAAGGTGGTATGAGCTGTGCATTCTTCATATGTCATGCACAAGATTGTTTTGCTGTTCAAAACATACAGGTAAAATTAACTCAAGATTGTTTGACAAATAAAACCAGAACACATCTTTCAAATATATTTACAATTCAGACAGAAGCTAGTAGAGGAAAGGAAGCATGAGAGAGAAAATGAACAGATTCTTTCAGTATCAATCCATATTCAGAGACAACTGTTAATGAAAGTAGAGTTGTTTATATATTAAGATGGACTGATTTTCATGTCATACTGTAGCTGATTGATTTGAAATTTTCTGAACATGTTAATTTACTATGAAAGAAAGCAGAAAGAGTTATAATTTACTTTTACTACATTTCATGGACCCATCTTCACTAATTCGGTAGACCTTGTTAAGGGTTTAAAACATGATCCTTGTGTTTTAAATATGCCTAGCTATGTGAGCAATTACTCTGTATTCAAAGAATTACCTTGTATATCTCTGTTTCAATTAAGCTGTTATCTTAACAATTCCCAGGCACTCTTGAGATTTTTTCAGAATACATTGTCAAGCTTCCCTGAGAACATATTTCTGTCTGGGGTCTTAAATATGCAGTTTTAAGCTTTGAATATTTCTTTTTCTTTCTTTTCTCTGAAACACAATTCTGTTAAAGTTAAAATTGGGAAAAATTTTACCAAAAGAATCCACTTCATTTCATTGTCCTGTGACTAAATGTCTTGGAGATCTTCTATATTAGATTCACCAACATTCTTCTCTAAGTTAAATTGTACAACGAATGCTGTTTCTATCGATGTGAATAGGAAATGTGGTGCTGCACTACATAATAACAGATTAAGCTTAAAGTCGTTGTATTAATATACCACTTGCCATGTAGTTTTACCATTTATACCCACTATCTATCAATGTGAATAGGAAATGTTGTGCTGCACTACATAATAACAGATTAAACTTAAAGTGGTTGTATTAATATACCACTTGCCATGTAGTTTTACCATTTATACCCAGCTGCTTTTAAGAGCTACTGAACAGATAGAAGTTCAACAATTTGGCTTCTCCTGGCTTAGAAATGTAATAGAGTACTACTTGTATATTGGGCAACATTTTGTAGACAACAAAATAAAATCCATTCAAACTATAATCAAACAATGTAGATATTTTCTCCACTGTATGTAGGATTGGAAGGGATGGCAACCCTACTCATTTCCTGACATGTATTATTTCTTTCATACTTATATCTATTTCTATTTCCATCCAGTACTTTTTGGTAGTGTTTGCATTCCTTGTTAACATACCTAACAGCATGAGGTTGGAGAAAAATGTGTGGTGAGCCTCTTTTTGCCAGAGTAACCAAAAGAGAAATAATGTTTTCCATATATTCAGCACAGAAAACTTATAGAAGAACTTCAAAAAGTCTTTGTCCATAAAACAGGTAGGTGTCAATCCAGTATTCATGTATTTAATAACAGAAAGTAAAGGTCCTAATTGAATTGCAGTATTCTTCTAATAACAAATGTTATCAAATATTTGATGTACCTGGAACTTAATTCTAATGAGCTTAATTCTAATGCTTATAAAAGAAACCTTTGTGCTGACAATATACCCATGCTAGCTGTTTGCTATTGTTCCCACCCTCAACCATATTTTCTAGGAAATCAATCATACAGATGAGTGGCAATATGATAAACTGTTGTAATAGCACTGTCATTCATTCGGAGCCAGTTAAGAGTACAATCATCCTCAATCATAGTTCAATTCATGGGCCACACCAAGAACGAAAGAAAACAAAAAAATCTTTAAGGGGGGCACAGGTGGTGGGGTGGCAATACAGTGGTAACATTGAGTTTCTAAAACTTAAAACATGTGTATTAAGTTTATTGGAAATATAACTTGTTCTCATTTTGGAAAAAAAATCAGAACATTTCATCATCACATTTCAGCACAATAGTGGGTGGTTTCAGAGATTCAAAAAATGGGGGGCATAGCATTAATATCTAATGTCAGAATGCAGCAGACTTTGGATAGGGGCAGGCTTTGCATTGTGTTGTCACTATGCTTGTGTTGTCAGTTTTTTATCATCATGGTTAGTTGTGGCCCCTATGGTTGGTAACTACATGTGTTCCACTCTTGTATTAAAGTATCTGTGGGTGGAAAGTTAGGAAAAAAACTTGGCTTGAGACCTTGGAGAATCATTGTTTGTTATGCTAAACTAGCATTCTCCTGTCTTTTTTCCCCCCTTTCCTGTCTATTGCTCCCCATCACTCATTTTGTTAATGTAAATAAGGTCTAGTTGATCACTCTTCTGTTTTCCACATATCAAAAGATTTGTGTATTCTCTGAGGATGAAAACAGCTTTGAATTTAATAAAACTGCATTTCATATTACCAAAAATAGAGAGCCAAAAGTGGTTTCTTCTTTCCAGGAAGCATTATGAAAGCCCTGTTACAGTCTAAATTGATTGGTTTCAACTTAAGTGTCTGTAAATTCATAATTCATAATCTGCTTTGACTTTTATTTGCTCAACTCTATTTTAAACCTGTAGTTATAAAATTCTTAACCTATTGTATCTGACGTAGGAGTATTTTATATGACAATTTATTTAAACAATTCAATGAATGGTAATATGTGATAGAGTTTTTTTTTTAATTAATAGCTGAGGAACAGATTTAGCTGTTAACTGATTCCTTAAAATATCATACAATAATCTCTGAAAATATCCCACTTGCTATATACCAAGGCATTTTGACTATGAATGTATTATATGTGATTCCCATATAGTCAGTGAGAAGAAGCCCATGGACCTATGGAGTATCTTACATTATAAGAAAGCCAATATATTATTAGAGATAACTGGGAGTGATTATATCACCTATGAAAAATAGCTATAGCAAATCTTGTTAAAAACTGTCTGATTAATATTTTTGCTTCTGCAAAGAAGCAAGTCAGCAGATCTGAAGTGCTATTTTTTGCATATCTAAGAAACAACAAGGTCCTTGAAATTGTCAAATTTATCAGGGAAACATTAGCAGATAATAAGAAAGACAAGGAAATCTTAGCAGCACAAGGCTTATGCAGAGAAATATTCCTAGAGAAATGCACCTTTTTAATTCTCAAGCTTGATTAAAGCCCAATATATGGTTATGTTGCTTCTCGTTATAGTAACACAAAAAAACAGAATACACAGTACATGCTGCAAATTTCTCATTGCCAAAGACACAACATCATCACAATTTTGAATTGGAACAACATTTTACACTGTGGGCTGATACCTTTGGAGTTCCAGCAAGTCAGCTACCTATTTTGTCTTCTCAGATGTCAAAATCTATCTCCCTGTCTTTTTTCCTTTTGCCATAACAGTCAGTCACCATTCTTTGTATATACTTGGTCTATATTAGGCTGTTTGATTTCTTTTTAATGGAAGGAGATATTTCTCCCTGTGAACTTTTCCCCCTGATGTATGAATTTACACAATGTACATGTTAAGATTTCCTGCATTTAGTGTGGTAGCACTTCGGTTCTATCAAGATCCATTGTTTTAAGAAGGATCTGCTAAAGGATATTGTTTAAATTCTTTTTTTCCTCATATATAGGGATCTAGTAACATTTTCCTACCTGGAATCTACTATTTTGTTTGTGTATGTATCTGCTGAGGGTTTTTAAAATTTCAAATATTTCAAGTTTTTATTTCTACGGAAACTGAAGTCTATAAATATTTTCATTCGAGCATGGAGGGACCAGAAATGGCTCTGTCAAAAAGCTCTTGTTAATATATAGTTGGCCTTGAATATGAAAGGGCTTTAAATTCTAGCCCACCAAAGTTGCTAGAAACTAGGACATTATCTTTTAGCTTGCATTTCTAAAGTAGGAATAAAGGCATTTCTTGCAGATGGGTATACTGTAAACTGCATTAGCTAAAATTTCATGAACGGCCCTCAAAGAAGCATGTAGAGATGTTATTTTAAAATTTTTTTTGATATATCGGTGACTACATTCATTCCCTCATGTGCATATTTATGGAGAGACATTTTTCTTTGTCAATGATATTTATTTCACTATCAATTCTTAACAAACCTAAATTCCAGGCCAAATAGCAACAACAGTAACAATAACAATATAGAATAAAGCATTTTCAGAATATGGATTATACAATTTTAACTGCTTGAGTGAAGAAAAATACTTCAGCCTTGTGCCAAAAACACTGTAATGTGAATACCAGATCAATCTCCTCAGGACTGACATACCATGTGTGGGAAGCTATCATGAAATAATCTATTTTCCTTGTGGTAGAAAACTGTCTCTCTGTTGAAACAAGGTTTGAAAGAGCTTCGGAAGAAGATGACATGATCAGGCACATTATTATGGGTGAAATGTTAAATATGTTTGATCATTTCCAAATGCAGAAAAGCATTTGAAACGCAGAAAAGCATTCTTCATCTGACTTCAGTTCTTTCAAATATCCTGTTTAACAACGTAGATGGAAGTCATGAAGGACCCAGTGTAGATTAAGTTTAGATTAAGACTGACACAAGAAAAATAAAATTAAGAATCCTAATCCAGATAATGTCCCTTTGCTTACTTTAGAGGAGCTGATCATAAAGGCTGAAAGTTCTTGGAGGTATAAACCCACTATATCTGGAAAAAGGACATGGTTATGGAATACTGTTCTAGAGTAATATCAAGAAAAAGGCTATCACCTAATGCTAGCTGCCTTCAAAGTAAAGTGCAATTTAATCTTTTGGAGTCAGAAATTACCACATTCCGACTTCTGTCTGATTATAATACAGTCGGGGAACTAATTATATGACTGTGGCTTCATTTTTCAGTTAAGTGGCAACATACCTACAGAGAAAGTCAACTCACCTGGGGACAGAAGCAGAGGCAGAGCAAAGCAAATAAGGATCTAGTCTTGTAGGGAAGACTCAAAGATGAAGGAACCATAGCAACAGAAAACAGGAGAAGCTGATCCTAAAACAGGGGGGAAAGCCTGAACCACAGAACTTGGGTATTCAAGCCTGTATCACTGCCTTTTTAGAACCACTTTGTAATGATAGATCACTCTAAATACCAAAAGTGGAATCATTGCTTTACAACTGTAATGCTACAGAATGATTTCTTTGGCAGAAAAAAGTGTTCTGCTGCCAGCTACTCAATACAAATATCATTTGATTGTCTGACCACTACATGTCTTATGAAGCTACAATATATTATTTTTTATTTTCCTATTTTTGATTCATGATACTCAGATGGAAGTGTTATTTTTCACTTATATGCAATGATATAATGTGCTGTTTTCACAGATCCACCTTTAGAAAGTTGATCTCTCAGATAAGGAAGCATAAATGTATTACTTAAAAAAGAGGGGACAATTTTTTATTTTCTGTGGATGGCTGGATTATCTTGGGATGATCTGTTGAGAACCTAATGGTTAAAGGGCTTGGCTGCATAAAGGAAAAAGTGGAATAAGATACTCTCTCATACACCCCCCCCCCCCCCCTTTCTTTCTCATGCAAGCAATACATTTCAGGAAAGCGACAAATAACTCTTCCTAAAAATGTAAACTGATCTCCCAGGTAGTGGTTGTGAAACAAGGCTCAAGGCTATATGAGAATATCGTATGCACGCTGCAGGCTACCCAAGCCCTGCATTCTAAAATGAAAAAAGTAAATAAAAGTTTTGATCTTCAGAGCAGGATTGTTCAAAAAGTGATAAGGTTAGCACGGTAAGAATGGCAAAGTGTTCAGGCCAGAAAAACCCAATCCACACTAATCAAACAATTTACTTTATTATGCATTTATAGAGTTAATTCTACTTCAGCCAATTTTGAATACTTTTCAGTACATCGTAATGAAAAATACAGCCACAGTGCCTGCCACAATCAGTTTTCCAGAACCACAAGGCATAATGTAAGCTTGCTCTGTTCTAATAAGCTTTAAGCAGCACAGTGTTAATGAAGTGCATGGAGAGCATATATATATACATAGTATGCAATGTTTGTAGGCTGCTTCTTAGCTTAATTTGTCATATTAAATTAATTTGCAATCTGACAAAAGCAGCATTCAAATATACATATATATTATACATGCAAATGAATGTCTAATTTAGTTACTCCTGAAATATAGCAAGGTTAACAGAATTACATTAAACCTATTACCACTGAAAGCAAATGTGATATCTTTTTATGTTGCAATTTAGCAGATTTAGTATGAAAGGCTTTCAGGCAGTTTTATGCTTCAGTTTGTATTTTGCAGGATTCATTAAGCAGAATCCATGGAAACTTTTTTTTTTTTTTATACTGAAGATTCCTGCAAAAACTATTTATTGCTGATCTATATATAGATTCATCAAGACATATCATGATGGAAATAAAAGCAAGATTTTCTGTTCAGATTCCACCTTAGTTTGCTTTATGCCAATATAACAGCACAATCATACAAATAGCACATCCAAAGTAAATCCAATTGATCATAATAAAGTTTAGGGCCTAGGAAGTATGTAAAATGTGTACAGCACTGCAAAATCAGTTTACATAGCCAGTTATCCTGAGCTAACAAACCTTGTGAATACATTCTGGTTTGTACATTGGTTCAGAAGTGAAAAATTAAACAAGTTGGCATAGAACACATAAAGGTAGGAGAAAATGAACAATATAGACCTTTAGTGCAGACTTTTACAGACCTCAACATTCAGTGCAGCAAGAAGCTTAAGTCTTTTTTCTCCACTTCAGAAATAGAGAGCATGGACCCTACTGGGATTGTGACCACTGGGAGCAACACCAAGAGAGATGTAGTTTTAACAAACTTCCCAGTGGCAGAAGATGTATATGGCAGGATATTCAGGAACTACATACCAATATGATGCCAATTTAAAGAAGAGAGCCAGCTCAAGCATGAAAAGAGAGACAATGGATTGCACCAGATCTATCTTGTTATGGTCACTCAAGCAACAGCTTTTGAAATGATTTTGGAATCAACCATAAGATACTACAGCCTTTCCCTAGAGGAAAGGAAGAAAACCAAATTAGGCTGCTCTTTGTGATTAGAATTACTATATCTCCAGAGACAAAGCATCAGAATGGATGCAGTCTTCAGTGAGAAACTCACTGTGAGCACGTACCTCTTCTATTTAGTCCTGTCCCATTTCCTCTGCTTTCTCTCTGCTCACCCTCTTCTCCCTCCTTCCCTGTTCTCACCTTTTCTAGGACTAGAACAGGAGAATCCATGACATGGTCCTCAAAGCTTGTCACTGTTAAGTATGCAGCCCAGATTACTGGGCCTGCTATATCTTGCTGTAGCTACTCAGAAAGTAAATTTTAAAATTACTTTTGCAATAACCTAGAAGATATTATAGCCTTCTTCTAGAGGAAGGGAAGAAAACCAGCCAGGATGTAGCTGCTTCAGTGTTCTTTGTGATTGCAATTATTCTCTGTCCAGAAACAAATCAGCTGGAAAACTGCTGGACCCTTGCTGGGGAGCTTCCCTCCTCATACCATTTCACCTTCCATCTCTCTTTGTTACTTTTGCTGCTCTCTAATTTAGTAATTCCCTACTTTCTCCCCCCCACCTTTTACCTTATCCTTTCACCTGTATTTTCTGCTTCTTCAAGGATATCTCTGAGTCCACTAAACCAGCAGAGTGAGATCAGCAACACATATATATGGAAACAACAGATTACTTTGTTACACAGAAGAAAATACAGATGTTCCTTATAGCTAACAGCTGTAAAATGGTTGGAAGTAATACCAGAAGCCATGTTGGCTTTCCCTATCTTGCGGCAAGTTCTTGCAGCAAGTTGAAAAAAGGAAAGTAGGGAATAACTAGGAGTTGCAACAGAGGTCCCACACGTGAGCTTGGACAAAGTTCAAAATAGTTCCTTCAAAATATTTTCAAAACATGCACAACTATAATATTCACTTACACTCCATTTTTATAGATTTGCATATGTGTTTGATTGGGATGGCAATGCATGGTTTGAGATACTTTTTAGGCTTATTTCTTGAAAGGCATAAAAAAAAATGATAGATACTACCATGCTAGCAATATTAGCATTCATATTATGGCTGTCTGAAATTTGGAAGATGTTTATCATCTAATAATGCTGGCTTAGCAGACATGAGATAATAAAAGGACAGGCTGATAGCCAGTAGATTAGAACTAATAAAATCAACCATGTATAATTTACTGATAATAGTTGAGGCTGACTGTAATTGGTCTGTCATTTTTTTATCACTACAAATGGACTACATTAGCATTAGAAGACTTCCTGTCACAAGCCAGTTTCTTTCTGCCATACCTAGATTCAATAAAACAGTGAATTATGCTTAAAAACAGGAAATTTCCATCTAGAAAATAAGATATGGAATAAATTTCACTGATTTTTTTCAGAAAAATTGGGTTTAAGCTTTACTTTAGATCAAGCAAGAAACACAATCATAGAAAGAAAACATTGTAGAGAATGAAGAAGTAGATTGAATGAACTGTCATAAGCAGGTCATATAAGGCCACCAGATCTAGGGTCCAAAATTCTGGACAATCATTAGATGAAAGTTTTCTGTATGTCTTTGTTGCTTCTAGTGGTGATTCAGATACTGCAGTCCAGATCTAGTAACCCTAAGCTCATAGTCATAGGAATTCCTAGTTAAAGAAACTTCAGCTGAAACAAGTAGCCATAATCAGTTCAATATACTTTATAAGTGAACACACATGATAATTTTCTGCTAATCCAAGTATTAGGCTACTCACAAATATGGCCATTCACAAATACATCCTCTACCTGAACTGAGGAATGAAGTATCTAGGATACTCAATCCTTTTTATTCATTCCTTTTACTCATTCTAGCCTCCACTTAAAAACATCCAATGAAGAGCAAGCCACCATCTCTTTGGGTGACTGATCCCATTGTTGAACTGTTCTTATTATCAAGTAATTTGCCTTCCTGTACGTATGAGTCAGGTTATAGTGAAGCAGCTGCACTTTGGCTCTGAGTTACAACTTTATAAGAGGGATAAATGAACTCATAGTGAAACACACCTGAGTTGTTGTAGTACTTAAATGGCAATAATATTTAGTTTTATGTCCCATAGAAGAGGATTTATCTACTTGTGTATAAATTGTAAGGATTCAGCTAGGCCTATGTGAATTAAATACCTTAAGATTTACTAGCTTTATGAGGAAAACTATAAGCAAAGCTTATTTGTAATCTTTCCCTTTAAAAGACCTGTGCAAACTGAAATGAAATAAATGAAAAATGAAAATGAGCTTTAGGGCTATATAGATTAAATAAATGAACAATAAATAGGAAATATTTTTAGTAAACCATTCCTAATAAATTCAGGAGCTGACTCAGTCTGAAAGATAATTTTCCTTTTAGGTTTTACAATTGTTATTAAAGTCATATGGAAAGTTCAAGTCCTTTACAACTTAGTGTTGCACAATTCCTGTTCATTTTAAATTACTTTGCCCAGTGGAATTTCCCATGGATCAGACCATAATTGTCAGCGCCTTCATCATTAAATTGTGCACCCAGGGTATCAGTGTCACTTCAGACATTAAAGAAGAATTCATTAGAAGATGTAGCTATGTACTAAAGTTTGTTAGACTACTTTCATATCAGTTTTTCCTTATCTGAAAAAGTTACTTGACTAGAGATAAATGATAGCAGCTGCATTTATAGTTCAGCTGATTTTTTTAACTGATTGTTATTTATATACACATGTATAAGATTTAGAGGTCACCTAAAGCTTAAGTTAAAAAAAGAAAAGTACAAAGAAAAAAAACAGAGGAAAAGGTCATGAGTGACCCAAAGCCAGACATTAAAAAAAAATTCAGCAGGGACTCAGCATCACCCTGCCCCAAGGCTTGGGAGATTAGCCAGTTCTCTAATAGTTTCCTGAATGTCATCAGGTTGAGAGCCTTCCAGATCTTTGGGGAGATATTGTTCTAGAGGGCAGTTGCCATGTCAGAGGAGGCATGCTTTCTGGGTCTTGGTGGATGACATTGCTTAATTGATTAGTTCTGAGGCAGATCCACTCTTTCAGATCTCACCAGAAGGACTGAAATAACTGGACAGAATTGGTTCCTCAAAAAACAGGCCCTATCCCATGAAAGATTTTATTGATGATAAACAGAAGCTTGAACTGCATCTGGAAGGCAACTGGTAATCAGCGCAGCTCATGAAGCATTGGAGTCACATAGACATGAGGCACAACCAAAAGCATACATTGCTGCATTCTTGAATAGCTGTAGCTTCCAAGTGGTCTTCAAGGGGTGTCATAGAGCATATTACAGTAATCTATTTGTGAGGTGACTAAAGCATGAATGACTGATTGAAGGGCCTCCCAGTCCCAGAAAGGGTGTAACTGGCTCATTAGATGTACCTGTGCAAAAGGCTTCTTGGCCATAGCTGCCACATGCTGTTTGTGCAAGGGCTGTGAGTCCAAGCTGTCTCCCAGATTGTGTTCCAGTTTTGAATAATAAAGTACAACCATGTCCAAGACCACTGGAAGATCCTAAACCCATGGCACCCAAACATCTACAGCTACTCAGTTTGTCAGGAATAAGCCCAAGGCTGTTCTTCCCCAAGCAGACCTGTACAGCTTCCATATGCTGGAACAGGTTGACAGCATCATTTGGTTGGCGCAGGATTGAGATGTATAGTTGACTATCATCAGCATACTGATGATACCTGACCCCAAACTGATGGATGACCTTCCAGTGGTTTCGTATAGATGTTAAACAAAATGGCAAGAGTGTCAAGGCCTGTGTCACCCCAGGGCTTGATCTTGCTCCCCAATTATTAACACCAGGCCAAAGAAAGGATGAGAACCACAGGAAAATGATACCCCATCCCCATCTTCCAAGCCTCAAAGCCAGTCCAGAAAGCTATCATCATTGACAGTATCAAAAACTGCCAAGAGATCATGAAGCACAAGGATAGGCCCTCTACCTTATCCTGGCTCTACTACAGATCATCAGGGAGTGTGACCAATATTGTCTCTGTACTGTAACCATGCCTAAAGCCCAACTGAAATGGCTCTAGACAATACATCTCCTCCAGAATCCTCTGGAGTAGAAGCCCAACCACCTTCTTAACAACCTACCCAAAAAAGGAAAGGTTGGAGACTGGGCAAATTTGCCCTAGATTCTTGCATCCAGTGATGGCTTCTTGAGGAGGGAGTACACCATCACCTCCGCATGGTGGCCTGGCCCCAGCAATGTGAAAAGCAATCAGAGAATGATCTGACCATGGCAATGGACTGATGGTAACGTCCTCCCAAACCAGATGATATTGCAACTGACCCAAGACCTGCAATAACTTGGGACAGGTCCATGGTTGCCATGGAAGCCATGAACTCCTGATATACCCTAGATTCAATGTCACAGCACTCCAGCTATCATCCTGCCAATTTTGATCTTCCCCCACAGTTCTACTAGTTACAAACTTATTTTTTAGTTTGTATTTTATGTTTCTGCAGTGCCTCTCAATATTGATTTAAGCATGACTGCTTAACTAATTATATGTTATCCTATTTCCAATAACAGTTAATATAACTAGTTGTGGTTTATGTTTATAATTTTATTCTATTTCCAAAAGTCTGTTATAATAGTCAACATTTTAGCTAAAACTGCAGGGTTTTTTTGACTCAGTTATTACTTAGAGTAAAAAAAAAAAGTTTTCACTTAATGCTCTGTATTTTCAAATCTTCACTTTAATGCAAGAGTTCTTTATTCTTGAGCTAACAGCTTGGCTTTATCCTCACAGGAAGTTAACTTGTGACTGGGATATAACCATTTAGATTTCAAACAGGAGCTTAGATAATGCAATATATCCATGTGATTGTGAAACTATACCTTACATCCATTAAGCGAGCCCCGATCTGGAATCTAAAGTGATGCTGGGAAGAATTATGAGAAAACTAGCCTCAATTGTTTTTTATATGATTGCTTTACAGATCACTAGATTGCCCATAAATAGTGTTACCTGTCTTCTGTAACTCATTGTTCTCCTAAATGTGATGTGGTGGGGCAGTTGGCCATTTTGGTAAAGAATATCTTTTACTAGGTTAGAATTCATGTTGATATTACCAACCCATCTGTAGTGATAGGACTTGCCCTCAGTTATTTATGCATGGTTTACATCCAGCTATGGTGATTGATCATTCAAGATAACTGAAAACCTTCAGTTGCTGCAAGTACAAAATGTAACATCTAGATGTTGCTGGGCTCAATGAGTTGGAAAAGATAAATTTGCATCAGTTGTATCCGATACCAGTACATTTCTATGTCTGTCTGGAAGTTCTGGTGATAACCTTTGGATTCCTTAATAATTGGGTAGTGACATGCATTAAAATGATCCTGAATGTTTTTCTGTCCGTTTTCATTCACTTTTGATGAAAAAGGACTTCCTTTTGACATTTCCTTCAAAGGAAAAGAGATTTCATGATATTCCTGGGGGTGGAATGCAATGCTTTTGCCTTATTCCTTATTTAGGTACAAGGCAGCCAAAATGTCTGAATTTCCTGTTTTATCTTCAGTGAACTGCAGCATCTTACACTTTAGCTGCAATTGAAAGGAACTCATATGAGGAAATTCCTCCCATGGATTTTTTTTTCAGATAGGAAAGTATGAACTGCCAGGGAGATTTCAGAACAATGGAAAGTGTTTTAGTGGAAAATACTAACGTCAGCATATTATCCTTTGTCACTTTCAACAATAAGAAAAATTTAACTACAAGGGCAAGAGAACTTTGAAATAATTCTCAAATCTCTGAGATACTTATCATTCCATATTATTTTTCAGGGGAAGAATACAACTAGGAAATCCCAAGGTAGATTTTGGCACAGTATTAGTTTGGAGTGATGATAACAATAACTTCACCTGTATGAACTTCCCTATTGGAATAGATGTCTTGGAATACTGGCAGCAGGGAAGTACATCACAGATTATGGCCTATGAGGACTTGGTCTAAAAATGTTTCTACTACTGATTTATTTTATTAAGCAAATGATATTTTCTAAATTCATAATTCACCAGATCTAGTCTCTTAATCATTCTACTAACAAGAAACTCAGGAATGTGTACATGGATATCACTACCAGGAATCAGTTAAGTTGGTAGAATCAGGATTGGGACCATGGTATGTCCTACTACTTCTCTTGTGACAGCTAACCTGTATTTGATCATTACACATCCCTAAGAAGCCTCCCATTTGTGAGAATTTCTTAAGTTTTAAGGTGATAGTGTATCTGTACATTTTCTGAATTGTGTAAATCATTTCAAAATGTTATGGAATGCTCCTGACTTTTTTTTAAGCTTCAGTTTTCTAGTTATTTGAAAGTAGTTTGATGTTGTTAATGTATTTTATATGTAGGATCCCTCATGAGGACTATGATCTTCAAGGAAGCCTAAAAATATTTCAATAAATACTTAACTTTAAAAAATGTTATCACTTACGTGAATCAGGACTCTGTTTTGATATGCTTTCTTTCAAAACATTCCACAGAAACCATTTTTAAAAATCAAGTAAAAATTAGTTTGGAAAACAGCATCTGCCAGAATATCCAATCCACCCAAATAAACAAGCCCTGACTGATTCATCTGAAACATTGCTACTAACAAATTATGGGAAATTAGGAATGAAAGGGAAATGGAATCAAAATGTATACTCCTTATTCCTTGGAACCTATAGTTCCAAATGGTAGTGCTATGTCACGTGAAATAAATGCATTTCTACTTCCTGTGAACATCACACTGGATTCCTAGCAGCTAACAATCTATCTTATGAAAATAAACTCTAATGCTTAAGTTTTGTTTAAATATTTAATTTTGTATTCTGCAGAATTGTACTAACCAAAATTCATATGAGTCCCAATGTTTGCTGATGACACTATTTTAAGATTTGTTGCAGCTTCTCATTTCCTAATTTTCTTATATGAACTTCTGACCCTGCTAATTTTCTGGTTCAGTTGTGTGTTAGCCTCTACCTAATTTTCTGCAACCTCTCATCATTGCCCTTTCCATGCCAAGTGCTATTAATGGTTCAGCAAATTTCAATTAGCTCCTGGTATTTTGATATGACAGAGCAAAAAAAATCCCTATTGATGTCAATTCCTGTGATATGAGAAACTTTCTCTGGAAAATCATGTAAGTTTTGTGGTAGATATATTTTTTGAGACTCACAACAAGAATCAAGATTTAATGTAGCTTGTTTCAGTCTTTGAAGAGAAAATATCTCTTTCATTGAACATTGTGAATAAGAACTGACATTCAAACTAGAATAAACTTAAGTCACTAGTTTCATGTTAGCTGGTCTCTCCCATGACTACAAGCAAACTATATTATCCTGTAATAAAAACATTTTAATAGTATATACATACCAATATCCTATAATTTTATTAAAGCAGTAAGACTACTCAGAAATGCATCTGTGTAGTGGTTTAATAATACAAACAGCACAATTTCTGTTTATTTCATGTAAATGGAATCTGACAGTTTGAAATAAAATGAACTTATGTATGTATAATTTTTGTTTACTAATATTTTTATCCATGTTGGAGACTTGTATTGCTTATCCATAAAATATAATATAATATAATATAATATAATATAATATAATATAATATAATATAATGAAATGCCCTAATTACATGTACTATCTGTACAAAATACAAAGCTTACAATTCATAAAGTAGTCTGAAACTAATGGACTCAATTGCCATTCACTGCAAGATAGATACACACACACACATATACACATAATACAGATACACACCATTATTGTTACTGCCATTTCAATTTTCAGTGTAATTCACAGAAAACTAGGGCTTTATCCAGTCTGTAGCGTATTTCTTTGGTTCTTAGAACCCACAGGTGGTTTGTAAGTTCAAAGCCAATATTTAAAAATTTTTTTTAATCTATTTAGATTTCTCTATGGACATTCCAAAGTCAGTTTCTAGAATATGTAAGAATGGACGTGCTATCTGGAAATACAACATCAACAGAAAAATTAACAGAAAAATCCCCTGTAATTTCAGAAAACTAAAAGACCCTCCACTTCAAAATAGTCACAAATATAGAACATTGATAAATTTGTACAGTTCATAGTGTGAGAGAAGCAGCAGGTGACTTCTACAGAACATGCTGATTGTTAGAAATTTGGCAACCTTTTTGAAAATGTCTAAAGTTTTATCTTGTAAGTGAAAAGCAATGACCTCTTGCTCAGAAAAACAAGTTTTCTAACAACAGGTGTTATATGTTCTTTCCTCTAGTATACAGCAGGTGGATGTCTTTGCCACAAGCTTTACTATTTTTCAGTTGGAAAATTATTTTTTAAAACTTCTGAGTAAGAGACTGGATCCCATTTTGGAAGGGGGTCATCTGGTATAGAATATAAGAATCACCATCTGGAGATGTATTAAATGGGCTACAGAAGTATCCATCCCAAGACTCAGGAGAGATCCAATTTTGTTGTTAGCTAATTTTTACTGAGGATTGGGAAATGAGGTGCCAGAAAAGGAGGTCATCTTTATTTGTTACAGCCTGTTAGATCTTAACCCAGTCCTTTAGTATATAACTTTGTTTCTTCTCTTTTAGAAACCTCTTGTAATTCTTTTTTAGGGTATGAAGGTTTTCCGGTGAAGAAATATCACTGTAAGTTTGAGCATTCTTCTTTGCAAGTACTACCCATGCTTTTGTTGCAGCATATCCTCTATAAAACCAGGGTTTAAACTGATGATTGAATTGAAGAAGAGAGGGAAGTTGACCATGTTTTAGGTATTCTTGAACTAATCCAATAGTTCATTGGAATATAGTGATTATTTTACAGGCACTGCTAGCCACACTTATAGACTGTTTCAAATGATTAACTGTGGAGCTACAAAGAATTGAACCATAGCCATAGACACCTTGTTGGACCACACTGAACAGAAATAACTGTCAGTAGCAAGGGATGAAGACAGGTGGTGGACATTCAGAAGAAAAGGAAGCAGCTTGTCCAGCAGAAGAGAAGCATTAACAGGTGTGGAGTCAGAATCAGCTGAAATATGTATCAGTGAAGACAAAAGACATCCAAAGTCATTTTTATCTGAGAGTTTATGTGCTGATTTGTGACAAGCTCCCAACTTAAGATAAATATTATCATGTTGTGATTATGAAGAAGTCTTCACAGAAATGTCTACAGGCTAAAGTATTGGATCAAGATCTGAAGATTTTTGTGGTCATTGGTCAAAAGAGGGAGATCTGCAAACATTTCCTCCACAAGGTAAAGAGAGTATGAAAAATTGATGGGATGCATTCAGTGGACTGCAGAAAAAGAGCTGTATTATCATTGGATTGTTGCAGTAACTAAGTATTTCTTCGTGCTTATTGGAGGGTAAATGCAAAAAAGTTCTAAACTCATGTGTAAGCCAGCCAGCCAAGAATTTGGTAAACTTACTGCTTTTGATCCTTATGTCACACTGCAAATAAGAGGTGAAAACCACATGACGGTCCTCAAATATGTTTGGCTTAGGAAGTTACTACTCTACATGGCGTAAGTTACCTACATGTTTTATGCAAAGATAGTGCAAATATTTATCCTATTTTCTTGATCTTAGTCTAATTGCTGGTTCAAAACTGCAGAAGCAACTTTTTCAAAATTATGAAATTTCTTTTCCTAAGCTAGCTGTTTTACTGACTGTCTATTTTTAAATCAGTCTGCCAGTTGACTGATGAAACCCTGGAGCCTTTTACTTTTTTTTTTTTAAATCCAGCCACAGGTATATATAGTGAGTTTACATATTTGCAGTTCGTATCCAATTGGGCTAGTTGAGAACTGGTATAAACTCTTCCACTTCAAGCGACAGCAAGAATGTTGAAACACTGGACTGGCGAAGGGGGGTTAAAAATCAGTAAAGTAGCTCAGAGAAATAAAAATAGTTAAATGTTGCTTCTGTCTAATTTCAACCAGAGATGTTTAGGGTGGGAACCAAATGTAGTAACAGCTATGCAACTGCAATATTTCTATAGTAATCACTGGGGCAAAAATTAGGGAGTCAATTCTGAGAAAATACAAGGAAAGAATTTTTATTTCAAAATTATTGTGCCTGCATATGGCCAAAGTGCAAGAAATGTTGAAATCTGAAAAGGTTCATTTCCTGTTAGTCTATGCATGGAAGCCAAGCAGCTGAATACTGTCATGTTTCGGTTAATGGAAATTACAGGGTGTGTATGTAAACAGACAGCCGTGAATCAATTAGTGAGTTAACAATGCCTCCATTTACTCTCTATGTCCCTGAGTAAAGCTGGAACATCAGCAATAGCAAGAAACCCTTTCAACTCACATGGAAGCCATCATGAGTGCACGTAATGGTTTTGTACTGCAGACAATCACACTCTAACTGCAGAAACCAACTCTACAGTGAAGTTTCAGGCAGGAGTTACAAAGTTCACCACTTTTCATGTGTTCAGTTCTAAATATGAACATATGTAGCTTATATGCCTGTAATCTTACCTCAATGGATGATTATTATAGTAACAGCAATTTAATTTTAAAAAAAAACTCTTACAAATTGGTTAATGTGTCTTGTTGGGTCCTGAATTTGTTCTGAATTATTTATTTTGTGCTTTATTTCCATGCAAATTTAATTGAGCTTTAATGCAAAAGTTAAACTGTTTTCCTTTCAGGTTCTGCAAATAATCTTAAACCACATTATATATATATTTTTTTATGGGGAATCAGTTTTTAATTATGTTAGAAAAATGACTGTGATCCTTCCTTGTTAAGAATTTCATTTTCTCAGAAAGAAATCAAATTATATGTAGGAAATAATCTGTGATTTTAAAAAGACCCCTTGAGGTTGCTAACATAAAATGTAGGTTCTTTAAACATTGTTAATATCAGTCCATAAAATACTGTTTGTAGAAATGAAATATTTTCATGATGTGTCATAGCATTTTAAACCTTCCAAGTATAATCTGAGATATGACTTGTCAAATAGTTGTTGAGTTCATGGACTCTATTAATACATGAATACAATTAATCATATTTTAATGAAGATAGATTTCATTAATTTGCACATGCTGAAATCAATACATGAATGTAGTTTTTGCATTAATTTAACCTGCAGATCTATGTACACTGACATATTGCTTTGAAAGAGAATGCAATAACTGAACAAATGTACATTTTCCCAATATTATTTTTCTATTTTAATAATCAAAGTTATTCATGCTAGCATTAATCAATTTTGAAACTAAAAATATGTAAGCATTTTTACCTGGACTATAAATTATATCATATTTCAACTTTGTATTGCTCTTTGACCCAAATCCAGCCCAATTGAAAAAGAAAATGTTAAATCTTTGTGCATGGATATAATTTCATTGAAATTAATGCGATCAAGATTTGCTTAAATTAAAATATTCTAGTTGGACTGATTATGATCTGGATTACTCTGGCAGAGACCTTTGTACTGTAGACAAAGAGGTGGGGAGTTGACTAGCAAGTAACAGAAAACAAACATTGGATTCTCCAAAGACATAGAGAACCTGCTGAAATTTATTCTCCCCAGCCTCTTGAGCATTCAGGAACTGATCTGAAAAGAAAAAGCAGACTCTTTGGCGCCTAAGCAGTCCAAACTAAGTAATGTTCAAAAACGAGCCTAACCAATGAGGCAAACTGTTCTGGCAGCAGCAGTCTGAGGCTTGCTCTCCTGTTCTCTCACCAAAGTCTTGATAAGCCTCAGCTGTGCATGTACTGTATTAACACCTCCTTGTGTGTAGTCTCTTGTCCCTTCCTTTCCTCTGAGGAAGGCTTTCCAGCTTGAAGAACTGGTTCTCTTCTGTGCCTGGACAATGGGTTGCATCAAGGCCAGGCAGCCTAAAAGGGGGGGAGGTTGTTCATACAGGCCTGATAAGGTAATCCAGCAGGGTGCTTTCTCTGTAAGCTTCTCTTTGTTGTCATCTGGCATCTGCTGTCTCCTTCAACTTTCTTCTCCAACACCTGCTTCTTCATTGGGTAGCCATTATGCTCAATATGCACTGAGGCTGCAGATACTCATACTATGCTCTGAGGTTTACTCAAGGAGGATGGTGTTTTCTCTTCACCACAAGTACTGCCTCAAGTTGCCATGAAAACTAATGTCAATATCATTATAGTTATGTTCAAGGAATTCTGAGCACCACATTAAAATAATGTCATCACATTAAACATTTTTTAGCTATTAAGCTTTTCCCAAATAGTTAATAATATCAGATCTATGTAAAAGTAATACATATAGTTGTTCCTTATCTCCATTTTGTGTTTGGCTTCTCGTATTTGAAGGACCTAACTATGTGGCGTGGGCAGGTTAAGTTGGTTTCATCAAAGTGCTACAATCTGATTCCAGTGGAAGGATAGTTGGAGCTTCCTAGGTAATACTACTTTCAATTAATTGATTTTATTATATATGTTTATGTTTTTAAGGTAGGTACTACTTTTAAGCTATAAAATGCATAGATATAGCTTTCAGGTTTCAAAGAAGAAAGAAAACTTTGAGATGTAAAAATATGTAAAAAAATGTCCTTCTGTTAAACCTCTGCTACATTTAGGTTTTTTTTAGTTTAGTTTTTTACATTTTAGTTTTAGGCTAGAAACCAGAAGACCATGAGTTCTAGCCCTGCCTTAGGCACAAAGTTAGTTAACTTGGGCCAGTCACTCTCTTTCTGCCCTAGGAAAGGGGCAATGGTAAACCACTTCCAAAAAACCTAGCCAAGAAAACTGCAGAGAATAGTCTAGACAGTCACCAGGAGTCAATACTGACTCAAAGACACAAAAATATACATAATAACATTTAGTTTTAGAGCTTGCTTGAGTCCTTCCTGTGTTGGGAGGTCTGGTCTTCAAAGTTGGCATATATTAGTGTTGTGCTCATAGAACCGAAGATGTTATTCCATTTTAAGAAACCTATTATTTCTCTTCAGAAAGATTCCAAGAAAATATTTGCAGTTGCACACAAATGAAGAACCCTATTTGCCACTGATATTCATGGTTGGTGTTATGTGGAGAGAAGCTATGGTAGACTGTACTGCAAAATATTCTTCCTTAGACCAAAATAGAATTCAAATGCTATCATTTTAAAAGCATTCTAGTTTAGTAAGAGATTAAAACTAGATGGAAGTAATTACAGTCCCTAGGGATTACATTGCAGTGCAACTGTATTTCCTCCATGTATTATTTGAAAAAAAAGCTAATCAAAGTACTGTCTAAAGTAACTTGACAACATTATTATCTGAATAAAGTTACTATTTTGATTTGATAGCAGTGTTTTCCTGTATATATTGCAGGCTTGATCCATGTTATGAACAGAGGCAAAGCAAAGGGATATTTGAGGGACCTCCTCACCCCAATTACATCTACCTGTCCCATCAGATCAGGCAGAAACGGCATGTTGAGGGTCCCATCTATGGACTGTCATCTGGCGGGACCAGGAGAAGAGCTTTTTCTGCCACAGCACCCACCCTTTGCAACATGATCCCCCTAAGGTTAGACTGGCCCTGACTCTGTTGGCCTTCTGGAAGAGCCTGAAGACACGGCTTTGTCTTGGGACCTGGGGATCCAGTCATGTTGGTGGACAGCCTGTTAAATGGTTATACTTCTAGGAAATGAATGGAATAATTCCACAGATTATGTTTTTTTTTTTAATGGTTTGATAGTTTTGTTGTTTTTAATGTTTTTTTAATAAGGTTTTTTTTTTTTTTGGTAGGGTAGGTATTTGTGGTTGCTTTTATGTTACTTTTTTGGTTTTTAATTCTGTAACGTCCCTAGAGACACAGTAGTGAGATGAGTGGCTGTAAAAATTTAGTAAATAAATAAATAAATAATATAAATGAATATAGCAAATAGAAAGATAAGGGATTTATATTACTTCCCTGTCTCCTCCCAACATGTATGCCCTGAGATAAGCCAGGATGTAGCTACTCCCTTGGTGGAAAAGTCAAAGTTTCTGTTGCTCTGGCAGCAGGGAGTCTCACCAGTTGACTCCTACCTTTTGCTTTCTTATGTTCACTAAGTGCCAAGCTAGACAGAAGATAGCTTAAAACTTTCTTGTGAATGAAAAGACATTTGGGAGAGAAGCAGTTTTACTTTTAAAAATGACTGAAAAGAAAATAAGAAAATGTTAACATTGATGTAGATTATTCTCCATTTTTCTTGACTCCTAACTGCTGTTATGTCAGTAGCAGAACGGATTGCACAATACGGGAAAGATAGGACAACTTTTTGTTGCTATCTGTGGCGAACAACACTAATGGAACTACTGACATGCAAATCAACATGATTTTCAGCACATGTATACACATGGAAATACACATATACTCCTGGAAGGTTCTCTTTGAGAACTGAAGAAAGTTACATAAAACTGTAAATAAGATCTAGTCTGACTTTAAGAAATCCATGATCAGGTTATTGATTGAAACAAGCATTCTAGAAACATTAGAAGCATTATATATCCCCATATTACATAATAGCCAATATGTAGTCTTGAAAATATTGTTTGGGGGTTGAAAATAATAATTGAGCAGATTTTTAGTGGTGGGATTTAAGCTAGTAAGAAAGAAAATTCATATTTGTTTCTTGATGTTGAAGAAACTCTTGGTGTTCATTTTGAGCTTTTTGGGTATGGTGGTAAAAGAAACAGTTGCTGATTTTAAATTAAATTTTCTGAGTGCTATGTTAGTTTTTTTTTAATGATCTAACATTGATGAACATCTTCAAGTTATTTAATATTTAGTTAACTTTATAATTTACATAGTTTATTAATGTTTTGCTCATTTCAATTTCAGTTCATGATAAAATAGTCATGATACACCTTTAGGCATTTTTAAGGCTTTCAGAAGACTTTTATTATTTGGGTTCCACTGCATAATTCCACTGCACTATAGATATGGAGCATCTAACACTGGCAGGACAAAGGAATGCAACTACCATTTCGAAGTGTTTCCACACTCAGGGTCATTGGGTGATTGGTTCTGGCAGCCATCAGATTGCTTTGTGTAAAACTACTGGCCCAGCTTTTATACAGTGTGCAATTGGGCCTTTCATTATAGAGTGCTTGAATCAGCAAAATCAACATTTCCTAAAGCAATTTTGCCACTTCTAAAGTAACAATTTTGTACATCTAAAGTAACTTTATAATTGGAGGGTAGGATTCTGGTGATTGACATCTAAACTTGGTCTGCAATTATCAAATGTTGTCTAAAAATAGTTTTTTCCCCCCCTGGTTGATCTACTGGCCACATATTCACTGATAGCTTTCTGTCCAGATAGATGTAGGCCATAGAGTTAAAACTGTGTTTTGGAGGCTTATCCTCAAAACTGCTTCTCTCCTCAGGCTACAAGCAAGCTGGTATGGCTTTGATCCAACAATGGAAGAATATAGATAATCAGCAAAGTATTGTTTCCTTATCTAGTGATTAGCAGAATTTGAGACTGGGTCATTCAACCTAGAGGGCAACCTGCTTCATATTTTTTCTCTTTGATATAGTCTCAACAAAGAAAAGTATTTATGAAAGCAAGATTGGATATGTATTGTTGAAGGCTTTCATGGCCAGAATACGATGGCTGGTGTGGGTCTTCTGGGCTGTGTGGCCGTGTTCTGGAAGTTTTGTTTCCTAACGTTCGCCAGAATCTGTGACCGGCATCTTCAGAGGGCAGGAACACAGACAGGAGCAGTTCTCTCTGTGCCCAGGATGATGTGACCCTTTTGTGGGTATTTATAGAGATCAGCATCCACCCCAATATACAATTCACCATGGAAAAAGAAATGGACGGCAAACTTCCGTTTCTAGACACATTGGTCATACGCAAACCAGACCTCAAATTAGGACACAAAGTTTACAGAAAACCCACCCCCACAGACCAGTACCTACACAAAAACTCCAGCCACCACCCACATCAGAAAAGAGGCATTATCAAAACCCTGATGGATCGTGCCAATCGGATCTGCGAAACTCAATTCCTAAACTCCGAACTTAACCACCTTAATTGGGTCCTACAAGCGAATGGCTACTCCAAAAATGAAATAAAAAGAGCCATCAAACCAAGAAAACAACATGCGACTGAAGAAGAAAAACAGCCACCCACCAACAAAGTATTTCTGCCCTACATCAAAGGGGTCACAGACCGCATGGGAAAACTGATGGAAAAACACAATTTCCAAACAATCTTCAGACCCACCAGAAAAATAGAACAAGTGCTAAAATCAGCAAAAGACAAAAGGGATCCCCTCACCACCGCAGGAGTATACCGCATACCATGCAGCTGCGGGCAAGTATACATTGGGACCACAAAATGCAGCATCCATACCAGGATAAAAGAACATGAAAGACACTGCAGACTACAGCAACCAGAAAAATCTGCAGTAGCTGAACATGCTGTCAGGCACACTGGACACAAAATCCTATTTGAAAACACAGAGATACTGGACAACACCAACAGCCACTATACCAGGCTATACCAGGAAGCCATTGAGATTCACAAACACCAGCACAGTTTCAATAAAAAAGAGGAGAGTCTAAAAATCAACAAAACCTGGCTACCAATTCTGAAAAATACAGGCTGCAAAAGGTCAACGAACTCAGCTCAACCACCAGGACGTGTGAATAGTTCACACAATGAACATGCTAATCACCCCCAGCAGCTACTCATTAACAACTCAATAGAAGAAAAAACCCTGCTTAACCCCCAGGAAGATACACACATATTCTGACTCCAAAACAAGCAGCAACTCGTTATGAACAAACAGTTTCATAAACTTTTTGATATAGCATATTTAAATCATGAATTGAATTTTAGTGCCAAATCACTTGTATTTTTTTCTTGGCAAAATAGCATTTAATCAACCTATTACGTTTTAAGTACTTAAAGATATACATTTCTTTTTGTAGTCTTTGATTAAACAAACAAAAACACAGACATCACTAACAAACAAACCAAAACAACACATTCAATACATTAGTGGTGATGTATCTCATAATATCAATCTAGCTAGCATGAAAGTACCAAATGTATGTTCTCTGCTTTCTGGCCTCAAATGTCACATTTATTTACAGAATGTGAATTAACAGTGGGTCAACATTTGTCTTATTCTGGAGGCAACAGTACATACTTTTGACATATTGTAATTTGTTAGTTTCAGATCCTCCAAAAGCTGGTGTATATGGAATTTATCAAGTATTTTTGGCTAATCACTAAAAAGGACACTAGAGATAAGTGGATATCATAGTAGAATGAATAGTGCAAGAAAGCACGTCTCAGTTTTGACTTCCCCCATTAAGTTCTTCTCCAAGGGAATATTCTGGTATCAATTCTTTAGCAGCCCTGAAGGGAAAGAAGTGAAAGGCACCAATATGATTGCTCTATGTTGCTTAAGGTCATGAGGTTACTTAGATACCTGGCAAGTTTGAAAATATTTGGAAATCTTCCCAGAAAGTTCATATGCGATAATGAGCTCCAATCCAATTGCTGTTCACGTCAACAATTTCCTATCTGAAAATACATTTATGCTATTTTCAATTCTCTAATATCCAAGTGATTAGAAAATTTGAGGATGGGGTGGGGAAGTCACACAAGCCTAATTTCTTCTCTAAGTTCCTGTGCCTGAAAGCTGTCAAAATAGGGTAAGATTGTACTTGGAAACAGTACAATTTTAATTCCAAATTTAAAAAGCTAATGATAACTATGGCCTAAATCTCAATTAAGCATGTTTCCAGCTGCACTACTACACTGGGCACACACTGAGACACAGAACGAACGGTTTGAAGAAATGTAGATTATACATTTTCCAACTGTGCAATATTGTGGTATAGGTCATAAAATAGCTGGGGTGAAGCTTTAGCCTTGGAAGCCTTGATAGCTGGATGTGTGTAACATCTCACTCTAGAACAGGGTTTCCCAAACTGGGAGGTGCAGACTGAGTCCAGGGGAGGTGTGAAGAACCTTTTACTTGCACATTGTTACAATAAATCCATGTTTCTCAAAGTTTCATTGTATTGTTTTCATTGTTCATTTGTGTTCATTTTGGTGTTTGGATTTTTAGGGGAGGTGTGTACATTGAGATTACCCTAAAGGGAGGTGTGATGGGAAAAGGTTTAGGAACCCCTGCTCTAGAAGGAAAAAAATGTGAATAGCTGTGACACTTCTTTGTGTAATAGCTATAACAAATTCAGGTTGAACCTCTCGGAAGTCTGTAGCCTCCTCAAAAAACTCCTGCGTATGAATGTTCTTTACTTGCTTAGTTGTGTTTCTGCAAATTTCCATTTTTGAGAGATAGGTCTTTTGGCAGGCTCCAAAAGGATATGTTATAGTTAATATTCAAACATTCTTGGTATGTAAAGTCATTTTTATTCTCTCCCATTTACTAATATATCAGTGTGAATTTTGATAGTACCTTCTGCGTAGAAACTTTTCTAACTTCTCTTGCTGCTTTTATTGTCTTTTTTTAGAGGGATATATTTTAGTTATATTTGTAGTACAGTGTGTTTTAATTATTATTCAAAAATATTATCCTGAGACTTTAATGTATTTAAGCTACCCTGGGAAAAAGCCTTGAAGAGCAGCATAGCTCTGCTTTCAGAAGTATTAGCTTATTCATGACAAATTATGCATTTTAGCATGCACTGTGATAGTTTCATTAGATGGATTTGCATTATAACATTTGGGGGAAAAAAGAACAGAATCATAAGTAGATCTCTCAAGCAATGAAAGAAAGGCTGACTCCTTATATATCTGTCTTACGGACATCACATTTTTACCTGTTGACTTGTTAGACCTCTCTTATTATTCCTTTGACCTAAGAAGTATATATAACTATATTTTAGTAGAAATACTTAGAAGTCTGAGGTTCATGTAGATACAATGATAAAGTATGGCTTTAGGGAGAGTTTGTTCTTGTAACTTGTCTGAGAGACAAGTTTGTGCTTTTTCGCGTTGTTCTACTTTTCCTGTTCTTTGCAAGGTATAAGCTGCTATTAACATCTGAACTTGGCAAATAATGTTTTGTGAAATCACATTTTGATTGCTACTATTATTGGAGACTAAACCATTATTTCACAGTCTACTCAGTATAGCTAAGGAGGGAAGAAAGGGAAAAGGGGGAGAAAAGAAATGGCCAGGCATGTATATTTCAAATCTTCCATATCATTTGGAATGTAGTGATTGCTGCATATACAAAATGTCTTATTTTCTTTGTAATGGAAAAGCAGCTGTTTTTCACCTTATTTAAAGTATAAGCCATTTTAGCACAAGTGCAGCGCTGCAGATAGATGGCCTCATATCATGGGTCATGCGCAGATTACAGGTTGCACTTACATTTATTAAGCATACTAGTCCAAGGGAAATATTAGAGTCTCAGCAGAGGTGAGAGCAATGCTGTTTACTCATTCTTTAGTACTGCAATTAATATATTCTACTGATGTGGATTTAACTTATTAAAGTTTTAGAAATATGGTAGAATATGGAAAGAATTGGCAGAAATTATTTTTGGGGCAGAAAAAGTTGGCCCGGTACATTTGCTGTATAGATAAAATCTGACATTTCAGCAAGGGGTCTAATGTCTTAACCCCTGAGCAAGCTGTATTTAAAACATTTAAAAAGCAAGTTCAAAATGTGTAGTCATCTGGATAAGATGTTGAATATAGTTTAAGATCTAGAGAGCCACTCCTTTGTAAATTCCATTTTTGTGAGATTTTTTCACGTGCTTCCTTGCAAATCAAAACTGGACATCTGGCTTAAACATCCAGTATAGACTCAACAATAACCATTTGCAAGAGATCACTCTTCTCAAGCTGGATAGTGCTATTTATTTTCAGTATTTTAAATCTACTTTTAGCCCAAAAGGTTCAAGGAATTTCTTATATAAGATCATAGACCTGCTTCTCCTCTTCTATTTGAGGTGGCAGGATACAAATGGAAAATTATTTGTAACTTCATTCTGATCTTTATCCTACATTTTTGGGTTATGTAGTCCTATCCTACATTTTTGGGTTATGTAGTCCTAACTAGTAACCAAGTAGTGAACCTCTTCTATGGAAGTGTTTTTTTAGCTAGAGGCTTTGCAGTGATAAGTCTCGGAAGCAAATATGAGAAGAAGTCTTTGTTATATCCTATATTTTGTATGAAACTTGTATTTTGTGAAGTTTTACATTTTAAATGTAACTCTCTGTAACTTTCCTTTCTGCTGATGCTGAGTGCTCTTATCTCCCTCCCTCCTCAGATAGCAATGCTCTAGACAGCAAGGCCGAAATGTACCCAAAACAAGGTACAACCGGTGAAGACAAGGACTTGTGGTTTAACTACCAGCAATTGACCAAATTTGGAGTACGGAAGGCATGGGGAGGGCACTGAGGGGGGGATTGGGGAGAAACGGCTCTTGTAATGATAAAAAGGCTTGCTGAACTCCTTTTCGGGGTTCAGTTCTTTGCAGGGACCTGCGAGTCCTAACTGAACCTTTGCGCAAATAAAGCTTCTCCCTGAATGACCCAGTGAGAGTCTCGTCATCAATAAATGTTGCGTTGCTCCCACCCATAACATTTCTGGCACCCCAGATGGGATGCCCGGCCTTTTGAGCAGGACCAGTGGAACTCCTGAGACTCGGTGACGCCCGGCGGCTCGACGCAACCAGCGCTGGCGGGACCCTTTGTTCCCATGCCTCGGGACCAGCGGACGCCACAGAGAGCAGGGAGCCTTCCCCTGCATCCAAGGACCCATTCACGGTGACGAGCAGAGGAGTGAGTGGACGGCCGGCCGGAGGAACAGAGGAGTGAGTGGGCCGACTAGCGACCAGACCAGGCGAGTATACTCAGTGGGGAATACCCGCCATAACCGGTGAGGTGGAAGAGGAGGAAAAGCGCATCCTCCTGGGGGTGAAGGGCCCAAGAGTGGGTGCCTTCTAGGATTGTGTGGGTGGTTAAACAGTCGCAGTTCCTATTGGTGACCGTTGAGTGTCCGGCACCATAGGTCGGCTGTAGTGTATAGGCAAGTGGGTTGGGAACATCCCTTCTCCTAAAGGAGTAAGGGATTGGAAATCTGGCACGTTCTGTAGCAGGGATTGGTCTTTAAAAGGAAGAGCCAGCGATTGCTGTGAGACCAAGGCAGGAGGGGACAGGTCCTTTAAAAGGAAGAGCCAGCGAGTGCCGGGAGGACTGTCTCGCCATTTCCCTGAGCCAGACCGAGGCCTGACAGGAGAACCCCTTACCAAAGTCTAACATCAGGTACACGTTAGGAGACCCACACCATGGGGAACACAGGAAGTAAAGTTACCCCTCTGTCCTGCATGCTGAAAAACTTTAAAGCTGCCTTCAGTGGTGACTATGGGGATCCCAGGTGCGACCCAGATACCCTGAAGATTTTCTGTAAACAAGAATGGCCAACGTTTGGTGTCAACTGGCCTGAAGAAGGGACATTTGATTGGCTAATAGTAAATGCGGTATATGACAAAGTCCGACAAGACGGCCATTGGGATCAGTATCCCTACATTGACCAGTGGCGATGGGCCCTGAAGACCCGCCCCAGATGATTGATTAAATGCTCCTGTGAGGCCGGCGCTGGGCCAGTTAAAGTTTGCCTGGCCGGAGTGGGACCAGTTCCAAAGCCCACAGCAAAAGAAGTCTTTGAGAAATTGAAAGCCAAAGATAAACAACAGCCACTCTACCCTATTTTGATGGACTCCAGTCCAATTGAAGATGAGAAATATATCTGTGCCAGGTCTCCAAATCCCCATAGCGATTGTGGGAAGGGCACGTTCTGTGGCGACTGGAAGTGTGTGGACTTTCAATCCCGAGGCTATACGGTTCACCCCGATACTATCCCGAACTCCGATAGCCTCAAAATGTTGTATCTTACCAGAGTTAAACTTAATGCATCTCTGGAAGGGATGACCTCCATGTCCTTCTTGAAATCTGAAATATAAATATATTTATATAAATATAAATATAAAATAGAAGAAGATGGCATGATAACTAAGGATTATTGAAATGCTCACCACCCTGAGTCACTTGTTTGAAATGGGCAGCCATGTTACTTGAATGAATAAACAAACTTCTAAAAGCCAGCAAGGCCAGGGTTAACCTGATTTCCATTGGGAGACTGTTCTATAGCATTAATGCTGCAGTCTGACGGTACAGTTAAGAACATCAACCACAGGGATTCTCTTCTATGACAAAGCCTACAATAAGTTGTTATTTGGATCGGAGTGACATTTAGAGTCTCACAATAAGTTTGCTATAAGTTTCTTTTTTTTCCTTCACAAATGAGAAGCTTGCCTTCTAGATTAGTAGGGGCTTACTCCTTAAAAGAACATTACTTGCCATTGTGCCACTGGATAGGTTTCAAGGTGCTTTTGCTGAGATATAAATCCTACAAAGTTTGGAACTTTCAGAGTTTGGAATATATCCTGGATCACTTTCTTTCTTAATTAACCATTGCAGTAGAAAGTTCCAGTGAAGGTATCCTTTTGTTAAGGATGCCTTTGAGAACTTGCTTTTGATATAATGCACTATTGTGAACATCTGTCCTTGTTCAGTTATAGGGCATATATACTTAAGGTGCTCCTGTCTTGTATTGTGCTGCCTATATTCTAGAACAGTTTAAGTGTCCAAACTCAGATGCTTTGGCAGCAGGTTACAAAATATTCAGCCTGGGCAATGGGCTACCACCTCTTCCATTGGACAATTCCTCTTCCCTTCCCTTCCCTTCCCTTCCCTTCCCTTCCCTTCCCTTCCCTTCCCTTCCCTTCCCTTCCCTTCCCTTCCCTTCCCTTGAAAGCCAATCACTCTCCTTCCTATCGGTAGGTTTTACTAGACATATATACTTTTATATATATGTATACATTATATATTTTATACAATTATACTTATGCACAAAATTAAATTTATGTATACAAACTTAAATGCATATACATGCAGCCATAACAACTGACTTTAAAATAAATATTTCTTTCTTAATGTCCTGTTTATCTCTAATACCTTCTAGAGCTATCTTTACCAGAAATGTTATAATAGCACAATGGACGTTTGTTTGTTTGTTTAGTAAGTCAAGAGATGCATTAGGCAACTAGGAAGGAAAGAAGGAAAGAAGGAAGGAAGGATGCATGCATGCATGCCCTGGTAAATGTACTAGAACAGGAAAAGGAAAAATAGAAATTAAAAAAAATCTCCTAGGTTTTGAACTAACACCCTTCTATTTATAAGGCAAGTGTTATCACCAATCTGCTATTGTAACATTCCTGGTAAAAGTTGTTCTAGAAGGTATTATAAACCATGATGACTACTGATTCAGTTCAGGGAAGTTCCTTCCTCTGTGAAGTAGCTGATGAACTACTGAGTAGCCTGTAATGTGATAAATCACATCAGCTAAAAACAGCAGAGTGCTTAATGGGGAAACAGTATTTTAAAACTGCAGCAAGAAAAAGTACTCAGAGATGCCTTTGTGATGGAAGGGGATGAGTACTGAGTGGCAACGTCCAAAGTAATGGTTGGCCCATTCTGGCTAAAGAGCAACTAGGCAGTATGAATGAGCCCATATCTGACCATGTCTATTTTCAGCAGAAAGTCAGATTTATTCATCTAAGCTTTGGGTTGAATTTGTGCTGCTGAATTTCTTGTGTGTTCTTGTTTATTGCTATCTTGTTTCCTGCCCTATGCTTTTAAAAGGGGTAGTTTTTTAAAATGACTTTATTGATTTTATTCCATTGGGGTTATTTTGTAATGAAAAATGCCTTACTATTACATACATCAAAAACAGTGACCATGTAGAATATACATTTTACAAATGAAAATGTAAAATATATATTTTATAAATAAATAAAAACACAAATTGCTATTTTTGCAAAAGATTAGTCCTGTACGTATAATTCAGTTAAATGCTTTGCAAGCAAAGCGCTCTCTGGATTTGCTTTTCAGAGCTGAAAAGTTGGCATGGCTGCTCAGTTGGCATCTTAAGCTCTTATGCACAGAAACAATCAGAGGGGTGGCTGCTTTGAAGAGCAGATCTAGAACAGTGTTTCAGTTGCAGGCTAAGTACCTCATCAAATGATCTGCAGAGACTGGGAAACCATAATCAGCTATGCAGCGTGAAAAGTTCAAGCACATAAGATTATGTTAGATTTTTTTCTAGACGAGGACTGGAGCTGTAATATCTGAAATGCCATTGATTTCTGTGTGACTACTGTATGCAAGATTAACTCTAGATCTAGTCATTTGACTCATGATCCATGCTGGTACAGTACAGGATGTAACTTACTTGTAGTATACACATGCTAATTATGTCATTTATTTGTGGTAATAAAATTAAAACATATTTAACACTACATTGTCAAAACAGCCCCACACTTCACTGAGGTGAAGAGACTATTGTATGTTTTGTAGATGCTAATCTTAAACAGATTCTCTAACTATTGCCAGACCTAATTAGCATCTGTTTCTTCTCATAATTATGAAACTGACAAATGACTTTAGGTTACAAGGACACATATAATTTTGCTAATGGCTATAGTTTTTAAATATAGAACTCAGATATTGCTATTTTTATTCAACACATATGTGTCTATTTCTGCAATTAACCTTGCTATTAGTTATACAAGTGGTCCATATTTTGCAGTGAAACAGTGACAGTTCAAACATTACTAATTCTTAATATATTTTAGTGTGCCTATTATTCTTGATGATAAAAGTCACTCTAAAAATATTTTTTATGGTATAGAATAATTATATATTTGTATATTTGGAAAAGATGTTTGTGAACTGCAACATGGCAAACATCATAATTCTGGAAACTGTAGTTATCGAACAGCAAAGAGAGAACTCTTACTAGTTTTTTTTTTAATTATGCATTTTAATACTACTGAGAGATTAAGAAAATTAACTAAGTGAAAATAAGACAAAAGGGTTCACATTAATAGCTCTGAATAAAAAACAGATTGACAAGTTTCTTTTTTTCTACCTGGAGAAAAGAACATCGTTTATGGCTATGTCTTGTATCACTCTTAAGATAGCATTTAGACTTTATCTTAGCTGTTATTACTCTGCACTATACTACACTGAAATGAAGCCATTGTGTTCAGTGTAGGTATCCTTCCATTTTTCCAATATAAATTTTATTTGTGACCATGCGTGTTGCATGTCTGGAGAGCAGATTTAAGGACCAAACACAGCATCTATTTACCTATTGTGTCCTGTTGTGTTTCACTTGCTACTATTTTGCTTAATACATTGCATCTCGATAAGCAAATAGAAGACAAGTAATTTTAAAGCAAGTATACTATGTTTTTCAGCCAGAGCTTACATGTTCTGACCTGTGAAAGCCATTGGGAAATGATGATAACATGGTGATATTTCTGGGGAATGTGGGGCTGAAATATTTGGGCATTTTTTTCTCCAATTTTGCAGCACTGAGGAATATTTTCAAAAAGAACTTTGGTAAGTCAGGTGGTAGATTAAACAGAAGTTCTTCCATGTAGTATACAGAGACTTACTGCATGCAAATCAAGTGGAATTGGACATGAATAAATCAGGTGAATCTTGTGTAGATTAAAAAAAAGTCTTCTTTGAGTTGAGCTTAACTCTTGGTCATTTCATAGATAGAAACACACACGCACGCACACATGTACAATAATTTTCTTGGCAATGGTATGGCAGTTATTTGCCATTGATTTCCTACCATATACTTTTTGATTTCTCAGGCAAGCCTTTAACTCTACTATTTCTTGGAAGCATCTCATCTAAATGCTATGCAGGCCTGACCCTGCTTAGTTTCTGTATCAGGAAAGGTAAAAAAGACATTTGAGGCACCTATTTTACAATTGCCCAGAAATCAGTACTTCTCATGAAAAACTTTGAGCGCCTGTTCCTCTGTGCCCAGTATTTACAACTGTCATGCCTCTATTGTGAACTTGCAAGACCTAGGAGAAACCATTTATGTATCTATGCCGGGATGCCTTTCATAAGCATTTATGTACAGTCCTATCATACTCCATCAAGTAGGTTCATTTAGGGAGACTGATGGGCAAAATGTTTCTCCATTGCATCTGAAGTTATTTTTTTCATAAGAACATTGTTGCTTTATCCTGAATTTTAGTGTGTCCACTTTGTTCTTTTGCTAGTTTGCTTCACAGAGAAAAAAGTTTGCCGTCTATTGTGACCTTACAGCAAACCAGGATATTTTGTTCTCTCTGAAATCTGAACTTCCAATGGAATGAATGATAAACAATATATTAAAAACACAATGTATGTCTTTAAACTGAAATAAAAGAAAGATCGGCCCAGTTAGTCTTAGCTACTCTTTGTCTGTTGAATGACATTGTAGGGTAGTTTTTTAAAAGGGCTCCAAAAGAACAAGAAAGAAAGTGTATTTGAAAACAAAACAAAGGATAAAACACTGTTTCTCCTATCCAGCTAAATAAGAAGACGACATTGGCTTAACACAAGCTTTAAATGTCCACACTGACTATTTTTGACCTCTGATAAGCCCCTCGTGCTCATGAAAATAAGGATAAATCATAATGATTTCCTTTTTCTTTGTTAAACTTTGAAATAACTGGCAAGGGTCATACTCCATGAGTTTTGGTCGTTTTCAAGTTCATAATCACTTGTTAACTATAAACTTGGAAAATCAGTAGGAGCGATTGTTCTCTTACCAATAATTAGGAGAAGAGGGAGAAAGTGTACCTTTATTAAGAATTGTCCCTTTTTATTCAGTAGCTTTTAAATCACATTAAAGTGATGACTGCTTCAACTGAAGAACAACACAGCTGGCTATCAACTGATAAACTGTAACATGGAGTAATATATAGCTGAATGTTCTGCATTAAGAACAAAATGTGAATATAAGCACTAGGTTATAAGACCCTAAATCTCTGTGGGAGTGTGTGTAGTGAAGATGCATCCAATAGTCCCCTAGGGATCAGTTTGACATTGGTTTCTGCTATGAAGTAGAGCTGCAGGAGCTTAGAAAAACATGCCTGGTGAGCAAAAGCTCTTTAATAAAATCACATTCTGAAAGCTATTAACTAAAAAGACTGTAATTAAAGTTTCATGCTGTTCATCTTAAATATATCCAGCTGCTTCATATGTTACAGTATGTCAAAGTGAAGCATAAGCATATTTTGAAATGAGACTTTTTTCCTACCAACTTTTACTTCTGACCTCTACCTGTACTTTCACACACATTAAAACAAAACAAAGCAATAGTCCCATCCTTTATTTGGCAAATGTGCAACAAATTGCATCCCATATATTTTGTAATTCCAGAAATGTACTTGATAACAAGACACCTGCTTCTTTTAGTTCCCGTACGCTGGACTATTTTGTTCATAATGTCCTGTTGGGAATATCAAGCTTTGGTGGAAAGAATATAACTATCATGTATGGATGAAGTCAATAAATGGATATAGCTCTTGTTATGAAAGTCCACAAGATGGAAATTTGATCCATTGCTTTACCCATCTATTAAACAAGATTGTAAAATGATCTGTGGGGAGAAAGGGATCATCCTCAACATACATGTAGCTTGTCCCCATTTCCAATACTAAATAAGAATACAGGAAGAATATTTTAAATGAAACTTTATGTGTAACATAAAAATTCTACTCCATATTATTGTTGAAGAATATACCTGCTATTGGTTTGTAAATTTGCCATGTTAATTAACACAAAGCAAAAGAGTATGAACTAATGTATATCTTCTGTCAAGTCACTTTAAGGATCAAATGATGAGGAATGTGGCCAAGTGTTTTGAAGAGACTCCAGAAATAAATAACAAGGCAAATCTGATAGATCTTTTTACAGTAGAGATTTGAAAATGATAGTCATTGTGTGACCTTTACTATCTTGGTTTACAAGAGTTTCTCTGCCCTCCTTTAGGTTCTGAAAGTTGGATTTTGAGCCAACCTGTTAACCCCTGTTACTCTATGTGCATAGATGTTCTTTCTGAGGTTTCACACAAACTTGGAATAGGTGAATTCAAAGCTTTAGACATTTGAGTTCCCTGGTTTGACTTATCTTCCGATTTTTGTTAGGAATTTCAAAAAGGTGTCCTCTTGTTTCTTAATTATATTTAACTCTTGAGTGGACATGCTGATCATGAGTGCACCATTACTGCTTTTAGCTTTTTTATTATGTTTTTTGGAAATCTTTTCAATTTTGATGCCCCCCAAGTCATGGTGCTCCTGGACCAGTACCTTAGCACAGCATACAGTTAGGCAACGATATGGTCAAGGTGGAATTTGGTTGCTTGTCTGCTTGGAAAATACCCAACTCTTGAGTAGAGTATTTCTGTTTTAGGAACCGAGTCCAGGTTTATAGGGCCAGGAACATCAGAAGCCAACTCTGCCAGAATTGGTATTATTAGAAGCTTTACTACCCACTGCTGCTTTAAAAAAGACTCATCCAACAGACAATAATTGATTTGTGCTTTAAGTTTTGAGGAACTTGATTTCCTCCATAGGTGACCACCTATGGAAAAACTGGTCCTATTTGCACAATACCGCTAATGCAATTACCCGTTCCCTCAGCTAATTCATTTCCCTTCATTTGCTGTCAGTTCATGATCCAAAATGAGTAAGGCAGATTATCAATGGCCGTGCTTTTAGTCCTTGGGCACGGCAAGGGAAACTTGGAAGCTTTAACTTCTTTCTTGACTTCTACCTGTTTTTTTTTTTTTAATCTCCTGGTAGGAAAAATCATCATCATCCATGGTAGCATACTTGGATATAACTGTCTGAACACTTTTACCTGCGTTTTCACTCTCAAGTTCTAAGTTTGTTATCAAAAGGTCTCTTTAAACTTTGTCTCAGACATGGTGATTGGAAAGGATAGTTAACCCTCATTTAAGTGTGTGCAGGAGAAATGAATTTCTCTACCCACATAGTTTGAGGTTAAATCTAATTTTTTGGGGTTAATTGGCTGAGTTTTGGAATTGATATCCTGAGATCTGCAAGTTGTGATTGTAACTGCTATTTAGAGAATTTTCTACCAGCCCCATCAGTGCCAATTGGGTAAGAACTGCTGTGAGATTTTGGGGAAAACTGCCAAGTCTCTGAAAGATCTCATGGAGGAGATTGCTAAAATATTCCAAGACTGGCTGTATTTTAACTTGTTTTATTGTTCGGTTTGGGCACCCGCACTATTTCATGATGTCATGCAATGCTGGCTCTGTCTGAAAAGACTGCCACTTCCATCTTAGAATATTGGGCAGGAAATTTTCACAAAGATCTGTTTGGAGAAACATTACATACTTAAATCACCTGCATAGATCTACTGAATGTTAAGAAATTATGGGTTATACATAGCAAAATTATCACAGTGGTGTAGTTTCAGTATTCTAAGTGGCTTTCCACTTTAGAACACTTACTCTGATGTGTTCTGTTTTATGTATTGTAATAGCTGTCAGGTTTTTTTAATATGAAACTTTATTATAAATATATAGTCACTTTACATTCTTCAAGCTGATAGTAAAAAATATAGAATATAGATTCTACAGAAAAGTAAGATACTGAAACAAAGTAAACAAAGAAAAACATAAATATCATAAGAAACAACTTTCAATAGCTCATTTTTCTTTCCATTGTCCCTAGCCACTAATAACTACTTAAGTATTTGTACCTTTCTTGAAGAATTTGAGATTGTTGCCTATATTTAAATTGTTTCATCTGATATTTTTCATTGGTCTCAACTCTTTTTCTTAAAAACTTTACTCTAATGTCTAAACCTGCCTTACTGTGTGATGTATCATATGTAAGGGAGCCATTCCTGCTTGAATGTAATTAATCTTCTGCTATGAATATATGCAGTCAGTTTTGTCATCACTGCATATTCTCCAATTCTGGTGTCCCATTCTTGTTTGATTGGCAAGGTTTCACTTTCCAATATTGCGCCAAATTGGTTCTTGCCATTGTCAGCATGTATCTTAGTAGATTGTGACACTTTTTGTTTATCCACTGATTTACATTATACTAGTATATGTGTGTGTGTGTGGTGTGTGTACACACACACACATACTAAACACACACACACACACACACACACATACACACATTCCGTTCACCTCTTTTTCAATAGGCTTACATCATTTTCATAAAGTATATGATTAACTAGGTAGTTTTCCAGAACATAATCAACCATACTGAATTTGGCCTGAAATCCATTACATGTATTATGATTTAAATAGAATCATCTTCATTTATTTAATTAAAAATGGGATTCTATCATCTTCTGACTAATGATTAACGCTTTATAAACATTCATCTACTTTAAGCTTTTCATTTATAATCTCCACAAATGACTTGGTCTATCTGTATTATCAGATACAATGGTTAGGAAATGGTTAGACAAGTTATATGGTGATTTATTCTGGGTGTTTCTGTACGCAGCTGATCTCTTAGTGTCAGATATTAATGGTATCCGTCATTCTCTCAAGTTAAATCAGTTATCACACAGATAGAAAAAGAGATTGACAAACTAGGAATATTATGGTGAGTAAATTAATCTTATGCAATGTGATTTAATAAGCAAAGGCTGTAACAGAAAATCAAGTTAAATAACTAAATTATGGATGAACCATGAAAGGAAGAAATTATTCAGATTGGCCCTAGCAAAATGTAAAGATATAGAAATATACTTTATACCCCTTTTAGTTGGTACATTAGTTTTATTTATTTTAGATATTTGTTAGATATATGTCATATATTTCTTCCAGAAGCTCAAGACAGTGTATGTTCTCCTCCTTCCCATTTTTCTCCAGAATAACCCTTTGAGGTAGGATGGGTTGGCATTTTAGTCCAACATCTTAACTTTATACTTCACTAATACAGGCACTTGGCAACTGATGAGGATTGGTGCATGTCTTAGAAAAGGATTTCAGGAATGGAAAAAGATCCATGCTTGTTGCTTGATAAGTGCTAGTTTATGAAAACTGCTGTTACTAGAAGGGAGGGCAAACTGAAGCATCGAAGGGATTCCCAGATACCTGTAGATTGTTTTCAGTCTTGTTTTTAACAGCTAATTTGTTTTAGTTGAAACAGGCTCAACTCAGCCTGTCTTTTTTATTTCTCTGGTCTAGAAAATCTGTAGCACAACATAGAATGCAGAAAGCATGGTCGCAGTAGAATGGATTGCTTTGGATACAAATGGTATGAAAAGGCTGACTTCTGTATTCTTTGCCAGATAAAAGATGTAAAGAAAAAAAAATCCTAACCTTCTGTGCAAAGGAGGTATCTAAGTGCTTGGATAGGTTTTAATTCTACCCTTTCCCCTTTCTTTGATCTTTGGAATGACTTGTATTGTATGGTCCCAGAAGTATTATAGGAAACAACTCCTCTTTTCAAGGAACCCAGTACCTATGTAAGTATGCTGTTTTTTTTAACAGTAAAAGAAAGGGAGAAGAGATTCTTGACTACCTCAAGTGAGTGTGAATCATCTCTGCTACCCCATAAGTTCCTTCCATCCACCCACTTCCATCCTCATTGGATGTTAAGGTCTTACCAAATGTTGTTCCAACTTGTGTTCTTCCTGCCATGGATTTCCCAAATTTGCTTCCATTATAATCTGTGACAGAATTATTTTTCATATCTGTGATGTTGGCTAGCAAATTCAGTAGACCTGAATTTAGGTCAATGAATACCTAAAACCAAAATACTGGGCTGATTCTTATATATGATCATACAAGGGACTTCCATAAAGTTGCCTCATACTTGAGTTGGGCCAAGATGTTTTGGAACCTGAATGAAAGCAGTCACTGCTGTTCGCTTCCAGTTAATTCACAGTCAGTTCATTTCATTGTCCAATTTATAACGACACATCGCTCTGGATTTTTTGTTAACCTTTTGCTTGTTTGATTTATTTTGTTTGTCTTTAATACCAATGTTATTTTATTTATTGTAAGAAGATCCTTGCTGGATGAGATTAAAATATCATTTCTCACTTCCAGCCTTCTAGTTTCATTTAGAAGCTCACAAGGAGTTTATGAGTTCCTTGTTGTACTAGACAGTTTAAATTATCCTTGATTTTGCCTTTTAAAAAAAATCTATATTCACTAAAGAATTTTTGATGGTTCCATATTTTAGTGGTCAATATACCATATCATTTTACCAAGATATGAGTAGTCCCTGAATGAAGTAGACTACTGAGATTTTCAAAGGTATTTTATGGATTAATAGTTGCATGTTAATCTCTGTTATTTATTGCTATAATAATTGTAAGACTGCACTGTACACTTGATGAGGACTTTATAAAATGTAAGGAACAATCTTAATAAGATTCCATAAGGATTAATAGATGTTTACTATATTCACACTAACCTTTCCTTCTTGTAACAGATTTATGAGCTCGTATTAGATTATCATTTGTAAATCTGTAAGATTAATATGAATGCTATAATATTCAAGTCTATGAAGGAAGATCTTTAATGTTGCTATCATTATTGACTGGAAATAGTTGCTGATTAAGTGAGGTAAAACTGTCTGTGTTGCTTTTTAGGAGAGAAAACTGTCATCACATCTCTGATAGTCCAATGAAGACTATCCATCAGACATGGTAGTAAATGTTGATTCTATTTGTTTTCATGTAAAATTCAGCACTTTTTAATTAGTTGGTTGCAATCTGTTGCAACCTACACTTTCTTTTACATTAGTATGTTGCAATATTTGCCACCTGCATTTTCTTCTAAGTCTATCAATCCAAATGCTGTCATCCTGGTGCATCTTGAATATAGGTGAAACTCAAAAAATTAGAATATCATGCAAATGTTCATTTATGTCAGTATGGCAACTCAAAAGGTGAAACCAATATATGAGATAGATTCATTACATGCAAAGGGAGATATGTCAAGCTTTACTTTGGTATAATTGTGATGATTATGCCGTACAGCTTATGAAAACCCCAAATTCACAATCTCAGAAAATTAGAATATTACATGACATCAATAACACAAGGATTGGAAATAGAACAATATCGGACCTCTGCAAAGTATAAGCATGCATATGTACTCAGTACTTGGTTTGGGCCCCTTTTGCAGCAATGACTGCCGCAATGCGGCGTGGCATGGATGCTATCAGCCTGTGGCACTGCTGAGGTGTTATGGAAGACCAGGATGCTTCAATAGCGGCCTTCAGCTCCGCTGCATTGTTCGGTCTCATGTCCCTCATCTTTCTCTTGGCAATGCCCCATAGATTCTCTATGGGGTTCAGGTCAGGCGAGTTTGCTGGCCAATCAAGCACAGTAATCCCATGGCCATTGAACCAGGTTTTGGTACTTTTGGCAGTGTGGGCAGGTGCCAAGTCCTGCTGGAAAATGAAGTCAGCATCCCCGTAAAGCTCGTCTGCGGAAGGAAGCATGAAGTGCTCCAAAATCTCCTGGTAGACGGCTGCGTTGACCCTGGACTTAATGAAGCACAGTGGACCAACACGAGCAGATGACAGGGCTCCCCAAATCAACACAGACTGTGGAAACTTCACACTGGACTTCAAGCATCGTGCATTGTGTGCCTCTCCATTCGTCCTCCAGACTCTGGGTCCTTGGTTCCCAAATGAGATGCAAAAGTTGCTCTCATCAGAAAAGAGGACTTTGGACCACTGGACAACAGACCAGTTCTTTTTTTCTGTAGTAAAACGCTTCTGACGTTGTTTGTTGTTCAGGAGCGGCTTGACAAGAGGAATACGACATTTGAAACCCATGTGCAGGATCTGTCTGTGTGTGGTGGCTCTTGATGCACTAACTCCAGCCTCAGTCCACTCCTTGTGAAAGTCCTCAACACTTTTGAATGGCCTTTCCCTGACAATCCTCTCCAGGCTGCGGTCATCCCTGCTGCTTGTGCACCTTTTTCTACCACACTTTTCTCTTCCACATAACCTTCTATTGATGTGCTTTGATACAGCACTTTGGGAACATCCAACTTCTTTTGCAATTCCCTTTTGGGGCTTTCCCTCCTTATGGAGGGTGTCAATGATGGTTTTCTGCACAACTGTCAGGTCAGCAGTCTTTCCCATGCTTGGGATTCCTACTGAACCAGCCTGAGAGACCATTGAAAGGCTCAGGAACCCTTTGCAGGTGTTATGGATTCATTAGCTGATTAGAGGGGGACACTTTGAGCCTAGAATATTGAACCTTTTCACACTATTCTAATTTTCTGAGATTGTGAATTTGGGGTTTTCATAAGCTGTACGCCATAATCATCACAATTATACCAAAGTAAGGCTTGACATATCTCGCTTTGCATGTAATGCGTCTATCTCATATATTGGTTTCACCTTTTGAGTTGCCATACTGACATAAATGAACATTTGCACGATATTCTAATTTTTTGAGTTTCACCTGTATACAATTAAGGGATTATCTGAAGAAGTGAAGCTTGCTTTTGGAGTTTGCCCCAATTTGGGAATAGAAGATTAAATAAAGAGGAATCAGATGCAATATTGCATATATTGGAACAGAACACAATATGGAACAGTTATTTCATTGTAATTCCAAGACTAGAAGCAGTATCAGTCTTCTAGGTATGTTGAGATATAGTTCTTATCCTCATTGTGCAGGTTAGTTGGCACTGCTAGGATGTGTAGTACATCTGTAGAGCATCAGGTCAGGAAAGATTGGTCTAGAAGGCTGAAGACATTGCTGCAACTCTTGTCCTTTTACTACATTGCAGCTGTCTATCATCTTACGAAGTTGGACAGCCACTAAATCCAATAAATAACAAAATAAAAACATGGTTGTTCAGTGAATGTTTTTAGGAAGGTGTGTTAGATCAAGGAATAGATTAACAAATACAGCTGGGAGAGAGAGAGGAAATCATGGTGCAGTGTTTATATTGCAGTGATCATTATCACATAGTGATTATATTACTTCTTAAGTCTTGTGAAATGTATAAAGCATTGTTATTATCCTTTGTAATAATAGTATTAGCAATACTGGTAGGTAGTAGTTGCAGTATGGTTGAAGCCGTGCCCATTCTGAAATATCTGAACAGAGTCATCAAATTCAGAGCAATAGATAGGTTATGCTCACTCACTGCTGAAGAATGAATTTCAATGTCTTGGACATTTTTTTCTTATAGCTATTATTTCATTAAATGCTGCAGCTGGCTTTTATTCTTGCTTCTGTGCAAGAATGTGTCACTTAGGCAGAAGGAAGATGAAAGCTGAGGCATAAGAGGAGAGACAGAAAATATAAATTTCTGATTTGCAGTTAGGAAATTCTTGCTTACAAAATGTAGCTATATCCCCTGTATTGCAAGAAAGCCTCTATCTGGTCAGATAGTCTTTTCTCTTCATCTTCTTTCCATCCTCTATGTGCCTTCACTCTAAAAGAGTCAATTTATTAGCAAAGCCTGATCTGTTAAATGATAGAGATTACTAAGAACAACGTTCAAGCACCTTTTTATTAAAATGTGTAATATCTTTTGACAGGGGAGAAATGCGAATGGGTGCTATGTTATTTCATTTATTCATATGGCTTATTAACTCAAAATATTTTTAAATAATTGCATTGATTGACATCATTTTACTGACTTTACATATATTAGGTTAAATGTTGTACTCTATTTAAAAAAATATTGGGAAAAGCAAATGAATTGTCATTAAAAAGTCAAATACTTAAAAACTCATTTCTGCCATTAGAGACATTCAAAATGCTTACCTTTGAAAAGCACAGATGTTAATTTAAATAACAGACAGAAGTGCATGCCCATATTGTCTTTTAGATAGCAAACTGGAACCAGACTTAGTCATCCCGCTGAATATTTAAGTCTCATTGATTTCATTAAGGGTGGTCTGACTAAGTCAGGATCCAATTCAGCATCCAGTGTGAAAAACAAAGATTAATAGTAACATTTTCCAGTTCCACTTATACAAAGATGAGATTAAGACATTTTAATACCTTCACTTATCCTTCTGAAGGATAACTGTCTAGACATGTCTTTTGAGTTTGCAAAATCAATGTACAGACCAAGCAGCCCAACATTTTACAATCTGGGAGAAAGTCAAATGAATTGCAGAAGCACTCCTATTAATAATCATTGTGTCTGTCTCTGTGACTATGCTTGAGAGGGCATGTCACTTTGTTTGATTCACTGGCAGAGAGACAAATTTTCTTTGCCATACTACTATTATGGAATATATTGATCGTGGGTTTCAGAAAAGACAACCATTCCTCCCAAATTCTCTAGAGCTTTTAAGAAACATCACCTATTTCCTTCAGGTCTCCTTTAGAAAGAATCTTTCTTTTTATTTAACCTTTTTTTTTTCTCTCCAAGGTTACTTTAATTTGTAAGTAAGTTAGAAAGTTTTCTGACCTTCCCCTTGAAGGAGAATGACATGACCTAAATTGCTTCCATTGTCAATTGTGAGAAGCATTACCAGAATACAATTTTGCTAACGATCCCCTCACCAAACTACCAAAAAAAAACCAAAAAAAAACCCACCCAAATTTATCAACAACTTTATGTCTTAAATCTGTTACTACTATGCATTTTGGTTTCCAAACGTATGCTGTCAGAATATTGTTTAAATGGCTAATTATGTGAAGTAAGGAACCTTCAGTATATGTCAGCCTTGCAAGATAGTCCAGACAGGAAGCATGCTCAGGTGAACTAACATACTTTATGGCAAGGTTACATTAACAGAATCTTGCAAGTCTGAAAGTACATTTCTCTCCCCCGCCCCATCCCCTTCACAGCCCAAGAGACTAGGGAGGGTCCCTTCTTGACTGCTTGCCACATCCACATTCCTTCTGCAGGCTAAGCTGCCTCTTATCTGACTGCTGCCCTGGCTGCGGCTCTTCCTCTTCTCTCCCAAGGTCTTTCCCACATGCCATTACAGCATATTAAACATTTTAGGGTTTCTTAAGTCACTAGCAATGGATAATTCTAGTTTCATTTCTAGGCAAGAAAATATGTATTTCTTCCATGAAATCCCATTTAATCTGAGTAATATCACACTCTTTGTGTAATTTAAAATGCATGATAAGAAATGACAGTTTCAGTGTACATCTACATTTTAATGTAAAATCCTTGAATTGGAAGGTTGCTTCCAGCTCCTCAATATCTCTGTTACCCTTCTTGGACACATTCCTCTTTAACTATGCCTATTTTAACAGTGCCTGAATTTGACACAATGCTCTTTTTGCCCCTACTATTTCTATTGTCTACCCTTAATCTTCCTCAGATAATCAAGGTTTGATTTCAGGACCATAAAAAATAGGTATAAAAATTGATTTAGAAGAACATATTTAGAAGACAATTAAAAGGAAGCCCCTTTTCCAAAATAACAATCAGGCTTTATTCTCCACTGTGTAATACATGTAACCTATGGATAAGGGGCAAATGAACATGAGAACTTTCAGAAGAGACAAAGTCTGTTTTATTGCTATATTTTTTCTGTTATCTCTAAGAAACTTCAATTTGATCAATTGAGCAATTGGATAAATATATTCTATCACCACCGTATAATCCAATATTCACAAAGGTCTTGTCTCCTTTTACCATAAATATACACATTTTATATTAAATATACTACTAAAGTAGAGTCATTTTAATTGCAGATTAATAGCTTTGTTTTCATATCCCCAAAGTGCAATTATGAAACATGGCTTCATCATATGCAGGGGAGGATGTGTTACATATTTAAAAATAGCAGTAAAGGAAGATTTCAAAAAGTATAGAAAAGCCTATACCATGTGGTTAAAATATGTAGACATATATATCATGTTTATCAACTTAATGAAATTATCAAATGATTTTCTGTTACACAGACATTAGTGAGAAGTATGTGCCTTCACCTCAATTAAAAATTATTTCTGAAGCAGGGAACTGGTATTAATGACATCATAAAAAGGCACCTTGGTGCTATGAACCAGGGGAAGTAGTCTGTCCTATCCATCTGTCTGTCTGTCTGTCTGTCTGTATCTTGGAATTGGGAAAGATTTTGTATATTCATCAGTCCATCCATCCATCCATCCATTCATCCTGTATTATTATGATGGCCAAAACACCCAATGTTTATTGCTTCATTTTTCTTCAATATATTAACCCAACTATCAAGAAACACTTACTACCTGAGTATCATGTCTTTTCTGTTTCATTCTCATGTGCTCAGTGCATTTTCATTGCTCCCAATGGCTCTTATACTGACAGAACCTTTCCTGTGGAGACAACTAGCGTGTGTGTTAATATACAAAAGCAATAAGTTTGTGTCCTTTTAAATGTAGAGCCATACTGGTCAGGCAAAGCTGTATGTGTAAAACAAATTCCTATATAACTTTGGGGATGTTGTGGGGCAAGAAATTGATGGGTGCCTCAATCAAATATAATGGCCATAAAACTAGGCCAAGGTTTAATTTTATTAACTCACAATAACTCACAGCTGCTAACTCTGTAATGCCATTTTATTTTGAGAAAAAAGTAAGAAAAGTTTCCTTCCTTATGTATCAATGATAAAGCTAGACACCGACAAAACAGGGAAACAAAAGCTTTGGCAATTGTATTCTGTCCTTGCTGAATTGTGTAGAAGAGGTTAGATTCACTATTGCCCTAAGGGCAATGCATGCTCAAAATCTGAAGGGAAAACATGGCTTGATGCCACATGTGGAATTCACATGGTACCTATAACAGCAACTATATTTTTTCCTGGGATTCAAGGGAAGAGGACAGCTGTATAACCCTGAGAAAAGATACAATATGTAAGGAATTGCCAACATGTGTTACATGAGTAGTTCTATGTACTGGAAACATTTTTTTCCTCCTTTGCATCCAAAGCAATGACATTTTAGATCATCATCCCCATCGTCGTCATCATCATGCAGTCCAGAATCTAAGTGGTAAAGTAGAAGAGAGTGGTTTATACAGTAAAATTTAAAAGAGAAATTGGGATGAGGTTTTGGTATCTTATACGTAATTTCACTTGTTCTGTGTTGGTTTGATTGGGCCTCTGTCCCTTTTGCTTAAATATTGATTGGCAGAACTTTTGCTTTGGACTATAGAATCTCCTTTAGATTAATGGGTTCATAGATCCTATTGTGGACTGGGAGGGTAAATAAGTGTTAGCTAGATGGTACTTCATGAAGTAGAGCTCCTGACTTTAATTCTCTCCAAACAGACTTTATTAAAATGCTTATAGCTTCACAGACCACTTTCTTTTTTCTTCTCTATTGCTTCAGTTTATCTCTTGTTCTATAGTTCATTAAAGGAATAACTATGTTCATTCATCAGGAGCTGTGGGAGGTTTTTTTTTTTAATTCTCTCTGTATCTTAAATACACACACACACACACACACACATACACATATAAATTGTTTGGGTAAGTTAGTTAAAGTTTATTTGTGGTCAAAGACCAAAATATCAAGCTTACATACAATACATACATACATAAATACACAAATACAGTCAGGTAAGAACAAGGGAAAAGATAGAAATTATATAAATGTTAGAATTATATTTTTAAAATTTAATTTTTGGTCATAGGATAAAGTGTAAAAGACAAAACTAAGATATTACATTATTAAAATAGTAAGTGAATAAAGTGCATTTAAGAAAAATAAATACAAATCAACTTAAGGACAACAATTTAACAAGATTGACAGACAGTTAACTGGCTCACAGCAATAGTAATTGCAAGAAATTTGCAAAACTTGTAGAGATATTTACTGAACTGGAAGAAACAAGTGATCTCCTTATCTGATCTTACAAGATTATGAGTCAGAATGGTTATTATTAATTCAATGTGTCATGTCATGTAAAAAGAGCATTGCAATAGGCATGTGGAACTGTTTCTGTTTCCTCCAGGGATTATGGACAAAGTTGTTTTTAGACTAGGACATTTTGAAATTTTTCTTCTAAAATGGTGGAAAGCAGGATGTTATATTGGCAAAGATAAAGGTTCTTCTGGAAGATGAACAAAGGATGTTTCCTAAGTATTTTGTCTCCCACATAGACCCATGGCACACCAATGAGGCATTTTTAACAAGTCTTGATGAATATCTCTATTGAGAGCTCATTGTTTCATATGTAACTAGGCTCCTTCTGAGCCAAGGGTGATCAGACAGTGAACTGAAAAAAACTGTAATATTTTAGAACTGCAGAACTGCTAGGATCCCTTTTTTCTATCTGGTGATAACGTTGTCTTGCAAAAGGCCAGGGTATTATCAGAGAAGTGTAAATTAATCCAGAGTTTAGATGTCATAATTGCATATGAGTCTCCTGAAGACTAGCAAGAAATTCTCCTAAAGTTATAGTTGGCTGCATTCAGCACACCTCTAATAATTCATAGGAACAGAACCAACATCAGGAAGTCATGAACACAATCATCTTAAAATTAAACAGAAGGATTTTTCTTAAATCAGTACTGTATAAAACTCTCTTTCAAAATCAAAATATTATGAATGACTTTTTAATTAGGAGTGATATGGCTTGATGTTAGAAGCATTAATGTAAAGAAACATTAATATATTAAGATATAAAATTACTTGTCTCTGCAGCAAGGGTCAGACAACTTTGTACAGTAGCAATAATTGTGTGATATGGACATCTGGCTTTCAGGGTGATATCACCCCAGTTACTGAAACATATACTTGAGCTATACCCTGGAAAGTACTGGCTTATATTAATATCCAGTTGGAAATATAAAATCTATTGCCCAGAATGGAAGGTGATATGAAAACCAATGGCAAAATTGCCAGTAAAGAAAAGTGGGTAAGGACCAGCATTGGATTGTAATGAAAAGATGACATCAAGAGAACAAATCTTGTAATCATCACTCTTGTTGACCTTCAGATTTACCCTTTGGGGAAAAGCCATTGCTTAGTATCAGAGCACTTGCTCTGCAAGTCAAGGCCCAGGTCCAATCTGTTTTCTCTCTAATTTAGGCTAGGAAAGACTCCTTTTTGAAACTGTAGAGAACCATTGTAACTGTAATTCAGATGTGACAGAACTTAGCTAAAAGTGCCAATGGCTTAATTCAGCATAAGATAGCTTTATTTGGCCATGTAAGATACTTTTTACCAAGTAAATAACTGAGACCTCAGTTTAATCAGAGAAGACTGAGCAGAGAAAATAAAATAGAGTATATATGTATGTGTGTCTGTTTGCCTGTGTGTATACAAACACAGACACACCCAACAAAATCAGCAGCTGGCAGCCTCTTCCCATTTTGTAGAGATAAGTTCCACGTTTTAGCTTTATTATAGAGTGATCCCCATTTAGAAGTATACTTTTGTTGTTTAAGGATATAATATACAAACCATCTTATACCTATGGTAATAGTTTAGGAACAGGATATGTTTTCCATGCAGAAAGTTGCAGGCTTAGCCAAAGAGATTGAGTTCAAGGAGACCCCTACCTGAAAGTTTAGAGTGTCCCCATAAGCATGAGCTAGATTTCAGAGCTATTATCTGAGCAGGGGTATATAATAAAAAAATCCTAGTTTCTCTTTTCAAGTGCCTACATTTTTCCTAGAAAAGCACATGTTTTTGTCCTTATTCTCAGAAATAGTAGCCAAGTCAAAGATGAATATCTGCATTTCCAAAGTGTAACCTGGAAATTTTCCAGTTCACATTCACATAATAGCCTAGTATTGCATATTTCAGTTCAAGTAAATGTAGTAGGCAGGCAGAAAAATGGAAATGGGGGCCACAATTATATTTTCTCTTGGCTGCAATAACAAAAAGTACATCATCCTTTTTCATTTTCAGTTAGCAACCGAATTGAGAAAATATTTCAAGTATATATTTACATTATCAGAACAAAACAGTTCCATGATTTCTTCCTCTTGTCTGATCCTGCTCTAGAAGGGAGCTATGAAGCCTTACTTGCTTCCCAGTCCTGATTGGTGAGATACTGTAGAGGCACACTTGGATTTTAGGTGAAACCCCTGGAGCCTTAAGGTCTTTCTGTTGTTGCATAAATGAGGACTAAGTTTTATACTTCCTTAGATGGTAATTCCATTTCCCTTCATTAAGTCCTACTGAGAAGCAGACCTTAAAATATCCTTCCTAACTTCTTAATCTTTACTTTGACTCTGTGTGCAATTTCATTGCTCTAGGACAGACTGAAGACCTTGAGTCTTTAGAGAGAAATCACCATTACGATGCTCAAATTACTTTTAGCAGCTCTTCTGATCCCTCAACTATCCAAACTGAGACTTGTTCATTATGAACAAATTCATAACTTTGTATACCTGGCGCCTTGGCTTTCCTAGGAATATTACTTAGCATAAATACTGTGTTTTCCCTTTCATTTGTGTCTGGTAGAGAGAAATATCTTCTTCAATCATTGCAAGCACTGCATGACCTCAGAGTAACCAGAAGGTAGGAACAAGAGGGCATTGGTTAAAAGCACAGTTTGATTGCTTGCTCTTGGAAGCTAGACTGTTGACCTACAATAACTGTGTTGTGTCAACAGTGTCCAAAATAACCTTGTGAATACTTGAGCATACCCTTTAAAAATGCTGTAAGATACAAAAGAAAAGGATGAATAGCTGAACAGTGAGGGAGAATTGAATAGGTGGGTTAGTGGGTGGAAAACAATGCAAAGAAACAGTTGAAATGATTTTAATTGTTTAAAATGTTTGATTGAACTTTCCCTAATTAAGCTATCTTAATGTTCACAGTTCATATTGTGTATAGTTACTTTTATTATTGTCAGAAGCCATTTTCTAAGGACAATGGAAATTTATAACATGCAGTCTCTTCTAAATTTTGCAAATAGCAGTAAGAGAAATGCAAGTCATAGTAAGACAACAGTTAGGAGAGCAGAGTTTCAATAATCTTCTCTTTAAGGGACAAGTACCAACTGGATAGGGAACTCAATGGGAAAACCAGATAGGATTAAATATACCCTAATATTATGCTGGATTAGCCCCATCTCAAAGCTTCTTTGAGACAATATTTAAAAGACAGAGAATTGTTCCTGTTGCTAATTGTTCATGTCTAGTTTTTAGTTCTCAGATGCATGAAAGCTGATTTCAGAATTGGCTTCAGAAGTAATTACATGTAACACCTACAACTGAACATGCTTTTTTATCACATTTTTCCTCTGATTCTTCAAAAAAAAAAAAGTTCATTGCTGGCTAGTAGCTCTTCTAGCTATTTTTCTTTTCATTCATGATAACTCATTCAATCACATTAATATTTACCCTTAAAAACTGACATTTCAGAGAAACACTGCTTTTCCTTTTCCTGTTATTTTTCCCTGAACAGTAGCACAAACAAATTAAACCTTGTTATTATTTTTTTCCATGCAGTATATCTTTCAGATAAAATTATAACCTTTAATTGACTTCTCTTGTCATTGCATCAATTGGTTCAGGCAGTAACCTTGATTGAAAATAGCTTCTTAATTACTCTTTAAGAAAGTGGTTTATGATTTTTCTCATTATATTTTCTAAGCTTAGAAAACACTGACCTAGTGTGGCTCTATGTATTATTTTACCAAGAAATGTAATTTAAAATGTCTATATCATTCTTTTTATCCTATTAGCCAAAATACAACCACTTTTTTTTTTAGATTCAGGATCATTTGACAAATGGAGAGGTTTTCTATAGAATGTAATTATGGATGATAGGAGCAACCTCCATAAAGCTACAGAAGAAATAAAGAGCTAGCAAAACAATATCACCATTAAAACATAATAATTCACCAAGTTAGTACAATCGAGGATGACTTGGTTGTATATTTGTGTCCACAGAAGCTCACTTTCTTTTCTACACTTTTGGTGCATCAGTTTCTTTTTCAAACCATCAAGTCTTAATGAAGTAGTAAAAACTGAGCTGAATGACTTTCAATATATATAATAAATATGTTTGTTGTTTCTCCCCCACCCCCAGTTCTTGCATTTTTCTTTTTCTTTGTATATTATATATTTTTTTAAAAAGTATGATTGTTAGAGTCTGCCACTTTTTATGTCTTGTGGTTGTTTGTCTCTTTTTTCATGTCAACTAATTTTGTACTATTTTCATATCAGTTTGTTTTTTTTAATATCTGCATGACAGTCATGTAGATTTTCCTATGCATGCTTGTCATCCCTAATCGTCTTTTTCTCTCTATACACAGACACCTACGCAATATCTTGTATACATTTTTCTCAGACACACATGTTTGAAAGATGTATTCTCTCCTATAACACATGTATGAATACTGTGTTTATTCATATATGCCTTTTGTATGTGTTGAATTTTTTTTAAGTGTTAGATAGAAGAAACTTCTGAATTGGTCTACAAGGAACTAGGCAATAGAGATTCCAAATCCTATAAGGAGAAAAAGGCACAACTCTCTGTGTGACAATAAGAACTGAGGAAAAAAGAACCACAGAAAGGCATCTTATTTTTAGGCCCTGTTATCGGCATTTTGTGAACATTCAGGCAAAATTACCAAGGTAGCTTTTATAAGGCAGACACTAAGAACACTAATTACCTTCTGGAAAGAAAAGAAAAACTTCTACTGGACGTACTCTTTAATTCCAGTTGTTTTATTTTGAATATAATTTAAATGTGAGTTAAATTATACTAAATGTTATAATATGTGTGTGTATACACATGCACATATACACACACTCATACATACCCATGTATATACTATCTTGTGACATATGTACGTATGTGTTTGTATGTGTGTGTGTGTGTTATATGTCACGATATAGCATTCTATTGCCAATATAAAGTGACCTAATAAGACCCAAAAATCTAATAACATCTTTTTAACTGGGATTATACACTTCATTTAGTATATACATGTCTGCATATGCTCTTTGATTAGAGAAATTCAGAGAAGCTGTATTGAGATTCAGCTTCTAACTGAAATTAAGCATCTGCTTTTGTTGTTGTTGTTGTTTTTGTACTGAAATAAAGAAAGTAGAGGATATTTTTAAACCTGTACTCCCTTTATGTTAGGGATGTGCAACCATTTGGATCTCTTGATTCTATTCCTTGATGTCCATAAAGCCATAAATCCTATACAGTGAAAAAAAGAGGAATGCTGTTTTTGCCCTCCCCCCAAAGAGATTAGGCAAATTTTCTCAAGAATATATATAAAAAAATCCCTTCTTGCCCCTATGAGTGGTATGTGTCTTCCTCAATCTGGAGTTCTCTACCAGAGGCCTGGGAGTTTGAGGGTTTTGAGCAGTATCTGAGCTGTTCCTAGCACTACACTCTTCTGAACAGAGAGCTAGGATGTTGCTCCTGGGATCTGTTGGAGCCACTCACCCAGCTTAGGAGTCACAGCCCCGAGTGCTCTTACCACCACTGGGACCACTTTGGCCTTTACTTTCCACATCCCCTCTAGTTCTTCCTTCAGGCCTGGTACTTCTCCACCTTCTCATACTCCTTCTTCCTGATGTTGCTGTCACTTGGCACTGCTACATCTATCACCACCACTGTCTTCTGGTCCTTGTCTACTACCATGATGTCTGGTTGATTGGCTAGTCCATCTGTATCTGGAAGTCCCACAGGATCTTAGACCTGTCATTCTCCATGACCTTTTGTGGAATCTCCCGTCTGGACTTAGGAGGGTCTAGCCCATACACTATGCAGATGTTCCTGTACACAATGTCAGCTACTTGGTTGTGACTACATCTTACACTATGTGTTGGACTGTCTCTGAAGCCTCTTTGCACAATATGCACCTTGGGTCCTGTCTAGTGTGGTAGACCCCTGCTTCTATGGATCTGTCAGGATTAGCCCATGAAACTCCAGGAGACAGTACAGATTCAATCCAGCAAGGTTTATTGGCTTCACTCCCATTACAGAAATCTTCTCAGAGTGAGAGCAATTCCCAGGGTCACCCCACAAACATCCTCCGCATTCCTTAGGGAGGTGCCAGTCTCATTCTCTTATCTCTTCCTCGCTGCTCTGGGGATAAGAGTACGTGCTTAACCCCTTTTGCTCTAACTCTCACAGGATCTGGTGCTTTGTGCCTGTTCTTGTGCTGCTATGATCAGTGCCTCAGTGCTGTCTTTTAGTCCAGCCCTTTCCAACCACTGGTAGGATTTCCCAATGTCATCCACCTCAGCTATCTGTTGATGGTACATCCCATGCAGGGGCTTGTCTTGCCATGGTACTTCCTCCACTTGAACTTCCTCCCCGTCTGTTGCTGCCTCAGGCATTCTCTCAGCAGTTCATCTTTGGGTGCCATCTTAGTGATGTACTCCTCTATGCTCTGGGTTTCACCCAGGACAGCAGCTTTGACACTCATCAGACCCCACCTGCCCTCTTTGCAGCTGGTGTACAATCTCTGAGTATTGGACTTGGGGTGGAAACACTGTGAGGAGCTTCTGGGTCTTCACATCGGCAGCCTCCATGTCCTCCTTTGGCCAGCTCACTATACTGGCAGGGTATCTGATGACTGGGAGGGCATATGTGTTGATGGCATGGATCTTCTTCTTCCCATTGAGCTGGCTCTTCAGGACCTGTCTCAACCTTTGGTGGTACTTGAATGTTGCTGTCTTCCTGGCCTCCTCATCATGATTCCCATGTGACTGTGGGATAACAAGGTATTTGTAGCTGGTCTCTATGTCTGCTATGTGGCCCGCTGGTAGTTCCACCCCATCGGTCTTAACTATCTTCCCTCTCTTTACTATCATCCAGCCACACTTCTCCAATCTGAATCACATCCCAATGTCCTCACTATAGATCTGTATCAGTTGGATCAATGAGTCAATGTCTCATTCACTCTTAGCATACAGCTTGATGTCATCCATATAGAGGAGGTAGCTGATGGTGATTCCACTCTTGAACTTGTACCCATATCCAGTCCTTGTGATTATTTGGCTAAGGGTGTTTAAGCCTATGCAGTAGCAGCAGGGACAGTGCATCACCTTGGTATATGCTGCACTTGATGGCCACTTGTGCGTGTTGACTTGAGTTGTCTTCCACAGTCCCATTGAGTTCTTGAGGAACGTCCTCAGTGCCCTTTTGACTTTGTATAGCACCAGGCATTCACAGATACATATGTGTGGCACTGAGTCATAGGCTTTCCTATACTCAATTCAGGCTGTGCTCAGATTGGTCTGCCTAGACCTTGAGTCTCGGGCGACTGCTCTATCTATGAGCAACTGGTGTTTTGAGCCTCTGGTGTTGTTCCCAATGCCATTCTGAGCTGTGCTCATGTACTGGCCCAATGCCTAACAGGACTTTCCATGTTGTGGGGAGGCAGGTTATTGGCCGGTAGTTGGATGGTGCATGCGTGCATGCATGCACTATATATATAGTGGCTGGATAGCGTAGTGGTTAGAGTACTGCTTTGATGAGACCGGGGTTCAAATCCCAGCTGGTACCTATCTTACCAGTAGGGGTCCTTGGGCAAAGACTTCACCTGCCTACCTCAAATATGAGAGTGACACAAACTAAGAGAGTCATGCCAGCTCGGATGTCGCCCAGATTAACAAGGTCTGTGTCAGATGTTGGGGAACCAGGCATCCCATTATACACACACACACACACACACACACACACACACACTGTATATTACTGTCACTTCACTTGTGATCTATTTTAGCAATTAAAACAAATACTTGTAACAGTATTTTAAACTGAATACTATAGGCATTTGATGCTATGTATTCCCATCTCATAGAAACAGAAATGTCACTTCTTCAGGAAAAACAAAAATGATGGATGACTATAAACATAGTATTTTTGAGCACTAAAAAACAAAGGGTCACCATACCAATGTAATCGTTCCTCCTATCAAATGAGATAGAATGCTTTGTTCTACCACTCTTGGATGATGTTCATTGTAACCATCAATCAACCATCTTTGTAACCATGAATTATAATGTTTACACAGCAAAAATCAGCCTTGCAAGCATTTTAGAAAACAGCCTGAACTTCAGCTGGTATGGCTTTGGTGCAGGGGAAAGGGTGGATTATAGCTGATTTAAAGGGGGAAAAGTGGAATTAATAATGCCTTTCTATTCAATCCATATACATGCAGTATGTGGATTTGGATAGACGTACCTTTCATTAGTGGTACTATGCCCATAAAATATGGCTTCAAATAATTTTCAGGATTTCCCCCTTCTCTGTTGCAAAGAAATGTTCCCAGCCCTTGGTGTAATATGAGGGGGAAGTGAATGGAAGAATGCCATAGGAAGTAGGAGGATAGAAAAGTTTGTAAACGCCATTCCAGTTTTATGTATATGAACTCCAGTTAATTTCATCTATCTGATGCTTCATCACTGATTATGATTACAAAAGATTTAGATCTCAGTAACAGTTCATCTTCCAAATCCTATTTGCAAAATAAAAAGTGTTGCAGAGTCAGTATAATGAAGATGTGGACCCAAATCCCAACATGATTTATGCCATCCTGTTCTACTTATTAATGATCCTGAGCTAGTTGATGGACAGATCGACAGCAGTGAATAGAATAAGATTCAGCCATGCAATGCCAATTAAATCATTATAAATAACATGGTAAGGAAAGATTGAAGAGCCTATAGATTTTGGAGAAAAGTGGACTAGTTGAAAAATATACTTTAATTCAGTACTTGCTCATGTCTTGTATTACATCTCATGTGCTATGTTTTTTCTCTTCCTTCTCTTTTTTAGATTAATTTTCCAGCTTTTGTGCAGGAAGCGCAGGAAGGCATACATGACACTTAGCACTCTATCTATTGTTTCTTCCTATACAATTACCCCGTTAAGTAAGTTGGTGTAAGAATGTTTAGCTCAAAGTCACTCAGTGACTTTCCATTTTTGAGGCTGTACTTGAACTTGGTTTCCTGTTCCTAGTCTAACACCTTAGTCAGAACTCCTCACTGGTTCCATATTAAGAGCAAAAATAAGCAGCTTTTGGTTCCAGGCCCCCGGTCTCAGTCTAAATTAGTGAAACCTTGGAATAAATTCCCAATTCTCTTATAAAGTCCAGACCAATGGATAAGAGCCATCAGTCCATTTCCATCAACTTGCTGCTTGAAAGAGAAAGAGAAAAGAATTTTAGTAATAGAGAAAGAAGGAAATGTTGGAAGTGAAATCAGTGTTCCCCCATCCCCCAGGTAGGTCTGCTTTCACACATACTATAGCTTGCTTTAGACTTGCCAACCAGATTCTATTCAAAAGAATAAGACACCCAATGGAAAAAAGGGGCTTAAGTTGTTCTTCTGACTTAGAGGAATAAAAATGAGAAGGAAAAAATAATGATATCTTATTTTTATGGACCCTCCCCCTCCCCCCAAAAAACAAGGTTTGCTCGCAAATCTAATGAATCCCACAGATCCTCTCTGAAAATACATTTGGAAAAAGAACCTTTTGCTTATCTTGTCAAAATCTAAGAAACCTTGTGTGAGAGACAAATAGGAAGTTTCAACAAAACCAACATGCATTGCAAAGCATTCGTTCCTCTCTTAAATCTCTGCACCATTGCAATTTGTAGAAGCTTTTGTCATGCATTGTTATGCAGAATTAAACCTTCAGCAAATATTTTAAAATTATTTTCCAAGTGAGGAAATGAAAACAATAACTCGCTTTGCCATGTGGCATCTTACAGATTAAGTTTCCCTTTTTGATTCATTGATATAGGTACATAGTCCTCAGAAAGAGAGGATTGAACAGGGCTAATGCTGAAGTGAGGTAGGTCTACATAAAAGTCTACCTTTTTTTCCCCTTGTGATAAACCCTTGGCAATCTTCTGTGGCTAGCAAAGGCAGAAATCCAGCCAACTAAACAGAGTACTTGCAAGGTGCTCTCTTTGTTGCCGATAGCTGGCTGCTTATTTTTGATAGCATTATCCAGTAAGAACTTCTGGTAAGGTAAAATTGTCAAAAACAAAAACAACAAAGGTGAGACTTCCTTTAGCTGGTCTTGGGTATTTTTTTTTTTTGGTGTAGGTGGGAAGGTGGGGATTTTAAGATTAAAACATTTTGTGTTTCAATTTCAGATTTAAGAAGGCACAATGCCCTTCTGAACCTGTTGGCTGACAGAATCTTACTTCAGCCAAGATATATACAAACAGCACACAGATAAGCTAAACTCAATTTTGTTCATTTAGATTCAGATAATAGGAAGGGCAATTAGTGATTTATTTTCCCTAGATGGATTCATTTCTAAGTTAAAATGAGCAGTGGATGGCCTGTTCATCTTCAAAAGCAACCTATTTTTTTTAGTAATATTCCAAAAGCAGTAACTGGAAATATCAAGAATATTATTAGCAAGTGTTGTTGCTGTTTTCGGGAACATCTGCAGAAAGGGCAAAAAGTCGGATGCAACTGCATGATCAAAGTCTCACCCCTTTTGGATCTGTCACAGGTAAACAGGGTAAGACTTTGATTATGTGGATGTAGCCCCCATCTTGACATTTTAACCTCCATGCAGATGCCCTTGGTTGTTTTAATTTGCTTTATGCAGTTACAGTAGAAGAGGCACAGGTCATACCTGTTGGAAATCCAGAATGTTGGGACAATAGAATTCTGAGATAAATTTAGTTGGGACTGAATTTTCATAGTATCTCTTTTTCTGTGCATTATTAAGTAGGGTTACTGCACAATAATGACATTATTCTATTATGAATAAAGAAAGTTGCAGAATTTTTATTAGTTTTAGGAAGATTCATGGTGAAGCACTCATACCAATGTTTACAGCATGCAAGACCAGTTACGAAACCATATCAAGACCAATTATTCCTTAGCAGATTAAATATGTAACTATTTCAAGAAGAGTTTTTAGCTTTGGAAAGATCTTCTTGTCAAATGGTTACCATGGAAGCAAAAGTAGACTAAAGCAATCTTTATTATATGAATATGTTCCAATACATCCTTCGGTTCAGCAAAGGTAATTATTTTCAATACCTTCTGTTTGCTGCATAGTAAAAGAATCAAATTGCCTGAGGGGCTGTGTGTGCTCCGAAAATGTTTTAGAAGAAGTTTTGCATTTCTCACAATCCCGTATGTCTCTGCTGTTCATTGAAGCAGACATATCTTTTCCTCAGATCCTGAAAAAGGTGACACTGCTTTAAGAGTTGCTTTAATGAACTTGACTCCTTAAAGTACTGGGATTTTTTTTCCAGGCAGATGGCAAGGAAAGGATGTGGCTACTTTAATTAACAGCATTGAGGCACAGTGCTCATGTAAGTTTCCAAAGCACTTTTTAGAATTATTTATTGATATTTGATTTACACAAGCACAGACTTTTAAAATCTCTGTTGTATTTAGCAACAACTTGCATTTCACATTTTAGATAATGTGAAAAATGAAGTAGGTTGGGGCTTTCAGATCATTACATGGGATAAATTAGATAAAATGTTATTAAGGTCACACACCAAGACAAAATTAATGGCAATTTTGATGCTGTGTTTGAATACTGATAATCAAGAAGGTATTATCTAACAGAATTTACCAGGGCATCCAGGAATATTCCTAATCAGAAGCATTATTATATTGCTATATGAATATCCTTATAGAAGGTATAACGTAGCAGGAAATGTGTTAGAGTTTCTACAGCATGATGTAGAATCATAGCCGGGGATGTTCTGGAATCTGCTTTCCGATTTTGCTGAAAGGAGAATGTCAAATTGAATAAATATAAATGTATTTTGGAAAGATGAGTTGGTCAAATACCTTTTTGGCTTAGAATTATAATCATGGTTGCTTATTATAATATTGGTTGGGCAATTACCAGAATCTGACTCTACCAGACTTTAATGTAGCCTTTGTTTGTTCATAACCCAATTCCTTTAACAACAGTGGAAAGAAGTCATTCTGAAGCATTTCCTCTTCAAGCTCATCTCCCAAGTGGATATAAAGCTGTCAGCAAGTATTAAGACATAGTAAGGCTCTGTTAAAATAATGCCATCTTCAGCCATAAATTGAAGATAATAATCCATATTCTGGTTTCTACTTATAGTAAATCACTTTATGAAGGACCACATTGGGGACACAACTGGCCACCTGAAAGAATTATCTCTTCTTTTTTTCTGAATCATCTCACTGATGCTTAATATGGAGTCTAGTCCAAGTTCTCTGCCATACAGAATTTGATCTATTCTAGGTGTGTAGCAGCAAAAAGTTTAATTGGAACTGGTATGTCATAGGTTTCTCTCCTATAGAGAAATTACACAATAGCTCTTTGGGGCATTCTGCTTAACATAAGTGGTATAAGCTTTATACCTATCCCTTCAAAGAAACATTGTTTTAGATTTTTAAAACATACCACCTGCTCTATCTACTTTTCTTTAACAATCCAGGTTAGTTTTTTTGAACTGTTACAGAAAATCATAATCTTTGTTGAATCAAAATATATTTCCAATTGTTGTTTTCCAACAATAAAAAATTAGAATAAACGGCACCCTCCTTAATCATAAAAATTAATGTATTGCCAGAGTATAACAGTAATGATATGTTATAGACATGTGCAAATTGTGTTAATCCAGGATAATAATGTTCTGAAAAATTCCAGAACATTCCATTTCCCTCTGGGCCATGCCAGACCTCCTTCAACACTATGCTGTACTGAAGCACACTTGGGCAATTTCTGGAAGTAAATGGTCTCAGCTGTAAGCAGTCACAAAATGTTCTGTATATGGTGTTCTGGTTGAAATAGGTCAGAGGGGGTGATCTGTCCAAAGGCTTAGCACTCCTTTATTCCTTCAATGAAAGAAATTGATAGAAAATCATGATGTCAGATTTTGAAAACGTGTTGTCAATTTTTTGTAATATGATTCTGGCTGGTGCTGGAGGCTACCGTTCCCCCCCACCTCCCCCCAAAAATGTCATTTGGAACCACAGGTTTCTCACCTCAAGCTAAAAACAGCAACAACAACAGGAGTGCATTTGAAAAGAAAAACTATATTTCAAAGTTGGTTTGATAACTTTGAGAGAGAAGCAAAGTTTGATGGAGACAGTTTCTTAATGGTGTTGATGGTGGCCCTACTTTCCTTGTTTTCATCAGCCGCAGCTTGGTAGAATGTTGAAAGAAAAAGTTAAGAAAATATGGCTTAAAATTACCTGTGCTGGTAGGAAGAAAAATGTAATTGGACGATGAAATAGTAATCTATTCACTCAGATGAAGCTGCATTGAATTCAGGGAAATAGACTTTTCAAGATACTCTCCAGTTTGTTTCATTATTTTAAGAGCATTCCATCTAGTACACTGTGATTATCCAGTTGTTCCTCACATGATTTTTGCTTACTTATACTTGTAATTTCTGATTATTTCCAAAAATGAAGAAGCATGGTTATAGGATATTATTTCTATGGGAGAGATTGGAAATCTCTGATGGTAAGCAACTGTTGTCTCAGCTTGCTATTGGGAATATCAGATGATTGGAACTCTATAATTGGGTCATGCAAGGATTTTCTTATTAATAACCCTTTGCATCCTTTGCATGTTCTATCTATGTTTATACAATGTTCTGTAGAAGTGTCCGTGCAGACATTTCTTTGCTGTTAACACATTTTCACTGACAATGGAAATAATCCAGTCGTGGAACAGTCATAAATGCAGCAGTGATAATTATATTAAAATGCATACTGGAGATTTTTCCTCTGTTTATCATGGGGTCTGAAAATGCAATGCACAACTATTTACACCAAAGTAGATGAAGTCTTTGGAAATATAATTCTAGACTAGTTTGAACATGTGCTTCTTTGTAGACATGGTCATGTTAAAATTAAGCTGTTATAGCATGCTTTCTGAACAAGAAGAATTGAAAATTCAAGGCAAGGTCTGGGATAATCTCACAATAATAAAATATATGATTTCAATTTCAATACTGTAATCATCCTGTTTTTCTTGAATATGCCAAGGTTAGCTTATGGGCAAAAGAGAAAAGCAGACTGGCAAGTTCCTTTACTATCTGGCTGTGTATCTCATTCCAACTAATTTTACACCTGGATCAGTACATTTATTTTCATGAAAAATGAATTACAATGAGGTGTATGATTCAGCACCACTAATTGTTTTAAACTGTCATTTTATATAGCTATTTTCCTTAGACTTAGCAAGAGAAAATAATACAATGTATTTTCTCACTTATAGATACAACTCCTATGGACAGAGAGCTCTGTGGGCATGAATATACGGCTTGTACCTGAAGGGACTGCGTATGGAAGCAACTGGTGTCTGTAGCAGTGGAAGGATAGGCTGGTTAGAATTCTCTAGAAGATACAATGTGGGCAGCAGACAAGGGAGGAAAGGCAAGCTCCACTTTCATCAGGCAGTAATTCAGACAGTAAAAAGTGATGTATGTGATGCTGTTGCAGCGCTGACCAAGTGCCTGGAGGTTGTGAAGGTCTGATGAGGAGGAACTGACTTCGACTCAATTCTAGCCAGATGGAGTGGCTTTGGGTTTTTGGTCCCCCAAGCTTTGGTGGCATGCAATCTTTGACTCTGGATGGGGTGACACTCCCCAGATGGAGCTGGTACACAATTTGGGGGTTCTTATAGACTCACAGCTCCTGATCAATGAGCAGGTGGCAACCATGGCTAGAGGGGCCTTTTGCACAGATTTGTCTTGTGCACCAATTGTATCCTTTCCTGGACCAGGAGGCCTTGCTCACAGTCACTCATATCTTGGTCACTTCCTGTTTGGATTATTTATTTATTTATTCATTCATTCATTCATTCATTCATTCATTCATTCATTCATTCAACTTGTATGCCGCCCATCTCCCCCAACGGGTGACTCCCATTGTGATGCACTCTACATAGGCTGCCCTTGAAGACCACCCAGAAACCTACAACTGGTTTGTAATGCAGCAGGGCACGCAGTGTTGGTACACCCACGTTTACCCATATTACACCCCTGTTATGGAACATCCTCCCCTTGAGATCCAACAGGCCCCCACCCTTTTAACCTTCAGGAGAGCACAAGACCTGGCCGTTACCCCAGGCATTGGGATAGGGTGAGGTTAGAATGGGAAAGAATGTGAGGGTTGCATCAGGGAAGTGTGGGTCTGCTGCTTCTGTTTTGTTTTTTGGTTTTTTGGTACTGGTTTAACTGTTTTTGGTTTTGTTATGTATTTTATTCTTGGTTTTAAGCCATCCAGAGTAGGCAAAATCCTTTAGCTGTGGTAGCTGATAAATTTCTCTTGCTGAGTTCTCACTTGGTTAGGGTTCAGGGCACCTGGTTAAGGAAGCTGGAGAGTGCTGGCACATCCATTGCTGACTATTTATTAGAAGAATTGGATGAATTATCCAGTGACCTCTAGTATGTGCAAGTTTGAAGCCAGTTATTGCTGAATTTGTAAGCAGAGTCTCAGATCAATCAGCACATTTAGAAATACAAACTCAGATTGAATTAAGTCATCTTCAGATTGCAAGTCTCCAATTCAAATCGAATCACTGCATCATCATCATCATCAGAAGCAGCAGCAGGATTATGATTTTTCTTTTTTTACAACAGAGATGTTTATTTTCAGCAGTATACCATTGGCATTGAGGTTATACAAAACCTTTGCTACCATTTAGTGATTATCTGGATTTTTGCATTTTTTATTACATCAGAATATCTGCATATTGTAACTCAGAGACATTCTGCCCACTGCATGGCCTAATAGATTTTCCAGGGAGCAATTATGGCAATGAGCAGTGATGCTCAGCTATCTCCAAGGGAAGGAGAAAGTAGGACCAGGCTAGGATTCAGTCAAAACTGTTCCAGACCCTTAACCTGCTTCTTATTCTTTTCATAACAAGTACTCTTAAATTATTTTTAAGTTTAAAAAAAAATTTTTTTTTAATGTTCTGTGAAGTCTCCTCTTCTTTCACCCTTTTTAAAATATATATATTTTAAATATATATATTTTAAAAAGCCCTTTCCTTTATAATAGGGAAGAAATAATGTAATCTTAAGGGTCAAAATATTGTCTTCAAACTTATTAATGGAGAACTACTACTTTGTCAACAGTCACAGACAATATATCTACTTGGAGACAACATACCAGATGCTCTTGACAAACAGAGAATGGTTATCTGCACCTGGTTCTGCTACTCTGGTGTCTCAGTGTTTAGAAATGCATAGAGCATCTGTATTTGCAGTCATTAAAGGTCATCCAGTACAATGAATAGTATCTGTTCCTTCCGGCAATCCACAGACATGACTAATACATTTAGAGCAAGCTGTATAAGCATGTCTGTGAGTTATAATATAACAGCATGATCTGTGCACAATTGTAGATGCACCTGCTTATTGAACATTCTGCCAGCAAATCTGGCAAGCCACTATGATGCCCGAGCTTGGCAAATGATCTATGATTACCATGGCTTGTTCCTGGCTTCTCTCCCTTTCTATATTTATCCATTCAATAGACTGGATTTTGTCTTTTGTTTTGTAAGATTGGCATGAGATGCAGGAAACTTTATCGTATTCATGGTTTGTTTGTTTGTTTGTTTGTTTGTTTGTTTGTTTATTTATTTATTTATTTATTTATTTATTTATTTAATACATTTGTATAGCTGCCCACGTCAACAAGTGACTCTGGGTGGCGAACATATTAAATGAAATATATATGTGCATACACACAGACATACATATATATTTTATAAATTCATTGTGTTTTTTACAACAGATTTTTAACATAAAATCTTAACATAGATTTTAAAAGGTACAAGAGGGCCATTTTAAGTGGGGAAGCTGGCCCCAGATCACCCATAGAGGGGTCCCCATCTGAAAAATAATTTAATTTTTGAAATGATCAAACTCCAACATTGAAATATAAATTGGTTGTTGAAGCCTGCAAAACCATTCAATTAAATGTCAAGAGTTCTTTAGAATTCCATGGGCCAGATGGTTGGGCTACTGACTTCCATGAATTAAAAATATACATTGACATAGCAAATGGAAAATCGGAAGGCAATATTTAATTGAATATTCTTTCACCAAGAATTTAACCCTTTCAAGAATTTAAACCAGCTTTGAATTACATCTACTTTTCGGTTGTGAATGTCAGGTAGGATGTTCAATATAGCTATAAGAGGATAAGTCCCAGCATTATGTTATTTGTGATGAAAATTTAAAGGATGAGAACAATACAAGGAAATCAGACTGACACTCTGCGATTTCTCTTTTTTATTTCTTGCCCACATCCATTAGACACAAGCTGAACTGAAATGTAATTAATTCATTTAATTAAATTTAATTAATTCAAATCCAGGTTACCAAAAAGTTAGGTGTAACAAAACAGAAAAAGTAATTTGCTTTGAGTTTGGGGGGGGGGGGGAAGCGCACTGAAAACATTCTATTGGAAATTACTCAAGAGTTTTATTTCAACCTTGAAATAAAACTTCTGGAACATAGATATTTTGTTTTTTATTTTGTTTTTTAGATATTTTGAAGCACTCAAGGTGGCCATTCTGAACAGCAGCAGTTCAAGTATTCCAGTCAGAGAAAACAACACAGAGCCCGTTTCAAGTTTGTTTTCTATGAATAGATCACCTGAAATGCTACTGTTCAAAAATGTTTTATTCTGACCTCAAAACAAATTCTTGGAGCATTTTATTTTTGTTTTCAGCTGAGAACCAATATAAAAAGGCTATTTCAAAAGTCTGTACTTGCACTAAGACTGGATGCTGACAATTTGCTGGTGGAATATAGGCAATTTGTGTTTGTGGTGGCATATAAGGGAATTATTATTTTTTTTTAAAGGCAAAATAATTTGCTTACATTTAGAAAGGAAACACTTCATATCTCAGCAGTAAGAACAATTGCTGTAAATAGAAGAAAATAAAATCTATTTTAAAGCATAGGTGCAAGTTCACTTTTTTGTTTTTCAAAATAGCATATTTGCAAATAGATTTAGGACTTTATGCAACCTTTACTTATCTTTCTCCTTCCATCTTCCTCTTTCTTTATCCCCACTCTACCATTTTATTGCTCCATAACATCACCATTACAATGATTTACATTGGCATTTTAAAAAACCTTTCCTTCATGATGCTCTTTAATACAAATGGGAGCAAAATAGCAGTGGGGTTTAAGTCTCTATACACCTATAGGGTTTGCTTATGTATAGGAATCTTTGCAGAAAAAAAGAGTAGTTTTTTTTCCCCCAGCAAACAAGTTGTCCAAAACCATCAGGAATTTTGCAATTCTCACACTATATAAAGGTAAGAAAGAAATAATTTACTATAAGTTATTATATCTGTATCTGTATCTGTATCTATATCTATAATTATCTATCTATCTATCTATCTATCTATCTATCTATCTATCTATCTATCTATCGAGAGAGTAAAAGGCCCTATGCTCTCTTTTTAAAAAGACAAAAATTATTTTAGATAATTACACTTTAAAATTCATGAGAATGTAAAAAAAGGCACCACTTTGTATTGCTCTAAGCCAGATATATTTATTTAAATGCATAGACTATATGAAAAAGATTTTCCCACTAGGCTTTTAGTATATGGCACTTCCTTGAAACAAATTTGCATGTTCAAAGATTATATCTATTCCAGTTCTATTGCTATGCAATAGAGGAAAAAAAAATTTTTTAAAGGAACTTTCTGATTTGAACCTTCAGAATCTATGTGGTCCAGGAAAGAATATGCATACTGAAATCCATACATCTCAGAATGCTAGGATGAGATTTGTCCAGCTTATTAAGAAAAAGTGGTCATGAAAATATGTGTATTACTAGGAAGGATACCCACATAAATTTGCGTATGACATTCGTCAACTAATGTGATTGAATCAGCTAGTAACCAATGTTGAGGACAATTAAATGCAAACTGGATGATTCAAACTGAAGTTAAAAGGAAGAAAAAAAATCAGTTCATCTTTTCGAGCTCATATTTTAATTTCACATGTTAATTCATTTTGATGTGAATTACAGTGATACAGATGCTTGTCCCAGATGCTCTTGGCAGTTTATAGCTTACTGAATTATTTGGTAAGTTGGGTAATTTATTACTGAGATATTTCAGTACATTTTTTCTCATCATTTAAAAAGAAAGCAAGAGTCAAATACTAATAAACCCTAACATTAAAGAAAAATACTCCAATAATCTTTAAAACATTAATGTTTCATGTTTGTCACCACTACGAACTCTAAGGAGGATTTCTCTTAGAAGATCTCTGTTCTCTAGGGCCAGGTTATAATGCCCCTAAAGCCGTCTGAGACACCCCTGACTAACTGGCCTCCATTGTAGAAACTCATCTGTCAGCCTGGTTTCACATATCTAAGTAAGTATGATCCCCCCCTCCCCCCATGGGCCACATATTCAGGAGTATCACTCCATCTCAAACTCAAAAATATTAATGATATACAAATCTCAGCCTCCTGCTATGTAGTGCACAACTTTGAGCTTTTAAAAATAGAAGGGCATTAGAAACAATTCAATCAAAATCCATAAGAATTATGCTTCGAGTTCCTTAACTTACGCAAAATGGACTTTATCAGCTGGAACTTGGTTGTTCTGCTGTGCTGGCCCCTTAAGAATTTGTCCCTTGAAATGTAACTTTTTATTCTATAATTTAAATAACTTTACTGGGGCAAAACCATGGCTCAGTCTCTTCTTGATTATAAATTTATCTCCTCTTACAAGAAAAGGTATATCTTTTAATTTACCCTGTTGTGGCCTTTCAGCCCAGTCCCTGGGGCTAAGCAGGAAATGCTATGCTTCAGGGCAAACACATAGTCATTGACATGGCCCTGCAGAATGATAGATCCAGTGCCCTAATTTCCAATTTTGTGCAATGGTTTTTCTAAGGAGTTTGTGTTTTCTTTTGTCTTCAACCATAAATGATCTTCTGTATCATCAAGTCACAATCTTTATGGGTTTAATAATTCAGTTCAGAAAGGTGATTCAGTATGGAATATCAGCAACATTGCTTCAAATCAAATCTCTAAAATGAAGCATTGCATGTCCCTATCAGTTGTATCACCTAGAAATGGAAATATAAATGCAACACTATGCATTTGCTATATATGTATGTTCCACTGTACTCAATAATGCTTATTTCTGACTTGTGAAATGCATTAAGCTTTCACAGAATACCTTCTGCCACTTCTAGCATTAATTAAAAATTTAAATATTTATGCAAAGAAATGTAAGCCATTTAAACTACTGTGTGAAATAGCACCTAACTGATGAAAGGGATAAATATCTATCCTCTGTTTAAATGCATGCCTTATTTTCTGGCTTCCTTTTAGCTAATCTGGTAAAGGAGTAGTAAAACACCATATTTTTACTCATTTACATGTTCAAAATTTTAAAGAGCTTACTCAAGTTTGAATTTGTGATTTATATAATCAATTTGAAGACACTGTTTGCTTGTGTGCTAGTCTGTGTGAATAGTAGCATGAAAATCCATCAAACATTTGAATTAGTTTGAAGGCACTTGATTAAATATAAATCTTTGAACTGATTTTGCAACTTTATTGGAACTGGTAATTCAACTGAATTACAGTTTTTCATAGCCTTACCGCTTACTGTTCATACTTTGAAATATGAATTACAGAAAAGGACATGGAATATGAAAACCTTATTCTAAATGCATATTCATATCATGTATCTGACTTCAGCTTCTACTCTTCTAGTTCTCCAGTCTGAATGTTGCACTGAAGCATATGTGAGTCAGCCACATCTTGCCGATACTTATCTTCAGTTTTCCTTATTTTCAGATGTAGTCATCTCTGACACTATTTCTACAACAGGTTTTGTGAACTTTCATTCTATTTCAAGTTTTAAAAGGCATAGCTAACCTGTTTCTCCCTCATTCCCACATCCCCGCCACCAAAGGGTATCTTAATGGGCTGAAATTGTATTAGCTAAAGCCATATTTATAGAGAAGGTTTTTTTCCCCCATTTGTTTTATGTGTCCTAATAAACAAAGGTGAAAGTGAGTAGAATGTGTAAGCAAAAGTTGTGCAGACTTTATCTATTCTATAATTCAGATTGAATATTATATAAATAAAATAAGTTGACTGGGCAAGGAATTTATGCTTCTTGTGCTTAGGAAGCATATGATTACATTGGAAAGTGTCTGGTAACATCTCCATGACTATTTTATATCATTCATTGATATTCCTTCCAATTTGTCCCTTGAAATGTAACTTTTTATTCTATAATTTCATTCATTGATATTCCTGACTAGAGAGTAGTTCTGATCTCTGTTGCTCTCACTTTGTGTAATGTTCCAATATCATCATTTCTTTTGACAGCAAAACTTAAGATCAAATTTTTAAAGATTATGATAATTCTGAGCTGTAAAAGTCAAAACTAATCTGTCCACAGCTTGAGGGAGATAGTCCAGGAACCTCTTATATTTCTGTTCAAAGGCTTTCAATATATCCCACATAATTTGGTGGCAATATTTCAATCGTCTTGTTCATCCTCACAATGAAAAAAATATTTTTCTTCATCTGTTTTTTAAACTAGGAAACTGTATTATAATTTAGAATATCTAAAGACTGTAGGCATTTCCAAAGTATCTGATTTTCTTTTAAGTCTTTTAGAAGTAATTTATCTTTATATTTTATCCATACTGTCAATTGTCAAAATATTTGCAAATCATTTATAATGATACTATGGAACCCAGACCATGATTTGATAGACTCGAGTAGTTTTTGCCAGTGAAATTTAATAATTTCACTAATTAACCTTGATAGATTTATTGAAACAACATTAGCTACAAAATACAGGCCTTCATGCTCTATTTATGCACTAGGCCTTGAATAACAGAAATAAAGGAATAAATTAATGTCATTTATAGAACTTGAATGTTAGTGAAAACCTTAAAAATAGCAACCTCCACAAACAAATAAACAAACAAACAAAACAGCAATCCACATGCTTTTTTTAAAAAGTCATTTTAATGTAGAAGGAATTTGAAAAGGAGATGAGATGGTTCTCCTCTGAGATGTTCCCAAGACTGGGTGAAACTATTAAAAAAGGTCATTGTCTTTGTAGTAAATTCAATTCATGTCAAGGAAGAAAGCAACATATAACATCAATTATTTTCCAAGACCTTAAATTAGAAAGCAAAAAGCCATCCCTATATCTCAGCATGAAATTTTAGATCCAGATTTAACCCTGAGATATATTTCTTCTATGAAAACAGGCAAAGAGAATGCAGTGAAAATGACAAGGTCTAGCCCTAATCCTTCTACTTTTTTCACAGACCTTCAGTTGAAAGGAAGTATGACTTCTGCCTTTTTTCCCAGGCACACAGACACATAGCATATGCTCTTGGACTGTCCTCTGGTGTGATGTAGGTAGCTAAGTGCTAGGTTTTGTCTAGCCTTCTAATGTATTTCCTGTGAATAAATCTCCTTTCCATTATCATTATGAAACCTGTTTCAGTAATCATTGCTCAGACCAGATCCCTGTTTTCAGGAGTGCTTACATGTACACACAGAATGCCTCAGCCTCTGGTGATCTGTAAGATTTCATAGTACAGTGTAAACAAATGCATATAGAGCTGTGGTCAGTTCTCTAGTCTTCAACTACAGCAGCATTTTTCTGTTTCCCATATAAGTATTCTTCTTCATTGTCAACCAAGACATTTAGTTTACCAAATTCAGTTATGATTTTTATCATATGTTCTCATGTCCAGAAGAACTTGAGCTTTCATAGAAATTCTATGGATGTTTGTGTGTGTGTGTACATCTTCCTGAGAAATCTCTAGAAGTACCTGACTAAGCTGACAGCCGAAACAATCTCTTTTCCTAATATGTTTACCTGTCATAAGGCTATATTTGTTTATGATGTTAGATTTCTAATATGTGGGCATCATTCTTGTTCTGTGTAGTAACATAAAGGGTATCATTCATGCCTGATTGCCATGGCTGCTGGAAGCTATTTGCTTGTGTTGTTACTTTCTCTGCTATTTAAAGAGAAACTGTTTTGCTCCCAGTTTTGCTAGTGGGCCTTCATAGGATCTTCAGTGATTTATGGTGATCTTAATGGCAGATGCTAGGTGTGTCCCATTAACCTTGAACTGAGATATGACTGCATTTACACACAGTCTAGGCCACAATGTGCTTTTTTGGTTTTGCCTAAGCGTGATGTGTAAGCCAACCATTATGATTTGTAAACTATGGCTTATGCTTAGCATCATATGTGATCTTAGCTTCTTTTGCCAATCATAGTTAAACATGGAATGGATTGTGCAGTGAATGAATGCTGTAGGTTTTCAAAAAGAATGATGATAGCGATGCCCATTTCCAATTAACCTTCTAACTCCACCATTCAGGCTTGGTCAGTTAGTCCCCATAATTTCATCTGGAACCGTGGCTGTATTTGGATTAGACAATAGCATAAAGAATAGATGCAAATAGATCGTAATAAGAAGCATAATTAGGATTTAAATGTGATATTAATTATTATCTACCACAAAAGCAGATTCTTCATAATATTTTAGTTAGTGATGGAAGGTCAGCAAGTTGTAATTAAAATATAAAATACTTTAGAATCTTGTTCTCAATCTGTCTTGCTTATGGCATACTTTTTTTTTTTGGCTGCACTAATTTAGATGTGTTTTTTTAGTCTGTGATTATAAGTGCTAATCTCCCCAATGAATATAGTGATAATTTGTTACTGAGAATCATCAGCCACAAGTGATAATTTAAATTTATTAAATTTGGTGATATTGCAGCCCTCAGCATTTAACTAATTTTTTCTTTTTTTTTACATAAAACAGTATGGTGTATGACTGCATTGTAATTTGAATTTTAAATTGGGGAATAAAAGTATAGATATTCCTTAAGCTTTATATTATATATTCCCTGAAGCTTTATATTCAAGAATGAATGCTCAGAAACCATAGCAAGTGAGGCATCTCATTTGTTTTTCATCTTGTGTGTTTTTAATAGTACCTGTGATAAAAAGATAATAAAATATCATTTCATATTTAACCCACTGAAAAAAATAGACTGAAACAGAAAGATTTGTGAAATGGAGCTTAAAAAGGGCAAAAGTATTCAGATGAGATTTAGCTGAATTAATTCCTTTCTCTCAGGATGTAAAAAAAAAATTGACAAAATAACAAAATTCACCATTTCAGATTTCAGCAACAATCACCTCATTGTGTGATGGTGAATGGTATAGATGTATATGCTTATACAAATCTTTGAAAATATAAATATTTGAAATGTATATTTTATGTGTATAGTATATATGTAGTGTATACATTATAATGGATAGGTGGGGTTCAAAAATATACATCATAAAAACATGAGTACAAAAAAAATATAATAAAAGTGGTTATGTTGAAAACTACATAGCACAGTTAACTGCATACAAACAGCACTTGTTAAAGAAAAGTTTCATTCATAAGAGATGCTTACAAAACCTGAATGTTGGTGACAGACGTACCTGACAAGATATTTTCTGGGAAGTATATTTTTTAATAATACACATAACATTGCATAGAATGAAATAAGTGAGTAAATGTGACCTTGAAGAGACTGAATTCTGAAAAATTTGCATATCCTTAGTCTGAACACAACAGTCATCCCTTTTGATCTGGAGAAGAAGGGATATGAAAGGGATGCATCTTCTTTGTGCCTAACTATATGTGACACACAGTGTCTTTATTGAACTCTTCTGATATTAATTTTAAACTTGTAGGCAGTAAAATAAGTAGCCGAAAGCATTACTCTCTTAAAAGAATCCTAAAGAAAATTTCAATTATAAATATGCGGCATGTTTCTAAGCAAGTTCACATAAAAATCCCATTTTGTTCAAATAGTTTTAATATTTCTCTGACTATACAATGGGGGGAGGGGCAGCCCATTACCAATAGCCCTCAGCTGCTTCAGCACCTCTTCTTTGGCTTCCCAGCACTTTGAGACCAAGTATTGGAGCCAAACCATTTCCATTTACCCCCTTAAACTCTCCACTATGCAATGATTGGCCTTACCTTCAGCTACTGCACCAGTTGCTGATACTGTCTACACATCTTACAGTTGTCAAGTTTGAAAAACACTGGTCTACCTGGCTCTCATCTAATACAAGTAGTTCTCACTTACCAACCACAATTGGGACTGGCAATTCCATTGCTAAGCAGCACTGTCGTTAAGCGAAACATCACATGACTGCATGGACTCACGATCTCACTTCCACCGCAATCGTTAAGTGGTCTCATGGTCATTAAGTGAGACATCACGTGACTATGACTTGTGACTTTACTACTGGTTTCTCCATTGACTATGCTTGTTGGAAGTTGGCTGTGAAGCTCACAAATGGTGATCACATGACTGCAGGACCCTGAGACCATCATAAGTTCAAGAACTAGTCATAAAGTTAGTTTTTCAGTGCTGTCATAACTTTGAATGGTTGCTAAATAGGACAGTCATTAACTGAGGACCACCTGTAATGATAACCAGTCTCTCGAACCTGACACAATCGGACTACCACAATGCAGACTATATGGGTCATCTTGGGATATAATTTGGAAGCTGCAATTGATTCAGAACTCAGCAAACTGCTGATGAAGTAATCCTGCCATTGGAGGATAACATCAATATTGAGGTCACTGCATGGGTGACATTGCTTAATTTAAGGTGCTTGTGATTATGTACAAATATTGTAAGTAAATTAAAAAAAAATACTGAAGATCAGCTTTATAACACAAGTAAAACATCCCAGTGGAGAGAACAGTCATTAAACACTTACTTACTTTATTTTATTTCCTTGTTTTTGAGTGATACCTTGTGAAGAATTTCTGTGATGCCAGGTTTCTGTTAGAAGTTTGCCACGATCCAGATTTTATCACATTGCCAGTAAAGCCAATAAATATTTGTCTCTTGCTTATGCATCATATTGTGTGAATAGCATAGGAAGTTCCTCAGGGCTGTAATTTTAAGCATTTCAAAAAGCAGCTTTAATATATTTGATTTTGTTATTTATATATTTAATCTAGTTGGCAGAGGGTATAATGCAGTGAAAGATTAATGGACCAAGATAGCAGCAAGATGTTTGACTTAGGCACTGCATAAACATCTCCATGTAGTCCTGTCAATATGTTTTGCTCTCTTGGCCTATGCGAATATTTTGTTTGAACCTTGAGTGATTGTGGCTGCAAATGTAGCAAAACCTACCCAATGATGCAAAGATGTTTTGAAGAACATTCTATACAGCATGCATTGAAAACTCAGCCACTAAATATGTGAGCCACAGCTCACATATGAGATGTGATGTGCATCAAATTTGTGACTCAGAAGGATTCCCATCCATTTTGTATCATTTTAGAAGCCCAATCTGAACTCTCACTTCAGAAATTTCAACTGACTATTAATGGTAATCAAGAAACAACATATTTTAATTGTTTAACAACATTAGATTAAATTTGCAAAGATCATATCCCTTTTGGGATTTTTGGGGAGAGTGGGGGGTGGGTAGGGTGATGTTTTAGTAGGTTTTCAAGAATGACCAAACATTCTGAACCCTATTAAAACATGATGGGACAGAATGAAACATCTACATAAATACCAGGCTTCATATTAATATTTGGGGATCATGTTAGGGCAGATTTTAGAACAGGGGCGGGAATATGTAGTCCAACATTCTGCAGTATCACCATTTGCTGACCCTAAAACCTGAAGCACATCCCCCAAATGGATGGTTAATGGGTTCAGACCTCTCCACTTTTATTTCCTTTTAAGGGTTTTGGATGGAGATTAATCAGTTAAAAAAAAAAGTTACCTTAAAGCTTTATAAAGTTTAGGGGGCCACAGGATCTTAAAAATCTGTATTTCATTCTTAGTCTTCCTTAATTTATCACCTAATTTTGATCAACACCCCAACATAAGATTATCCATCGTACCTTTAGAGGTATCTATATGGTAACATGAAATCTGGATTCTCTGTTTTAGTACCCTGAGAATTCTAATCTCCTCAATCAAGAAAGTTAGGTATTGGCTATTTTGATTTTTTATTGTTGTAGGTTAGGCTTTTATATACAGTAAAATCAAAGCTTCCCTCATATTGAGCTTGACTCCTAGTCACATATCCATAAAGTTTTCTTGTCAACAATATGAAATGGTTGACTATCTTTTTTCTAGGACATTTTTTGACTTCACATCTGCACTAGGTTTCTCAGCCTTTAAGATAAGTGAACTTCAACTTTCCAAATTCCCCAGCAGCATGCCAATGTTGAGAAACACTGGTCTATACTGAGAATTTGGTGGACCATGCCAGAGCAACCTTAGCCGAAGAGAGTTATTGCTGTACTTGCTATTGTTGTTTTAGTCTTAATCATGTGCTCTTTTAAATGTGAAAGGACATGTTACTCTAATGGCTACTTCATTCTCACCCATTGCAGTAAGTTTCTGGAGTGCAGGAAGATTCAGCTGAACATGATTAGATTGACTAATCTATTCACTGGCAGAATTACCAAATATGGGAAGGATTCTAAGCATGTTCAGCTGAATATCTAATCTAGGTGGTTTTCTTAGGTTTTCATTCTTAGTGCAGCAAGGTTGTGATAGATCACAAAAGAAAAAGGATGAGCACTCATCCTTGTATTTTTAGGCATATATTGTTGCCTCCCTGAAGCCACAACAGGGGTTTCTCTGATTTTGTTGGCAGGCATTTGAAGAAAAATAGCTATTCCAGGATTAGACTGTTTTTCAGCTTTATTGTCTTAAAAGTTAAACATTATTTATTTATTGTTTTTAAGAACTATTGATTTTATTGTGGATGGTTTTAGGTATAATTGTTGGAAATAAACTTCTCAGTATAGATGAAAATGACAACAGAACAATGACATGGATCAGGTTATTTGCAGCACTGCCTCCCTGTGATGGTTTCTGCCCATCCCACCAGATATGTCTGAGTGGACATGCTGTGGGTCTGTCACGGAAGCAGTGTTACTTGGTGGGTCTCAGGAAGTGTGCCTTTTCTGACATGGTGCCTACCCCAAGAGCAGCCTGCTCCATAAGATACAAACTGTTCTAACTCTATTGGCCTTTCAGAAGGCAGGAAGCCCTGGCTCTTCCCCTAGGCATTGGAGCCAAGGTATTAGTTATTGGAGCTCTGGCATGGGTGTATGTGAACTGAGATTTTATTGAGGCTTCAATGTGATTTCTTTTGGGATTTTAATGGAATGTTATGCTTTTCTTGTGTTCACTACTCATAGTTTGTTTGGATAGATGGGCAGCCATATAAATTGAATGAATGAATAAAAGGAATAAACCTAAAAATAATGCTATAGTATATCATATTTTATTCCAAACAGGTGCTTCAGAGCACACAGCTGCATCTTTGCTTAGGTCTGGGCCCTTATCCTCTAAAGCAGCTTTGTAATCTTAGAAAAAGACACAGTTGCTTTAAAGCAGTGCAGAGGGGTGCCCTATTAATGCCCTTGCATATTCCAAAGCTTTGTTTTGGAAATGAATCTGAAGCAATTCATAGTGATGTTGATGATGGTGATTGGAAATTACAAAATGAATAGCAAGAACCATTAATTTTCTTCGTAAATGATACTCATTTACTGAAATCCTCTCTGAGCTATGAAATTTGTTGCTAGGGGGATCTTTCAACCACTGGACAGGAACATATACTTTAAACACGCTCTTAAATTTTAGCCATTGTCATATGTTCTTTTAAATATGGGGAGGAAGCCACCCCCCCACGTCCCCACAATTGTTATATTGCCTGCTTGGCTTCAACTGTTCCTATTACACTATGTGATGAAAATGTGGAACAGCAAGGAAATTATTATTAAAATGGACAATCATATTATATTACTGCAGTGTTGGAATAAGAAGCATTGAAGTTGTTCATCTGAACACATTTGTTGCGATTAACCTTTCAGTGCCTTGATACGGTGGCTATTGTTTCCTGCAACTTTCATTTACCTGCCCTTTCGCCTACTAAATACAAATCGTACTTTCAGGTAAGCATGGGTAAGCATCAAGTGAACTGTATTTGGTAATCTCATTAGAATTCATGCTTTGTTAATGAAATTTGATCAGCCTTTTACAGATGCTGGGCTTTTTGTAGGCAACTCTCCCCTTGGTGTCAGAAGTAATTAGATCAGATGGCAACTGATGCTGCCTTTTTTGACAGGAGCGTTCCCATTTTGAGCAACAATGCCCCAGATGTCACTTTGCATAAAGCTGAGCTTTTTAGTTGCACTTTGTTTTTTCCTGGGATTTCAGAGTGAAACTTTGGTCATAATCTGATATATTCCCACACTGGGACCCATGTGGCTTTGCCCTTTAATTTCAAAAAAGAAAAATCCAGCCAGAAATAATTTTAATGTAGCTGTTTCTAGGCTGCTAATTATACCATGTCAACTGAACATGGCTTTCAATTTAACACAGATTCCATATTCCTGTTAACAAAAGGCAGTAAATTAGGTAAATTTAAAGTAATAAATTACTCTTCTTTGCACTAATGATCCTATTAGTCAAACTAACAAGCTGACAAACTAGGAAAATATCGTTTTATACTAAAGTTTTATGCAATAATTGCATCAAAACCCTGCAGAATAGTCTGAGTGATCTATAATTGTTCTGTGAAAAATCTACCCTCTTTAGCTGTGTTTGGGGGTGGGGTGGGTAGATCAAGAGAGGTAAATTATTAAAGCAACATTATGCCATTGTGATGGAAACGCTATCTATTTTGTAGGTACATCATGGCATTGCACAACATTCAAAAGGGCAGAGCTTGTGATGGCGTGATTGTTTTTTGTCATTTCGATGAAAACCCCCTCTGATCTTGCAGATGCCTTTTATTCTTATTTTGATGAATTCTACTGCTGTCATTGGCCGACCGTTGGCGAGAAGCTGGAATTTGCTAGTGACAGGACTAGAGATCAGTGGATCAGGGTAGTATCATGACTTTTAACCATTTGGAGGACCAATTTCTGATCCAGAGAATGTTCATATTGATTGTAAAAAATAAAAACCCATAGAAATATTTGCCACATTTGAATCCCAGGATAAACAGCATGTACTCACTTTCCGAAATTTGCAAGATGACTAAGAGTCTCTTCTGGTTTTGTTCTTGTTTTTTTAAAAACTCTGGAGAGTTTATACCAAGATGAGGCTCTTTAATGAAGAGAGACTTCTGCAGAATGTGGTATGCACACATCACAAATAATAGAACCAAAGCATGGCTTTATGCTTACAAGAGCCTGGCCAGAATCTGGCCTATGCTATTTACATCATCCAAGGAGCAATCTTGTGTCCATTCTAATCAATATAGCAAAAAGAGAAGCAGATAAAATACAGGAATCTGGAATCACATTAGCTTTCCAGATATTGTGCATGTCCTAATTTGTTCCTATAGTTTTTTTTATTCTTAAGAAGCTGAATCTGAAAGATCATGGCAGTGGACATCTACTGGAGGTTAGCTGTGTCTTGGATGAAAGTTGATCCTCTTTGACAACAGCTTCCTGTTATTAAAAATGGGACTTAGTTAAAGTTGTCCCATGAGTTATATTTCATCATGTCATATTTAAGCACTCTGTGATATGAAGTTTCTGCATGGCATAATGGCTAAATATGCTGGAACAAATGATAAATGTGAAGTGACTTTTTAGGGGCGAGAAACAGAGCATCATCCCTGAAATCATAATTTTTACAAAGCAATAACTAGTTTTTCAGAAAGGAAAGAAGAGTTAAAGGAAAGGAAATCTGTCTCTTCAAATATTTATTTTATTTATTTAAAATGTTACTCTCTACAGTATTGAAAGTCAAATTCAGAATAAATATTGACAAACCATAATATCATATGTAGACATTTATATATTCAGCACCACAATCCTGTGAATGCGTAAGCAAAAGTTAGTTCCACTGTGTTCAAAATTTGCTCCTATAATGTAGAAGTTTGAATGAGAATATAACCTACTAAATAAATAAATAACATAACAAAAACATAAAAACAATAGTGCCAAACAGACAGACCACAACAGGCCCAGCCATCAAGCTGTGATTTCAAAATTAACATATTTGCATTTTGCCCTTCCACTCTCGAAAGAAATGGAAAACTTGGAAGCCACTGTTGTATCTCTCCCCAGTTCTAGAGCAGCATATCCAAACTATTGTCTGCTTCTTACATAGAAGAAATGAATGGATTAAAGGATAGGAGTCTGAAGAGTGATCAAAATTCTATAGGCAATAATAAATTTCAAGATTCAAACTTCTCATGCATTACATGCCAATTGCATTTCCTTCTCAAATTAACACCAGAGGCAAGGGTGCTCTTAAGAAATCCAATATACCATCCTTTTGACACTCTCCATTTTTAACCAAACTCTTCAAAAGATCACCTTAGCAAGCTATTATAAAAGATAAGAGTAGAACAAGTAGTCTTATCTTACCTAGGAAAGGTAAACTGAAGTAAGAGGACAGAAAGTCCTTAAAGTAGTAGAAGAAAGCTGGCTTTGGTTCTAGTGGATCTGTACAAGTCTCCCAAGGTCATTCCCACATACCATTACAGAATCAGAGAACAAGGAAGTTTCTCAGGTGCAAAATATCATAAATGGTATAGTCTCTTGGTCCATTACATTACATGAAAAGTATGACAGAAATCTTCCTGTCTATACTGAAATTCCCCCAGGCAGCTTCCTGGATGTCAGCCATTGCCATATATTCAGCTGCTGCCATTGTCTGCCACCTTGGTCAGAATTAATTTCAGTTTTACAAAGTCAACACAGTGTTGACTTATTCATTGTATAGATTTAATCCAGCCAACTAGATTTATGGAATTGTAATGGTATGTGGGAATGACCTTGGGAAATGGGGCCCAGAGATGTCGCCCTTATCTGACTATGCTGTCAGATAAGAGACAGCATAGTCCGCAGCAAGAATGTGGATGGGGCAAGAGGCTCAGAAGAGACCCACCCTTATTTCTTGGAGTGTAAAGGAGACAGGGAGAGAATTGTACTTTCAGACTTGCAAGATTCTGTTAATGTAGCCTTACAATAAACTAGAATTAGCTCATCTGATCGTGTTTCCTGTCTGGTCTACCTGGTAAGGCTGACAGGAATTAATGTGTTCTGCATTATTTCTTATAGAAAACTGGAGTCTTCTGACTTCTTTTATGATACGATCATTACTGGTGATAAACATAGAACTGTTTCAATTTCTCCTCTTTGGCACAGTAAACATCTGATAGGTTGCTTGTTTCCAAAGCAATATAATTTATTCCTTTACTTATTCTTGGAGTCAGAAAAAATGTAGAGAAGTCAAAAGCCATGATCCTGAGACACATGTAGAGCACACTCATGCATAATAAATGCCTTTTCATATTTTTTTCCCCTGAATTCCAGACCATTATTAACCTTCTTCTGTGCTACATGGCAAACCACTTTTGAAACTCAGACTCTTACAGTCCAGATCATTACAAGTATGGGGTGCAGTTGCATTATAAATAGATATGCAAAAATGTAAGAGGAAGTCAGTGTAGTATAGGAGACACAGTGCTGGATAGGGATCATTAAGATACAAGTTCAAATCCCCATTAAATTCAGTGGATTATCTTGGGCCTGTTGTTCCTTATTTTCATTTACTTATTTTTGAATATATTTTATTTTTGAACAGCACTGTTATGAGGATAAACAGAGAATAACATTGATCACTGTCTGTAGTTTCTTGGACCAAAATCTTAATGTACCCTAGAGAAATAAATGCGTTTAATGTGTTCTTTGTTTCTTTTGTTTTCCATTGCTTATCAAACGATAAATATATTCTATTTTTCCCTAATATTTTTGGATGATAGGACCATTTTTTTCAGTCTTGAGTTTTATAATACCTTGGTATCTTAGATATAAAATGGTTTTAAAGGACCCCCAGACTATCCACAAGGGGGATAAAAAAAAGATGCAACTGCAAATACAAGACTGAAGCTTTCTTCCTTTGTACCAGGAATCATACATATAACACACATAAAAAGGGGGATGGGGTCTCAGTCACACTATCATGGCCACATCTTGATTTTTTGGCACTTCCTCCTGGTGCCCCTGAGGGACAACAACAATGGGATAATGTGCCAAAGGAACCTCAACTCCAGGCTAAAACAAAGCATGAAAAAGAATATTGGCGAAGGGTTGGCAGTTGTATATCTATAAGCCTGTTTGACAATAGGTCAAATGGCCAGGAGCAGAGGGAAGAGAGTCAGTTTGGTGTAGTGGTTAAGGCACCAGACTAGAAACTGGGGCACCTGGGTGACCTTGGCCATCTGGATGTCCTTGGGCCAGTCACTCTCTTTTAGCCCTAGGAAGGAAGCAGTGGCAAACTACTTCCAAAATCTTGCCCAAAAAACTGCAGGGATGTGTCCAGGAGTCAATGCTGACTTGAAGGTGGACACGCACACACACACACACACACACACACACACACAAATGAGGGAAAGGTCTTTGCACCCTCTCCCTGTGTCTTTTTTTCACCTGAACTGTTGTTAATTAATGAGTCTCTGTGTTTAAGAGACAAAGGGGTCTTCTTTCTCCTTATATCTCTCTTGTGCTTCCCCTTCTTCAACATATAATTTAAACAAAAGTGATGGGGGAGTCCTCCCCCTCCCCCTCCCCCTCCCCTTCTTCTTCTTCTTCTTCTTCTTCTTCTTCTTCTTCTTCTTCTTCTTCTTCTTCTTCTTCTTCTTCTTCTTCTTCTTCTTCTCCTTCTTCTCCTTCTTCTCCTTCTTCTCCTTCTCCTTCTTCTTCTTCTTCTTCTTCTTCTATCTTTATATTGTTTTATTATATTTATGCATTATTATAAAACACAAATAGTACCTTATATTATTTAGCTACAGTGGTATTTATACAATGTTGACTGGAAATTATTAACACTCCGATGTTTAGATAACTGAAATCATTAAAGATAAAGAAAAAAAGTAGTTTATACTCTGGTTTCTCTTCAGACATATACATCTTTTGCCTTTTATTATCATCATCTATTTCTTGAAGTAATCTACCTTTAAATATAACGAGTGGCTGTTGGCATTCTTTGATAGCTGGGCTGAGTCCATATCCAACCATTTTATCAATTTTCTTTTTAAAAAGGTTATGTTCTGTTACTTGAATACTCAGTATCCTTTCAGCATTCAGAATATGGTCAGGAACCTATTCTTTAACCTCTCCAACCCAAAGGCAATATGTCATTCTCTTTCTTCTTGGAAAGCACATATTTTGATATTAGTGAAGATTTCACAGTGCCTTAATAATTTTTAGAGAGGTTTCTTGTGTTTACATAATTTAACTTGTATTCTTTCCTCAAATCTATGCATTTTTTGCACATAACTTTCTCAAATATACATACCTTGGAAAAAATTCTCATAACTATGTGGGGATTTTTATCTGTACAGGTAGACCTCTTTAGCAACCACATTTGGGACTGGCAACTCGGTTGTTAAGCAAAATGGTTGCTGAGTGAAATTGCAACTGTGCTTATGATCTTACTTCAGGTTTCCTTTGTTTTACAGACCTGCAAAGGTTGCAAATGTGCAGAGTGATCACAAAGTTACTTTTTCTTCACCATCGTAACTGCGAATGGTCATTAAACAATGCAGTTGCCACCTGTACTTTTCAACTGAGAGATATTTGAAGATGGATCAAGTGTCACAGATCCTTTGAATTACATGTCTATTCATGCCATAATAGAAACAATTTTGGTGGATCATACCATAACATAGGAAGGAAGGAACGATAATTTATGAACTTACTATATTTTAATGGAATTTGTCAATAAGAGGTTTAAAAAAGTAAAAATAAGTATTCAGTTATTTGATATTTTAAGATCTGTAAGATTACATTTCAGTTTTTTTCATGGAGAAATCACTTGTGTTTCACTGATCAGCTTAAAGAAAAATGATATGTATCTAGAGGTGCAGGTGTCTTATCTGGCAAAGGCCTCATTTCATTTTCAAACTTAGTCTTAGAAACATTCACTTTTCAGTTCTTCTAGCTTACTTGCTCACCAGATGACATTCTCATTTTTGTGAAGAATTCTACAAATGAAATTATGCAAGATTACTATAGTAATTCTCTTGCTAACTTCTTTTATCTTTTTCAAATCAAAAGCTATATTTGACATAACGATGTCTATTTAGGCTTTAGAGCCCATCATCTCATTCTATTCTCATCCATAACTAAATCATTCATAGTTATAAAAAATTATGCTCAGAATTTTGGTGGGGACAGGAATTGGGTATTTCACTATCATAGGATTCTGGGAGTAGGATCTACCTTTCTCTCCCCCAAGCTCTGGGGTGAAGACAGGATGAGATTTAATGTATATTAAAAGTTGGCTGACTGCTTCTTTCTTTTTTAAAGTCTTGAAAATCTTGATACAATTAGAACATCATCTGTCTCATATGATGATTTCAAGAACTACTGGAGTGATGTACCTGATGTGCCACAAAGTGTGATAGGCTCAAAGTTTAAAGGAGAAAAGAATCAGCACATCAGTACATTGTAACTTCTCATGTACATTAAACGTTTGCTCCCAGGATTGACCCAGCAAATTTCTCGCAAATTTCTGACCTGGATTTTAATAAATAATCAGGCTGGTCTAACAAGCTTAAAATGTAGCCCTAATGCTACAAATAAAAATGGATTGGAGTTATTCCTCTTGAAAATCCTCTATTCATAGCTACAATTTAGTAATACATTATAATTTATTTATTCAGTACAGATTTCCTTCTCCCTAATGACACTGAGATACTTCCAAGTTCCTCTCAAATTCTTTTTTTTAAGTGAATGTTGAATTTCACTTTAAAAACAGTTAGATGGGAGTTATGCTTGATAATTAGGGATAAGGTCCTTGGTGCTCTCTGAGCTTGGTTGTTTGCTTTCAGACAACCCAATTAAGTAACATCATTAGTGTGAGTGAGTGTGGGGTTTGCTCCCTGTTTGCTCCCTGTTGCCCTGCCAGTTTTGATGGGGGAGTGGTTTTCTCCTTGATAGCTACTTGATCAGGGTATTGTTTTCTGCTTGATTGTTTGTCTGGTGTTAATCCCTGCTTATCTGGGTGTTGGCTACTAGAGAGTGTGGGTTCTGGTCTTTTTGTTCCCTTCTTTTTTATTGTTTCTTCTGAAAGGTGTGTAAATATGGTTTATTTCTGTGTGTCTATTGATTTGTCTGAATGTCAAGCTTCCAGGAATTCCTAGCATTTTTGGATTTAGCTTGGTCTAGGATGCTCACAATTTCCTAGTTGAAACTATGATTGAATCTGTCCATGTGTTGTGAGATTAAGGAGTTTTCATCGTGTCTTCTGGCTGCTAGTTGGTGTTCATGGATACACTCTGCTAGTCTTCTGCCTGTCTGCCCTACATAGTGGCTGTTACGGTCCTTACACTGTAAGTTGTAGATGACTCCTATTTTTTCTTCTTGGGTCTTTTGGTTTACTTAAGATGTTTTGGAGGGCTTTAGTTGGTTTGAGTGCTACTGTGATGCCATGTGGTTGTAATGGTTGTTTCTGAGATTTTTTGGAGGTATGGTAATGTTATCCTTTTCATAGCTTGTGGTAGTTGTGCCGTGGTGGGTTGATTGGTCAGTTATTTTTTGATAAAGTTGCATGGGTATCTATTTTTTTTTTTTCTGGTGTTCTGGGTTGCTGCAGCACATTTGTATTCATCTTACACAGTGGGAGATGGGGTTGTTGCTTTGGTAATGGAGCACGTGGTTAGTGTGGGGTGTTTTTCGATAGACTTGCATTTCTAGTTTGCTGTCATTTCCTCTGCTGATGAGGATATCCAGGAAGGGTAGTGTGTTGTTGTTTTCTTCTTCCCTTTTATGAATTTTATTCCTCTGAAAATGTTATATTCTCTTCTATTGAAATTAGGTATGAATCAGTTTTATGTGAACATCAAAAATGAATAATATCCCACTTGTTAAGGCCATTTTTCATTTTGCAACTTGCATTCATTTGGGGCCAAATGCTTGAGGAATCCACAAGCAGGCAGATTTTGGTAATTCTATTAAGCATTTGATAAAACTATATTCTATGGATTTCCTTCTTTAAGTCTTTTCCAGTATTTCTTTCTTCTAGAATACTGATACTATTGGCTCAACATGTAGAAGAAGTGCCTTGACCAAATGGTTACAGATACTCCTCTCCTTAAGCAAACCACTTTCTCATTGCTATCATTGCCCCTTATTCCTTTTCTCTGTCTGTCTGTACTAAAAATGTACTGTCTGCCTGGGCAAATGAGAAGACAGGCTGTTTCTTTTTCTTGTTCTTGTCAATATTTGACAGGCAGGAAGGCCAAGAACAGGCAGCAACAGCAAAGCAGACAGAGCGCTAAATGTCTTCATTGGTTAGCCATTAGAGCTCTTGCCTAATTGCAAGAAGAATAATTTTCCGTTTTTCTTGGAACTTTCAAGATCTATAAAAATAGGTATTAAATGATACCTGCAGTCTGTATATTTTTGATACCTGTTACAGTATTAAATCAATCATTTAGGGTAAGCTTAATAAATACCTTTGAAATCTCCAGCCTCTTATAATCTATTAAAGAAGTTCATAGTAAGACCTAGGACTGTATAAGGCTCTTAAAAGCCTTGAATGCAGCATACAAAAAATTCTGAAAATTGTTTGCAAGTTTTAATCAGATAGAAAGAAAATTATTAACTAAATAGCTAAAGAATAACCATTGTTGTCCTGGCTTCAACCACTATTTTCAGCCCAAACAAATATTTGCTTTGTATTATTATCTAACAAATTTCCCATAATGTGGTTTTGTTTCTCATAACCCACAAGTTAGGGGGAAAAAATCCTATAGCAACTTTTAATAAAGGATGGAAAGCAAAATGAGTTTTAGTTTTTCGGCTGCTTGAGGAAAAAGGAATAACAAAGTTCATCTATGACAAGATACAGATTCTCCATAAAATCTAAGCTTAACAATCTTTGCAGAGCTTTTCCATATGTCATCTGAAAAGAAAGATAAAAAAGGGGGAGAAAAAATCAAAGCTGTTTGAGAAATATAACAAACTGTAGCTACCTATTTTCTCCTCAAATGTAGCATTACTAAGACACATTGCAATGTTCCTTTGGACAGCATTGTATAGAGGTTTCAATTATATGCTAATAAAAAATTCAGTGTCCAATACACTTCATGAAAAGATTTATTCAAAAGAGTGAAGTTTATTATACAGTGTGATCTCAGCCCAATTAACATTGTAGTGTAGCTCCATTTTAATCAGCATTTTCCATCTGTTGGTCCAAAAAAGAAAAATCTTCTTTAACAAACAGACACTTCTAATTTGCACCTGGATATACCACAAAATATATCCATACACATTATACATTCCATATCAAGAGTGAAGGGGGGGGGGGGAGTGGGATATATATTATATGCAGACCAAATTATTAGCTAGTTTTCTGTGCAATGAACCTACTTTTTATTATTATTAAACTATAATTGAGAATTGACAGTAAAAATTCTCCACAGTGGACTAAAACACTGAAAATTACACTTAAGAATACCAAGATAAAGAAGTGTTTATAATAAGGCATGGACAAATCAACCAGTATCTCTACCTTAAAATATTTCAATAAAAAAAAAAAATTCTCCAAAATTAACATTGAATGCTAAATATATTCACATGTATGCTTAAGTCCTTTTTTCTCATAGGACTAATTTCTCAATGCATTTTCTTTTAAGAGAGATAGAGAGAAAGAGAGAGATAGAGAGAGAAAACCAAAGGCTTGGCCACAATATTCAGGAAGTATGAGTGCTGACTGATAGGTTATCTATACAGTTATTTAGAAAATTGCAGACCAGTTCAGATCATACCACAGTTTGCGAATGAATGAATGAATGAATGAATGAGCTAAATGGCCAAGTATTGTACTGTTAAATGTTGTAATCTGCCATCATGTTAGAAGAGGATACATTAGAAAACCATATTGGCTCATAGTATAATTTAGAAAGCTATAAATCTGTGAGTAGTGCAGGGAGTGAAAAGCTGAACAATGAATAATTGAAATGTCTGTTCTAGATTTCTTCTGTGCTGTGAATTCTTAAGCTATCTGGAAGGCCACCATTCTTTCAACTTCAGCAAATCCATTAGCTGTGTGTGGATATGTCTGAATGATTGTAAAGGGCTGTCAGTAAGAATTACAACAGAATAATAGATGCTTCTTGAAGTCTGAGAACAATAAAGAGCCATATCGTTTCAAAGAACAATAAAAAGCCATATTAAATGCACATCTATGCAGTAAAAAGCTTTCACTTTTGAGTCCAGTAAATAAAGTGGTGAAATAGGCACAATCATGGACCAGGTTTTTTAAAAAAAAATCCTGACTTCTTGGCAAATGGTTCTCTCTTTTTTAAATTATTTGTATATCTATGTTTTGTGTCTATTTTATTAAAATAAGTTTTAAAAAAATCCTGGAACTAAAATCTCTAGTGCCATGGGCATAGAATTAAGAAGCAGATTTTTTCCCCTGTAAATATTTAAGTGTTTTCTATTAGAAAGTGCTTAACTATGCTTTGGTTTGGAGGTTATTTGAGCCATAAATAGTGGAGTTGTTATTCTACACATTCTATTGTTCTAGGTAAGTATACTTACAGATATTTCTACCTGTGTTTGTGTGTGTGTGTGTGTATGTATTCACCCCTTACTTTGTTTAATATTTTAGGACAAAATAACAGTGTACTGTATTTGTAAATACTGTCTTAGATGAATTTCAAAACTGAAATATGTAGGGCTTACTTTTCAACTTTAGAAGTATACTTCATCCGTACCATGGTCCCCAAATTATTGCATAAGATTTGTGGGTTTTATGTGGTAAGATTTTAAAATTGAAAATATCTTACTCCAAATACTGTAAGTGCTGCAGATGCTACCATATATAAGCATGTTACCAACTCCTGTTTGTCCTCCTTCTGCTCTTAAAGGCTTTGGTAGAGTTCATTGAAGTTCATTGATCGAAAACTCAGGGTTTTCTATCCAGCCTGTTTATAACACTGAAGGAGGATTTGTGCAACAACTCGGAGAATACGTCTTCAAGTTCCATGTGTCATTTTTATTTTGGACATGATAAAGCAGTACCACCAACTGAATGAATGAATGCTCTCAATTACTTTCCTGCAGCAGAACAAAATGAGTTTGCCAACATTTCTAAAATCAGTTAAAATTAATTAGAGAATGGAAGCATTCAGTTTGCTGCAGCGATAATCCATTTCTTCTAGTCATTTGCAGCATTTTCCTCCTTTGCTTATAATGCATACAGGTGCATTGAGAAAGCTCTGGGAAAGAGGGGATCAAAGTTAAGGCTCCATCAATATTTTTTCTTCTTGCCTTCTTCTGATTTGCATGTGCTCTTTTGTGCAATAGCAAAACAAAAAGAATCTGGATCTAATGTACATCAGGATTGCTGTAGTGTTTTGACAAAACCATCATATGCAAATCAGCAGATGTCATCATACATATGTTCACATCAACTTTTCTTTTATTGCAGTGTGCTTCTGTGTACACCAGTAATGCCAAAAGTAAAGAGAAAATAAGTGAAAGAACACTTAAACTTAAGCAATAACAACATACTGCTATATGAAATGTCAGGTATTCCTATGCATTGCACTAGAGACATGGTAGTATGTAATACTCCAAATGCAGAGAGAAGTAATAAGACTTATAAGCTTCCCTACTACCAATAGATTCAGTCCAGAAAGGAGATCCTTTCCATTGTGTGAGTTAAAACATACAGTTGTATATGGCACAACATGCTTCAATGGAGTCCATACTCTATTGTCCCATACTGAGGGACAATCTCACCCCCATTATTTCGTTTGTCCCACCCGGTCAAGCAGAGAGGGTATGTTGCAGACCCATCGATGAAAGAATGTCAACTGCCGGGGCCCAGAAGGAGAGCCTTCTCTGCCGTGGCCCTTGCCCTATGGAATACCTTCCCCCAGAGGTCAGGCAGGCCTCTACTCTCGTGACCTTCCAGAAAGCAGTCAAGACCTGGCTCTGCCAACTGGCATGGGGTGAAAAAAGGGGCAACCAACCCTGAGGGTGGCTAGTACCTTGAAGATTCTCGCATATGTTAATATCTTTTCAATCACCAGCATCTGGGAAGAGATTATTATTTATGTATGTATTTGGTTTTATTGGATTTTTATACTATTTTTATTCTATTTTAACTAATATTTATTTGCTGTTTTTATTGTAAACCTTCCCAGAGTCACTTCCTTGTGAGATGGGTGGTGTCTAAATTTGAAATATAAATAAATAAAAATAAAACACTGAGTTTTAAATTCCAAGTAGATCTTCAATATAAAATTTGCAGGCAAGCCAGATATTTACAGTAAGAATTTATTGTCTCCTCTTACATCATAATCACTGAGGAAATCCACATCCCCATAGCAAATTTCCCACTACAAGTGGTGTTTAGGGCTTATTGTAAGTTTGGGTAATAAATTCACCTATCTGGGATCCATTTCATCAATTACAAGTCTCAATGAATGTAGGAGAAGCATTAAATCAGAACAGGATTCTCATACTTGATATCAGCAAGGTAGTAGAGGTAAGTAAAGGACATACTGACTTTAAAAACCAGTGTAGAATTCTCTATGTGAGCAGTGATGAATAGATCCTCTGGTCTGTAAGTCATACTGTGATTTCAGTGAAGATTCAATTGTCCATGAAAGCATCACTGCCATGAGAAAGTCTTATCATGCAGAACTGTATGTGCAAAGCTCCCATGTAGTTCCAGACCTTGCACTATGAGGGTTCAAGCTCATGGGATGTTCTTTTTGAAGGCTTCCTCACTGGCAATAGTTGTGCTAGAATCTTGGATAACCAGGTGTTCACTGATATCATAGCAGTAGTTTCAGAAAGGAGGGCTGTACACATGCTGACATGATGAGTTCCATATTTGTTTGTATTTCATGTACAAGAATACTAACTTACTATATTCTGTAAATCTGAAAATAGAGAGTCACAATATTCTCATTGTTCGTTAAAGCCAAGAAGGTAATAGGAATATTTTGCTGTACCTAAGTTGAGCTGCTATATAATAGTTGTCAACTTTGCATGCACCTATAAACATACTAGGGCCTTTGAACTTGAACTTGAATATAAGTCCATAAGCTTACATCTGGTAACAACTCACAACATATCCAGAATGCAGCTGTAGGTACTATGAATCCACTGATGTCACATAGCATATTTCTCTATCTTTGTTGTGGGCCAGTTTTTTTAGCTTCTGTCAAGCTGAGCCTACGTTTTGTTAGATCTTCCACATTCTTCTGTCAAATTTTCTTTGGAGCTGATTGCTGTACTTTCCAACTCATAGGATGTGATTTGTAGAGCAATCAATAAGGAAGTTGGCATAGGGCCATGTGGTAGATGTGTCCAAACTACCACATTTGGTTGGTTGTAGCATCATTCTTTGCTCCCATTTTGTATTTGGTCATAGGAGCTTTACTAGATATAGAGATAGTTAGCAGAGGAATTCTGCTTTTTATATCCTTTCCTTATCTAAAAATTTTGCGTGTGTCTATGAAACATGTTTCCTGTTGGTTAGAGTGATGCTCTCACAGCTGTTATCACTTCCTTCCTTTATCAGTTCAGTCTTCATTATATTACATGTTTGATCAGGGCAATTCATGTTCCAACCTAACTCACTCTTTCTCCATAATGCAAGACAGCACACTACAGACTTAAGTAATTTAGGCTTTCTTATCATCATGCTATTTTCTAAACAGAATCTATCTTTTTTTCCTTTCACTCAAGCACCAGTCTCAAGAATATATCTCTTTACAAGAGATATTTTGATATAACTTTAGTGTTTCTTTCTCTGTGCTCTCTTTCCATTGTATAAAGTTATCTGCTATACAACAATTCATGCAATAGGAGTTATTATTATAACATGGACCTATTTAAGGGTGATAGGAAACACAAGGAATAATTCAAGAAAGAAATGCAAATCATGTTCTTTGTCCTACCTCATTGCTTCTTAGAGACCCCAATTAAGAAACAGCAGTGAATACACTAGCTTTGTACATTAAAAAAAGAAAAGATATTGTAGGACATGGTTGGAGCTGGACTTTCAGACAGCTTGCATAAACGTCACTGGATTGACACTAACATAAACAGAACACTTATAAGAGATTATTCAATAATAATCAGCATATTAAAAGTTTGGGACAAATGCAGGGAAAGAATTAGTCCAGATTTATCACCTTTTGCTTTGATATTAAACATTTATTTTCATGAAGATGAAAGTAAAAAGAAATTTGCTTAGTGGGGAGAAAAGAAATCATACAGTTTGCAAGTTCAAATTATTAATAAAATAAATATGAAATATTTTGAGGTTCTCTCATCAGTATAGACCAAAGCACCTGACTAGTTCCAATATCTTTGGTTAAGTAGCTTAGTTTTAAAAGAACTGAAAAGATAAGGGGCAGATCTTAGAGATTTGACTGAATTTGAAAACCTTCTAACACAAAATTCAGAGCATTTTCTGGGCTTCATTTATATGTTGTTGGTGAAATATGACTCAGAAACTGAACAGGTTTAAGATAGCATCATCAAATGGATGCAGAATTTAGATAAAATAATTGATATGCAGTAACGGGAATTTCAATAGAAGAAAAACATGAAATTTATACTGAAATTATACTTAGAGAAGTATAATAAAACTGAAATCTGATGTTTTACCAATGGTATATTACTCCAGTATTGATTGCTAAAACTAAAAGTTCATTTTCTAAAAACTTGGAAATATAACAATCAAGTTAGATTATTTCTCCATATTGGTCTCAATACTGTAAAGCCCAACAATTTTTAAAAAAATGGTTGATAACAGAATGAAACAAATTCTAAAAGAAAATTTATTATTACTATTATGGTTGGTCATCCATGGTATACAGAGGAACCGAGAGAGATGAAATGGATTAAGAGATGTCTAGAGCACCGCTGGCAGAAGACAAAGAATGAACTCGACCAGGTAAGAGCTGCTATTAAAGCCTACCTTGTGGCGATTTGGGTGGCAAAGCGTAAATACTTCTCTGCACTAATTGCATCTGCAGATAATCATCCAGCAACCCTCTTTAAGGTGATCCATTTCCTTCTGGGGAAGGAGGATACAGAAGTCTACCTGCAGGGGTGCGCTGAGGCATTTGCTGATTTTCTGGAAGACAAAGTCGCTCGGATTCATTCCCAGTTAGATGCTGGCATGGCTGCTGGTCTAGTAGAGGTGCCCAGGGCATTCTCTTGCCTGGTTATCTGGGAGCGGTTTGAACCTGTTACTCTTGAGGAAGTGGATAGGATCCTAGGGAGTGTGAGCACAACCACCTGTGTTTTAGACCTGTGCTGCTCCTGGCTGGTGAAAGCCTCCCAGGATGTGGCATATGGGTAGGTTCTGGCGGTGATTAATGCTTCTCTGGGTAGGTGGTGGTGCCCCAACCTTTTAAGGAGGCTGTTGTCCGCCTTCTTCTTAAGAGGCCATTGCTAGATCCCACCTGTCATCCAGTCTCCAATCTTCCCTTTTTGGGGAAGGTTGTTGAGAAGGTGGCTGCGCTGCAGCTCCAGTGGTTCTTGGATGATACCAATTATCTGGACCATTTTCAGTTGTGGTTCAGGCTTGGATATGGGATGGAAACAGCATTTGTCATGCTTTTTGATGATCTCTGGTAGGAGCGAGGTTTGGGTAGTGCATCCATTCTCGCTCTAGTTGACCCCACAGCGGCCTTCGATACCGTCAACCATGGTATCCTTCTGGAACGGCTTCTGGGGTTGGGAATGGGGTCACTGTGTTGTCCTGGTTCACTTCCTTCCTCTGTGGCCATTCCCAGTCAGTGTTGATAGGGAGCAATGCCATGACCTCCCTCTTGCAGTGCCTGGAAGCTGTTAAGGTCTGGATGAGGAGCAATGGGTTGAAACTGAACCCTAGGAAGATAGAATGGCTCTGGGTTTGGGGTTCTTTGGCCCATGGAGAATTGCCATCTTTGGTCTTGGATAGGGTTGCACTGCCCCAGACAGACCCAGTGCATAATCTGGGGGTTGTCCTGGACTTGCAACTCCTGCTCGAGCAGCAGGTGGCAGTCATGGCCAGGAGGACCTTTGCACAACTGCAGGTTGTGCACCAGTTACACCCTTTCCTGGGCCAACAGGCCCTGCTCACAGTCACCCATGCTCTAGTCACCTTCCACCTTGACTATTGTAATGCGCTTTACATGGGGCTGCCCTTGAAATGTATCCAGAAGCTTCAGTTGGTTCAGAATGCAGCGGCCCACATAGTTTTGTGCAACCCTAGATTTGCACATGTTTCACCTCTTTTGCAGGAGCTGCATTGGCTGCTGATTTGCTTCTGGGTTCAGTTCAAGGTGCTGGTTATCACCTTTAAAGCCCTACATGGCTTGGGGCCAGGTTATTGGAAGGACTGCCTTTTCCCAGTTTCATCTACCCAACCCACCAGATCAGGGATGCAGGGTATGTTATAGGTACACTCTATTAGGGAAGTCCATTTAGTATGACCAAGGAGAAGGGCCTTCTCCATGGTGGCTCCCTCCCTGTGGAGCATCATCCCTGCCTAGATAAGACTGGGCCCCACTTGATGCTGTTCCACAAGGCCCTGAAGACGTGGTTGTGGCAGCAGGCCTGGGGATCCCAAGTTGACAAAGCGTCCATCAAGTGGTTTGTTTGAATGTATTGTTGTCGCCAGGGGGGTAGGGGGGGTATATTTTTATTCTTGTAAACCACCCAGAGTCACCGTGAGTGAGTTGGGCGGACGTATACATTGATTAAATAAATAAATAAATAAAGTGGCACTTTCATAGCTTTTTCTAATCTTAAGGGCTGTCAAACTGACTGAAATAAAACTGTAAAGTTTGATTAGTCAGTAAAACTATATCTTGAAAGCTATTCCTAGAAAATGAATTAATGGAATGGACTAAGCCATATTATTAACAGAGAAAGATTCCAGAGAGCTGTGATCTTGGTTCTGTTGACTTGATATCCTTGCTCCCACAATATTACAGAGTTACATTAACCCATCCCATTTAGCCATGTCATGGGAACACTGAACCTAGTCATTTCCCCATTTTGCTTAACTAATCTTCCAAGAAAAAGAGCTGGAAAGAAAGAACAGCTGTAAAAGTAAGCTTCTCCATTAGAAGACCCAGTGCAAAACTTGCTTTGTGAAGGACCCTTGACAGGACTTCATGGTGCAAAGGTTCCTGAGATACCAGGCACTTCCTGGAGAAAGTGATAGAGACTCTCTTTCTATCATTCTGGGCTGCCACAGAATCTCTAAGTAAGAAGATCTGACCAGGAAAGAGAATGATTAGATGAAACATGATATGGAAATGGGACAGATATATTTCAGAAAGAAGCAAGGGTATTCATTCCAGTGATAATGTACTAATATTATTCCTATGCAACTGAAGAACTGATATTCTTATGAGACAAATTTAATTTTTTTACAGTGTTTCTATAACAAAATGTCATGGAAAGAATCATTAAGGCTATACTCTGCAAGTATACAGTTTCTACACAGAAAAGAAAGCTCAGGAATGAAACTTCCCCCACCCCGAACAGTCCATATTAATCTGCCATGTCTGATGAATACTGACTGTAGGGAACAGAGAATAGAAAAATTACATGAATGAGGGAGCATGGGAGGGTATGTCTGTCTGAGTCTGAAGCCTGACTTTAAAGAGTTTAAACTGATCTTATTTTGTAGCATCCCTCTTTTGTATATTTGATCTTAGTCCTAGTACCACATAGTCAACCTACTTTTCCACAGATTTAGGTGCTCTGAGTTTCACTTTGCCACAGATTCATAGGATGGCTTCCTTGTGAAATTCTCTGCATGTTATTCAAGAGCAAATTCCATTAAAGTGAATGGTATTGACTCTGTAATGTTTTAGACTCATAACTATAATCTTGATCCAGTAATAGCAATATATCACAAATGGGTATATATATCTATGTGAAGACTAAGATCAGGAAATCTATTTCAAGCTTGTACATCCACAAGTAGTTTTTAAAAAGCAGTTTATGATATTCATTGTGGAAACCTATTTGGAAACAGGAGTTATGTATTGTGCAGAATGCTCTTTTAGCTCATGGAAATGCTGTACATCTGATTGATTGATTGATTGATTGATTGATTGATTGATTGATTGATTGATTGATACTGTGGATTCCTATAGTGATAATATACAGTATAATACTTCTGTTCAAATCTATATTTGAAGAATCATTTTGTTTTAGGGTTTTTTTTTATTGTTTTTCAGGTTTACCCATTATTGACACCTAGATGGTGTCCTACATATACGTTCAACATGCAGACTTTGTACATGATGACTAGCACCCTCCTTTCTCCTTGGGCAGATCTGAAATATTTGCAGCAAGAAATCCTTAATGTATATGTGTATATGTGAATGCTTGCATGTTAATCTGCACTATCCAAAGTCATCTTTTCTCTGAAAGATTTTGGGGAGATTGGAACAGGAATGAAAAGGAGAGTAGAGATAAACAATAAAGAAATAGCAGTTAAATCCATTGGCAGTGTATTTCATAAGTGGCAACATAGCCTAGGTGGCAGGAAACCTGAGAAGAAGTCACTTAAAGCCTGACAAGAGACTCCATGTTAGCTAACTCACTATAAATGAGGGTAGGAAATTCCCCTTATAGTTTCCAAGATTCTGTATTTATCCCAGACTAGCATTAAGGATACCTTACTGAAATTTGTGTAGATCTTGCTTCTTTTATCTTACCCAGTTGTATGAGGCTGGACATGCAGAAGGTAAAGGGGAAAATCTTCCAAAGCAACATACCACAACATTGGAGATGTAATAATTGGCATGTTCCTCCCCCTTCTTCTCATTCATTTACACAAAATTGTATTTTTGAAACATTGAACCCATCTGTAAGTAGAATACCTAAATAGAGCTGCAATCAAGCTCAGCATCCTTTTCCAAATCAGGACACACCAGATGTTGACAGAAATTCCCACATGAAATACAGTATAATGTTACCTGTTATATATGAAAAGTACAAATGAATAAAATATGCAGTAGGCAGCAACAGGGGGGAGAAAAGCAGATGTTATCTGTGGTGTACAAACAGGGGAATTAACAGGTAATCAAGAATATTCTATTTTCAGCTCTGAAACTGTGATAGCAATCCATTATACGCTACATGTTACATTTTTAAAGGATGTGATATCCTATATAGCCCTATCATTGATATGTAAATGTAATACTCAGAATCATTTCCATTAAGAAGGAAAAAGAAATCAAGTTCTAGGATATTATTTGAAGGGACTAAAGATCAAGATTGTTAAAAGTAAAAGGAAGGAATATAAAGTTGGTTTATTTGATCAAAGTTAAAATAGATATGTTGTTATCTCTGATAATCCTTAATGGACTTTTGCTGATCAGGACTGAAATGATGAGGCTTTAAGGATTTGTTTATAGATAAGAGATGGGACATGGGAAAAAGATCATTTGTCGTATTTTAAGAGAAGATGATAAGTTACTAAAATTGTTTATACTTGTGATGGAGGGAGTCATTATTTATTTATTTCTTTTGTTGTTGTTTGTTTACTATATTCTTATTTTTTATTTCTTTTCTTTTTGATTTTCTTTTTGTTTTTTGCACCTTCTATTTTTTCTTTTTTCTATTTTTTTCTTTTCTTTTTTAGGTTGTATTAGTTTTTTATCATTGTAATTACAATTTTAATGAAATTACTAGTAAAAAAAAAAAAAGGAAATCAAGTGTAAGTAGATCCCAAAATGGCAGAGTCCTATTTGCTCTGTAACAATTTTAGTAACTGAAATATAACTGAAAAACACCTGAATCAATTAGGTATAATTTACTGGCACTAAACACAACTTCTTGACTCATCTCACTCCTCTTAATGATGATTAGACAGGACAAACTACTGATAATTATGTTTTTGCCTATCTATTCAGTAAGCATGCTATTGGAGACGTATACAAAGAAAAACAGCTGGAGAAATTATGGGAAAATATACAAACCTCAGACAAATATGAAAGTTCATTTACAAGCTAGGCAGCTGTTTACCAGACACCAACATTTTTACAGCCATTCTTTCCAGTCAAAATTTATTTATAGCACTGTTGCTCTGAAAATGTCTTCATTGCGTTACTTTGAGATATTATTCTCATGATACATGCCAAGGTTTTGTTTTCCTAAAAGATATTTAATCATAAATATAAATATTTGCATTTAGGAATATGTAATTGATTTGACACATTGCATATTATTTGAGATCACAACAAATAGGCTACTCATTTCTTCCAGCAGTAAGGGCACAAAATAAACCATGATGGCACACATTTTTTCCACTAAGTTGTACTTAGTTTATGTCTTTAATGTTTCTGCTATGTGCTTAACAATGTTAATTGTTAGCCACTCAGAGTCATGTATTTGAGATGGGCGGCCATATAGATTTATTAAATAAATACAGTTTGCTCCATACATATCTAGAGACTTCGATGAGGCTGACAACAAAACAAAACATTACCAAAAAAATGCATCTTTTATTTTGTGAATAGGACTCTTCTTCTCCAGTCAGAACTACACTCCCACATTCCCAATTGTTTTTTACATGCTTAAGATAGTAAATTTTACGGAGTGACTTCATCCTTTAAAAACAAAACAATAACGTACTGTAAAAACAGCCTGAACAACTAAAAGGGAGAGAATAATGATGGATAAAACCAACTAGAATGTCAGTGTCAGTTTGCCCTTCTTCAGAACCAATCATATCATTAGGCAGGTAAAGGCTTTCATATCATACTGTAGATGCTTAAGGAGCAACAAAGATTATGAAGATTTGGGGGAAAAGGGTTATGCTTCATTGATTATATCTAAGATTTAGGCCACATACACTCAGCTGCTTTCTTAGGCTTCCTTCCCATCCTAGAGTTGGCAGGATATCATCCTACCCTAAGTCTTGCTGTCTTCACACTGCACCCTTATTCTGTATTCAAATGGTTTGTGCTGCATTGCTGTTCATAAAGCTTGAATACTTAATAGTCTAAGGATCATGACTGGTTGTTTCTTCATTTGAAATTCCAGCTCTGCCCAAAGTCACCCAGCATGTGAAAACCTCCTCCAACTGGCATGCACAATGTTCTGATTGCTCCATGTATGGCATTCCTTCTCTCCTTTTTTCCCCCCCTTTCCCTTACATTGTCAACCAATTGTACTTAAAAAAATAATCCTTGAAATTGTGTGCTGGCCAATCATTTGTTCAACCTTTCAATCCTAGGTCAGCAAAAAGTTAGTTTTTTATATGTTTTGGCTTCCGTCTAGTGGTCCTCCCAATTTGTGTGGCTGAGATGCAGCTGCTGGATAAGTATTGCTGAACAGCTAAAATTTGCAAAAGTGGTGCAGGGCTTGGTTTGGGAGCTGTACAACACCATAAGAACGTAACATACGGAAAAGGAGCAAGGAACCGGGGCTTCTCTGGGAGCTGGGGTCACTGGGAAGGAAATTCCATGGCTTGCAGACTTTAAAAGTCCCCTTCAATTATATACCTTCTATTACATGCATTAAGCTGGGCACAGGCTGGTCAATTTGAAAACTTTGCAGTCTCTAAGTTGACTAGTTGACCAATCCATTTAAAAAAGAAAAGAAAAGTAGCTACAGAACTTGGAGTTCCTACTTTGCCAAAGAGCAAAAACAAGTGGCTGTAAGTGTGTATTCCTAAGCATGATAATGCTGAAATGATAAAATATGCCTCGCAACTTCACAATGCAAGTTCTGCCCTTTTGTAATTGTATTCTAGTGTCACAGCTACTTGCATTGTGATCTGGGTTGCATAAAAGTATATAAAGGGTTGATCTTGCATCATCACATCTCAACATCACTTGCTCCCCTCCTGTGAATGCCTATGTATATAATTGGTATAACATTGAGACTGAGTACCTGCTAAAGTTTTGGTACTTAAGCTGGTTGTAAGAAAGCACCTTGACCAGCATCGTGCAAGTGCATACAAATGATCTCTTTTAATCTACCTGGCAATGATACACTTGTGTTTGGAAGCTGTGACATGCCCTTACCTGCACCCCAGGTTATCTGCAGAGGCAATTTTCAATGCTACCTTCTCCACATTGTGGCTGCCAGTGGCTTCACATCCTTTCTCCAGAGATTCATCGTGAAAAGGTAGTTTCCATGAGAAAAAACAAGACTCACTCCAAGAGAGGTGTGGATCAGTAGAAATCAAATAAGTTTTTCTATTGACATTAGTTTGACAGTATTAGATTTTATTAGAAAAAGAATCTGCCAAACAAAAACAAAAACACATTTTGTTAATCATTTTCCTTTTCCTACAGAGTTATTGAGGGTCTTCATATGAAGTAGAGTGACCTGACAGACCTACACAGTGGTAGAGGAAGAATGGCTGGTTGAAACATCCTAGTGTGAGTTATGTTTGGGGAATGGAATGAAAGAGAAAGAGAGCCCAAAGTGGGAGAAATAGGAGACTTAAATGGGAGAAGGAGAATACAAATGACACAGAGAGCGTATTGTATATTCCTTACCTATCTTGGCAACAACACAGTCTAAAATCATCAATGTACATTCTCTTTCTCTCTCTTTTTTAATGTAGCTGCTTTTATTTGCATGTGTCCTTCTGCAACAAAGAGAAGGGGAAACTGTATTGGGTCTTTTTATCATATTAATTGTTCTAATGGGCAATGTTCATTGTTGCTGCCTGGGCAGTGATGGAATCCATTTGATGAATATCAAGCCCATAGAAATCACAACACAAGTCCCCACAAGTATTGCACTTGCACTCAAGGGCTTTTTGTGAGAAGGAAAAATGGCATCAGAGCAGGAGCCAATGTTCTGAGGTGCTCTGACAGTCAAGATAGGCTTCTCTCTTCCGGATGGCTGTTGAAGTTTATTTTGTTGCTATTATTTAACAATAAAGTATGATTGTTAAATATTAACGATAATTTCTGGAAAAACAAGAATGACAGTGGACTTTGCCAGAGCACAATAACCTTAAACAGGTAAACAACAGCTCTGGTTGGATAAGTTTCTACTGAAAAAAGATCCCAAGAGCATTACTGATACATTTCCTACTGGCAACACATACTTTGCTTTGGAATAACAACCTGTGATACATACAGTGAAAGATAAATTGACCCCAGCAGCAGTAATCCACTCTCTATTTCAGCTATTGTGTTGCACATCCTCTCATTTAAATATTCAATCCTCATTTTGGGTGCCAAATACAAGGTTTCACAAAAGACTTGTAATTACTTTTGCCCAAAGTAAAATTCCAAGCAGACCTATTATATACTTGTAATTATTTGGACATGTCCAAAATCTTTGTCACCAGAGTTTTTCAAGATAATGGTTTTATCCCCCAGTGCAGCAAACAGGTTAAGGAAGATGCTGCACAGGGGGATAAAACCATTATCTTGAAAAGTAAGAAAGTAAGAAAAACCCCAAAACAACCTGGGGAAGATAAAGTGTGGCTCAACAGAAAAATCTGGGCAAAGAGCCAACAATAACTTAATGATAGGGGGAAAAAAATAACTTAACCACATAACAGCTGCCTCACCAATGTTGGGAAAGGAGAATATGTCCTTGGTAAGAAATATTGGCAAACTACAAGAAGTGACATAGTCTATAAATGATAATCAAAGTGTAGAATCCAAAGCCTGTGATTTATTTAATACTGTATCTACATATTTGTGGGCAGGTTGCTCCATGCACCCAATGAAAGAAAGGACAATTGATTTATATCCTTCTTCCAATGATTTTATGCCCCCTCTGGAATCCTAGTATGAAGTAGATGAGGCTGAGACATCTGTGGTAGGTGGATCACTTGGAACGAGCAATAGGAGGAATTGCAGTCTAAGTCTCACAGACTGCCCAACCAGTCTGGTAGAAGAAAGACCATCCCTGGCAGTTGAACTAAAGTCAGTCAGCCTCTCCTCAAGTAAGTCCATATCTCTACTGGAATTCTCATATAGTATAGAGAGAGCTGATTTCTGAGTCTCCAGTATAGGGAACTCTGGCCAACATATTGCATACTGCCCAGGAACTGGTGACAACTGACCACATTACTTGATGAATTAATTACATGAAGTCTATACCTTTACCATCAATCACTCAAAATGTTCTAAATCAGGAATATGCAGCTGAAAATTTTCCTAGTTTACCAGCTGCTGTAGAAAGGAGTTGCACATCCAGGGTGCCTGTGAAACATTGGCCGATGGGGGGCAGCTATCAGGAAGTTTTAGAGTACTTTCTATCTAAAATCTCCCTTGCATCCTGTTGGAGAGGATGATCTTACCAGAAGTGATTTTACGCAACTCCAGAGGAATAACATGGGAGAAAATATGCAATACGATTGCAGTATAATGACAATTGTTAGAGAACCTTCCTATATCAATTCTATCATAGAATGTTGCCAGTTGGGCAACCAAATGTTTAGAACTAGCTTTTCTGGAATTCATTGCAAGCTTTGATATTCTGTTCCTACACCCACAAGTGTAGGCAATGCTTGAACCTATATTTACCCCACTGACATGGTGTAGACAAATCAAACATCTCAGGGGGAGAGAAAATTATAACAATATATTATACACTGCAGAGACTGATATCCACAAGCATATGTCATTATTAGTGTAACCTAAATGTCAGAATGGGGCCCATTAATGAGGACTTCTTTAAGTACTTCAACCATTCCCATTTAATTATTTTATCTGTGCTTCACTTGTCCATCAGGTCCCCATTGGATACTGGGTATAATTTAGCAGTCTATCCCTTGTGCAAAGGGTTTGTATGTTGGATTTTTACATTCTGAATGGGACAACTCAAGGTGACCAACCAGGTAAATTTTCATTCTGGTCAGATCAGAAACTGTCTATTGTAGACTACTTCATAGTAGCCTCCCATAGTTTGATTTCTATAATTTCCCATTTGGAAATTATAGGTAGGCCAAAGAGTGATTCCCCATCTTTAACATAAAATGTAAGCTTCCATAGGGTACCTTAAGAAAGATGTACAATATCTTCCTCCCATAATAGCCAGAATTGACCTGAGAAGATAAAGTGGAATGGGCCTTTGCATGGAGAGCTAGACAAATGGTACAATGTTATGTAAGCTAATTCTATACATGCTGCCATCTTGGAAAGATGTGAGGCTGTAAGCCAAGGGAAAAGAATATTTTATTACCAAACTGATCCAAAATTTACAGGCATATGTAACATAGGAAATCCCTATATTAAAGAGTGAGAGATGGTTTGACAGAGAATGGGTCAAAGCAAAAATAATAATATAATAAATCTAATCATATTGATTTGCCACGAAACAAAACAAAACACTCTCAACTATTTTTAGTAGTACCCTGATGGGAACTAAAAAATGGTACAAGGGGCTTCTGAGTTGGAAGAAGGGTGCAATGATGGCCACTGATTGGCAGTGGCTGATACCAGCAGGGAGGTTGAGAGATCCCTCAATTTTGAGGAGTCTCATTGAGTCTACCCCAACAAAAGTCCATCTAGATTTACTTGTATACCTATGGACACTTCAGAATTACATTTCTGAGCCATATATAGATCTTCTGATTCTCATAGGTCACTCTCAGAAGTGCCTTCTAAATATTTGCCAAGTTGGCCCCTATAAGAGTCCCTGAAGTAAAGCAGATGCTGAACCAGCTAAAAGAGGGGAAATCCCCCAGTTGTGAGTTTATACTGGCAAAATTAGTAAAGGCCAATGTAGATTGGTATGTTCCAACCCTCATTTGCTGATATCAGTAATGGGAGAATAGAGTGTTGCAATTGTCCCAATCAACAAAAAGGGAAAAAGAAACATGCCAGCAAACCATAAGATTCTTAAATATAATTAGCAACTATATGCAAGATATTTATACAGGACGCTGTATGAATGGATGAACCAAAAGCCTATTTTAGGAGATGAACAGGTAAGGTAGATTTACAGTAGATCTCTGTTTAATTCTACAACATTTAGCAGATAAATATTCACATGGAACCATCGCAGAATTGCATGTAGCCTTTGTGGATTACAAAACCACATTTGATTCAATTTTTAGACCATAGTTATGGGATAAGATTAAACATTCTTTCATCGCCAAGTGTCATCTGCTATTAATGTCAAAGCTCTATGGAATACCAACCTCAGAGTTGGGTGCAATCAAGCTGGCCAATTGTCAAATTCAATTACAATGAAAAGGTGAGAGACAAGGTTATATTTTGGCACCCTATTTATATAAATTCCCTGTTAAGCTGTTAAGACCAGAACTGCATGTTACAATGTTAGCAGACAAACAGCTATAAATTTTACTTGATGCCAATGATGCTGCAGTCTTGTCCCTGACACAGATTGGCCTTAGAAGAACATTGTGGTCTCTGGGTCATTACTGCAAGGAGAAGAAATTGATTATACACTATCTAAAGACAAAAGCCGTAGTTTTTGCAAACAGCAATAAAATTCATAATTGGTATATACTGTAATAGTAAAACTGAACAAATTAAATATTTTAAATATTTAAGAGTAGCTTCTAGAAACAACAAAGTCCATGCAAATTATACTGCCAACACAGCCCATAATAGTGCTACTGCCATTCTAGGATTTACTGGAGTCAGGGAAGATCCTTTATTCCAGCTGCTATTCAATTATTTAAGGCAAAATCTGCTGCCCATCTATAATATGGGATGTAGCTTAGACCTAGTTCCAATTTAATATCCTATGAAAAAGTGCAGTCTGAGTTTTTGAAATCCTTGTTTATTACACCCAGATCTGGGCCCAGTGCAGTGCAGAGACTGGAGGCAGGATTTCCAGGATAGTGGTCAGGACCAGGTCAGGACCTCACAATCAATTTTATTTACATGGCTAAAGATCAATCTGGCCTCAGCTTGGTTGATTCCTCTAATTACGAGAGATAGTTTTAGGCTGTGTTGATGGATACATGTGATTTAATTTGTTGCATTTCTAGGCTGTCTACAGCCATTTGGGAGTTGGGTGGCCTAGAAATGTGACAAACTAAATGAAATACATCTAACTGGTCTGTCTCCTGAAGTCCTATACGTTCTGGGTTTGGATAAAGCCATGGAAATAATTAGGCCATTGATTAGAAATAGTTTTACAAAATTTCATTTTGTAAAACTATTTCTAATCAATTGCCAGTTGCCTAAACTCAAAGAGCTCCCAACAACTGAGAGAAATGCAGAGGGTCATACTTGCAAAAATATCTGTATTCTCTCACATACTCCAATTATAGGTGGACCTTATCCAGAGTTCACTTTAATGCTCTCCCTTCAGATTCCTTTTTTTTTTTTTACCAAAATCTTTATTAAGTTATATAAAAAGTACAATTAAAATACAAATCAGAAAGTATAGACGAGAGAGAAGATAGAACTAAAAGACAAAGACAAAAACTGAAAAAGTGATCTCTCTTCAGATTCTAAAATATTCCAGAACCCCAGAGGTTATGTTCAGTGGATCAGGCAGGATTGAAACTATGGACCCCCCCTTTTTTTAGGCTATATCTTTTGTACTGTATTAAGACAACAGCCACTCTGGCCATTTAAAAAAAAAAAAATCTTCCCAGTCATACTGGACAATTTCATGAAAGCTACTTTATAACAAACAGAAATCCCAAGGTCACCTACTCCGTGGCAAAATATTGCCACTTAGTGATATGAGTACACCTTGAGAAGGTCACCATCGTGGGATGGACTATCTGCAGAGGTAACCTCACTTACAAATGAGAATGTATTGAATGTTTTAATTTTTTAAAATTCAATTTCTAGTCAATGACTGTAATACAGGAGCTTCTCTTTCATTTTTGATACAGCTTATTAGATGTATTTTGCATGTATAGATTATTCACACCTAAAGCGTCCTGCCAAATTGAAGCCCTTAAAGATATATGTGACTTTATAAATTAGTGAAAGCAGCTAGTACTTCAGCAGAATAGTCTTAAGCACACTTCAGCATTCCTTATTTTTCTGTTTGTCATAATGTTATGGAAAAAATGGCCATTTAAGTAAGGAACCAAAGCATTTGGAGATAGATACAACAAAGTATCTTTTATTGGCATGCACCACTGCAATGATCACTGGGATCCTCACTAATGAAATGCAGAGGAGCCCCAAAACCCACATGATTACAGATTATATACACTTTGAAATGATACATAGGGCTTACAAAAATCAGAGAAAATTATAACCTGACATTTACAGCAGGAATGAAACTCATAAGAACATGAGGTGACCTTATGTGGCCCAGTGTCTCTACATTCTGCTCTTCTAGGGAGGCATCAAGCCCACCTTTTCTACTGACACTAGCACCTTCTAATATAAACAATGTCCTTTATGGACATACTGACTCCCTTCACACCATGGAAAAGACAACAACCTTGTTTCTGTTATCTGTTTCCTTCTCCTTCAAGGTCATCAGGCAGTTTCAGTTTGCCTGACCTGTCTATATACACTTTAGAATCATATATGTAAGGATAGAATATTATTTGTCCCCACAATAGAAAAAAAAAGGAAACAATGAAAATATTGATTTCAGGAATTCCAAATTTTAAGAGACTACCTTATTTGCCAAATACCTATGCTAAAATTTATATTTGCCCAATAAACTGGATGGTAAAGAAAAGTTACTGTTCTGTTTATTAACTGTTGGTTATCACACATGATGATTTATTAACCAGAGGCTTTTATATAATGTTGGTATGGAGTCAAGATTAAGCTATCATGTCAACCTGACCTCAATCTTCTTTAAAATAATCAAATATTTATTTATTTATTTTATTTATTATTATATTTATATAGCTGCCCATCTCATAAAAAAGTGACTCTGGGTGGCGTACAACACTCAATTAAAAAAACCATAAAAACATATAAAACAATAATTAAAACTATAAAAACTGAAAAAAATGACAGATATGCTGTCATTTTAAATGGTCATAAAAGAATATAAGTGATGGATTTTACATTCAGTTTTAACAACTTAACACAATACATAACCCCTAAGTAATGAGCTGTCAAGTTTCAATGCTTGGATTTTCTCAGGCATGATGGATCATGCAATCACTTAGAGAAATTAAATAGTCAAGACCTAGGGTAGATGTGTGGGAGCTTAGGACACATATTTTTAATAGGATTCACAGAATTACAGATCTATGCTTCTGAATTTAAGGTTAATTCATCTGTCTTTTTTAAAAGAAATAAATGTCATAAGACTTGGTATCAAATTCTGAAATACTCTTCCTCATCAGTGCTATTAGAAGTTTTCCTAACGGATAATAAGAAACCATTTTATGTTGACTGATTTTGTCCTGAAGTTTTAATGAGGATAATGAATGTAAAACCACACTTATTGTATCTTACCCTTCAAAATCAAGAACTAATTTACTCATTAATTATCCATAATTTTGATAGGATAGTGCAGGAAAACGAGAAACTAGTCACTAATGATATAAACCATACTTTTTCTATGATTTTTCTCTCTTTTTTCTCTGTGTTGCTATTTTTTCTTAATAATGTATCCATTAATAAGGATAGGGATATCATTAATTAGGTCTTCTGATTCAAGGAATACTTCTGGTGACTATATGGACTATATGGGCAAATGTTCATAATCTTGACCTGTCTTCCAAGAACATCTTAGTAGTCTTTTTGATTCCATCAATCTACCAGTGCCTTCCCCTTCTCCTGTTCTCTTCCTACTTGTCATCCTCTCACTTCACATGTTGAAAGTATGTAAGTTTCTACTTATACATTATCTCAAGTAAACAGTTAATCTTTATTTGTTGCAGGGCTGGTTGACTGATTCTCCTTGCAGTCCATGATATTGTCAGTATTTCCTTCCAAATCCATTATTCAAAGACATATTTTTTTTCTCTTTTGCTGTTTCTTAGTGCCCAGCTTTCAAAACATATATTACCACTGGTAAGACTGTTGCTTTAATTACTCTGGTCTTGGTTGTCATAGAAATATCATTTAGGGTCTTGTCTAAGACTGTCATTATCTTTCCCCACCTCTCAAGGATGAATCTCTTTATTCTCCAGCATGCTTGTCAACTTTAAAGGATCTACCTTTCCACTTCTTTATTATCAGTTGTAAGCTCACTAAGTATGCTTGTTGACATTGTCTTTGTTTTCATAATATTTATCATTAACCCAGACTTTTTAACTTTCCATTTTTACTTTCACAATGAACTTTTCCAAGTCTTCTTTAGTTTTGGCTAATACAGTAGGATTATCTTAAAATGTTAGCATTTTGACCTCCTCTCTTGACTGTGGCTATTATCTTTTAAAATTCTGTTAATCTTATAATTCACTGTATAACTTAATCCCATGTGGAAACAATATGAAGCTTTGTCTTATCCCTGTCCTGAAACATTGCTTTTCCAAACATTGTTTTTCTACAGTGCTAAAGGCCTAGCTATATAGTGAATAAAGCAGAAGTAAACTTCCTCTGTGTATGCTCTTGTTCTCTTCATTACCAGTCTTAGGTTAACTATCTAGTATTGTGTTCCTCTGCTTTTTCAGACCCTCCTGTTCATTTAATATTTCTCTTAAGTATAACTCTGCTCTTATTTAAAAGAGCTTAAGAAAATTTTGTTTGTGGGAAGAGTTAGTGCAATGGTTTGGCAACCTGTGCATTATCTGGTATCTCCCTTTCTTCACTAAGATAGATAGATAGGTAGATAGGCAGATAGGTAGATAGGTAGATAGGTAGGTAGGCAGGCAGGCAGGCCAATCTTTTTCATTCTATAGTCTTGTCCCATATTTGTTGGTATTCATCTGTTAGGACTTGAGTTGCCTCTTCTCCTGCAGCTTTAAATAATTCAGTGGATATTTCATCTGTGTCTATATCTCATGATCGAGTGAAGTTGGTTCCTGAATATATTCAGTCTCTACAAAAGTATTAATCTTATTTTATAGATACAAAAAATGAGACAAAAGCTTCAGATTGAGAAGCAAGGCAGGAAACTCATAATTACAGAAAAATGCATGTAGAAACAGGAATAACTTCAGTCATGCAACCACCCCCCAAAATAGAATTGGGGACAGAGTTCTGTGGGAGATTCTTAAAAATTCAAAAATGGAACAAAATAATATAAAATTGTCCAAAAGGTTATTTTCCATTGTATTTATTTATGATTTTTGGCTGAAGAAGGAAATGCATGTGGAAATAACTCTGATCAGAGATAAGAAGCTTGGTAAACTGCAAATGAACGTACATATTTTTAATTTGCATGCCACCTGACTCTCAATTACTTTGGGCAGCTCGCAAGTAGTGAAAAACACAAAATATCGATAATACACAAATTATTTTGTTTTTCTGGCTTGAAGTGAATGCAGACTGCCTTCTTGGCAATTAATTATAATAAACAATCCTAAAACCAAATCTTTTCTGAAGATCAAGACCAGACAGTGTCATTATCCAAAAAATACTCCAAGTGCCTCCATATCCAAGGCTAAGTAGCTGATCTTCATTATTAGGGTTTCTTCTGTCTATAATAAAAGCAACCTATCTGTTCAAGGTTGCCCTTGATTCTTCTACTGCAGCTGCTAAGTGCTGGTTGAATATTTTGAGAGAAATGGATTGCTGTGCCCTGGGTGAATCTCTGATGAATTTCATTAAAAAAAAATCTTTAGTTAAGGTATCAGGATGCAAAGTTTAGTGTGCAACCCTAAACACATATATTCAGAAGTAAATTCCACTAAGAACAATGACACTTATTTAAGGGCTGTCAAGTGCCATCTGTGTAGGTTTAGCTAATCAAAATGCTATTACGAAAAATAAAGAATAGCCACTGAAAAGCATGTTTTATGATGATTGAAACAAGGGTCAAAAGCCACAGAATATCACTAAAATTATATGTGCTTTGTCCTAATCAGTTCCCTTATTCACATGGTGTTAGAATGTAAAACCTGCATGTTGAAGAAAATAATCACAAATAGGTAACTAGTTTAATTTATCATTCATATGATGAAGTAATCCCACAGTATCAACATCAATGCTCCATCTTCAAACAAGAATACATGAATATAACAAACTGGATAAGACCAAAAAACTACTTAGTTGTATATTTTGTTCCCAGTTCCCAGCTGAAGTCAATGTCTATGGAATACTCATAAGCAGGCCCTGAGCAGATTAGCAATGTTTCCCACATCCACACGACACAGAAATGCTGTAGAAGAACCTCTTCTTTAGTTTATTCAAGGCACCAGTAATCTTGAAACAAAGAAGCAAACATAACCATACTCAGACCTGGGGGAAAAAATGTAACTTATTACTATGACAGAAAACAAAAGACCAGATGAAAAAGCCTGAAACACCAAAGGCAGCTGCAGTGGTAATGAAAATTATTTCTCATTCACCCACATAATTCTAAATCAGCTTTCCCAGACCTGTTATCCTCTAGATGGGATGGATAATATCAGGGGTGACTGGAGGATATGATTTTTAAAAGTCAAGGTGGTGTCCATGATGGCCTGATCAAAGACCCATCTGTTTTTTGTGGGTGTTGCGCATAGAAAACAGGTGAAGTTTCAGTTGCCCCACTATCTTGGCTTCAGTTGCAGCCGCTATCTTGGCTTTACCATACATCATTGACATCCCTGAGCAATATCCAGCATCCTCAGCCAAAAAAAGATTCAGAAAACCAGCACACCTTCAATATCCTCTGTCACGATAGGTTGTTGTAAATGTTAGATCATAAACAAGCATAATTTTGTACATCTGTGTCTGACCAACAGTAGAGAAAGCAATGAAATTAGAAGTTAGACTAACCCTGTTACTTAGATTATTCATTTTGGTGTTTCATCAGAACAGTCTTTCTCCATGGCCCAGATTTTGGCTGACTGAGAAGAAAGATACAGAAATGGTTAGTCTGATATTTACCATTGATAGACCCAAGGGTTTTCTGTTAACTAATGAATTATTCCAACAGAATTAAGATTGATTTGCTCATTTACCTTCCTAGTAATACAGCAGATACAGCTAGCTGGGGCTTCTGATTTGTTGGAAGTCTTAGGTGATGGTAAGACAGAGCTTATTAATTTTCTGTTTTCAGACTCCCAGTCCTGTCTATAGAAATGAAAAGTGCATGCTTCTATTTTTAAATCATTCTTAACCACTAACCAAATGAGTCTTGCATATCTGAAAAGCTTATATAATCATCAAGAACCTGCAACATTTGTTTGCTTGTTAAATTTGTATACTATTCATGTTTAAAAATAATCACAAATAGCACAAAACATGATAATTGAAATGTCTGCAATAAACAAACCCATTACAATAAATCAAATAAAAATTAAAAGCAGAACAACGACGTTCAAAATAATGAAGACATATTGCATCTTCCTACTCTCCAAAGGTTTCCTGAAGAGATCCATTTTCAACAGATACTGGAAGGCAATCTAATTTATAAGGATTCTAACATTTAAAAGGTTAACTAGGAAGATGGAGAAGTGTTGTGCACCAGAATGATCTCGGTGATTATTCAGAACAAGAAAATTCTAGTTTTGGAAGCACATTTGGCTAGTTTGGAAAACTTTGTTTTATCTAAAGTGGCAAGATTTGGAGAGGGTTACCATATATGGGTGCAAATATAGTGATAATGGCAGCAGAAAGTTTTCTGTATCTCTCTGCTGCCATCTAGTGGTGATGTGGATTTTTGTAGCCTAATTTGGGAGCCCTGCCAAAATGCACAAAGAGATCGCTACCAAGCAGTCAAATATGTGATGAACTTGGAAGCAGGGCTTGCGAATGCAACCATGTGTCCTTCCCAATTGAATTGATCACATGTCACATCATATAGAAAGATAGAGATTGCTTTTGAAATAATATGTGTAATAGAATGTAACTATGGAAGATGGCAACCTGGAATGTAAGAGGAATACAGTGGTACCTCGGTTCACGAACTTAATTCATTCCACGACTCTGGTTGCGAACCGAATTGGTCGTGAACCGAATCAAATTTTCCCATAAAGTTCAATGTAAATATGGTTAATCTGTTCTGACCCCTACAAATTTGGTCGCCAACTGATTTTTGATCGCGTCCTGAATCAAATTTCCCTATAAGGTTCAATGTAAATACGGTTAATCCGTTCTGAACCATATGTTTTTTTTTTTTAAACCGCAAAAATATGACACAAAGTACAGTACGAAGAGAGAGAAAGCTAACCTTGCTCAAGGCGACTTCTGGCGTGGAGGACAGGAAGGCGGGTGGGGAGGTGGTTACTGCTTGGAGGGAGAGTCCCCCTCCCTACAGGAAGCCGCGACCATGTGTCACGGGAGGGAAAATGGCTGCGGATCCTGTTCGTAACCCGATGCGGAGTTCATGAACGGAGGCAAAATTTTGCGACCGGAGCTGTTCATGAACCGAATTGTTCGTGAACAGAAGCGTTCGTGAACCGAGGTACCACTGTATATGGTAAAGAAGATGAATTAAGAATGGAATGAAAAACTATCTTGTACTTCTTAAAACTAACAGAAAGGGGAAAGCTGTAATAGATCTGAATAAAGATGGCTTGATCTTGTAGAGTGGAGTGGCGTGGAGAATCAGCCATATCAGGGACACTAGTTAGAGGGAGAGACCTGAGTATCTTTCTTTCCTGTCTTTCTACTGCAGCTATCACATTTTCTACCATTCTTCACCAGAACGGTGGCTTGGTCTAGCTGTCCTGGCCTGGTCAACTTACACTATGTAAGTTGTGTAAGTAGTGAAATCTTTCACTATGGAAATAGTTATGATAAGAAAGCAGACAAGCAGTCCTGACCTGCAGCCTCAGGAAGAACCAGCTATCAATACTTCAAGCACAGAGTATTCCACACATTGCTCAGCTGAGCATGTGAATCAAAAAGGTAAGAGCTTGAATAAGATTAAGAAGTAGAACTCAGGAACACACAGATACCTTGCAACTTGGAGGCAAATAGTGCCTTCACTGTGATTTAAACATTTATTGTAGTCCAGTCCTCTGCAATGGGCAGCACAAGTGTAGATTTGAATGACGGCTGCTGAATGTGATAAGAAGGGCATATGATGGAAGCAAAGCATATGTGAGAATAAATAAAATGCTTAGCAAATGGTTCAGCACTGAGTTGGGAATGAGACAAGAATGTGTGATGTTCCCTTGTTTGTTTAATGTATTTATGGATAAATCTGTAATTAATGCTTGCAGGGATTAGGGATGTGTTGGTTGGGGCATGAATTTGTATTTTTGCATGCAAATGATGCTGTGTTGTTGGCTGAGAACCCGAACGATTTGCAATGAATGTTAGATAGATTATATGATGCCAGAATATGTCTGAAAATTAAATCCAAGGTAGTTGTGTTCGGTAGGGAAAATAGACTGAATTATTACAAATTATAAATAAAAGAAGAAAAACTAGGACAAGTAGATTAATGTGGCAGAATGTTTACTCACAATATGAAAATGGATATAGAAGTGTTAAGATGTGCAAATATTGGTAGAAAGGTAATAGGTAATATGTGGCCTGTTGCAAAGAATGAACAATTATAGAAAGAATTAAAAATAACTGTGTATAAAAGTATGCTTCTGCCTATAGCTTTATATGGAAATCACAGTTGGGTATATCAGAAGGAACACTTTAAAAACTTGAATATAGGAATGCAGTATTTAAAAGGTATGTATGGTAAAACAAGAAGCCATAGGAACAAACCCTGGATGAATGTGGATTTGTCATATAGACAGAATAAATTAGGATCAAATTATAAAACAAATATCTTATTATTATTTTACATATATAATTTACTGTCAAAGACCCTTCCTCAGATGAAACAAATAAAACAAAATTGAAAGCTAACAATATTATGGGAACAAAAGCTAATGACTAACATTAAATATTGGTGACCTTCTACTGAAGACCCAATTAAGTAGTCCATGTAAATCCAACATCTTCTAACAGCAATCACAACTGAGTAGAATTTAGCAGCTTTCACAGAGATTTTGTTATATTGATCCAGCCTTAATAAGTGCACAACTTCTATTTCAGGCCAATGTATGCATTTAGAAAGCAGTAAATTAATTCATTGATGCTATCAATGTCCTGACCTAGATGGAGAAGAGCAGACCTTGGTTCAGTTCTGCCATGACCAAGTAGCTGTGGCTGCCTGGGACCTCTGTATCTGGGAATTTTTACCTTTGGTCTTGGATGGGGTAGCACTTACCCATTTAAGACTAGTGTACAATTTGGTCCTGGACTTGGTACAACTACTGCTTGAAGAGCAAATGGCAGGGAGGGGTTTGCACATGTCATTTGTAGAACAGGAGGCTCTTCAGATAGTCACTCATGGCCTAATCATCTCATATTGGACTATTGCAATGTGCTATACATGGGGACTGCCCTTGAAGACCACCCAGAAGCAGTAATGGAGGCAGTAATGGGTCAGCAGTGTTTCATAAGCTGCACTGGTTGCCATTTGGCTTCCAGGTGCAATTCAAGCTGCTGATTGTCATCTATGAAGCCCTTCATAACATACAGACTGGCTATTTGAGGGACTGCCTGCCTGCTGTAGTTTCTGTCTGTCCAGAAATATCAGGCAGAGTGGGGGCACTTTAGGTTCCTTCAATTAAACAAAAGCAGAACTCCAGAAGCACACCTTCTATGTTATGGCACCTGCCATCTGAAACAGCATCCTTCCAGAAATTTGCATAGTTCCCACCCTACAAATGTTCAGAATATTGCTTTGCAACCTGGCCTGAGATTAGGTTGTTTGTTAAGCCCTGGACATTTTCATTTGTAATTCAATGGGTGATTCTGTCTATACATACCTATGCTTTAAAAAAAAAAAAGTTATTTTTTTTCTTTTTAATTCTGTAAGCAATCCAGAGTTATTTGGGGGTCAGGTGGCCTTCCAAATCTAATAAAATAAGAAATAACTCAGAGTGCCAAATATGGTACAAAAAGCAGAAAAACATGACCTGCAAACTGCCTCAGTGGCCTTCTTTAATCATGAACACACGGTGTTTAAAGTGTGGGAAGTTCTTGAACTCTTTTCCAACATACTCTAGGGTAAAACCTTGAGCCCTGCTAATACATCCCTGTGAAGATCAGACAGAATGGAGAGATAATTAGATTTGAGAGAAAGGACCCCTGCAGAGGCTTCCATAGCAATGGTTTGAAATTTTGGATTTGTCATTCTGCAAATACAAATCAAGGACTCTCTGTTTGACCTTTGTCATGGCTTTGTCTGGTCCATTAGCAAGGACTGAGAAGGAAGGCCACAGTAAGAGCTGAGT